>JAOWLH010000001.1:22500-657500 GCA_027405865.1 Salix purpurea | reverse complement strand
AACTATTTTCTATATCAGTTTTATAAAAAAAAAAAAATTAAAAGATTTTTAATTAAAGACTTTCATCAACTTTGAATAATTTTATTCATGTTTTGTTTTTAAGTTATATTTTTTCATAAAAAAACATTATTTTCATAGAAAACTTAGCACTTTTCATGAGGTGTTTTAAAGAGTTTTTAATGAATTAAATTAAATAACTTAATGATAAAATTGATATAAAATTAATACGAATATAAAACTAATATTATTTTAATAATCTAATGTCATATTTAATGTTTTTATAAATTCTAGTGCTGAGCTGTAGTTTTATAATCATAAAATTTAAAGTTAGGTTCCCAGTTTGAACATTTTCAAACCCTCAAATCTCAAACGGTCAAAACAATTAAAATCCAAACCCTCCTAACCGTTTACCCAAGCCTCTCTCCACCGTCCGATCAGTCGCTAAATTTTCAAATCCCTCATTTTCCCTCAAAAAATCAATTTTCAAAAGAAAACACCCTCTCCTCTCCTCTTCTCTCTCTCTCTCTCTCTCCAGATTTTCTCACCTCCCAAACACCCTCTCTTATCCCTAAGATCTTGTCCTAGAATTTCCAATCAACCCTGAAACCCTAGAAATCTCACAACAGGAACTCAATTTCCTTAACGAACTCTAAAATGCCTTTCTTACTGGATACTGCGAGCGCGATTAAGAGGCGGTTCGGGTTCCAAGACCAGTCCATCTCGGAATCCGTGCCGTGTACGCCAGATCTACTGAAATCTGTTTCTCGAGATCATCACCTTGCTTCCACCCAACCTGTCGTTGCCACGCCAGCATCCCGGAGAATTAGTGACTGGGATGAGGATGGTCACGGTGGTGCTACAGGCTCAGAGGTAGCCGCGCCGCGTCATGCACAGAGCTTTGAGTTCTCTGAGGATCCATCCTTCTGGAAGGACCATAACGTGCAGGTTTAATTTACTTTTTATAAGTTATGATCTAGTCCAAAATATCATGGTTTGATGCTATGAAGCTTTAAATTAAGTGAATTTGTTATTCAATTAAGCTATGATTTTGGCTGAATTATTTTTATCTTCTCAGGTTATTATAAGATTAAGACCGTTGAGTAGTTCGGAAATCTCTGTACAAGGGCATGGCAAGTGCGTAAGGCAAGAAACTTGTCAGACAATTACTTGGACTGGACATCTGGAGTCGCGGTTTACTTTCGATCTTGTAGCGGATGAAACTGTTAGCCAGGTATACACTTCTTTTATTGTCTATTTTTTGTGTAGAATTTCAATTTCATGGTTAATTTGATTATTGTGGTGTAACAGGAAAAAATGTTCAAAGTAGCTGGATTACCTATGGTGGACAATTGTATGGGAGGCTACAACAGTTGCATGTTTGCATATGGCCAAGTGAGATTTTGCTTACGGTTTTCAGCTCTAATGTCATAGTCTAGTTGTTTTAGTGTCGAAGGAAAATGCTGTGAAAAGAAAAAAAATTGTTTACTGGGCTGAAATTATGTGCAGACTGGAAGTGGAAAGACTCATACAATGCTTGGAGACATCGAGGGAGGTACTCGAAGACACAGTGTTAATTGTGGAATAACACCTAGAGTATTTGAGTATTTGTTCTCAAGAATCCAAAAGGTTTGTGATTTTTCTTCTGGACATCAAGTTGAATTATGAGTGTATTTATTTTATATTTTGGTGCGAGGCTGTGTTTAGGAGGACTAGTTTTAGGATACTTGTGTGCCACTCCCAAAGCATTAATTTTACGCCATTACCTATTTAGCTAAGCCAGAAAATATGAGCCAAGTTGCATAATCATAACAAGGAAGATACATGCTCTCTCCTTGTGTCTTTATCATGAATTGCGTTAACTGATTCTATGGTCTCCTCAGAATTCTGTTTAATGTATGCATATCTGGTATCTTTTTGCTCGCAAAGGAGATGAGATTAGTTGCTTGACTTTGTTTCTTTTACATCCACATAATTCATATCCAAACTGTTGGCCAAAGGCTGACGTAGAGCTTAGCTTTCTTTTTTAAGGGGTTGCTGATATCCATCATTGTATTTGTTACATTTGATGGTTTCTGTGACAAGAATCTAAATTGGGTTTTAATTATTAATTTGTGTCAGGAAAAAGAGGCTCGTAAAGAGGAAAAGATAAAATTTGCCTGTAAATGCTCTTTCTTGGAAATATACAACGAACAGATTCTTGATCTCCTGGATCCATCATCTACCAACTTACAGGTATAGGTTACTTGAAGTTCTTGTCTCTTCAATTTATATGTTTTCTTTTCCCTGACTGCAATAATAAAAACCATTTTGCAATGTGGAAAAGAATTCTGCCATGAAAGAAAACTAACTCTCAAATTCCTCTTTTACAACTTATGCTGTAAACAAATCCGTTTTCATTAATTTATTTTGAACAGTATTAAACCATGTGAGTGTGTATTTGAAGTTGTGCTCTTTTTACTTCTATTGATTTGAGCTTTTTGGTGAAAATAAAAATATTTGGTGGACATTATTGTTACAGATAAGAGAAGATGTGAAGAAAGGGATTTACGTGGAGAATCTTAAGGAGATAGAAGTTGCAAGTGCTAGAGATATGCTTCAGCAACTTATTCAGGTATACATATTGCCTTTACACATTGTGTTCTTCAGAGCGAAGTTACAGTGAGAAATAAGTGTTAATCAGTATTGTGTTTTGAAATCTCCAATTGTTTCTGATTATCAGAACAAGCACTAAGCTTTCAAAAATAAAAAGCAAAAACTACGATGCTAGTATGTGATTGTTGCTGGAAAATTGGGGAAACCTCAATCAGAAAACATTTTACGTATAAGAAGTGTTCTTTTTTAGAATAAATCACTCTTTTTAACTTATGGAATTTATCTTACTTTATTTCCTCAAAATTATACTTAACCAAGAATCATGCTCTGTATTTTCAGGGTGCAGCAAATAGAAAAGTAGCAGCCACTAATATGAATCGTGCAAGTAGCCGTTCTCATAGTGTATTTACATGCATCATCGAAAGTAAGGTTAGTGTTTTTTTCACTTTTTTTAATTGAAAATAAATAAATTAGACAAGAGTTCTTTGTTGAATCTCTTCCTGAAAAATAACATATACTGAATGCCTTCCACATCTCATTCCTGAAAGATACTTGGTTTTGCTTGTGAAAAAAATGATCTGAATTCTTTTAAATGGGCTGGTTTGATGTGGCAATTCTAATTGGTGGTTTGTCATCAGTGGGAATCCCAAGGTGTAACTCACCATCGGTTTGCTCGGCTTAATCTTGTTGATTTAGCAGGATCTGAGAGGTACAAGGATGTGGAATAGGAAATTGATTTTATTGAAGAAGGCAGTTAGTAAAGATTTCAATCAATTTTGATATCCATATGTTTATCATCACAGGCAGAAGAGTTCTGGTGCTGAAGGTGAACGTCTCAAGGAAGCTACCAATATTAACAAGTCACTTTCAACATTGGGGTGTGTTGTCCCACTTATTCTTAATTTCTTTAGTTAGATTTTTCTTAAGATTCATTAAGCTGAACATGTGGGAACTCGAAGTATTAATTCATTGTCAACTATTAATTTCATTTAGCTGGTTTTGATGTTTGCAGACTTGTTATTATGAACCTTGTAAGTTTATCAAATGGGAAGTCTCTCCATGTTCCTTACAGGGATTCAAAACTCACATTTTTGCTTCAGGTAGAGCTTTTCAGTTTAACACTGTTATTTTATGTGGCGTAGTTGAAGAGTTCATAACATTTAGTTTTTATGGAGATAAAAGCTCTAGCATTTTGGAATATTATTTTCATTAAATATCTTGATTGTTTTAGAAGTTGTAATTTCCTTTATCATGATTTGGATTGCTAATACATACACTTCTATTTAATCTTCCTTTCAGGATTCTCTAGGAGGAAATTCAAAAACTATCATAATTGCTAATATTAGCCCATCTCTTTGGTTTGTTGCTATCTTTTTTTTCCTAAATGTTTCTCTTAGGTTCCTGTAATGCAAACTTACAAATAAATTTTGACAAGCATGACATATTTATGAATGATAGCATATTCAAATTTCAGTATAACAAATTTTATGGTTCCCTTGCAGTTGTTCTTTGGAGACGCTAAGCACATTGAAGTTTGCACAACGTGCAAAATTCATCAAAAACAATGTACGTGATCTGTATTTTCTGTAATACTTAATTTGCTTTGAAGTTTGTGTACCTGATTACTAGCAGTAAAAAAAAATAGGGAATAGGCTATCCTTCTGTAACTGGTACTATTATTACAAATGGAAAATTAAAATTTAGGACATTCTTTCCTTTCCCCCACACGCTACATATAATTTATATCTGCCAGCCATCATTCTGCTCACTAAAAGTCACTGTTTTTCTTTACCTCCAGGCAATTATCAATGAAGATGCATCGGGAGATGTTATTGTGATGCGAATGCAAATTCAACAACTTAAGGTATTGTACTTAATTTGAGATTCCTTGAGATTCCCTCTCTTAGCCGGTGATCGTTATGAGACTACCCTTATTTCAGAGCACTGTACTTTCGTTTTGTTTCAGTGGTTTTGTTACATCACTGTTACCTAAAAAAACTCACTATTGTTCATATACTTTCAGAAAGAAGTGTCCAGACTTCACAGTTTAGTCAATGGGGGAGCTGAAAGTCTAGATAACGATACTTCATCCTTAAGCTTTCTTGGATCTCCTGGACAATTTAAGTGGGAAGGGCTTCATGGATCATCTAGTCCGCTTATGTCTGAAAAAAGGATGTCTCAGGTACCCATTGGTTGTTCTTAACCTTGATTATTTGATTCAGGATTGTTAAACGACCATCAGCTAAAATTTTCTCTGCGCTTTCATAGAAGAAAGATTATGAAGTTGCCCTTATTGGGGCTTTTAGGAGAGAAAAAGATAAGGACATAGGATTGAAGGCATTGCAAGCTGAAAATCAAGCAGCTATGCAACTGGTATGTGCGAAACAAATTGCTTGGATTTAATTAATAATTTGAAATATTTTCTAGAAGTTAATTTGGTAATTTGAAATGGAATGTACCAGGCCAAACAAAGAGAGGATGAGATAAAAAGCTTAAAAATGATACTACGATTCCGAGAGGCAGGAGTAAAGAGGCTAGAAGCAGTTGCTGCAGGAAAGATTTCAGCTGAAACACACTTGTTGAAAGAAAAGGAGGAACATCTAAAGGAAATTGAAGTTTTGCGAACCCAGGTTGATCGCAGCCAAGAAGTTACAAGATTTGCCACAGAAAATTTGCGTCTGAAGGAAGAAATTAGAAGGCATGCCTTTTCTAGCCTTTGTCATTCTTTCTATTCTCAAAGTGGCAAGAGAAATTATAAGGTGTCGATTTATATACATTGGTTGTCCATTCTGAGAAATTCAACATGAAACAACCACAGAAGATTAATGTAGTGATCATGGAGTATCTTTCTAATCCAAAAAAGAAGAAGAGCTGGTTGTAAATCTATGTATAACTTATGCTGATAAAAGCTCATGCTAGCACTAACACTGAGGTCAAACATCTCTGATAACAATAAACTGTAGCTTCCAACAAACTGAATCGGGAGAAATGGGAATGTTCCAAAGAAAGTTTAGAGTAAAAATTTAGAAAAAGGCACATTTTATACTAGAGCAGAAATACTGTGACGGATAGGAATCAGGTGTGTCTTTTCATTTAATCAGGCCATGTATATTATTTTATTGGTTTTTTTGCAAATAGCAGATTTCAATTAATACTTCTTTATTCAATTAAAGTTACATTCTGAAACTATTTCTTATTTTGGGTGCTTATTTTGGTCTACTTCACAGATTAAAGTCATTCTGCGAGGAAGGTGAAAGGGAGATGATGAATGAACAAATCATGGTCTTACAGAATAAGGTAGAGAAAACAATGTCCAACTTTTTTAAGCTGTGTTTGTGGTCAAATTATCCTGTTTCTAAAACTTCTTCTAACTGTATATGCAGTTACTAGAAGCTCTAGATTGGAAGCTTATGCATGAAACGGATTCCTTGGCAGTTCAGGTTCTTCACAAGCTCAGCTGTGAACTATGAAAATGCATGGTTATATTTAGATTTTTTCCTCATTAACTGTGAGTTTTTGATTTCTTTCTATTACAGAAAACTAGCTTAGACATGGATACAGAAGTTCATGATGATCTACCAATTTCAATTCAGGTACAATTCAAGCGGATGCATTTCCAAATGCATTTTTCACAACATCGTAACTGCTTTCGCATATAAGTTCAACTCTTAACATATCAGTTTTGATTACATTCATTGAAATGGGATATAAAATAAGGTAATGGCTTGTACCCATTCATGAAAGTCTGGCGAATATCCCAGACTTCAAACTCGTGTGAAATGCTTGCATTAGTCCATCCCCATGATGTATGATATTTTTGTCAAGGACAAGGCAGGCATTCTTGTTTTTTAACAAGCAGCGTGTCAATACAAAAAGGGATAAAAGCAACAATTCTGCCTGATTGAATGTTTGAGGTTCACATATAATTTTGTTTCTAGTATATCATGTTATATTGGCAAGTGCTTGGTGTATGTTTTGAATTGTCGTACAAACTGTGCTATGTATGTTTTTTTGTGTTTGTATTGCTCATGCATATTTTAGCACTAAAAGACTTTGTGGATGTCTTGTTAACACAGGAACCGAGATCACCTCGTCAATCTTCAATTAATGAGGAGAATGAGTTCCTCCGCATACAGGTCTGCCACCCTGCTTCTTTGTTCGCAAACTTTTACGTAGCTTTCATTTGATACAAGGGACATAAACATTATTTGTTGTACTACAGGCCATTCAGAACCAGGCTGAAATAGACTTGCTCCATAAGCAGTTGGAGTTCTGTTTTGAAGAGAAGGATAGACTAGAAAGGTAAATATCCACTCTTAATTCTTTTACTCATCAAAATGTTGATTAATTTGATTTAATTCTTCAACTAACATGTTTGGTTGCTTTTACCTTTAACTTGATAACAGCTGATGGTGACTGCACGTTTGTGTAGACTCAAATACCTAATAAGTTTGTGTAGGCATGCATGTTCTGTACTATCTCAAAATGCTGTCTGCCTGACCAGATTATTTTGTAGGCATGTCAATGATCTCATGATGAAACTTGAAGAAGAGAGATCTTATAGAGCCATAAACGAGAGAACAGAGCAACTCGAGCTTCCTTTATCAACTGATGGGTCGGTTGTCAATGCCAATGACCAAATGGAGCTCAAAACAATGGTTGATGCAATTGCTGCAGCAAGTCAGCGAGAAGCCGAAGCTCATGAAAAAGCTATTACGTTGTATACGGAGAATAATGAGCTGCAGTTGAAGCTTGAAACATTGATTGAGGCAAATGAAGATCTACAGTCAAAACTTAAAGCATTAATTGAAGAAAAAAATAGTCTCATTGAAATGTATGAACGGGCAGCTTCAAAAAGCAGCTACAACAATGTGAAAGATTCTGAGAGTGAACAAAATGGCATGGAGGTTAATGATGATGATAATAGTGCTGAGAGGAGACAGAATGGCGTGGAAGCTCATAATAATAATGATAGTCCTTCTGAACTTGCCAAGTTAAGTGAGCTAGAGATGAAAACAGTTGAGAACCTAGAGCAGCAGCGTATGGAATTACAGGAAGAAAATGAAAAGCTGATGGGTTTGTATGAGGTAGCTATGCATGAGAGGGATGAAATTAGAAGAAGGCTTTCTTCTTATGAGCAGAACAGAGTTGAATCTAGAGGAGAACTTCATTGCCCAGAAAAACACGTGGAAGTTGATGGAGAGAATTGTCTTCAGTCTTGTGCTCCTCCTATTTACCTTGGTACAAAAGTTTCAATGGAGGAAATCTGTGCCCGTTTGTTGAATGTGGAGCAAGCTTTTGTTGACTTTGATGGAGTTTTGAGAGAAATTGCAGCAACAGAAGAAGGGCTTCAGCAAAAGCAGGAAGAGTTTAGATCCCTTGAGCTACTTTCTTCTGAAATGCAAGATAAAAAAGCTCTTGTAGATAAGAAATTATCAGCACTGAGTTATTCTCTATCGAATTTTTCTTCATCAGTCGCTTACTTTGAACAGCGAGAAGTTAGAGCAAAGGCAAGGGTAAATGCTTCAGTGTCTTATTTTAGGAAAAAGAAAGAGGAGTTGGCTCGTCTTCAAGTTTGCAAAGAAGATGCTGAGGCTAACCTGCGAAGGATTCAACAATCTGAAATTGAATTGAGAAGCATCCTAGAAGTTTTGAAATCCAAAATCGAGGAGAAGAATCAGAGACAGGAGAGTGAAAAGGTTCTTTTTGCCATCGATAACATCGAGAAAGTAGATAATACCTCACAGAGAAATTGGCAAGTCTGTGGGAAAGCTTCAGAGTTACTGAAGTATGAGGAAGAGAAAAACAAGCTACAAAGTGAGATGAAGTTGTCCCGAGAAAAGCTTGTTTTTATAAAAAGAGAATTCGAGGACTGGAGTAAAAGATTGGACAAGATAGAGGGTGAAATACAAGTTGTTCAAATGGATACACAAAAAGGATCAAAATCCGTGGAGGAAATGGAGTTCGCGCTTCAAACTGTAATCCAAGAGAAGGAAACTCTCCTAGAACTCACAGAGAACGGAATGTCCGAAATCCAGAGTATGATTCTTGTATATCAGCAATGTGTCTTTGATACAGATCTCAAGGAAGCAGAGCTGAAGACACTGGAAGAAGAATTACAGCTAGGGTTCGGAAGAATCGAAGAGTTAAGAAAAATGAGGGCAGCGGCTTCTGAGAAGATGACCAAGCTGTTGCAAAACACGAGCTCCCATTCTTGCTCTGCTGATGATAAGATGGAAGAATAGCTGCAGTGTGTTCAGTTTTCTATTTTCGAGGCAATGACATTTGCACGGTAAGGTATTTTGTCAACCTGTAGCTAGATAACATTTGCACAGTAGTATCACGTCGCGTGGTCTGATGCATCATCTTTTTATTAGCTAACAGTTACGCTGTAGAAAGTTTGATTCTTTATGCTATCTGAGATAGATAGCTTAGTGAGCTTACCACTTTGACCTCCTCCTCCTCCTCTATGTATTTACTAGACGTTGCTTCAATTCAAAAAATCATAGGGTTTCGGATATCAGTATTGCTATTTTGATGCTCATGAAAAAATTATAACATTAATTGTTTTTGTTCTGGTGAATTATCATTGAATTTCTCTTTAGCTTTACAGGGACAGCATCGGAGAAAAAGTATAGCCTTTCCCTCATAATCACATGGAACTTTATTAACCATCGCACGCTAACAATAGTTGTGAAAATATGAAAATCTTAATAATATATAGTCTTGGAGGATTGACATACACATCGACAAGTTGAAATATATATATATATATATATATATATATATATATATATATATATATATAAATTTTATTTTCCAAGTTAACAAGTCATGAATTAACCAATTATATCATGTTGGATTTTAGTTTCCAAGTAAGACCATTTTTCCCTTTCCAGTGATCAGGAAAATATGAATTTGGCATTCCATTCTAAGCAAAAAGGTCATGGCCAACCTGCAAGCAATATTAGAGTTAATTACGAACCCACTCCTCAGGACAAATACAGGAGCATCGGATTGGAAGGGCATGAGGGGAAGCTCACAATATTGCTGCGAGAGGTGTAGCGTCAAAGGATCATATGCTTTTTTTTAAAAAGTATTTTTTATTTAAAAAAAATATTAAAATGATATTTTTTATTTTCTAAAAATTATTTCACATCATAATTTAAAAATATCTAAAATACTAATATTTTTTAATTTTAAAAATAAAATCATTTAAAAAAAATATATATTTTAAAAAGACGGTGTAGAATACCTTAGACTTCCTCTCTTTCAAACGCTAGGCATGCACATGTTGCTAGACCAGCAGGGCCATCTCGCCTGCACGAACTATGACCACTTCAACTTCTTCCCTGGTGGCTTAGAACCATGACACAGTTTTAAGAACACCTGATAAAAAAAAAGTGTTTGCCGGTGCATATTTTTTTACCCGCCCATTTTTCCATAAATGCAACGACGGGTGGTAAATAAGATTATTCATTGACCCAAGTGCTTTTCCTTTTTTTGTAAAAAAAAAAACACAACAAATTAGAAAATTCATTGATCTCCACCGTCGTAAGGAAATCATCCGTCCATTCCCAGCTGCTCCCAAAGACGAGGGAAAGTTTCACTCAAACGAGTACGTGGAGATCTTGTCTTCCGTGCCCCCAGGATTATTGACTGATCCTGAGCTTGGCATGCAGTTCGCGAGGCTTCGTGTTGGGGATGTCTGTCAAGTTTTTGATGGGTCATTCTTCGTTTAGTCAAGCTTCTTCTGGCGGCTCAATTGATGCTGTTTTTAATACCTAATAGAGGTGATGCTGATATTGCTTTGAACTGAGATGGTGGGTTACATCATTACAATAAAGTTATGGCCGCAGATTTCAAGGAGATGTTGGCATACAAACAGTTCACATCATTCATCAATGGGATTCAGGATATCCCAGAATAAGTCAAGCATTCAAGGGAAAGTGTTTACCCCTGACCATTTTAATTCTGTGGATAACTAGGATGTATGCAATCATTGCCATGAAACACTGGGGGAGAAAGGAATTAATTTAATATACACAATGCCTATCCTAAAACATGTGATTCCTACAACTCAAAGCTGAGAATGCTAAATGAAACTGATTATAGAACTACCCTAAAACGGATAAATGATTACAGTAATGTGTACATGCTGACAACCAATGTACCGTAAAGCTAAGGAAAAATGAGGGGATGGAAGTCTTCCCTATTGCCAGAAACTATATGATACAAGTTCCATTTTCTGCAAATTTCTACCCGGCATCCAAATGTTCTTGTCAGGTGAATTCACCATCTTCGCATTTTCAGTCATTTCAAAACCTACCCTGCATACACAAATGAGAGCGAAACACAAGAAATGTCTCAATAGTTTGCTGAAAATAAGCAGAAGCAATGATCAAAGCCAAATCCTATAGTAGTACTATGGGAAATAGAAAAAAATCTATGCAGTGTGAGGATCAGAGGCTCTCTTATTTGGGTACTTCATGCTTAAATCAGCAAAAAATATCTTTAGCTATTGCCTAACGAGAACCTCCCCTTTCAACAAATAATAAAACTTGAACAAGTGGGACCACAGTGAGAAAAAATTAGAGAATCTTGATCGTTAGATCCAAAGATGGATTTCAGCAAGATACATATAGCATCTTTAGGATTCAGTTTAAAAAACATGGTAACGAGAGATGGCAAGCAACAGTACAACACTCAAGATCTTCTTTGTCTCCAGGCCTCGCTTAAGCCACCTCAAAGCAAACTTAACGCACCCTTGATCTCCTTGATCTCCTTGAACTTAGCTCCATTTCCCATTAGAGCTAGCAAACTTCCCCTCCAAAAAAAATAAAAAATAAGGGGCATGGAACATTGCAAGTGAGACACCTTTATTTTTTTCCCGTCTCCTAATCACAATGTTTCTAGTTGGTAATGGATCACATACAAACCAACTTGACCAATGTAGTAGTGTACAAGACAACCAGGATTGGTGTCTTTTTGAGCCTTAAAAGGGGGGGCTAAAAATATTCTCCAGTGGCAAAGTTATTTCGAACATGTTCATAGAAGTCATTTTTGGTAGCCAAGAGCTGATAGCTTTTTATTTAACCAAAATTTACCACTAATTTATTTCCACACATCAAACCAAAAGCAGGACAGAAATCATATTCTGGCAAAAGTATTTACCTCAAAAAAATGGACAGCCTTAAGTCAAAATCCCTTCCAAACTGTCAACTACAACCACGTCAAACAAAAATGAACTATATTATGCCAACCATTTCAGCCTGCTACCTTTATCACACCAATTTCATCAATCCTTGAGCTCTTGTGCTGCAAGAGAGCAGATTAAGAATAGAGTGCTTGCTTAAAGAGAACAAGTAGCTAAGGAGCGAAAAGCAGTCAAGTAACTCATAACAAAAGGAGAGAGATGAGACTGATTATAGTGCAAAATTACCATAACTTCAAGCAAATATTATTACCTTGCTTTTTTTGTGCTTATGCACATCATTAAGATCTTCATCCCCATCATGCTTCCTTTTCTGAAATCATACAGCAAAAAAGTCAATATTGACAAATCCTTTGAACATTCAACAAAATTTAGAAAAGAAAACATCACAGCATGCAAAAACATGGAATGTCAAAACCTCCAAATACTCGATGACAATTGTCAACGTTAAGTGTCATCATTTGCATAATAACATGCACTACCATGCAACAAGAAGTTGACTTCTTTACTATCAATATCAAATACCATGCAAGAGTAACTTAGCCCAGAAATTTCGCTACAAATTTATCAATCACATGTCATTTGCAAGCCAGCAATGAATTCTAACCTTTTCATGGTGTTTTTTGGAGTGATCAGCACCAGAATCATGATGCCCACTTCTATCCTTCTTCTTTTCCTTGTCTTTGTCTTTACTCCGATCTTTATCTTTATGACGTTTTTTATGTTTCTTATGCTCTTTATCCTTCTCCTTATCTCTATCTTTGTGTTTTTTATGCTTCCTGTCCTTATCCTTGGATTCACCTTTTGATTTCCCAACTACGGTAGGAGTCCCCTTCTCTGCCTAAAGAAGATAAAATATATAAAAATAAAATAAAAATCATAGGGACATCAAACAAGAATTTGATCAAGAGTGCATGAATAAACTAGCAATTGATAATCCCATGAACTTCAAGGCAAGATAGATTTCTTACAGAAGGCAAATCTATGGGAGTAGTTTCCTTCAGTTGGAAGGCCTCTCTAAGTACATTCAGGTCAAAGGGCTGAATACATGCATTGCTATCTCGGGAGGTATTCTGGATAAGCTGATCCAATTGCATCCCTTCTCCTTTCCTAATTTCAGTGTCTCCCACCACATTGTGAAGATAATGTGTGTCAGCAATTGACAACGGAAGTGACCGATTGCAGAAATATTCGTGGTGGGGCAACAACTTGTAGTGACTTATTAGATCAATAGCACCAGTCAACTCTCTTGGTCCTAAAATTTCAAAAGGGCACCATCTCATAACCATAACCAACAAAATATTGTGCACATCTCATGACATTCATTTTCAAACATATAAAAAGAACATTAATATAAAAAAATGGAAAAAAAGTCAAACATTGTTAGGCTTGTCAATCAAGCGAACCCACTTGACCCATTTTATTATGGCATTTAGCACCTAATTGTTTTTGTTACAGCCATGTCGTCTGTCTTAATTTTTTTATATAAAAAAAAATCACAACTTTTCATCTGATTTTTTAGATTTTGATAGCTGTGTTGATTGGAAAATCATTTGACAAAAAAAACTGTTTTTCAACCTATATCTAACCTAAAACACATGTTAAGTCTATCCATGACCTCAAAAAATAAAAACAAAACATACCAAAAACCAAAATCAACCTAAAATAAAAAATCTACTCGAGCTTAGACATGTTTTTTCACAAACTTTAAGGGGATAAAAACACTTCATATGAAATACTCTCATCAAATGAAACTATTTGACATAAACATCAACTATTTAAGTGCCTTAAATCGGTATTACAAATATTTTTCTCTTTACCACCAAAATCCGATGACCTCCCTCTTCTCTCAACCAAAAACTAATAAATAAACTTTTGTACCAAAATAGAATTGAAAAAATATTGAGATACTCAAATTGTATAATATGAGTTATTTTTATAGTTCGAAGACAAGTGCATCTTTCTCCAAACTTCAGACATGTCACCCATGTTTGGCCTCTTTTTCATTTCAATATTCTTTCTTTCGATTTCACCATTGACTAAGAATTCAACTGGAATTGGCCTTCAATTAGAATTAAATTATACAAAATAAAACTTTGAGGACCAAAATGAATTATTGAAAAATGCATAGTGTCATCCACGGTGTTTGGTGTGTACGCTCCACATTTAAACACCCCACGCATTTTAGATTTTATCTAATAAGAAAAAATAAAACTAAGCCAATATTGTTGTGTGTAAATAAAGAGCATTAAATTTGGTTTTACTTTTTCAGGTATTGAGAAACGATCAATAAAGAAGGCAATCTAGGCGCACAAAGACTAGTAAGGGTAACAAGGTTTTTTTCTTAATTAACAGAAACAAGGGGGTAGGAATAAAGCCCAATTGCATATGCACGTGTTACATCCAATATCATTTATGAATGTATACAAAGATGATAACAAGACGATGCTTTAACAAGTCCATGATCAACAATGCTAAAGAACTTAATTGTGTTGAAAGATGATTTGATGTTTTTAAATAGAGATTTTCAGAAGAACCTATGAATTGTTAACTAATCAATCTCCACTTATGAACCAAAAATACTCGGTTAAACTACCTTTAATCAATCCTATATTCACTCTTTTAGATCAATATTTGTTTCTATAACATGTTCTTGGATTAAATTTACAGCAATTCTCATACCCCATCATACCCTAGGAGGTCAGGTGAAAACACATGAACCATGTGATAGAATAGGGCATGTTGGCCTTAACTTTCCTTTGGACCATGTGAAAGATTATAGAATTGGAGATATAATTTCAGCTTTGGTATATGTAACATTTTAATTTGGTTTGGGAGGAGGGCAAAAGGAATTACACTTCGCAAGTTACCTCCCCGTATCATTTGAGAAAGATCCAGCTTTGTAGTGATTTGACATGGTAATGTTGATAATGCTAAGGATTCAAAGCCCATGAGCCAAGCAAAATCGAGAGGGGATAGGGGTAAATCAGAAACAAACCAAAAATATTCCAAAAACTAATTCTTACCTCTTCCAAACTTCTTGCTTTCCGGATCCATGGGTCAATGTTTCATGACCAGGTGAGCCACCAACTGTGTTATTTATCACAAGAGAAAAGGATTCATAACCATCAAATAAAATTAAAAAAGAATTTCAGCATATAGACGAAGAATGCATCAAGCAGCTACCTTTCCAGTCAGACTAAATCCAAGCATAGACAGAACAAGATATTTGAAAAATAAATTGCTGCTGAAGGTGGGCAACAAAAAAAAATCACAAGCGTCACATATAGCATGCTCACATGTTAAGTTCACGCTATAGGAAAAAACTCAACAAGCATGTTGGCTTTCAATAAATATTTCTCTTGTTTTATAATGTTAGATTTACACTGTTCACTATCTTTCATAGGGTCACTATATTTTGAAGGGGACATTGGATATTCTTTTGTCAATAAAAAAGGTTAACATTGGGAATTTATATAAACTTTCAGGAAACAAGGAAATCTATAATGCCCATAATACAAAGCATTAGTAGAAATCCTCAAGTCCAAAAGATGCAAGAGATCTGGCAGCTTGAAGAACACACATGATTCATAGGATGAGAATTTCAATAACAACCCTGTAAATTAGGGCGTGTTAATTATACAGCTTAACAACTAGCCATCAGAAATAAGCTCCCAAATTTTCTAGAAAATGATAATAGGGCCAAATTAATTACTCAAGTCAGGTTCTTGGTTGCACTGCTTATGTATGGCATAGATAAACTTTCCAGCTAAACTGGGCTATAAAACCGTTCCTAGACAACACTAAACAGATACAAAGGAAAAAAGAAAGAAAGAAAGAAAGAAAAAAAAGAAAACCCAGATGAGAAGCAATGTAAGGCGATGCTTTCACACGATTTAAATGAGAAAAAACATCACAATCTCATTATATCATATCAGAACATATTCAGATGCACAACCCTCTTCTACACATACAAATATCAAACAAAAGTAAACAGACACGAAAAGAAAGAAAAAGAAAAACCCCAGCTGAGAAGTATTGTAAGGCAATGTTTTCACAGGATTTAAATGAGATAAACCATCGCAATCCCATTATATCACACACACCAGATCATATTCAGCTGCACATACAGTTATCAAACAACGTTTTACCTTCTTCCATACATACATGATGAAAGAATTCAAAATTGCAAGATCATTCCTAAGCTAGCAAGCACACATAAATCAATACCTCAACCATCAATGCACCAAAGAGATCAAACTTTTTGACAAACCCCGAACACTAATTACTCTGTAAGTTGGCTGTCTTAATTATTCTGAAAAGTCGATTTTAACCCGATAAAGTCTCACTAACACTGTTAAACTAAGTCCACGAATTCTCTAAATTCACTAACCTAATCGCATTATCTCGAGCAGGAATGGAATATAGTTATAATTTCAAGGCAAAATCACAAAACCCTAATTTTAGCAACAAAAAGATGGAAATTTTGCTTAAACAAACCTTTGACATGGATCCAGAATTCGTATATCTTTATTCTTCAAGATCACGAGGACAAAACCATAAATTTATTATACCCTTCCTCCTCCTCCCCCTCCTTCTCCACAACCCCTCCTTCCAAGGTCAGCAACAAGGAGCTTAAATAATAGTAACTTTTTTGGCTGTGAGATTGGGAATTGGAAATTCCCAATTGCAGGAGATATATATATGGAGAGAGAGAGAGGGGGAGGGAGGGAGGGAGAGGGGGGGAATGAATTTGATGGATCAGAGAAGATTCGAGGGGGAGAAAGAGAGAGAGACAGTATATTTATAGCAGACGAAATTGGGTGCTTTTTTAGGGTTTATTTTGAAACAGTCCCCCAATTGGAAGTCTTAAAGATTGGGGGTAAGCTCATGTTAGTCCCTGATCAATACTTTTTTTTTGTCAATTAGATTCCTAAAGTATATTTTTGTGCAATTTAATCCATAATATATGTAATAATTCTCAATTGAATGATGAAAATGTGCCTAAGCATCTGCATAGGCATTTTTGTTAGTAGAAGAATCAAATTGAGGATTATTGGATTTGATGGTAATGAAAATACAGGTTTGGGACTCAATTTCTACAAGACTCATGGGCCAGGGATTCATTTAAGATTATTCTAAAAGAGTTTCAAACAGTGTTATTAAACTTTACCTTAGTCATTTTGAGATCTCGTTCAAGCAGGATTTAAAAAATTGATTAAATTTGAATCACTTAAAGCAAATTATAATTTGACCTTTTAAAATTAAAAAAGATAATCAAAATTTTAAATGTTTTTCACGAGTTAAAATTTTATTATTATTTTAAAAAAAATATTTTTAACACCTCCATATTAAAATAATCAGAAAAATAAAAACCTCATAAAACACATGTTTCTCTGTTCTTTAACCCTAGCTCGAGCCTACCGTGCATCTGAATGGGCCAGCCAGAAAAATTTGTTAACGTTAGGTTTTACTGGCAAGAAATCATCCATGGCCTCAGAGCTCTCAAGAACAAACAGACTGAAATTCAAACGAGAAAATCAAATAAAGGGACGGTGAATAGACATGTTGAGCAGGTATTTATGAAGTCAGATACAACCAGAACGTTATTGAATATTGATACAAAATTCAAACTCTATAAGATGCCAAACACTAGTAAACATAAATTACATGTTTTCTGTTTTCTCCTCCCCGATATGCTTTTAATGGGAGCATGAACAGCTGGGCTCTGTGAGGTTGCCGGAGGCCAGCTTATGGCTGCGTTCCCATGTATCTACAGGTTCTGCCTGCGCATGAGGAATGTGACGAGGATGTTTCTCCCTCTTGTCTCCCTTGATCTGCTTTAGTGCATGCTTGAGAGCAGGCAATAAAGCCTCCACGCATTCGGCAGCCGCATTAGGATTCCCAGGCATGTTGATGATCTGAAAATATGGTTAACGAAAAGGCTTGGATCAAGGAAAACAAGGGTGTTCTGGAAATTATTTATGTCATGGAGTCCAGACCACACTGGCTCACCAACTTAGAAAAGGCAACTCAAAAGATGGGTATCAACAGTAATTTACAGCAATCCAAGATTTGTTCTCAACAACACAACCATCATGTCAAAACAATCTCGACTATTATTTTTAGATGACGGTCCGACTTTCAGAAATAGCTTCTTCGAAGTTGATTTGTAATTCTAACTATCAACTTAAATATTATTTCCCTGCTGCACGCTATTAATGCAAGCTCTTTTCATAATCCTTGCGGTTAAAATGTATTCACAGTTTGCCAACTGATAAAATCCTAGATAAATCCCTGGTGATGGTTGGAAGCATTTGGCAGAAAAGAAAAGGCACAGAAATTGAGATGCTTCCCTTCCACACTACTGTTTGAAGATTAACAATTTAAAAATGATTGTGATCTTACCAATGTTGAGCCTCTTATTCCTGCTGCAGATCGTGATAGCATAGCAAAAGGCGTCACCTGTATCAGTTGAGGAAAGGGAAATGAAAATTCTTTGGAGCAAAAAGTGTTACCGCATCAGTAAGATTACAACCAATTTCTCCAACGTCGGTGTTCTTAACAGATTAATGTATGGCCAATTCTCATTGTACTAACATAATCTCAGGGCAAACACGAGCACTCGCTAAAAAATGTGGCGTGAGAATTGGATTCACAAATGGAATGAGCATGATCTATTTTTTGCACTCACAAATGGAATGGGCATGATCTATTTTTTGCACTTCAAATGTACAAATCAATGCTTGCTTGGCTACATCTCCAAACACACAAAAGTTCTATCATTGAAGCAAAAAATAGATGCAACATAAGAAAGAAGCCGAGAAAAGCATGCAAAAATGCATTGCTTTGAGTTTCCAATTTACACCACCATTTTCAGAGTAAATGAATAGCAAACCTCATGGATTTAAAACATTAGTAATATATAAACAGAAGGCAGGTGTTATGGTACCTTTAAACTCTCTTGCATCATGACATATAGAAGGCCAGGTGTTTCCTTCTCAATCAACTCCTTGGTTGCTTCAGGAGTCACGTCTCTTGGGGTAAAGCCAGTGCCACCTTCATTAAAAGAAATGACATTAGAGAAGGGGAAAAGGCTCGAGAAAAAAGAAAGAAGCCGTATTGTGACGCATTCAACTTAAGAGTTTGGCAAGGAAAAGAAATATGAAGAACCTCACCCAAGGTAAGAATGAGATCCATTCTATCAATATCACACCATTTCTGCACAACAGCCTTGATTTTGCTCACATCATCTGGGACTACAGCTGTTGAAACTACTCTCGCTCCTAATTTTTCTGATGAGGAATTTACAACTGACACTGCCCTGGGGCCACTACAAATGTCCAAACCCTTTCGAGATTATTCAACTTTCAGAGCTTCAATAAACACAGGAACATAGAAATAGAAATAGGAATTCATAATAATTATTTGTAATTCTAAACTCGGTCGATTTAAACAAACATGTTTTGACCTCAAGTCAGTATCTTAAATCCACATCAAGGATAAAATTTTACATCCCTTATGGAAATCATAGTTGTGTACTCAGTTCAGTAACATGTACATGTTCGAGAAGGAAGACGGTTTGAGGTAAATAGTTCAAGATAACAAGTTCCAAGGATAAGGTGGAACCTTAGGCATTGAGAATTAGGTGGGGCAAGAACAGGGACTTCAAGTTGAAATATCATATGCAAGAAGGGGATAAAATATGCATGAACAAATATTAAGTGATGACTGAGATTTCAAGCAAGGTGTTTTAGCATTAGAGAGAAGCTTATCCAACAGGGCTCAATGGCTTGAAATAACTAGAAAAGACTTTTTGGTTTTTGTGGTTAGAAATGGATGATTCTGAGTTGGAGGTTTTTGTGTTCATTTGGTGTGCACACGGACAATAATCTACCGAGAAGTCTTGTGATCATTTTAGTTAGGAGGATCTGGACAGGAAAGGAAAAATTCTAAGAAAAAAAGGTCAGAAATCACTCCTTCCCAAAGTGGTTATGGTATAGAAAATGTATGTGGCTTCCTCGGGTCTTCTACTACAAAACAATTTCTGCAAGTGTAGTTAGAAGATGTTAAGGAATAGGACACAATTTCACCTTTTTTATTATATTTCTTATCCACCTCTTTATAGGTTTTAACTCAAGTCATCAAAACAACTTGCTGAGACAAGTGAATCCCATCAAAATGGCTTGCAAACCTGCTATTATTTGTAAATACTGTTGCAAAGTACTCAGTGCTTTCCATGTTTAACTCTGACAAGGAGCAATTTTGACTTTGCTCTTTTGATTTAGCATCAATTAAGTGACCCTTCTGAAAAAATTATTCAAAAAGGTGTATCTAGATGCATTGATACATACAATTTGAAGCCAAGTAAGGTAGTTGCACCCACATGGAGATAAGATAGAGTGTCATTACATTTGGTTTGGCATATCGGTCTGTTACCTTACAATATTGATAAATATTCAATTTAAAACAGGTAATGAAACAGTCACAAGCACCTTGAATCTGTCCATTCACAAATATTCATGAGGTAGGTGGTTACAAATTCGAACAATGCAAATCACCATTTTTAAACAATATGTTTTGTGATAGCAAGGAAACTAATAGCAGTGCTTAGTCTATCAAGTAAGAACAGCTTCTGTGCAGTTGACACAAAAATGTTGGAAAAAAGCAGCATGTGATACCATACCTTCGATCAGGCCCAGCCCCTGATGCAACAGTGTCACTCACTGTTAGAACAGCTACTCTGAACTCACCATTCAAGGTCTCGCCAGCAATTGTTTCTCTAGAAGTATTTCTCTGTGCTGAGGAAGTTAAGCCTGATGATAAACCAATCTCACTACTAGAAGTACTAGTTAAATCAGAAATTATGATGGCGGGGACAGAAGTTCCAGCAGGAAGCACACTGCCTGTTGCGGGCAACTCCAATAAAGCATTAGCTGATTTCATACTTAAAAGCCGACTGCTCATTTGATGACCAGTGCTCTCAGCAACAAATCTGATATCCACAAGAATGGGACACATTTTAATACAGTTGAGTCTTTCTTAAACTGGGTAAACCAAATAACCCAGAGGAAGTCCGGAACAAGTTGGATCCAACAGAATCCTAACCCTCCAGGGCCCCACATCCAAAGGCAATATCTCTAAGCAACATACCCAGGATTGCCTGATCCATCATTGGCCTTCCATCTAATAATCGCACGATGATATTCCGGTCGCACTGGATCTGCCTTTATGGGTTTCTGAAGACAAGCCTGCACTCTGAGTAAAGGATAATAAATTAGAATCTCATAGACAAATCTATCACTCTAGATTGCAGTCCAAAGAAATTGCAATTGAGTATGTATGGGAAAAGAAGAACAATGTTTTAGAAGTCTCGGCAACCTCAAAAGTTGAGGATTTGCACATCCAGCAAGAAGGCGGATGGCAGGGACTACAAAGAGATGGAAACAAACTACACAGCTCACTGGATTTCCAGGCAATCCAAACGCCAGAATTTTTCCTGGTGCAATATTGCCAGCTGGCTTTGACTGGATTTCTGCAAATGTCAAAGGTTTCCCTGGCTTAATGCAAACCTGGGGATGATCAGCACCAAAACAGCATGATGTAAAATTGATTGTAGCTTAATACTTATTGCTTACAATTATCACCACACAATTTGGATCTACTAAAGCTCAGAAAACATATATTTATAAAACAAGGCGGTGCGAAAGTAAAATAATATTTAAAAAATATATATTCAAATTGACAAAAATTTACCTTGTTAAAATGTACTGTCCCTCTGTTTTCGAGCAATGGTTTCACAAAATCCCTGTCTCCCATGGAAACACCACCAGAGGTCAGAAGGATGTGAATCCCAGCAGAAAAGGCTCTATCCAGGACCCTCTCAAGTTCTTCCTTGTCATCTCGAGCAATTCCAAGGTCAAGAATCTTGCATTGCTGCTGTATTGCAGCTGCCAGTAGCATAGCACGGTTGGAGTCCCTAATCTACATAGAGCTGAATAGGATAAATTTTTTAACTTAAGAAACACAAACCACAAGGAAAATATTGTGCAACGTTGATGGGAAACAAGGGGAACTGTCTATGGATTAAAATAAAAGACAGTACTATTTATGCTAAATAGCCATCCTGCAACAAATTCTGATGAATCCAATATGGTAGAATACTGGAGTAACATCGATGGTAAGACACGGAAATTACTCTCAATATTTATAAGTGCCTAAATATTTATGCTGCCATGAAAAATAAAATAGCAACCAGTTCTAAAACAAGTCTCAAATCCATTAACCTATAAAATTATTTACAGTGAAAAAAAACATCTTCAATCTAAAAGGTCCATTCTTTAAGTAGAATAACATCTGATTCCACATGTTTCTGTGTTTGATTTCTTTGCCATGGATCTGTTATAAGGAATGCAAGAGAATTTTGTGTTTGGTTTCTTTGCCGTGGATCTGTTATAAAGATTGTAAAGATAATTTTGTGTTTGATTTCTTTTCCATGAATCTGTTATACAGAATGCAAAGAGAATAAGAGACTTCAATTTACCTAAATAAGTCAGTAATGTACTTAAATTTTACATGATTTCAGTGAATTCATTGTTCAGTTGCATGGTAGTTATAGCCCAATTTTTCCTCCATGCATTGAATTATCTTAGGCACTGCTGTATTTACCTTCCACCACCGAGTTGAAATTTTCAGAGAAATATAATACCTCGCCACGATTTAGACCAACAGTTGTTGGCTCCACGAGTTCATCTCCAGTAGAAAGCACCGCAATCGTAGGCATCGGATATACCTAAATGATAGCATAATCTCTCATATTCTCTGGACGAACACATTAATCAGTCATAAAAATGCGAAGCAAAACAATACCTTCACCATCATTACACCAACAGTAGCAAGCAACCCAATTTCCGAAACACCTAATTTTTCTCCACGTTTTAATACTACAGCATCTTTCTCAATATCACATCCCTGCCAAAATACACTATAGTTATTTAATAAAAAAATACATTTCTATGCGAATTTCGATCGCAATGAAGCCGCATTACAATTTACAGCCATTTTCATTCCACGTAATGTTTCACATAATTCTAGCCCTAATATTCAAAGCCATACCACAGGACGAATATCAACGCCTTTGCGAGTCTGCACCAATATTTTCACTCGCTCAACCGAAGGGTCTTTGACCTTTCTGGTGTCCTCAACCTGGACAACTGCGTCCGCTCCATCAGGTATCGGTCCTGAAAACAAAATAATTAAAATTTAAAGGGAAAAAAATAAAACCCATCAACGGATTCTGTTGTCGTAAAATTTACCTCCGGTAGTAACGTAAGCAGCGGTGCCAGGAGTTAAGGTAACACCAAGTCCATCATTTCCGGCTCTTGATTCTGTTATAACCGGATATTCTCCGGGTCCGTCTGATGCTATCACTGCATATCCATCCTTTATAGAAAAAAAATATTAAGAAAATAATTGTTTAAAAGTTTTATTTTATTAATGAGTTAATAAAACCTTGACTGAGGCAGGATAAGGAGGGAGAGGATCGGGGGCACGAATATCTTCGGCGAGGACTTTGCCAAGAGCGTCGTGAAGTGGAACGGAGACAGGTGGCAGACGCTGAGCGACTTTGAGAATGGTCTGGAGAGCTTCTTCAGCTGATATCATCGTCCGATAGTTTTGCTGAGTCCGCGGCGGAACCGTAAAGTCAAAACCGTGGAGACGGCAGAGAGTGACGAGTGACAGAGGTAGAGAGAGGGCTGAGGGCAGTTTTTAAAGTTTAAACAGCCTGTTTGATGGATGAAATTGAATTGAATTTATAAATAAACTAGACAATGCCCCGCGGCACGATATTTTTTTTAATATAAAAAATATTAATTATGTGTATTTTTTATTATAATATAAATTTAGCTAAAATAATAAATTTGTGCAGAATTCATGTCAAGTGCAAGTTTTTTTATAAAATATAAGAATTTAAAATCGATTTAAATTTATCTGTTTAGTAGTTTCAAACGAAATAACCAGTATAAATTTATCATCATCATTAAAAAAACAAGAAAACTCGGATATCTAATTATTAAGTTCACTGTATTAAGATTAGTTCATTTTATAATTCAATTTAAATTAAACAAAAATAAAATATAAATTGTGAAAATACCTACAATAATCAAATAAAATAAATAAGTTGTTAATTTTCTATCAACAAAAAGACGAAAACATAGATTGAAAATTCATCCTGACGTTATTGCCATTATCATTGCTATTAAAGCTAAAATTATTACTAACATTACTGCCAAAACAATTAAAATAATTAGATTTCCATGAAAAAAAAGCAAAAGATTTTTATAAAAAAACAATAACTAAAATTATCATTATTATTGCATAAATAATAAAATCATAAAAATCATATAATCTAAAGAACAAATAAAGAAACAGAAAACAGAAAAAAATGAATAAAGAGAAAAATAGAGTAATATTACTTTTAAAATGATCACCGATATAAATTAAAATTTCAGGAAAATCTTTAAAAAAAATCAAAAGATTTTTATAAAAAAATAATCACTAAAATTATCATTATTATTGCGTAAATAATAAAATTATAAAAATCATCTAATCCAAAGAATAAATAAAAATAAAAGTTAATAAAAAAATGTATAAGGAAAAAAATTAAAAATAATAATAAATTATTTTGGAGATTAGTCATGGTGTGAACACACTGGCCTGGACAACCCGGTTATCAAAAAACAGATTTGGTCCGAGGAGTAGTGGTGGTGCACTTGAGCTGGGCGGGTAATCGTGGTTATAAAAAAATATATAAGTGAGAAAAAAGAGTTTAAGTTGGCTGAGAGACCATGGTTACAAAAAAATGTATAAGCGAAAGAAAACAAAAAAAAAAGTATAAGCGTGAAAGCACTGTAGCAATCCATATTGTTTTAAAAAAAATTCGGCCCAAGAATTAGTTGTGGTGTGCTTAAGTTGATCGGATATTCCGGTTATAAAAAAAAATTATAAGTGAATAAAAAAAAGAAAAAAAATATATCAGCAGGAAAGCATTTTAGAAAGAAAAAAAATGTGGGTCCTGGGATTGTCGTGGTATGCATAAGTTGCCCTGGACACCCTGGTTATCAAAAAAATTAGATATGGAGATTAATCGTGGTGCATTTAAGCGAGCTCGGACACCCTGATTATTAAAAAACAAAAATCCAAAAAAATATATAAGTAGGAAAAAAAAAATATATATATATATAATAAGAAAAAAATAAAAAAAAAATAATAAGGAAAAAAAAAAGAAGAAGCAAAAAATGGAGGAAAAAAAAGAAGAAAAAGAATAATTAGGAAAAAAAACAAAAAAACAAAAACAAAAAAATGAAAAAAAAGAGGAGTGTAATCATAAAATAAAAACAAAAAAGAAAAACAGAAAAAACAAAAAAACAAAACGTAAGCAGAAAAAAAAAAAAACTATTGTTGCAATCCACGGTGCATTGTGTCTGTGTGCACAGTGATGGGTGCACAATGAAAACACAACGCCAATTATATATATAGTAATTTATATTAAATTGATAATATAATATATTTAGAATAAAATACTTTACTATAAAACTATATTTAATTATATTATTTGGACTTGAAATTTTCTTTCAACCTCTTGTATTCAATTAAAAAATGGTATAAAACTAATTTGTTTCACTTTTTTCTAGAAGGACTCTTTTTTATGTATTTCTACATATTAATATATATATATATATATATATATATATATATATATATATATATATATATATATATATTAAAAAGCTCATGCATATTGCCATTACTTATTATTTGATCACTTTAAAGTATTTTTTTTATTTTATCGTTTTTTTTTACCAATTTTGTTTAATATTGAATGGTAGCCACACTGTAAAGTACAAACCTCGTATAAACTACATTATTTTCTCTGAAAAATCTGGAAAAAAAAAACCTCTATTTCAAAAAAAAAAAATCTGTGCATACGGTCAAATACTAAAAACTTTTCAAGCATATCTTTGTACAAAAATTGTATTTTTTTTTCTAATATCTTAAAATATATATAAAAAAATATTGTATCGAGCTATGATTTTTCATTAGAATTTGAATAAAAAAAAATATAAAAAATTAGCAATCATTTGGTTCACTCTGTATCCCATCAAGATTGTCATGATGGAATACATCGTCAGACCAGGAGAGAAAATATTACAATTAATAAAGTTTTATATTTTTTAAAGAATGGCTGACCGAGTAGGTTGAGTAGTGGTCACTATGTAATAAAGAAGCAATCATGCATAATTGATCATATAAACAAACCTCAATAAGGTGAGTATTCAAGTTGAGCAATCAATAAGGCCATAACAATAACAACAAATCTTCACACCGATTAGAACATGATCCTTTAAGAAAAAAATGATTATATGTTTTTAACCAAGAAATGATGAGTGCATGTCATCTTACCCAAGGTTATTACATGATGTCATTGCAAGAATTTCATAAAAAAAAAAATCTTCAATAATGTCTAGCAAAATTCCAGCAAATAAGAATCTAACTAGGTTTGGAGTCGAGTAAAGTTTGATTTGATTCAAAAGCAAAATTAAGCTTTTAATTATTTAAACCCGGTAAGTTTCAGCAGATAAAGAGTCTAACATAATGTCATTGAAGATAACCAGATAAAATTATGAACCTAATAAGGCTCGCGATGAACAACAAAAGATATGGCATGAAAATAATAAAAAGATGGTTTGCTTTGGAAAAGAAGTCTCAAACATGATATATTATCAAGAATGATAAATCTTATCTTCATTTCATAATCATGAGGTCTCATTCTGTGAGGCAAAAGTTGAAACTCGGCCATGCAACCAAGATATTTTTTAACCAAATCCTCTTGTTAAATAAGTTGTTTTTCACTCATATCTCATCAATTGAATATATCTTCAAGCCCTCGCCCTATCGTCTTTTTTTTTCAATACGCTTTCAGACCATCACCCCATCTCATTCTTTTTTAGTGTGTTTTCAAACTCTCATCCTCCTTGTTTTTTTTAGTGCATCTTAAAGTCTTCATTTCTTTTTTTATTTGGAGTGTGTCTATGAGTCCTCATCTCTCAAATAATGATTTTTTTTAACTGTATCTTTCATCATTTAAGCGTGCTTTTAAGCCCTTGATAATCAAATAAAGTGATTTTCAACTCTATTTTTATTCTTTTTCTTGAGTGTTTTATTGAGCTTTCATCTTTATGATATTGCAATTTCTAACCATATCTCTCATCTTTTCAATGGACTTTTGAGCCTTTTTTTTTTCTTTGATTACATCTCAACACCTTCATTTCTAAAGTAATGCATTTTCTAGCCTTATCTTTCTCTTATTTCGAGTGCATCTCCTATAAAGATTTAATGGATTATGTGTATTTTTAATTTTGAGTTGGTTAAAAGGTTTAATTAAACATTTGTTTCTCTGCTAGAAAACCCACCTCAGTGTATTCCAACCTTAATAGCATGGAGTCATAAATCGATTTACATTGAATTAATTTAAAATAATATATTTTTTTACAAAAAACCCAAACAAGATTTTAATTGGGAGTTATTTTTTTTTATAAACATGAGTGTACTAAATTCTGGATAATTTTTCCTGTCTAGTTTAAAACTTTAAAACCGTGTTTAATTTTTTTTATCTAAATAATTTGTTATTATATTTTTTTTTAATTTTTTTGATATTAAAAATATTTTTTTAAAAAATAAAAAATTATTATGTTTTAAAAAAAATATATATTTTTTACTACCATTCCAAAACTTATGACTTTGTTACCATCATCCAACCAGTAAAATACCACCACGTCATCACAATCAATTTCCTCAAAGTCCATAAGAGTCATTTCCACCACCCCCATTATCCCTCAACCATAGTATTCTAGACCCTCCTCCTGCTTCTCCCACCCGTAAAATTCCCTATCTCGCTGCAATAATTAAAAAAGAAAAACCCTAATTTGCATGAACAACAACCTGTCAAGATGACCGAACCGAACCCACTGGTGTCGCCCACAACCTCCCGGTCCGTAACTGAAACGGTAAACGGCTCGCACAAGTTCGTAATACAAGGCTATTCACTCGCGAAAGGAATGGGAGTGGGAAAACACATCGCGAGCGATAATTTTACGGTGGGAGGGTATCAATGGGCGATTTATTTTTATCCAGATGGGAAAAACCCGGAAGATCATTCAGCTTACGTGTCCGTTTTTATTGCGTTGGCTAGCGAGGGGACGGATGTTAGGGCTTTGTTTGAATTGACGCTTGTTGATCAGAGTGGGAAAGGAAAACATAAAGTTCATAGTCATTTTGATCGGTCGCTTGAGGGTGGGCCTTATACGCTGAAGTATCGCGGTAGTATGTGGTAATAAATTTTATTTTTGGGTTTAAATTTCGTGCTTTATTTTTTTTATAGATGTGGCTGTTTGGTGTTTTTTGTGTTTGATTGTTTTTTTCTAGAAGTAATTGGGTTGTGTGAGAATGATAGTTGATTGTTGCGATCTCGTGTGGTAATTTGATTTGGTGTTGAAAAGATTTCTCCTTTCTGTTAATGTGGGTGATGGTGTGTTTGTTTGTCGTGCGTTTGATTGGTTTTTGAGAGGGGTAGTTCTTGATATGTTGCAGAGGATTGTTTTTCTTAAGAGTTTTTTATGTGATTAGCTTATGTGATATGACACGTAAGAAGAATTGTGGTGTACAAGCTGTTTTTTCATGTGAAAATTTGGTTCTAGGTTGGATTGTGTTATCTGGTTAAAATGGTGTGCTGTTTAGTTATGTGGTTCATCTATTGGTTTCACTGAATTTTGATGAAATAGTTCTGTATAGAAATTCTCAAGTGACACGTTAGGTGTTGTTGTTGAATAGCATTGTTCCCTGGTTGGGTTTATTTAATGAGGAAGAGAAGAGGGATAAGAAGGTGAGAGAGCACACAGATACTGCTCTGATGTCTATAGTTTCTATTTTATGTAAACATGTTTGGGATTTCTGAAGTATTTTTTTATGGTGATATTGCATAGCTTCAGCAATAGTCATGGCCAATCTTTTATCTTTGTTTCTTCTGCATTTATGTCATCTTCCTTGCATTGACTTGAGGGTTAAGAGTAAAATTTTGATTCATTTTATTTAAGCCACCCCTTTTTTTCTTACCCTCTTCCCTGCTTTCTCTCTATTATTTCCTTTGTATGTTTGCCTCCTGCTTGGTGTGGATATGTGAAATGTTCAGTATATTTGAATTTCAACCTCCTAATTTTCTTGACTTTGAGATATATGTTCGAGACAGGCTAGGTCCTTATTTTGAAATGATTCAATGTCAACTTTTGGACTTAGATGTTTATACTGTCTTGTTTTCTTTAATGTAGGGGTTACAAGCGGTTTTTCAGACGTGCAATGCTTGAAACATCGGATTACCTTAAGGATGATTGCTTGAAAATTAATTGTACTGTTGGAGTAGTAGTTTCCGCAACAGATTGCTCCCGGTTAAACTCAATTCAGGTTCCAGAGTCTGACATAGGAGCTCATTTTGGCATGCTGCTTGACAATATGGAAGGTTCAGATGTTATTTTTGACGTGGCAGGGGAAAAGTTCCATGCCCATAAGTTGGTGCTGTCTGCTCGATCTCCTTTTTTTCGATCTAAATTTTTTGATGATGGCGTAGAGGAAAATGAACAAGAGATTGCCATTTCTGATCTAGAACCTAAGGTTTTCAAGGTGATTTTTATTCCCATAAGATTGCATCTTTTAAAGGCATATTGGGTCAGGATTTGTGCTCATGTGGTTTTCTGTGCTTATTAATATTTGCTTGTGTGATTCCCAACAGGCTATGCTGCACTTCATATACCGAGATACACTCATTGAAGATGTGGACATGGCAACGTCTAGCTCTTCTCCTGTCTCCTCTGTGTCCGAAACTTTAACAACAAAGCTGCTAGCAGTGGCAGACAGGTATGGTCTGGACAGACTCAGACTGATGTGCGAGTCTCATCTCTGCAAGGATATATCTGTGAATTCAGTTGCCAGCATTCTTGCCTTGGCTGACTGTCATCACGCAACAGAGTTAAAAGCTGTTTGCCTAAAATTCGCTGCTGAAAACCTTGCAGGTAATTTCCTGTCTGCCTTGTGAATTTCCCTTACCACTCATCATTTAGAGAATTGTATGACTGTCAAAATAAACAGAGTGTCGATTGGGGGGCTAGGGTAAGGGCCCTGGTTAAATTCAGCTGTGAAGAACTGTAAAAAAATAAGTCCTGTGTAAAAATGTTGCCAAATTATCACTTGGTGGTGGTAGGAGAAGGGCCTCAAATCAACCTTGATTTGATGTAGCTTTGGAGGGCTTAAACTAACTGCTTGGCAACCATGTTCCGCTTCTTACATCTGTGTAGCCAGGCAAAATTGTCTTAAATTCGCACTTCTAAAATGTAGCTCTTTTTGTATGGAAAGATAATGAGGAATGAGGACAGAAGTAAATGAATGGTAATTATGAGGGAAGCAAATGTTCCCACCAGAGTAATGTGTCAAGGTTTTCATGACTTGAATTATATTTCTGATCACTTGAAACTTAAAGCATCATGTAATGCAAACTGTTGCTATTAGCCACAGGTGTACATTATTATATGTATCTCCTTTTATAGTCATGAACTGCACAGCTGGAAATTGGAGATTTAGAGATATGCCTCATTGTTCTATATATGATGAATTGTTGGTGCTTGACATGGTTTTCTCATCTCCTTTGGGCATCATTACTGCAGCTGTAATGCGGTCAGATGGCTTTTCCTACCTCAAGGAGAACTGCCCATCACTGCAATCAGAGTTACTGAAGACGGTGGCAGGTTGTGAGGAGGATTGCAGCAGTGAAGGCGGAAAGTCGCGGAGTGTATGGGCCCAACTTTCAGATGGCGGTGACACCAATGGCCGAAGGGTCAGACAAAGAACCTAGTATCTGGACATCTAGCTGATCTCTGTAAATGAGGGTGATGACCGAAAAAAATGCAGAATAGAGAACAAAAAAAACGATGTGTAACATAGGGAGGGCCTGCCATGTTTTTCAGTTTGAACTGGTGTTAGATTGTGGGTTTGTATTGTAAGCTGTCATGCTGATAAACATAAGCTGTGTTCTTTACTCTTGATTTGAGTGTGTATCGAACATGGCTTGTGAAATTTTCCTTCTTCCTTTCCTCTTGTAACATGCTAACTAATTCTGTCTTTCTCAAATGGAGAGAAACAGCCTTCATTACTTGAATTTCCTTTCCTTTCTGCACTCCTTTCTCCCATTTCCCTTTAATCCTTTCCAGTTGCTGCTAGGAAACTATCTCTGGTTGACGACTCATAGGAGCTGAAAATCCTCCTCCCACAAGGCCCCCCCAGCATGGACCTACTGGAAATTATGTTTCTGCTGATTTTTGAGCAAGAAAATGACATGGAAGGAATCCTAAATGTCCTGGCAGAACTTCAGGATCTCTTGCGGTCGTTGGAGCCCAACAAAAAAGAAATAATTAAACCCTTTTTAACTACTGAACCCTTCGTTTATAATATTATAATTTTAGGATATTTTGCTAACAATTATAAAGTTTGAGATATAATGGTTCAGGTAATGGACGGCTGCTTGCTTTGCTTGTAAAGCTTAATCGTTTTGCTGCTGCACAGAGCTCTTACTCTGATTATATATGACGCAATATAAAGAAAAATCTGGTTATTCACACGTCCAGAACGCATTATTATTATATTTTTGCAATTTCCTAAAAAACAAACTTCTTAAATATATATATATTTTTTTCTTCTTTTGTGTTTTATTTAAGAAAAAGAAAACGTAAAAGAGAAAAAAAGAAAAGAAAAACCCTTCGAAAATAGTCGTCATAATTGGCGCAGCATGCGAAGAGCTCTTCTCGAGGATCCATGGCCCATGTCTAATCTCCTAATTAAATTCATAATTAATCAGTTTCATGCTCTTTTAATTAAAAATTCAAGTAAACCCTAGGCTGACCAACCCTGGCTGGAAATCCTTCCTCCCCAAGGAACTAATAAAGACTCCTATATATATTCTAATACCCCCAACCTATCACATAACACTCCAAAACTAATCTTTAATCAGACCGAGACCTCTTTAATCTTGTCTCCTCCAGATATCCACGTCCACAGTGATTACCACCATGCTGCTCTGGTGCGGTTCATGCACGAGACGTTGCCCAGCTGCTTGCCAAGAAGATTCCGTGTAAGTATAATCACACAGGTGCTCATAATTATTGTTCTACTGTTATTGACAAGGCTATTAATTTCTAATTATTTCCATGTTTTTATGTAATGGACTGCAGTTCATGTTCCATATGTGGTAAGGTTCTCAGCATGCTGTCTTGGCAGACCAGATTCGATGCAAGAAACCCGAGATTTAAAAGAATCAGAGGTAGAAGAAGGCACGTGCAAATAAACGACGATGAATCATGTGTTACTGATCTGGAAACCTCTGTGAATATCGATGATGCTTTATCGAGCACCGCTGAAAAGCCAGTTGTTGTTAAGGTGAAAGATAGAGACGATGATCTATCGAGCACTGCAGAAAAACCAGTCTTTGAAGTGGAGGATAGTGGGGCAGATTCATGGCAGGAAAGGAGAAGATGTTATGAGCAAAATTCAGGATCTAATTCTTGATTCTCTTACTGGTTTTCAGAAGAATCTTGATTGGCTTAAAGAGTAGGGTTTGAACAGTTAATTTTAGGATTATCATTAATTTGTTTCTTGCTTCTTTTTATTTTTTATTATTAGCATCGAATTATGATCACGTCAACCTTGGCCGGTATTTTTTTTAGAACAAATTTATTTTATTTTTATTTTTCTAGAGTTTATCCAAGCTACTTTAGCTAGATTAATGGAGTCATTTGAGTTTTATTGAGTTAATAATGTTTTCTAGTTTACCTTTATACATTTGATCGACGCATCAACGTATTATTTAGCAGAATTGATGAAGGTTTACATTATATTCTTTGATGCAATGCACTTGTGTTTCTCCATTAAGAATAATGTTTTCGCTGCGGTGCACCACGTTGGAAAATATCTGTTTTTCCTGTATTTTTTTAAATTTATTTTATTTTTTGCTTTAAATTAGTTATTAGATCGTATTAATATGAAAAAATAAATTATTATTTGAATATATATCTCGACAAAAACTACTTTAAAAAACAACATTTACTGTAATTTCAAACATGCTGCTATCGATCTATAGTATCTTCCAAATTATTTACAACTATAAACAAAATTGTTTTAAGATTGACTTGGGAAATTCATGATTATTTCCTAGGATAACATATGATTGAGATCCATTGATTCCCAAGTTGTTAACAATAAAAATTATTATTATTATCATCATTTTCAATCTTAAGAAAAATCTGACAGTTTAAATATTAATAGTATCTTTGATTATTTTTCAAATACTAGACAGTCTATTATTGTCAGAGTATCTTAAAAGTCTTGGGATGATCTGAACCTAAAAACTCGAGACCAAAATCATCATAAATCAAGGCCCGGGCACAGATCCATGAGCTGATCGGATGGATTTTCCTGAAAAGTAGAATTCTGAACAAAGACGAGTAAAAAAGATTCAGAGAAAATCCAAGGAAATCAGGATGTGGTTATCCACATCCTTGTCTATTGACATTAAATGGCCGCCACATGCTTCCACTACACTGTAGCCAAAAACCTCTTTATCCACACAAACATTAAAGCCAGCAGCTAATTTGTACAGTGTCGAAGAGATAGCAAAGCTTTTTTTGCACAGAATGATGGACATAACTACACAGTCTCTTTCCCATGCCAAGCTTCCAGGCTGCTCATCTTCTGTAGCAGCCTTTCATTCCAAAGCCTCACTTCTTGCTCATAATTCAATCACATTTCAGTCTCCTAAGAACTTTTTCGCGCAGCTACAAGGTGTTCGGATTAGAGCGAAGAAGGAAAGGGGTCCTGGTGCTGTACATTCTTCTGGGGCTGAAAGAACTCTGACTGAAGTTGCAGAAAGATGGCTTCTTGTACCTGTTGGTTAGCGAGTTCTGTTTTTCTTTTAAGAATCGATTATTGATGATAATTCCTGTCCAACACGGAAATTAAATTTTTGAGTTGCAATTAGTGATCATGTAGTTTTGTTTCTTTTAATCTGAAGCAAACAACGTTGTGCCTGATGTGAATTACAGGTGACGGGGATTCAAGTCATATAGGTTTCAAGGTTAAAATGCCAGATGCATTTGAAATAGCTTCTGTGAGTGTCTCTATTCCCTGTTCATGATAATTGAGTTTTACTCGAACATAAACCAGTTAAACAAGACCCTTTTTCTGCCATTAATCCAGAGTGAGGTTACTGTTGGCCGCCTCCCCGACAAGGCAGACATGGTGATTCCAGTTGCAACAGGTGCTGGTTCAAACTGTCTGTCGATTTCTTCAACCAGCTTTTGAATTTCCTTATTGATGCCATGCTGATTTGAACAGTGTCTGCTCTACATGCTCGCATTCAGAACAAGGGAGGAAATCTTGTGGTCACAGATTTGGACAGCACTAATGGAACATTCATCGATAAGAAACGCCTTCCACCTGGAGCTTCTGTCAGTGTACCGCCTGGAAGTCGTATTACATTCGGTACTAACTCTAACTAGACCTATCATTTTCTCCAGTTTTTCTCCATAATTATTACTCTGCAGTATATATACCTTCTATCCATGTTTTTTTATTATGGAGTTCTGAACTATGTCTGACCAGTGCTAGGTATAACTAAGCGCTGGGACTAGAGCAGGATTCATTAATATCACAACGTTTCTCTTATGGTAATTGGGGATATGATTGTTTAAGTTTCAATCTGCCCCAGCAACTTGAGAGAGCCCAGAAAGCTGCTGAACCTATAATCTTGGAACCTATGAGAGCTGCATAGGATATATAACCTGTATTCATGAATCTAACTCAGTATTCATTCAAGTTTCTATTACAATTGTATGCATTTCGAGCAAATAGGCCTTCATAAGCTGTTGTGATCAAGATCAGTTTCAGCTGATGAGAATATATGTAACCTAAGTAAAGTTCTCGAGACATGATTCTGCATTTGATTTGAAAATGTCGGGGCAACGGTTCAATGCTTGAATCCTGAAGTTGCATTATCAGTTGCTCATGTCCGAGTTCTTTTGTTTCAGGGGACACTAATCTGGCAATGTTTCTTGTCTCCAAGCTTGCCACTGTAGAAGCTGCAATAAAACCAGAAGAGTCTCAGGACAAAGCTGAGATTGATGGCCCACCTGAGAGCAATGAAACCACGAGTTAAAGATCATAGCTATATTTGTAAAAGAAGTATAGTTGGAGCATGAGCAGGAGAAGATTTCAAAGCTTTGAATTGAATTTCTTTCCAATTTTTTCTCCAAATTTGCTCAAGAAATAAAATTTATCCTGCTTCACTTTTCTCGTTCCAATGTTCATACTTTTCTTCTTATTATTTTTCAACACAATTATAACTTGGTTGACCGTCGTCACATAAAAACATATATATTTTATTATAAAATAAAGGTTAAACTCGAGATTTTTTTAATAAAAAAAGGAAGACACGAATATCAATTGAGCTCATGAACATATATTGATTTTTTTAATCACAAAAATATTATTTGATAATTTAATATTTTAGAGAAACTCACTGTGCTATTTTTTTTATAAAAAAAACAAGGAGTCAACATAACTAAAGGGATTAACATATAGGTTTTTAAAGCCCTAGTATTTATTTTAAAAATACTTTTTTAAAAAATATTATATTTTTTTAATTACAAAAATTTAGTGTGTTTAAATTATTTTGATATACTGATGTCAAAAATATATTTTTTTAAATAATTATTTTGATATATTTTGAATGAAAAACGCTTTTAAAAAATAATTTCAACCATACTCTCAAATATGATCTAATAGCATATCATGTAATCTTGATTTTAAAATTTCACTTATGAGTTTTATTTTTTAATTTCTTTATATTATCACATAAAACAATAGAAAAAATTAAAAAAAAGGTGCATTTTCCATTATTACTTTTTAGTTTTTAGTCTAAAGAATAGCAATCAAAAACTTTAAAACATAAGGATGATAATGGAGTATTGGTAAATCTATATGGTCAAGATGTACTTTACCCTTTAGTGCATCTAAAATTCAACGCTTTGGAGCAATTATCATCTGCAGCAAGAACACTGGAAAATCTCTCATGCACCCAAATAAGTACTTTCATGCGCCAGTCCACCAAACAGCCAAAGTTGTACTGAGAAGGGAAGAGCGAGGCAAAAGCTAGTCCCTTTGTAGCAAAAACACTCTCTCCCTTCCCGTAGGATCGAAAATGGAAAGTTTACAGTCTCATCGAGTGGAAATGATAAGCATTGCTGTGGCTCTTGTTGCCATTGGTGCCGGCACTGCTTTTTATTTCTACATCACCAAGAAGCCTAAAGGTTTTTTTTTTTTTTTTTTTTTTTTTTAGTATCTGGGTTTTTGTTATATTTGCAGATTGTTTATAAGGTTTGAAGCTTGTTAGGTTTTTCAGCGGGTCTAATTATTATGTGTTAGGAATTCTCAAGTTTTCAAATTTATTTGCAGTTTGATTAATTTTGTTGCAAAAAGAGAATAATTCATTTGTTAGGATTGGATATTGTTTAGAATTGCTAGCAATCTTAGCTTCTTATGCTTGATAAATGCAGAATTGGTTATCTTTGCTATGTAGTCAAAGCTTGAAGCTTTGTGGATATAAATCAGGATTTGTGCAAATTGATTAATGCCTTAGCATGTCTTGATAGGTTGCTTGGACCCTGAGAATTTCAAGGAATATGAACTTGTTAAGAGAACCGAGCTGAGTCATAATGTGGCCAAGTTTAAATTTGCTCTTCCCACACCGGATTCAGTTTTGGGACTGCCAATTGGACAACATATGAGTTGCAGGTTCGCTTTGTCTTGAATTTATACAATAGCGAATGCCTTATTGGTGAATTCTGTTTTATTGCATTCAGATGGCTGATTCGATGAATAACTAAACCTTTTGTTATCAACAGGGGAAAGGATAGTGTTGGTGAAGAAGTTGTCAAGCCTTATACTCCAACAACTTTGGATTCTGATATTGGATACTTTGAACTAGTTATAAAGGTTGATTGATTCATGACTGTACTGTTCGTGCATTCCATTATGATATTGCAAAAATACTATTTTGGTTTGTCATTCTGATTTTGTTGTTTCATGTAAACAGATGTACCCACAAGGTAGGATGTCCCACCACTTCCGTGAAATGCGTGAAGGTGATTACATGGCCGTGAAGGGGCCTAAGGTAAAACTATTTCCTCTCCTCAGTTGCCTTTTTTTGCCTCAGGATTTTCCACATTTCCCATCTAGTTTATGAAATCAATTTGGTATTTGTTAGGTGATTTAGATTTCTTTTACTCTAGAAAGTTTGATTTTCCATTTCTTGGAGCAACATTTATATGGTTCCTACCGTTGCTTTGCGTGAATAGTTAGGTTTCTTGACAACTGATTAACTATAAACCCTATCAGTTATCAGAGCCCACGTCACGTTTTACTTGCTGTCTGAAAGATTGGTAATGGATTTATTGATATGATTTTTCTAGGGGCGTTTCAAGTATCAACCTAACCAAGTCAGAGCTTTTGGAATGATTGCTGGGGGCACTGGAATTACTCCCATGTTCCAGGTATGTATTTCAAAAACAGTCTATTGTTTTGCAGCTGGCAAAATTATTAGTTTGATTTATTGATTACTTCTCTCTATTCTTTTGGCTTCTTAGGTAACTAGAGCCATATTAGAAAACCCAGATGACAAAACGAACATACATCTTATTTATGCCAATGTCACATATGAGGACATTCTTTTGAAGGTAAATCTCTCTCTCTGTCTCATTTCTTTGATGAATGTATTAAATAAGCATAACCCACTTTGTTTGCTTGTTTGCAGGAAGAGATTGATAATCTGGCAACCATTTTTCCTAACCAATTTAACGTCTACTATGTTCTGAATCAGGTATTATTTGTTTCTTTTTCTTTCCAGCAATTAATTTTGCCTCTCACAATCACTCGGTTCTTACATTCCTCTCTTTTAAGTCACATCTATTCTTAGATTCCAAGTTAATTATTGAAAAGCTTGCTTTTTTGTTATCTTCACCGATTGAAGAGTGGAATTTGTTGGCTGCGCCTTGTATGAAAGATGCATATCTCAATAAGACTGCTAATAAAACAAAACTAATACTGCAAATCGCAATTTATCTGCTGCATGCTTCTTATGTGAGCAATAGAAAAGGAGACCAGATTACTAATGCTGTTTTCTAGATGCTCCAATTGCTGATGCATTCCTATTCAACGTGAAGAGTTTTCAAAATCTCCTGAACTCATGATTTGTTGGTTTCATGAAGCTAACTTCTGATTCTTCTGTATATTTATGTCGACTTTCATGTTCAGCCCCCAGAAGGATGGGAGGGTGGTGTCGGGTTCATATCCAAGGAAATGATTCAATCCCGCTGCCCGGCGCCAGCACCTGATGTTCAGGTATCCTCTCTCCCTCTCCCTCCCTCCCTGCTCTCCATCGTCCCTGTTATTGACAACCAATAACCTTCTTATTGCAGATTTTGAGGTGCGGACCTCCACCAATGAACAAGGCCATGGCAGCTCACCTTAATGACCTTGGATATACTAGTCAAATGCAGTTCCAGTTTTGAGCCCGTAATGAAAGATTCTTTCACCTTTCCCCTTTGTCTAATCAATCTCCATGAAGAGTATACCCTAATTAATTTAGCTCTGTTTTGTTTCATGGGAAACTGGTTAGCTGACATTCTTCACATAAGTTGAAGAGATCTATATTGATCATTTTCTACTTAAAATTTCATCTGAACTTTGCATCGACTTTCAAACACAAATGTACTGTTATATTTACAGAAGTTTTCCTTCTGACAATTGAATCACTCGTTAGAACTCATGGAATGGACTGGACTGTTGGATGTGTGAAACTCAGTAGAATAGATGTTGCCTCTTCGACATGCTGTGTGATTAGTCTTGCCATGAAATTCATGATTTGTATTTTGTAGCCTGGCCTTTTCACCTAATCTGCCGTGAACAAAATCATCCTCGTTTTCTTTTAATCAAGTTAACTATTCTGTCCCCCCTCAAAATTACCGTCTCCTCATCTGTGAGGAACTTTTCCCAACCACCATGGAACTATAAGCATTAAACCTGTTCCGAACAAGCTATCCTGGGAATTCACAACCCGGAATTTGACCGGGGCTAGGTTTCAATTGGAGTCCGGAAACACATTAACTTGGTCAAAACTAGTTAATAAATAATCAAACTCAGCATCAACATATATTTTTTTATTGATAGAACTTGATTGATCCTGAATGACTTATTTACCTGCCAGTTGACTCAGCGATCTGACCATTTCATGTTTATGAAATTCTAGTCCCACGTCATTGCTCCTGGCAGCTTGTTATCGGAAAACTACTAGGATGCAGGGACGGATAGCGGATGACAAGTCGTTAGCGGTTTGATTTTCTTAGTTATTTGAAGTGGGCCTAGTCCAGCTAAGGGGCATGCTTACAGACGGGAATGGGTTACCAGCCCATGTCCAATGGGCGGCTCATTTCAGGCCTGACTTGCTTTTTAGCTCTTAGAAGGTAAAAAACTAATTGATATCCCCACATTATGCTCATCTTCTTTTTTTTTGTTTTATATATTTGTTTTATATTTTTTAGGGGGGGTTTAATGGAAAATTATTGATTATAATAACTCATTTTCTCTCTCTTTTCGTCAATACACTATCAATCTTGACCTTGTGTTCTTTTTTATATTCTTAAGACTTAAGAGCACAATAGTATATCAATAATTAAGCAAACTATTATTATTATTATTATTATTATTATCAAGCCTTGTTTACTCAGTGATCACGAGTTTTATTTGATGAAAATCAAGCACAAGACAGAATGAGTCTGTATGTAAGTTTCAAGCCTAAAAGGTTTTCATTTAAGGGTGTGTGTTAGAGAATACAATAAATCATATTTTAAGACCTCACCTAATAGTTTAAATTTTTAGATGAGATGATTCATTAATACAAAAGCCCAGTACAGACTCTGACTCCTACCTATTGAATCCCTCAAACTGAACAGGCCCGCCTCTGCCTTTTTGTTAATTCCCTCTCTGCTATATAAAAAGCATTCCTGCACTTCCCATGCCATGCATCCTTTCACTCTCATTTCTCGAAGATAAATCACCCTCTCTCTCTCAATCCTGAGACTTGACAAGAAAACCACCCTGCAAAATATCTACTTGCTTTCTTTTTAACAAAATACCTGCAAAAACAAATTAAGGAAAAGCTCCCTAAGATTCTTAACCCGATTCAAGAATCTCTCAAGTTAAGCCCGTTCAAGAACAAGATCAAACTAAAGTGAGCTTCATCCATGGCTGATGAATTATACCAAAAATTCAAATGGGTTCAACTTCAGTACCCAGCGAATCCAGGTGCGTACATGATCTTGAAAGAGATTGGTGGTGGAGCTAGGGCCACGGTCGACAGAGCAATGTGTTTCCACAACGACGTCTGGCAGTCAAGCTTGGTTGCAATCAAACTCATTGATCTTCAACAGTATTCTCCAGCTATTTTTGATAGTCTCAGATGTGACACCATTAACCGATTTTCATATGGGATGGCCCCAGATGTTATAAATTACTCAGATACAGGTTATCGTTTCAAGTCTGATATGTGGTCTGTCGGTATTACTGCCTTAGAATCAGCCCATGGTGGACCTCCTTTCTCTAACCTAATTCCTCCTAGAAAGTCTCTGATCATGAAGATAAAGAAGAGATTTGGGTGGCTCTTTGATTATCATGATCATGAGAAGCACAGCAAAGATTTCAGCTGTAAGAATATTCTTTCTTCAAGAACTATGAAGAATTAGACTTGTGTTCAAGAAAGTTTTCAATGGGTTGCCTAATGTTGAAGAAAGACTTGAAGAAGCCGACGGGACATCAAACCAGATTACTGCTGGTACTGATACTGACTCAGCGGCTCCAAGAATGAAAACTGGTAGGATAAGTGGCTGGAAATTTAATGAGCGTGAATTGGAGCTTGACCCAGAATTCTGTATTGAGTCAGAAGATGATGCGGTTGTGAAAATTGTTTGTGTTGGAGGTGAAACCAACAAAAATCCAGACATAAACGTTGGTTTCGGTGAGTCGTCATGCAGAGGATTGAAAATCCTATGGAGGAGCTGAACCTTGAGAATAAAAAGAACTTGAGGTTGAAGATGGAATTGTTCAGTAGCAAGTAGGATTGGTTCTGCTTCATGCACTGGTTGTGTAAAAGATGGATATTTGGCGTGTCCAACTTCTGAGTTCTTGTGGATATAAATCATAAGACAACAAAAATAATAATTCGCAAGGGTTTCAAAAAATTTAAATTCTAAGAGGAAAAAATATTTCTCAAGGAAAATTTCCGTTCTTTTTATATATATATATTTTGGAGAGAAAACAAACATCTTTTGTTATTTATAACGTCATTTTAATAAAAATTCAAAGTAATTAAATAAATATTCTTAAATATATCAATAGTTTAAATTGAGTGAAAAAACGTGTTTTTGAAAGAAAAACTCCGATTTATCTACTGACAATTAATTCTCCATTATCATCAAGTATATTATGGAGTATTACTATCTACACTGAATATTATGACAAAATAAATTTAAATAAAGAAATAAAATCTTTTTTCTTTGATATTATAAAATTATTTCCATATGATACTAGATGCAGGTAAACTATTCAGTATTCATGCCTAACATACTTTGAGATGTAATGAATTATGAAGAAAAAAATATCTGAATATTATTAATTAAATTATAAGTACGGAGAAATACAAAGATTTTGATCATAATAGTTAAAATACAGTAAAATACAAGAAGACGGGAGTGAGAATACAAGTACAAGAATGCAACAAAGAGGGAGTTCTATTGCCTTTTACTATTTCCTCTGCAAGAAAGGAAACAAAAATACAAAATATCTGCTCCCGCAGACAAATGGAGAGGGCAAGAAACAAGAGTAAGCAGCAGCCATAATCCAGAAAAAAACTACCAATCAGTGAACTGATCAACTTTGAAATAGAAAAGCCACGCAGATTCAAAATACCAAGCGTTCAGATCGATCGGTTCAGTTCCACTGATAAATACATTGAAAACCCCACCATATACTAAAATCAAGTAAACAAAAATTGCAATTCGATGAGCTCATCGTCTTCGCATCCCACGCCCGCGACCACGGAAACCACCTCCTCCGCGCCCACCCATAGCACTTGCAGCTGCCTCTCCCTGAGCGCTTTCAGACTGCAGTAACAAACGTGATGGAAACAATCAGCTTAAAAACAGATTTGCATGAATACAGGCCCATGTTATTTTTTGCTCACAACAAAGGGGGGTTAATTTCAGCTCTAAATTAACTTCGCACAAGCTCTCTTATAGGACACATTATAATATGGCAGAAAAATTAACACAAACATTTAAAACATTTTTTTCCTCTGATGCAGAGTGACAAAGATACCTTGATATTTATTATGCGGCATATTTCACTAGTCCGTTGAATAATATTTCACTAGTACGTGCGTTTAATAATTACTAATTACAGTGCGCACATATTAGCTGGTACCAATTGGGACATTTTATTATCCTAAGGAGCAAACCCCACTGCCTGAGGATCTCAGGATATTATTTCATTTCTAACCATCACAAAGCAGGATGAACATTACCTTAGGATTCTTTACTGTCTCGTCCACACTTAAGATCAGACAAGCAGCCTCAGTAGCAGCATTGATAGCATTGATCTGGGTCAACGATTTCAATCGCGTAGGGGTCAACAAGCAGAAATGGGGGAGAAAAAAAGAACAGAAAATGCAATTCATCCATAATTAAATAAATGAAGATAAAGACACCTTTACAACTGCCGGTTCCCAAACGAAGTTTGAAAATGAATCTACAATTCCTCCGGTGTTGATATCCACTCCATATGGTGCACCCTCACCTGTTAAAAAAGTTCACTACTTTTAAATGACAGAAACTGTAAATGAGAAAAAGGTCTGCTACACAAAGGCAGTGACATAAGCCCTTTTACTAGCAAGAAGGCAGTTTATCAACAGCAAAAAACCTACTAAAGCATTCAAGCACGGCCACACAGAAAATGCTTCAAAAGACAATTACAAAGTGTAAAAAAGAAGACCTACCAGATGGAAGTGCATGTTTCTGTCTTAATTTGTTCAGCACATCAGTTGCATCATACCCAGCATTATCACATAGTTGCCGTGGGATAACCTGCAGCTCGAAGATCTCATTTTGTTAACCACAAATTCAGCTTTAGGCAGGGCATTATATTACATGAAATACTCAAGATTGGAAGTTGAAATCATGTGGTACAATTTTTGAATTGCTTAATAATTGAGCAGAGTCACCAGGAAGAATGACCTCATTGGATAGGGACTAGAAAAATATGGGAAATCATTATGATGTGGATTTTCACCAATAAAACATGATAGGTAAAATTTATAACAGCGCAATCTTCAGAGATTTTGATATAATATGACAAGTTCAAAATTAATTACCTAGTCAAGCAAGTTCCATAAGATCACAATAACAGTGGTCATTTTCACAGTTTCTAAACCACATACATGAAGGTAATCCATGCCACAGTTAAACATGTCACACTACTAGTTAATTACCTCGAGGGCTTTTGCATAAGAGTTGATAAACAGCTGAGACTTCCCAGCTATTGTGCGAGCATGCTGCCTCAAGTACCGACTTATTTCCATCTGCCATGCAAATCACTGGTTTGGTCACTATTTGCCTAAAATGCAATCAGATATAAATAATCGTGATGCATCACATGTAATAGGATTTCATACATCTATAGCACCACCACCAGCAACTACGGTTGAGTTCTTCATAGCTCTTCTAACTATCATGATTGCATCATGTAGACTCCGTTCAGCCTCTTCAATGAACTGAAAATGATAGTACAAGGAAAATCCAAAGTTAGAATAACTAAAGCAGATTTGTAAGCCACAACAATAGTGACCTACCTGATCTGCTCCACCACGAAGAACAATAGTGGCTGTAGTTCCAGAAGGGCATCCATTGAAAATATTGAACCTCTCATTTCCAACTTGCTTCTCCTCGAAAATCTCACAAGTCCCAAGAACCTTTTGGCCAAACAACAGCCAAGAATAAAAATTGAGAATAAAGAAGAAAAGAAAATGTTAACAAGCATATAATGTAACAATCAAAACTTTGAACATGTTTTTTCAATTCAGTGCTAGACCTCATCGATTACGTTGTTGATAGTTGTTTGCACAGTTCCACCAGTTGCAGCAGCAACTCTTTGCAGATCTTCTTCACTTACACGACCAGCACAGAAAATATCTCGATCGGCAAAATACTGTTACAACACTGTAATTAATATGCCACTAATAATCCAAAAGAAACAGGGAAATTAAAAGTTGTCAACAAGGCTGATAGCCATAGAGCAAAATAAGTCAAGCCTTCCTTCAAAATCCCATATGATGAACTACCAATCAACAAGCATCATAAGAAAAGGAGTACACTGTGAAGATGAAAGGAGACTAACATATAAAATCATACAGAACTTTCAGGCAAACGTTTGTGAAAATCTAAAAGAATTCTTGAAGAGATAATCCTCACTTTATTAGGTAGCTACACCAACCCTGTCAGAATAAAAAGAAAACAGCAATGCAAAATTTGTGGAGAATAGGTACTCCTGCGGCTAAATCTAGTTATAAAATTACAGACAAATTGAAGAACAATTTTATGAGCACAAAGACCAAGAAAACGCTTATACAAGAATAAACACCATCTAACAATTAACCAAAAAATCTTGAAGAAGATATACTTGCCATGCATTTTCAGAATAGAATCAGAAGTTCAGAAGCTTGGAAATGGATCAGCGCATTTAGGAAACAAAGGACACCCACCTGTGTTCCAAGATCCCCAATTGCAAGGCGTGAAAGAACAATTTTTGCCCCACTCTGTGCACATTTATCCAGCTTGTCATAGATGATATTCCATTCTGCATCAACAATGGACTGGTACTGAGATGGATCTGAAAGCCTGCAGCATGTGAAAGGTAGCAGTGGGAATTTCAGTAATCAGCTTTTAAAAGAAATATCAACAACAACTCAGCCTCAACCCCAATGTAGTTGGGGAGTTCTTATAATGAATAAATACTAAGATAAAAAAAACAAATCCCACCTTATCTCTGCATTTTCTTTCTCGGATTTCAGCTCTAACTCAATGTTGAGTAAGAGTATCTTAGGATTTACAAACTTCTTTGGCTGTTGTTCAAACCCCGCATAAGAAAATGTCTTTTTAAAGGCAACACCATTCACCAGAAATGAATCTCGCATGGTACCACCTGGGACCTATGTAGGCAAACACCCATGCACTCAAAGGAAATCAGGATTTTTCATTGCATACTAATGTCAGAAATATATTTCAAACCAACACCAGACATCCCGCCAAAAGAATAATGAAAAAGTTGGTATGTGAGAAAATAAATGTGAAGGGGGAGGGGAGATCATCAATGGCACAGCATTCCCTGGTAGCCAAAAGGCGTAACTTAAGAAAACATCCCAACCTTTAAAAACAGGACAAATACTTACTGGACAGAACTCAGAACAGTTTTACTTAAAAACAAGTATTAAAAGACATGCATCAATTCTGAAGCATCACATGCAAGCTTATATACACTGGTAAGGAAAAATATGAGGGAACAGAATTCAGAATCACTCCTATGACAAAAACTCAAAAACAAACAGTCCCACGACATGTAACCAAATGATAACTGATTATTGAGTCTTCCAAAAGCTCAGCAATGGAGGATTTAAGAAGTAAAATCCAACCTACATCACAGAAATCTGCAAAGATCTAGAGCTTGTCATTAAGAAGAACAGGCATTTCTACAATAGTGAAATACACAAAAGATGTTGAACTAACTGAAGTGTAACAATTGCATAAAACCAGCCAGATTCTAATCATAGAGGGGAGGCAGGCAACTAGAAACTTCATTCAAGCAGCTGAAGTGCCAGTCTCTTGCTGCCTTGACAATTTATAGCCCACGTTGATATCGATTCTACAAATTGCTCTCATTGTAAAATGTGCTCAGCATTTCAAAGTCAAACCACATGATTTCCCAAATTCTATGTTTTTAAGCTATTTATAAAACTGCCAATTACCAAAAAAACAACTTGAAGAATAAGAACGCTAAACATAGGAAGAAAAACTATGAAAGCATATACATTTACCTTCTTTATTCCAATCATATTTAGCCTATCATCATTCCCGATCGCAATCACAGCATCCACAACCATTGATGCAAAGAACTCCTTCTCACCACCAATAAGTTTTGACGATAATGTTGTAGCAGCACATTTAGCCAGTAAGCTCTTCTTCTCTTCTAGACTTTTTCCTTCTATACTAGAAGCTAGTTCTTTGACCTTCTCAATTGCCTATAACATCATTTTCAATATTTAGGATGCCAGAAAACAGGTCCCAACATGTCAACAACAAATACAGCAATCACATACCAAATTGCATGCAGTTCGATAGCTCCTTATTAAATTTTGTGGGTGGACCCCATCCTCTACAAAAGGTTTAGCCTCTTTCAAAAACTCCCCTGCAAGTAGAACTACGGTGGTAGTACCATCACCAACCTGTAGCATAACAAAAGAACTGGTTTAACTTTTATCCTCAATAATAAACAGCCCGTGCATTTTTTTCACACAATGCTCGTAACCACCCATTTAATAACAAAGAATGTTGGAAAAATCTTCCTCCCATTAGAAAACCCAACAAATTTCAAAATCAACCTCTTCTACGCCCCTCCTGAACCTTCACAACTTCTCATTCTTTGCAGATCAGTTAAGCCACTCTAATTATCCAAAAACATACTCTTCCCCTAGCCAAAAACGCCAGTAGCCTCATCCCAATATATATCCGAGTATCATATTTGCTTGAAAAATCACATTTCCGCTACCCAAAAATAACAATAACAGAAATTTAAAAAGAAAAAACATTAACAAAAATATAGATATATAGTAATTAATGACCTCAGAATCCTGAGACTTGGCGATGTCAACAAGGATCTTGGCGGCAGGATGAATAATATCGAGCAATTTCATAATAGTAGCGCCGTCATTAGAAATGGTGACATTCCCTTTATCATCATGGATCAATTTATCCATACCACGTGGTCCTAGCGTCGTCCTGACCACATCCGCCACCGCCGTGCACGCGTTTATGTTGCTTAGTAACTGCGCTTTGCCTTGCGACGTGTCGGTTCCTTCTTTCAGTAGTATGATCTGCGGTTGCTGCTCTCATTTCAACACACAAAAAGAGTCGGTGAGTCAGTTACTGTGTTTGTTAGTTGGTTGGTTACAGATTGAATGCGAAAATAGAGAGAGTTCATTGCTTACCATCATGGCTGCCATTGTTGCAGATTTAGAGCGAGCGAGAGAGTAGTGAAGTGAGAGAAAGAGCTAGGGTTTTGTTTTTTCAGTGGGTTTTTCGCTTTTCTGGTTCTTTACGTCTTTCTACTTTTTCCCTATGTTTAGCTTTAGCCTGTCGTTCATTTTGGGATTTGTTTTATTATTTCAAAACAGTATTGAGACAATTACTGTTGTACCCCGGCTTTATTATCTGATTCTCAATCTCGTCCAAACACAATTAATTTATCATTTTTTCTCTATAAATTATTTTATTTGAAGATATATTAAAATAATTATTTTTTATTATTTTTTAACATTGGTATATTGAAATAATTTTAAAAAATAAAAACACAAACAAACTAGTAAAACACTAACTTTATGCAAGTTGGAATCATAATGTTTTTTTTTTTATTTATCATAAGACAGGTATTTGTTTAATGTTTTTTTTTTCAATCCAGCCCAGATCAATTTTGCTGGGTTTAAAATTTTGAAGCCAAATTGGACTGTTTTTTTCAAATCTAACTGAAATTTAATTATATATATAATTTAAATTATCTAGTAAATTTTTAAAACCACTAAATCAAATTTTAAAATTAAAATTAATTAACTAATAAATTAAAAAAATATTGGTCTTGCTAATTTGAGTTATGGATATACTATGATTCACATAATTTACCCCCCCTTGTAATATATAGATGATTACAAATGATGCAAGGACCTAGTAAACACGTAGCGAGGAATGTTGAATCTTCTAGGGACCTGATAAAAAATCGGTGGATAGATTGGGGTCTGATTTAGAAACAATAAAAGTCTCAACATTTCAAATATATGGAAATAAAAGTTTTCCATAAGTTATTTACGTGTATTTTTGCATAAAAGACCAATGTGTCTTTCTTGCAGGGACCAAACTAATTTCAATTTGTTGACCTTCCTGAACTAATTAATTGTTTAACATTAAGTTTTTTTTTTTAAAATGAATTTTATTTTAAATTAATTTTTTTTATATTTTCATATTATTTTGATGCTCTATATAAAAATATTTTAAAAAATAAAAAAGATTTTATTTTAATATATTTCTAAGCAAAACTATTTTAAAAAACAACCTTAAAACATACCCTAAAATTCCACTTTACAAAAAAATTTCAAGAATGTACATCACCAATCCAAAACTAAAACAGGACAAATAATTTATTTACAAGACGACATATCAGAAGCAACTCGTGATACTTAATCAATGTTTAATATTGTGTTTCAAAAATATTTTTATTTTAAATTAGAATTTTTATTAGTGTTTCCATATCATTTTCATGTGATGGTGTCAATTTTTTTTTTTTAAAAAATCATTTTATGCATTCATGAACAAATAAAAATTTAAAAAATAATCACAATTACACTCTTTCTAAAACAAACACTTATGGTCAAAATTGAGATATCAACTTGTAGGTTTGAGGCTCAAAGTTGTTTAATGTTTGACTAGAAATTCATAGAAATATATATACTACGCTGTCTAAAACAGAGGCGAGCTAGGAGAGAATTAAAAAAAAAAGAGGCTCAGCCATCATGAAATTTGATTCCTGGCAGCTTCGCAACTCGAGTGATCATTGGCCTTTTCTCTGCATAAAAAGGTTAGAAAACTGGTTATTCTATTTTGAAATGAGATTTTCGATTTATCTGGATAAAATACCGTATAAAATTGTAGTCCATATGGGCTTTTTTTTAACTTCAAACTCAGTGTTTTTTTATTGTTTTGATATGTATTAAAAACAAAATAAATAAAAAATATTTTGATATGTTTTCAAGTAAAAAATACTTTGAAAAAACAACATATATTAATACACTCTATATTCCTAGAAAAAACCATGGAGAAAACTTGACCTGGACATCATTACACATGGTACAATGCAAAACTAAAAAGAACATATAATTTACCAATAGATAGTCATAGCTATAAAAATTGGCCTGACCATGTTATACATACAAGCCAATGTATCAAAATTATATGAAAATCAAAAAAAAAAAAACAAAAAAACACAAAAAAAGGAACTTAAATAAAGCTAACCTTAAAATAGCAGAAAGAGGTTTAAAAAACAGGATAAGAAGCAGCGGCAGCAATGCACCAGCCTGCATCAAGCAAATACGTACATTAATTTGCTATCAGCTCCCTGGACAGTCAACAAATAAAAAGACGAGAATATATCCATATGGATTCAATGTACATATATACCAGAAACAAGACGAGCTCCATGGCTGTGAAGCTTTGTTTCACCAGCTGGTAATCTATTCCAATAATCTGTTTCCAATCAATCTAAAGAAAAAGATCATCAAATTTTCATTTGAAATTGTTCATCGTCTACCTAATTACCAGCTGCTAAATTCTGGTATCGCAAGAAACATACAGGTTGATCATACGCAGATATCACTAACCATTCAATCATTTACCTGAAAACAAAATAAACGAACACCAAGCCAGTGCGGGATCCGCTTTCCATAAAACTGGTTACAGGCAATTTATGTAACAATTAGTAAAATATATCAGAGATCACCATGATATATATATATATTGCAAATATTAAAGGAAGAAAAGAAAAGGTTGGAAAACCTGAGTTAATCTGTCTGAAAATAGATCTGCTTCGTATGCTAACCTTCTCATTTTTGCCTACAAACATTAGAACAGTGGTATTTGGTGACAACAGAATAATGAATTAAAGTTCTTACAAACTATTTTATTTTATTTCGTGGAGATATATATATATATATATATATATATATATATATATATATATATATATATATATATATATATATATCAATTTGATATGGTTTGGAAGACTAGCTAGCAATTAATTAGGTTGATATGATCAATTCACCCTATGAGATTGCAAGCCACTCTCTAATGATTTGCTGAGTTTGGACTTCTCTCTCAAAAGTTTCTTTTTCTCTTTGATGATTTCCTCCAGTTCTTCAAGTTCCCCCTGCGTCTTTGCAAGTTTCTTCCCCTTTTCAATTACACTTTTCTCTTTACACAAGAAGAAAATGATAATCTGTTAATACTCGAATAATTAAACATCGATCATCAAGGTAAATAATATTTTCAGACCAACTTGCACGTCAACAAAGGCTAAATTTATTTTTCGAAAGAGAAAAAATATCTAAATCCAGAAAATAGCAACCTTTTCTTGACGTTTATAGTAGTAACACACAATTATGCTACGAGATTCTATCCGACCTGCTCATCAGATTGACCGGGTGATCGGGGCCCGACAACAACGAAAAAATACAACTTTTTGTTTACCAAAACAACCTGATTTCTTTAAAAAAAAACATATGTTGACTTGGATGAATCACTGGCTTTGACCTCGGATTGACCTTGGTCAGGTCTTGTACCTATGATAATAATATACACATATACATGCGTGGGTGTAGAGAGAGAAAGAGGGATAAGAACCTAAAGACCGCGCCCGAGACTTGAGTTCATCGACTCCTGTTTTGAAGGAAGATTGCTGACACTGCGGCAATTGATCTGTTAAAACATTAACAACAAATTAAGGTAAGGTTGAGAGCTTCACGACAACAATTAGAAGCTGTAATTGAGAGCTTGTTAAGTAATCAAACAGCTATAATGTTCTTGGACTGGAAAGTCTAATAGGTTCAAGATTTCTAATAACATTTCAAATACAGCAGCACAACAGAGAGCATATTTGTGCATGCCATGAAAATATTTGAAGTTTAATCCCATGCAAATTAAAGAAGTAGAGAGAGAGAGCGAACCTAGTGAGGAAATGATCATGCAATTGATATCGTTATATACACCGACAGAGCTAACATTGATGAAACTAAAGGCTGAAAATAGTAAGAAAACCAGTATGAGCTTCTTGGCTGCCATTGAAGAAAAGCTATAAGGAACCCTAGCACTGGAAGAGAAGACTTGTGTTGCTATATATAGTTTCAAATTGAGTGAAAAACTGCTACTCCCTTTGATCAATTTTTTTCAAGTGCTCCTTTACGTGTTTATCCAATATTGAAATCAGTTCTCGAAACTCTATGTTCTCGTAGAATGTATAAGTGTAATCTCGTAGAATGCTTTGAGAAGGAAGAAGCGGTGTCCCTCCTGGACAGTACTAGTTCTCGAAGTAACTGCCCCGATGCAATCGCTTCAGGGAAGAGGAAGACACATGTTATGAATATTTGGGCCTAAACAAAGACAGCTGAAGTCTAGTAAACTTAAACTATCGGCCCAAAGTGTTACATGGCCCAAATTAAGTGTTGCTAACAATTATTTTTATTACATTTTTTTATTTCTTAATTTTAAATAGTTGTAGAGATATTGATAGTTTTATTAGATTAAATTAAGCGGTGGTAAATTTATGCTTTTTTTTTTGTTAATTATTTTAACTCGTGACAGTGAATATGGAATTAAATTAAATATTACGATAAGAATTGCATTTTTATTATTTAAAAAACTATATTATATAATTAACGTTATGAGTTTATTATATAAATTTCCTAGAATCGCTCATTTGACATGCTTATAAATTAGCAAAAATAATTATTTTACTTTTCTTCTGTGTATTTGTTAACTCTTCTCATATATACATGACTAAAGCAATTACTAATTAAGGGGTTGGGTTTTTATTTACTATGATAGAATTACATGTAGAAAGAGGATTAACTTAGTGCTCGTTTGGTAACGCGGTGCAAACAGCGTTTCCCTTAAAACGCACTTTCCACCTATTTGGTTAATTGTAAGAAATCAAGTTTTGACCATAGGGTCCACCTTTTTTTACTGTATAAACCAAGTTGCATGGAAAGCAGTATATGTATATATTATTTATTATATTTTCTTATAAAAATATATTTTTAATATTAAGATAATCTAAAAATTAATTACAATAAATAAATATATTAGAAGAATATCACAATATAATTTTAATCTTGCAATCCTAATTTTGTTTTAGATGATATTTCACTATATGTTGTTTCGGAATCGTAGAGGCCTTCACGTATGGATTTAGTTCGTGATGAAATTACAAGTAGTTTGATGAGAGAATAAAAACAAGTGTCTAATTTACTTGAATTATTAATTATATATTTTTTTTATTATTATTAATAAATATTTAAAATACACACACACACACACTTTAAAATAATTTCACAAGTTAATAGCAATATAAAAAGTATGCTAACCAAACACACAAAACTGTTTTTTTATCAACCTTAAATTCAACCACAATTTTAATCAAACACTTCAAAACTTATTTTGAACCGCAACTAAAGTGTTTTTCATGAAACTGTTTTTTTTTAAAAACTTCAACCACAAAAGCAATATCAACTTTTATTAATTTGGGATGTCGTCGGCTATTTTAGGCGTCAATATTAATCCTTTTATTGTTTTTTTCTTATTTCCATGAAAGAGATTTATCTCGTTCTTTTGTTGTTGTTGTTTTCTATGAAACACAAGAGATTGAGACTAGGTATATTTAACACTGTATTTCATAAATGATTTTGAAAAAAAAATATTGTTTTTTTTTAATCTATGAAACACAAGAGATTGAGAATAGAGTGAGTTTGTCATTGTAATTTAAGTGTTTTTGAAAAAAAAAATATTTTTAATTTTTTACTTTAAATTATTTTTTTAGTGTTTTTAGATCATTTTGATATGCTGATGTCAAAATTATTTTTAAAAAAATATTATTTTGATGCATTTTTTAACGAAAAAATATTTTGAAAAGTAACCTCAACCATACTCTCACGTAAACTTAGTGCCTGTTTTGGATGTGATTGAGTTTGATTTTCAAAGTGTTTTTTCATTCAGAAATATATCAAAATGATTTTTTTTAAATAATAATTTTGACATCAACATATCAAAATGATCTAAAATTAATTTAAAAACACCAACAAAATTAATTTAAAACAAAAACAAAATAAATAGAATGTCAAACAAATACTAAGTTCATGTGCATGGTACGAAAGAAAAGTTTTATTTAAAAAAAATATCCAAAGTTCATAACTAATAGTTATTTTTCATGCCTGAAATTAAGGATATAAAATATTGCTTAAAAAAAATATTCTTCTTTTTTTGTAACAGATGTTAAGAGAATAGTTCATATTGTATCAATTTAAAATGATATGATAGGTCCATCATTTATGTATTTAATTTTTTTACATGATGCACGTGGAGATCAGCTGCACGTGCACGCGATAAAAGGTGACACAAAACGACACCTTCGGTTGTTCAAAACGCACCGAAACAAAGTTAATGGATGCTGCAGGGACGTAATGGTACAGGATTTTTGGATGCAAGCAGACAGCAATTGCTGTGAAGGTTCCTATATATATTATCCATGTTGTTATCAATCTCCATGCAAGCAAATGCTTGAAGGTTACTCTTGAGTTCTAAAGGGGCATTTCGGTACTTTGAGCTTGGATATCGCATGCAGGTTCTAATTCTAATTCTAATATTCTATTGGAAAATTAATTAATTTATTAGGTTTTGAAAGTACATGTACGTAGAAATGAAATCATAAACAATTATTTTGGTTCTACTCGAGTTGGGTTTTAACTACTTCACAATATTTTTATTTCTATAATATTTTAATTATTATTTTTAATAAATCATAACTTTAAATTGATTATAAACTTATGACACGATCGAGTTTATAACCATGTGTATGAAACGAAAATGAAAATAGGAAAGAGCAGAAGATTTGAAGTTACGAAGCTAGCCTCTTTTTTTTTTTCTTTTTTTTGGCGCTGCTTTGGTCACTATTGCCCCTGGTAATGCATGCCAAGCTTGCATGTCCTCTTGCAGAAAGAGAATGCCTATATATATATATATATTCTCGTGCTTGTATATATATCAAGGCAGACTATATAGATGATGAGCCAGGGGATAACATTTTCTCCGATGCTTGTGTCAACTGCATGTGTCGATCCTATCAGTTGCTTGCACATCTAGCTGATCGATGAACAGAAAATTTGGGATCTGATATCCTCGATCTGAAAATATTTATAGGAATCAAGGAAGATTTTCTGTCTCTGGGTCTTTTTTTATATTTTGCGTTACTGTATTGATCACAAGTCAAGATCACCACCCAAAAAGAAGAGAAAAAACCCTAAAAAAACCCAGAGAACCTTCCTCCTACAGCAACAACTCTCTCTGCGCATTCTATTGTACCTGCCAAAACCCTAATTTGTCAGTGCCCGTGGATTGTCGTTAGTTTGCATCAATGGATATAGCTACTCCATCAACAAAACCTAAATATTCAAGCCCCATAATGATGGACCCAACCCCAAACAGCACTGCTCCCGCCGCAGCCAGCGCCGTATCTTCTCCTCCTAGCCGCTACGAGAACCAGAAGCGCAGAGACTGGAACACTTTCTGCCAGTACCTTAGAAACCACAGGCCTCCCCTCTCATTTGCCAGGTGTAACGGCACCCATGTCCTTGAATTCCTCTGCTACCTCGACCAGTTTGGCAAGACGAAGGTCCACCACCAAACCTGTCAGTTCTTCGGCCACCCAAAGCCGCCAGCACCGTGCCCTTGTCCACTCCGGCAAGCCTGGGGAAGTCTCGACGCGCTCATTGGACGGCTTAGAGCAGCCTATGAGGCTCATGGAGGGAACCCGGAAGAGAATCCTTTCGGCGCGCGAGCAGTGAGGATTTACTTGAGGGAAGTGAGGGATTTTCAAGCGAAATCAAGAGGAGTTAGCTATACAAAGAAGCGCAAAAGGACGACTAAGCTAGCTGAAGGGAACGACAGTGCCACCACAATGATCATCTGATGGTATATATACATATCAAACCTCTCTATCTATCAGCCAGCCTGTGGATTAATCTCCTGGTGATAGCATGCTGCAATAAAGAAATAATTAGATTTTAGTTATTTATAATAAATTAATATGACATGTATGCCAGTTAATTACGTGATGATATTGGATCTACATATATATATATAGATGATGCCTGTAAAATATGATGCTGCCATTTGAACAAAATTTGCTCAAATTTAGCAAGATATTTCTATGAAAAACATGTGTTAATTGAGTTTTCTATAGAATTATTATCAATAACGAACTTTGAATCCGAAAGTTATTATTGCCACCTTTTAAATAAAAAACAAATATGTATTATGGGAAACGTAACTTGCATGCATATTTCCACAATTTCTTTGTAATTTTTCGACTTAATAAGGATCACCGTACTAAATTTAAGAACCCTAATTTGAATCTCGTGATATATTGTGAAAGAAACACAATCACTCGTCAACACGTGTCTCAACTTAGGTGTAATTCAGAAGAAAGATCTATGAGATTATTGATCGTTTTCAAAATTAAACAATACACTCGATCCCTTCTCTGTTTTTTTAAATAGGAAGATTTCCCATTAATTTTATAAGAAATGGATGCAATTTTCAAAATAAAATAAAATTAAATTAAAATTGTAACCAAATAAAAAAGGAAAGGGTCGTAGAACTTCCTTTAGCTTTCCTCTCATTTAGTTCGAGCACAAAAGATACAGCAAGTTTTGGCTTTTGCGGGTTAGTGGCCGACGAACTCTTTGTTGATGCTAAAGGCATATCGACTTTCTCAAAAAAGATTTTAGTAATTGTTTGCAAGTGTAGTTTAGTTTATTTTTTATTAAAAAATATATTAAAATAATATTTTTTTTATTTTTAAAAAGTTGATTTTAACATCAACATATAAAAATGATAAAAAAAAATAAACACAGAATTAATTTAAAATAAAAAATTCAAAATTTTTAATATTTTTTTTTAAATGCAGTGTGAAAGTCTCATAATCCGCAAACAAAGCCTTTTGTTATTTCGGCCAGTTCTAAGGGTTGATTCGGTCCAGAACCTGGCTGGTGAGAAAATTAATTAAGAATCAATCCAAACTTTTTTATTTTTATTTAAAAAAAAACATTGAAACAACGTTTCGAATTATTTTATTTTTTTACTAAGAACCATACTCTAGATCGGAGAGTCACTGAATTAACAAACCCGACGGAACAAAAATCTTATAATTATAGAAACTTGATTAGTTTATAGTTTAATATTTTTATGATGAATTGATTTATATATAAGAAGTAGCGATGAAATAAAATATTTGTTCGGTACTATGATGTCCAAACGATGGGTGGAGATTTAGAGATTAGAAGAAGATTAGCCGTCTAAGGTGCCGTTTGGCGCACCAGTGTGTCTGGGAGTTTTGGTGTTTGGTAACAACCAAACACCATTTCAAATGAGTGGGTCCCACCCCATTTTTACACCCAAACGGCGTTTTGTGAAAAGCTACTCCCAGGTGCTTTTGAAACACCGATTCAAACCACGATTCATTCAAACGGGTGCTAAAATTACCGTTGAAATTTTAATTCCAAATCAACCCTCAACATCACAGGTTCGTTAAAGCTCATCACAGTCTCGCCTTCAAGCTCAGAGAACTGATGGAGATGAAAAATTCAGAGAATCGCAGTCTAGAGTTTTGAAAGTGGAAAAATTCAGAGAATCGCAGTCACGATCTGTTGCATACGGTGTGGACGACGGTGATGGAAGGGCGGCGCAGCTGTGAGGGAGAAGAGGGGAGCAGCTCGATCGGGTCTGCAATTTTGGGAGTAGATGGGTCTTCACAAGAAAGTGAGAAGGAGCAGAGGGGAGCTGGGAGATGGGTTTGCAAGGGAGAAGAGGGGAGCTGGGAGATGGGTTTGCAAGGGAGAAGAGGGGAGCTGGGAGATGGGTTTGCAAGGGAGAAGAGGGGAGCTGGGAGATGGGTATTCAATTTGGGAAGAGAGGTTTCAGGCGAAGAAGAGAGAAGGGAAGAGAGGTTTCGGGCGAAGAAGAGAGAAGAGAAGAGAGCTGGTAGATGGGCGTAAAATAATAATAAAAGTGAGATTGAATAGAAAATAAAGTTTGAGAGGCTATTTTTAATTGCTGCAAGAGAATTGATTCCACTTCTTTTGTCTATTGCACGACATCGTTTCTTAATTGAATCACGGGAGAGTTAATTTCATTTTTTTAAAAATAAACAAATAAAATAAAATAATAGATTTAGAGAAATAGATTTGATAAAAGTGGAAAGAGATGGAAAAAATAAAAGTAAAAGTAATAATAATAATAATAATAATAATAATAATAATAATAATAATAATAATAATAATAATAATAATAATAATAATAATTCATCTGTGCGTAAAATGGTATTATCAAATTTATCCCATCAAAAAGTTGAATTTTTTTTAAAATATTTTTTATTTTAAATTAATTTTTTGATATTTTTAAATTATTTTGATACACTAATATCGTAAATAATTTTTAAAATTTACTTGAATTATTAATTATATTATATTATAATTATTAAATTTACAATATTTAAAAAAATTATATATCCATGCCCTTTTAAGTAATTTTACAAGTTAAAAGCAGTTTGTAAAGTTTGGAAACCAAACACCAAAACTCCTTTTTCTTCAACCTTCAACTCAACCACAGTTTTAACCAAACACTAAACTGTTTTTTTTTTAACCACAGTTTAAAACTCCATTTTTAAAACTTCATTTTTTCAACCACAACCACAACCGCTACCGCCCTCCCAAACAGACCCTAATCATGCGACTCAAAACGTATCGAACTCCTAATAAACCAAAAATTAGAGTTTCTTGGTCAAGAAAGTGGTGACGATCTACTTTCATTAAAGATCCTAAACTATTTGAGCCTTAAACATCATAATTACAAAAAGAAAAAATAATTTCCTTACATATAATTTTGTTAAGAAATTTTGATATCAAAATCTATCAAAAATGAATAATTAAGGCTCATTAATTTAAATTAGATTTATTTTGTTTTAACAAATGCAAAGCCAAATCAAACCAAACCCAACTGACTGTTCGAACCAATAGTACCTTCAAAGTGTGGTTGCGGTTGCTTTTCAAGATGCTTTTCGTTTAAAAATACATCAAAATAATAATATTTTTTTATTTTTTAAAAATTATTTTTGACATCAACACATCAAAATAATCTAAAAACAATAAAAAAATTCATTTAAGATGAAAAAAAATAATTTGAAATTTCATGAAACACCGGTTGAAACGCTTAGCCAAACAGAATATAAAAGAGAACAGCCAAGTGCCTTTGGAAACAATGAAGCATTCCAGAGAGGCTTCACTGGTACTCCCACTTCGATCAGGAACTCTGTCGTGTTAGATCACATATACATTCAGTTGTCTTCTTCAAGCTGGAAGCTTGGACGAAATTACCTGCAGAATTCCATGTTTTCAATCATCCCTCCAACTTTCCAGGCAATCCACCCTCCGACTCACCGATGATTCTCTTGAACAAAATACCGATCAAATCAATGTTGTTAAACTCGATTTAAGATGGATTAGAGTGATGATCTATCTAAAGTAATATCGTTTAATGGTTTTTTAAAATCAAAATGATTTTATTCTGGAAAAACAAACAGACTAAATCTCACTTAAATTTTGACTTGACCTTTTAGATCCTGACCAGATAGCTAGATTAACTTCTAAGACCAGATAGAGATTAATCACACCAGATCAAATCCAATTTTAGCTTTAAGCAAGCTTCCTATCAATCCCAAAATGTACAAATTTGAGCTCTAAGCAAGCTTCCTATCAATCCCAAAATGTACCAGTTTCAGGCACCACACACCTAAATCAAGAGTCCCGAAACAAGTCCAACAAAATCATTAGCCTGCAGCATCCATGCGCTTTTATCAAACAGTCAATTGTCATAAAATTGGAAGGTTGAAGGAAATTACATTCAGAGAGTACAGATTTTTACTAGTTACTCCAAAGCACGATATTGAAACATGCTTGCTACCTCCATCCTCACCAGGGAGAAAAGGAGAAATAGCCTGCATGAACACAGCAGTCATCAGGGACATCTTTGCTTGACGAGAGACACACACAAACATCACAAAGTGTTATTACACAACAAAGGACTCATCCCTAAAGAGTTCAGAAAAAAACCTAGCTAGAACAAAACTCCTAGCCTACAACCTCAGAGCCTCCATCTCCCTTCCCACAACCTTGCACCTCATAAAAGTCCCAAAACTATTCAAAACCATTTTCAGATCATCCCATCTATGTCCACTGGCCAGCTTCTTATACAAGTAACTATCAAATGTCATCCTTTGCACATACTCATCCCCACATAGCTCCACCAGTGCCTCTCTGCCCACATCACTCCCATAAAACACTCTCTGCAACAAATCCAGAAACCTGAAAGTATTCACATACTTCTTATCCCATTCTCTCAGATACTCCCTCTTCAAATCCTCCTCACTAACCATCTTCTCGCCTCCTTCTGAAGCCTTCACAATAGCCTCGCCGCACATCTTACCGGATTTCGCCGCGAAATATATTCCTTCTCCGGAACACTTGGTCACATACCCCGCCGCGTCCCCAACAAGCGCCACACGGCCACGCACACGCCTCGGACGCGGGTGCTCCGGGATTGGGTGAGCCTCCACTTTAATCACTTTCCCACCCTTGATCTTCTCCTTAACCCTCTCCCTGATCCCTCTTTGATACCCCTTAATATTCTGCTTCGCGCACACCGTACCCGTCCCCACCGCCACGTGGTCACATTTTGGAAACACCCACGCGTAGAAGTCAGGCGACACGTCGTCCCCAACGTACATCTCTGCGAGATTATGATAATACTCCATTTTCTCATCCGGTAATCTGATTCTCTCTTGAAAAGCAATGGCACAACTGTAATTCCCCGCATCGATAATCTTTGCTACCTTGCTGTTAGCCCCATCAGCCCCAACAATCAAATCAACGGCTAATGATCGCTTACAATTATTAACGGTGTGGTGGATGACATAGGGTTTTGAAGAATAAGAATCAGGCACCTCAATATCCGTGACAAGGCCAGTGATAAAATTAGCACCGTTGGATTGAGCACGAGACCGGAGAAAGGAATCCAGTACTTCGCGACGCAACATGGGGATGTACTCGTGAGACTTTAGAGTTTTGGATCCGAAATCAACGGTCAGATTCGAAGGAGAGATGATCTTCATGCGAGTGACATGTCTGTCGATGAGGTGAAGAGGGATGGAAAACTCGTCGATCATGCAAAGAGGGATCGCTCCACCACATGGCTTAGCTGTGGAAGGGCTGCGCTCGAAGAGGTAAGTCTCAACTCCTCCGGCGGCTAAGGCTTCTGCGGCGGATGAGCCTGCTGGGCCGCCACCGATCACGGCTGCGCGGAGTTTGCGGCCGGAGAGGCGGCTGGATGAACTGGCGGTGATTTTTAGAGTTTTGGGATTTGGTCGTTGGTGTTGTTTTAGGGTTTTGAGAGGTGGTGTTGGAGTGAAACGAAGGTTCTGGGTTAGTGCCAGTGCGGCCATGGTGTTCATGTCAACCTTTTTTAGGGTTTATAGATGGGCGTGAAGAGTGATGATGGCAGCTTGGAAGGTGATGGAGTTGGGTTTAGTAGAGTGATTATGGCAGCTTGGAAGGTGATGGAGTTGGGTTTAGTAGAGTGATTATGGCAGCTTGGAAGGTGATGGAGTTGGGTTTAGTGGAGAGAAAGGGAATCATTTTTTATTTTAACTTTTAATGTTTGTTTGATTCTTTGATCTCATTGTTTTTTTTTATTATGATTTAAAAAAAAGTAAACCTCTGTATGAGTTTGGAAATATAGAAATCATTATTTTTTTCAAATAAAAACAGTTAATTATCCGACCATGATTGTCTGGTTATATTTTAAACGATGCCACCAACTCCCCAGCTTAACTTAAAATAATGGATTCAGTGAATCCACAAACTCGTGTGACCTTTTCAATGAGAGTGTACATATAACAGTGAAAAACACATAGAATCTAAGGGAAAAAAGAGATCTTGGTTCCATTATCATTCCTGAACAGGACAATACTGTTTGCATTAACAGCTACTACTGAGATGTAGGAAACAAATTTCTGAAAAGCAACCGGAGATATCATCAGAATCTGCAGTTCTCAGCAGGATTAACAGGCCAAAAACTACCGAAGCAGACGGTTTGATCAGGTACGTGTATCAGCCCTCAGGTCAAGTGTGAAGTGTACACCAAATCCTGGACTGTGATAGGACGACAAATGTCGGGCAGGGGATGGCCAGACCAGGCTGAGTCAGCGAGCAGGGAGTTCAAAGCTTGCGTGGGATTGTAAAGATCCCACCAGACATGAGCTGAAGATTGGTTGCAGGTCGTCTCTGCAGAAACACAGCCAATCTCTGCACCATGAAGACCTAGCCCACAGCACGCATTCTTTGTATCGCTGAATCCTGTGTTAGGGACAGAAGCTTTCCAGTTCAATAATCTGATACGTAGAAATCATCTGTACCCATAAATATTACAGAAAACCCTCCAGGGGTTATCGTCTCGAGCTAGTTTACCTTAATTCGGAGCAGTAGCATCATACTAGGTTACATGTAACCATGCGTTTGACTCGATACCATGAACCAAGAACTTGGTAAAAGCATTCTTGAAAATTAAAGCTAGAATTCCTTTAAAATGGGAAGTACAGTGAAGAAGGGTTCGTACCGAAGAGTGCTGGGTTGGTTATGACCTCCATCATTCCTTGGTAAACATCACAGAAAATTATCTGAGCGTCAGGTAACTCCTCGTTGAGCTCCACGATATGCTCATTGAGCAATGTATTGTATTGCAAAACCAGCTCATTGATCTCTTCCACGCAGCCCATTCCATCATGAGTAGCAGTTGAGTTATACCACTCCCATACCACACGTGGAGCGCATCCCAGCGGCAAGATTCCTGCGCTTATGATCTTCCTCACATTTGCATCGTAAAGGGTCCGTATAGCATGGACCATCTGGTTGGCCAGAATGCGAGCAAATTCCTGGCCACTGTACTTGAGCATCATGCCTGAAGAATTCCTGAGAAAGAGGTCAACATAGTCATCTCTTCCGAAGGAAAGATAGAACATGGAGGATTTGATGAAATCCTGGGCTCTGTCCTGTCTAAGCTGGAGCTGCAACAGCTGGAAGGTCTCGTATACTTGGCGCAGCTGTTGATTGAAAGAGGGGTGGCTCTGGCTGCTGGGGCTTATGATTGTTGCGTGTGCTGAACCATAATTCACACCTTTTATTAGCCCTTCAATCGATCCAATCTGACTGTAGAATGGCTGGGAATTAGGCAAGCCTATCTTCTGAGCTGCAGTAACATAAAATTGACTGTTATTGCTAGAAATGCAGCTCCATTTATACTCTAAGAAACAACTGAGTGCGCAGGTCCTTCTGCATCAGAAACTTCGCAGGTGTGCACATATATTTTCAAACAAAGATGTATATGGTCTAGAAATTGCTAACAGAAAATCACATTATGTATCCATTGAGAACAAGATCCTCCCTGAAACCAAGAATTCTACATCTAACCAATTTATCACCTTCCAATTCAACTGTGTTTCTCATGATTCTTGAGAAGCTATAGGAAACAATCGAAACCAAAATGAATTTTCTTCTTTCTTTCTTTCTTTCTGTACGAGTTTAAACACCAAGTATCATTATGAGCCAACCGATCAAAGGCCAGCTTTCAGCAAGAACAAATTAAGAACACTCGGTTTCACAGATAGTTCCAAGAAAAAGAACAAAGAAATACAGATGGATGTACAGTTACTTTCAAGAGCGAGAAAGAAAATTACCTAGAAGATGAGGAAGAAGGGTGGAGTCACCCCCATTACAAGGAAGCAAAGAAAGGTTTCTGTGAAGGAGAGGGTAAAAGAGACTGTTCTTTCCACAATCAACAGAAGAATCCCCCATCAAGTACAATGCAGATACATGCGATCCATTTTCCATTACAGAGGGAGCAGTTGGCAAGAATTGTCCATGGACTCGGCCGCTCAAGTTCATTAAGATAGCAAGAAGAAGACATAGAAACACCATTGCTGATCTTCTTCTTGATGATGTTGTTCTGATATCTAGCCTTTTAGCCATGAAACTCTGCCTTTCTTGAATGGAATAGCGTTTCTTTTGTTGATAACGCGGGAAGTATTGGATTCTTTACAGCGTCGAGCTAGAAAGGGAGTTGAGCGTTACTTTTGGTGCTTCCTCTGAATTAGAAAAGTGGTAGATTTATTATAAGGCAAACTTAGGCCCCCAACTGAACTTTGTAGGTCTGCAGCAGAGTCAAATGTTTATAGCTCATTTGTATTCGTTTCAAGTATTTTTCAATACAGTTGCCACCCCCGTCCAGGTCTGACTCGGAAAAGCATCCGGATTACTGAGTTGTTAGTCAACCCATTGAGTTACAGGTTCAGACCTGGTTAATTATTATTTCATTAAAATATTTTTATTTTTCTTTTTATTTTTTAAAAGAAAAAGAAATGGCCGAATCATGAATCATAGATCAGATCACTTTGTGCAGATAAACCATGCTTCACCAAGTATTATTTTTTAGTTCAACTCGGTCAGTTTCCATTATTAGCTTTCCAAATCATCCTATTTTGCTCCAGGATATGAGCTTTTCAAATCAACCTGTGTTTTTTATGAGGTTGCGGTACAGTCCATAAACAAATAAACACTTAGTTTAATCATGTTTAATAACAATCATTTTTAATGTTTTTTTAGATATAAATATGTATAAACCATTTGTAAAACCATTACTTTTATTTTCTAACCAGTTAACTTTTAAATCTAAACCTCCGTTATTACCAGGGTAAAAAAGGAGACAAATTTCTTTACCTTCCCCTATTCTGACAACAGTTGTTGGAATGACAACACTCTTCCTTCCATAACCCTGTTACTCAAAAAGTGAGTCACAGGATCAAACTCCGATATGGAAAAAAGCATACGAGTGGAGCTCATCAGCCATCAGGCGTACACATAATTCAACTCATCAAAATTCTAGAATGAGTGCGGAAACAAGAGCTGTTGCCAAACATTTATTTCTTTGTGAAATCATACATCTTCAGGCTTAAGCGTAAACTCACTGGATCTCAAGAGATGTTTGACACAGGCATTGGGGAAGAGTAACAAATGCAAATACCATAGGAGATTAAAACCGGCACAAGGAAACACATAAAACTACTGTAAAATGAAGCTAGCTTTAAAATGCAAGTTCCATAGCCAATGAAAGTCTAATTACAGTTAGTAGCAATACATTCACATCATAATTGTGTGATTGTGTTCATAATTACCCAAAGAGTGCTCAGGTCATACTGCCTGGACTGGAAGAGCACAGTAATTATCTGTTGCTACACTTTCAACTTCCCGTGTTTACTGCGCCAGACACCACTCCTGTCTACATGCATTGGGTTCTTCTTGGCTGCAACAGAACATTGATCAGTCCGACCACCCTTACTGCTCATCTCTATTTGAAGTTTGCGCCGCCTCATCCTGTTCTCCAACCTTATTCCTCTCATGGCACGAGCTGTTCGCTCCCTTTCCAGAGCATCTGAGAAGTTCCAGATCCTAACAACACCTTCCTCGCCTCCACATACAATACGGTCAGCACCAACATCTACTGAAAACAAATTGGGCCCAAACCCATGTAACATCCTTTGAGGTGGTTCAACATTGTTGCAGTCCATATTGGTAACCCTTGAAACATTTTTTCGCAAAGAACTTCTGTTCGTCCGTAATAGTTTTCTCACATCTACCAGTGACAGTCTCCCATCACTAGAAGCTGAAACAAGCCATGGAAACTCAAAGGCAAGGGAATAAATAGGCCCCAAGTGAGGCATCCAAGTTGCAACCTTAAAAACTTTAGCCTCAGGTTTAGGACTAGTGATCTCAAACATGTGCATAGCCCCATCTTCTCCTCCTGTAAAAATGAAATCCCCTGTATGGCTTCGAGCCAAAGAATAAGTGTTACCTACATGAGCACTATGAATAACAGTTACCAGAGTCCCGCTATTAGTGTCCCAAACATACACATCTGAACCCGACGTGCTGGCAACTGTAGTATCATGAGGAGCAAGGCTCCACACCCAGTCACCATGCCTCAAGATATTTGTGCATTTAAGTGAGGAACGATCCCATATACGAACAGTCATGTCCCATGACCCACTATAAATCCTCGTGGGGTCCAAGGCAAGAGAGGTTATAGGCCCCTCGTGCTCCCAAATTTTAAATTCAGTGTTTGGCACCTCAGAACCTTTAAGGTCAAACAAGTGCTTGAGACCCTCAACTGCCCTCCAGCCTTGGATAAAACCATCAGTACCACCAGCAACCAACAGCTTCATATCCGCTGCAACTGCTCGTATAGTGCAACCAAGAGACCGTGATGATGCGATAAACAACCCATCTTCCATGTCCCACATTCGCACAATCATATCATACCCAGAGGTAAATATGAGCTTGGCAGAAGCCAATAGAGAAACTGTTCGAACTGCTTCAGTATGCCCATGCAAAGTATCAATCCTATAACGACTCAAAAAAATCTTACACCTATACTCCCTCTCCACAAACAGTTCCTTCCATGACTTCTCTTTTGAGACCCCTGCACCCAATGGTGAAGGAACTGTAGGGAGTCCCCATCTGTCACTATATACTTCCTTCCAAACACTATTCTCGGTTGCAAGACTATTTAGCACCCTCGATACACAGGAGACTATACCAAGCTCTTGAGGATCAAGGCAACTAAGAATCTCAGAAATCAATGCTGGAGGAAGGTCAGTAATTGACCGGCGACAATTGAGCAAAACATCATGACACAAAAGCTGTTTTGAACTCAAACTGCTTAAAATCTCCTTGTTAGGGTAACAATCTAAAGGAGACGCTGAAATTTCAAAATGTCCCGTATTGGAATTACTTTTTTCAACACAATTCGCTATACTTTTCGACACCTCAGTGCTCTTTTGGCATTCATATGCCATAAAATGAATAGCTAACCTAACAAAAAACACAAGAGAGCTAAAATGCCTAAAGTCCTTAATTCAAAAGCTCAGATAGGATTTCAACCCCAAATTTAAACTTCGACAAGAATTCAATGACAACACAGCACAAACCTGAAACCAAACCCTAAAAGTCAAAACCCAGATTCAGTAACGAATAGACGAGGTAAAATAATGGCAAACTAAATTTCCAAGAGATCAGGATTTGATGAATGTAAAGTAAATAATCAAAGGAAGTCAGATTATGTGATCCTCAAAGAATCCAGAAACTAAAACTTAAGAAATAAAGATTAAGTTTTTAACGGTACCTATCGACGGAGAGATTAAAGACAAGATCTTTGAAGCAGATACTTTAAATAGTTTTGTGGGTTAGAGAGTTTCTTGTCAAATATGATCAGATCATAATCAACAAGAGGAGAAGATGTGAGCTGTTTTGAGGTTTTTTCATGGTGAGAATAGAGCATTTTTTTTATTTTCTATTTATCATCGTTCAGTGGCTTTAGGATTTTGACGGTGGAGATTAAAGGATTAGGGTTGTGAGAACCGCATGATGTGAAGTGCTGTCGGCAAAAAGTCATCTATATATGGCAGTTTAAGGTGTCTATGAGCCCAATACTCCCATGCAAGTTTTGGGCCAAGTTTGTCGGACTTAGAGTCGATCAAATTTTGAATTTATTTTATTTAAAATTATATATATATTTAGATTATTTTAATGTAAAAAATAATTAAAAAATATATATATATATACACTTTTTTTTAGTATATTTCTAAAAAAAACATCTTAAATCTATTTTTAATAGATTAAAAGACCGAATGAATTTACCGTTAAACAAATTATGTGGGATTGATGGCTAGATATCATTGGATGATAGGGGACAAAATCATTAGCAAAAAAATCTTTTTTTTTTTTCTACGATTCTAGTAAAACAAACTTTTTTGGGGATGGATTAGCATGGAAGCTTGAAAGTCGTTTTGTGTTGAGGGAATGGCTTATCAATTAGATCCTATTTTCCATCCTTTATTTTCTCATCTTTTTTTCTCGCCATTCTTTTCCATGATCTGTATTTCCATTCTCACGCCTCTCTCCCACTGATTCTCGAGCTTTCCCTCCCTGAAAATTAACAAGTCTGTAACAATGTCAGAAGATAGCTCCATCTCTGAAGAAACAAACACCCCTACCACCTCCGTATCACAAGACACCTCCACCGCAGAAACTACCGCTATAACCACCTCAGCCTTCAACATCCACCCTGAAACCCCATCATCAAGTTCCTCCTTCAACACCCATTTAGCCATTCAATCCCTTTCTTCCATTCTTACCACAGTTTCTCCCTCTCTCCTCTCTCAAGATCAAGACCCTGCCTTCTACCTCCTTCACAACCCTGATATCTCCTCTCAAGTCTCATCACTCCTCCGTCTCCCCGACTCTGGTGCGGGCGACAACAACCTCTGTCGCTGGTTCTATGACACGTTCCAATCCTCAGAACCTCAGCTACAGCTCGTGGTCTTACGTTTCCTTCCCGTTATTGCTGGTCTTTATCTCTCTCGTGTCGCCCTGAAAAAACCATTAGCTGGTTTCGAGGCAGTTTTGTTAGCCATTTATGCACACGAAACTACCTCACGTGCAGGCCAAGCTGTGACTGTTAACGTGCCTGATTTATCATATCCAAGTATATATCATGAGTCAAGAAGGCCTGCAAAGGATAATGATGCAGCAGATTTAAACCTGGCTGTGATATCTCCAAGTTTGGAGCCTCATGGGACCGTGAGATCAACAAGAAGGGCAAGAATTGTTGGGGTTGCATTAGAGTTATATTATAGTAAGATTTCTCTTATGCCTGTTGGGTCCAAGATTGATTTTTGTGAGTTCTGCAAGGTTTGGTCTGGTCAAGAAGGTCATGAGCTTCAAGACGATGAAGATAATGTTGAGTTTCAAGATAATCAAGGAAATGCTGATAAGGAAAGTGTCATTACGGAAGGGAGGATTGCTTTGCCATGGGAGCTTCTGCAACCTGTTTCGAGGATATTAGGGCACTGCCTTTTGGGTCCTACCAGGGATGAAGAATTGATAGGTTCGGCTTCTGCGGCATGTAGAAGTTTATATTCAAGATCTTTGCATGATATAAATCCTCATGCAATTTTAGCTACTAGGAGTCTTCTTAGGCTCAGTAAGATGGCCTTGGATCCAAAGAACAATGTTGATCATACTGAGATACCAATGTCTGATGTTATCTCACTCTGAGATTGAGTAAATGATCCTTTTGGTCTTTTCCAGAAAGAAACTGGATTTCAGCTCTAAAAACCATTTCTTGTATTTTCACTACAGTTTTCATAGATTGGATCCAGAACTTCGATTAGCCCGAGAGGAATATGAACATCTATTGGCCCATCATAACAGCAAAACAATCTCTCATTAGTTGAGCTTCAGCGTTGGTGTTCTTGTTCTGCTGCAATTCTGTTTCTGTTCATGCTGATCAGGCTATTATGATATGGTTTTGATGGATTTCATGCTCCCCTGTTGATCAGTCAGTGTAATGGCTTACGATCCCGTGGCTCTCAATCCGCATTGAATTACCTCGGAATCTCCGAAGGAGTAGTTTAATCCAGAGTCAAATGTGGGTTCTGTTCTGTACTCTGTCCTGTTTTACTCTTCTGATAGCCCACCAAAAATCTCTATCAGAAGAAGAACAAACAAGAAAGAAAAAAAAAGGAACAGGGCTCTAGTTTTATTTTCTTTAATGAAATAATAAAATAAATCCCACACTTTATTTTGCAGCTAGACGTACAAGATCTCATGTTTACAACATTTAATAAATCATAAATGACGAGACTCTATCAAACTGTTACACCTGAGAAGAAAACTGAAATTCAAACCCAGAACAATGTCAGAAGAAATGAAAATGCTAAGCCACCAAAGATTGCAGAAACTGAGCCTGCAATGCTTGAAGCTTCACTCTTTTCTCCAGCTGATGGACTTGCAGCCAATCCTGCCGGTGTCCCCGCCGCCAATCCTGCTGGTGTCCCCGCAGCTGTAATTTTTAAAATTTATTTCAACTGTTATTAGACCAACATTCATCCAAAGTTTAATCAAAATAGAAAAGAAAAAAAAAACGTTTCAAAAAAGAATTGAACACTTTTGGAGCTGCATAAAAGTGAGAATATTCAACCCTGTCATGCATCAGACAAGCTTGTAGCTTATCGAATAAAAGAAGAGCATGTACCTGGAGGTGCTGAGCCTGGACCGCTCGCCGGAGCTTGTACTGGGTATCCCACAGCTGCAAAACATGGCCCATTAAAAAAAATCAAAAAATCAAAATCAAAATCTTGAAATGTCCATGTTTTGGAGGTGGTATTGTGAGTCATTGAAATCTGAACTTGAACATTAAAGGGTTATGCTGATGTTCTAAACATTGACATTATCTAAATTCACTTGATTTAAAAAGGAATCAAGAATCAGAGGGCCCAAATACTCTACCGATCATTAGATTATGCTCGAAGCATTTTTAATTAGATGAACTCGTGCATTGTTCATGCTATGATCTTCAAAACAGTTTCTAAGTAACAATTAGGGGATTCCCGGCTATAATCTACAGGCACGTGATGGAACTGGAAAAAGATAAATAAAAGGGAGAAGAATAACAGATCTAGCACGTGATAAGGTGAGGAAAAAAACACAAGAATCATACATGTCGCTTTAATACCCTGTTTGTCTTTCTCCGTTTTAAATATATTTTTTAAATTAATTTTATATGTTAATGTTGCAAAAATATTTTTTAAAAAATATATATATTATTTTAATGTAAATATATATATAAAAAAAAAACACTTTAAAAAACAATTTCAATCACACTACTAAAAAGACATTAAACATCGCAAAGATTCTTACAGAAAACAATAACCAAATGTTTATTTTATTTCGACCGACACTTGGTGTGGTTTTCTTAGAAAACATATATTTCATAATTTCATTACCAACTCAATGACAATAAAACTTGATGAGCCTCCAAATTACCAATGGATATGAGAATGAAGGACTCACATTAAGGAAAACCCAGTTAATTAACGAGTATAAATTTTAGGCAATTTAAGAAATATGTGTACCTCAAAAAAATCATGTAAATCAATGACTTTTTTAAAAGCGTTTATTTATTTTTAAAAGCACATGAATTTGATAAATAAAATTGGGTTTCATTTATTTCACCAAATCTGTAAGACACTGGCCTTCAAGATTTTTATTTTTCCTATCTAACCCTTTTTTTGCTATTTTTTCAACTAAAAATATGGTTTGTAGGACCTCGAATTCTAACCAGAGAGAGAGGGGTTGAAGATGGTTCCCATAATAAATGTTAGAGGCAAAATGTTAGGCATCGTGTATCAAGGGCAAGTGATGGGATTGGGCCGAGCATAGACAGGACAGGGCACTAGTAAAGTTTGTAGATAGCATTATAGAATCACAGCAGCAATTCATCTTGAGTTCATGAACAAGTAGGGGTAAAATAAAGATAACTCCATTTTATTTTATTTTATAATTACTGTGTTTGTCTGAATCTGAATCAGCTTGCGTGCTCTATCTTTTGATGAAAAGGGAAATCGGTGAGAATTTCATACAAATTTAAAATAAAATAAAAACAGGCATGTCTCAAAGATATCGGCTAAGAATACATTTGTTAAGGTAATTAACATTTAATATACAATTTAAGTTTTCAATTTCAATAATTAATGGGCCTTGAAAAGGTTGCTCTTTGAAAATTACCAAGGCATTGTATGACCAAATAATATTGGTCCGACAAACAACCTTTGGCCATACTTGACCGATCATGAGTCAATAATTACTCTCAATAATCGTTCATTTGTATATAGTTTTATGAAATACTCTTTTAATTTGTAAAATGAAGTGAAAAATTGAAAAAAAAAATACATTTTTTTGTTGTAGTTACTCTTGGCTTGTATCTTTGTTAATTTCTTTGTTCTAAACAGTTAGGTTTTACTCATGTATCTAAGCACTTGAAATATATTTTTTTCTTCGTATTTGATTTTTTTTTTTACAATTTTCCATTATCTTTTGTAAATAAAACAAGAAATTAAGGATATATTATTCATTGCTAACAAAACAAGTGAATAAATTTAATTACCTGCGCAGAAGGCGACCGGAGGAGTATCAATCTTGCAGGTTGCAGGAAGCTTGAGAGCTCTACCCACATCAAGTGAGATCCCAAATTGCTCAGCAACATCACCACCAAGCAGCTGGCACAAACACGCGACGTTGCTATCTATCAGCCCGGCGAGCTCGGGACAGCAGTTCTTGTCGGGGACTGTCAAGTTACTTCCCTGTGTTACATAATCCAAGCAATCAGACATGTTCAGCAACGGCTCTAAACATTTGTTAACTGCTGTTGGTCCAGGAGCTGCCGCCGGAGCAAGGTCACCTGAAACGGGTGCAGGCGCCGCCACCGGAGCCGAGGCTCCTGATGGTGTTGCTGGCATTGTTGAGAAGATGGCTAGGGTGAGAAGTATGGCGCCGATCACTAGTTTCGACATTTCTCTCCTCTCTCTCTTTTTTTTCTATCTGGACACGAGCAGGTGTTACTGAGTTGTTGTCTTGTGGGGATGGTGCTGGTTTTGTAAAGGAAAGCTCGGTGTGGAAGTCATATATGGAGGCAGCGACAGTTGCGAGCCGAAATCAATAAATACACAACCACCACCAAAGTTGGATTCCTTCTACTTCCCACCGTCCTAGCTAGGTGCGGAAATTAACGCCTTCAGACCCATGCAGGCATTATTGTAAAACCCGGTTCATGAAATCCTGGTTGGTCTAGGTTTAAATTGCGAGCCACATGGGTTAGTTCAAATTGATCCGAGTAATTCAAAAAAAAAAAAAAAGTTCAGAATATGTAGTTTAAAAACTATTTAAAGAGTCGAATTGTAATATGGTTATGCTGGTAATTTAGTTTCTATAAATATTAAAATTAATCATTTAACTCTTGAAAAACAATCAAATATTTACTACTCAAGAGCTTAATTGTATTTTAAAATCATTTTGAATAATATTATTACATGTTTAAAGACAAAACCACTTAAACTCTTCCTGATAACTTTTTTTTTTTTGTCATTTTACTATTACTACTACTATTTTTTTTTTTTGTAAGATTCAGGGATACTTACAAGAATTTGATAGTGTGTGACATGCATTAGTGTATGAGTGACACTTGTAGGTTTTGGGCAGCGCATGCAAGGGCATACATCCATCAAATTTAATTTTTTTTTTTTAATTGTGTTTTAGTTTGTCCGGGATTATTTTTTCTTTCTAATTTATAATTTATAGTAATTTATGAAATTGTTTACAATTTCCTTTGAAATAAGGTTATTATTCCATCATTTTTTTTTCTAAATAATCCCACTATATTTTTGTTAATAAAAAACACAAAATCGAAGCAAGGCAAAGCTTGTGCGAAATCTGTGACGTGTAGTTCCGTGTTTTAATTTGGCAAGGAGAAAAACACGTACACCATGGTATAATTTTGGCGGTCCATGTGCGATGACCATCGGATCCGTGCTTTCTGCAATTTTCTTGTACCATACTTCCACGCAAAATAAACTTGTACAAGTCTAGAAATCAAAGTTAATTCCTCACACACACCCACCTAATTAAAGTTTCATGCCAGCGAGCTCTCATGTCTTGATGTCACTTTCTTCTTCTTCTTCTTCTTCTTCATATATACTGGACTCCAGCTGTTCAGGGGCTCAACTTCAGCTATAAGAACAGTTTCAGGTAAAAATTGTTATTGACTCCTATATTTATTACTCGTGTGTGTGTGTTAACGTCTGTGTCAGCTTGCGTGTAACTCGTTTAATCTGACAAGTTCTAAAATTAACGATCATGTAAGTCTCCAATGACCATTATATTAATAACTATATGACTCGAACCTAAGATCATAAAAATAACAAATCTTTTAGTTTTAAAATCGTATCTCTGAGCCACCTAATAGATGATAATTGGTGTATATTTTCATCTATAAATAAAGGTCATTGTAATATAATTGTATATGTAGATATATTATTGTTGTTGTTGCTGTATTTTTTTTTTAATAAATTACATTGATATTTACAAATTAAGATTGTCAGCTGATAGAATTTTACAGAATATTGTAAGATAATAATTAATTCACCTTTTAAGATGGCATGCCAAAGTTCAAGAATCTGATTACCATGATTGAAAAGAAGGAGGAGGAGGAGGAGGATAGTTCTATTATTCTCTTGATAATTGTATGAAATATTACGAATTCAATGCCTTAAATTAACGAGCGATGTGAAGCTCATTCATCATTTAATTTTGTAGATTTTTGCCCGTTTATAAATATAATTTAAGTTTTTTTTTTTTTAATAAAATAATACCATTTAAACAATTATTTTTAATATCACAATATCAAACAAAATAAAAATAATTAAAAAACTTTTTTTTATTTTTTCAATTTCACAGGCATCCTTTTCACAGAAGATGGATGTCATGATCACGAAACTCACCAGTCCAGTACAGTTGAGTAAGGAAATGCATTAAAATCAAGTCTCAAAAGGTACCTTCGCTCTTTCCCTATACGATTTGTTTTCGGATCCAAATGTTTTTTTCTTGTAAGAAAGAAGCCTGCAGCTGGAAAAGTTAAAGAGGAAAGAGAGCATCGACGAAGGTCGGGACCACGATTAAATTAATTTTTACGTGGAATTAACTACACGTTACAGCATCTCGCATCAAGTTCTGCCTTAACTCTTTTTTTTTTTTTAATAATTAAAGTACGATTATTGAGAAAAAAATGATTGGAAAAAGTAACCTTATTTCAAAGGAAAATATAAACAATCTCATAAATTACAATAAAACTAAAAAGAAAGAAGAAAAAAAAAGAAATGATCCTGGGCAAATTAAACAGTAATTAAACAAATAAGTAGCAAATTTGAAAGACAGGATATATAAGACTTGATGACAGTTTGATAGTGTGGTGAAGATTGATTCTGAAAATAATTTTTATTTAAAAATATTTTTTTATTTTTTAAAAATTATTTTTAGCTTCAACACATGAAAATAATATAAAAATAATAAAATTTTAATTTTATATTTTTTTCAAAACTTTTAAAAGTCCACGCAAAGCAAGACATGAAAGAGAAGTGTGTGTGTGTAAAAATCAATGATAAGAGTATTGGAAGAAAGGTGAAATACCCTTGTCGTAAACATATGACCAAAGAATAGGAAAACACTTTATTCGATCAATACAACTTGGTGAACCGCAAGCCATGCCCCTTGCCAAGTTACCTGTTTGGGTCACGCATGAATTCTTAAGTCACAAGATAGCAAGCGAAGTATTTCTAAAATATTGGGCATCATCAGACCAGCTTTTTCATGACAAAATTAATTATATAAATAATATACTGAGACTTTTAAATTAATTTAATTTGGTTTCTATATAATATTGTTATCAATAATTTAAATATTAGTATTTATATTTTATTTAATAAAAAACAATTATAAAAATGAGTATAATTAGCGGGCGTGTATGAAAAATATTTTTAAATTTTTTTATTTTAAATTATTTTTTTTAGTGTTTTAAAAAAATAAAAAAATATTATTAAATAAAAAATACCTTTAAATATATTCTCAAAGACACGATTGTATAAACGAACGTGGCTAACGGGGAGGAGAGGAGAGAGAACAAACAAGGAGCGACAAAATAACATTATATTATTATGATGATAGCAATTAATCCAATTAAAAAAAAGGGGTCCACAAGAATGCTGTCCACAAGCTTCGGCAAACAGTGGCGGTGGCGGTGGCGGTGGTTGCAAAGCGCTTTCTCTCTCATTGGAAATTGGAAGTTGGAAGTTAATACTAATAGCCCCGAAGAATGGAGTCAGGCATTTATGCTCAGGTAACATAGATTACAACACACTAATTGGTTTTAAAATTGTTTTTGGTAAAAAATAAATAGTTTTTAATATTTTTATTTTAATTTATTTTTTTAAATTATACTGATGTCAAAAATATTGTTCTAAAAATAAAAAAATATTATTGCACTCGGATCCTAAATCTGAGTGTGGCCACCCCTCGCGTGGTCACGTGCCGCTGAGCTCTTCTCTTGTGTATCTTCTCTGCTGGCAGCAAACCCCATACAGCTGGCAACTGGTGGAATGCGGTTTCTTGCTGTGGTGGGTCTGGGGTCTCATTGGCCAGACATTCGGGCACCTTAAAACTTGCTCAAGGTAAATAAATGCTTGTTGTTGAAGTGGAGGCATCGCACCGTGACGTAACTGTGTTTTTTATTTATTTATTTAACCTTATTTTTTACTATTAAATAAAAAAAGCTGTCATCTAATTTTTTTATTAACGTCCATGTTTGAACTAATTTTCATATATTTTAATTAATTTTACAGACTTCAAATTTAACGATTATATAAATATATAGTGACCAGAAAACCTGTGAGATTCAAATCGATAAACTCTAATAAACAAAGCTAGGGTTTGACCACTAAAATTACAAACCCCCTTTGAAAATTTATATTCTCCATGCACAGATGAACAAGAGCAGAAATAACGGCGAAAATCTTGCTCAATATCCTGCTAAATCTATGAAGATCTGAACTTGCCAAGGGCTACCACTCATCTTGCTTCAAATCTCTATGGCTAAAATAGCGTAGCCGTAAATTATTTTTGTAAATATAATCTAAAAATATCATTTTTTTTAATTTAAATTAAAAATAAATAAAAATAAAAAAATTTATTTATTTTTTAAAATATTTTTAAAATATAGTTACAAAGGTTTAATAATTGCTGGAATATTTGGCTAATGATCACAGTCCCGAGAATCATGTTTATAGTTCATGTAGATTTTGCTGTTTTTGCAGACTAGCTCCATGAGATACCCATAATCGGTGAGCATAATTATTTTTAAAAATTATTAATAAATGAAAATAATTTAAAAAAAATATTATTATTTTTTTACAAAAATACGTTTGAAACAAAGTGTCAAGCACTCTTTAGAACTTGTTTGATTGATGTTATATTTTAAAGTGTTTTTCCATTTAAAAATATATTAAAATAATATTTTAAAAAATAATTTTAATATAAACGTATCATAATGATTTAAAAACAAAAAAAATATAATTTTTTATTTGATTTCCCAAATCCCCCTTAAAATAAAATTTATGGTTAAACTAGTAGTAATTGAATCAATTATTTTTCCTTTTTTAAAAATAACATGGTTTACTTTTTAATTTTTGTTGTAAAGAAAATATAGTTAAAGTCAAGCTTTGAGTCAACAAGCTTAATTGAATTAATCAAATAACCTAATTAAATCAGATTCTATATCAATAGATCAAATACCCGGGTCTTGATGATGTTTAACATTATACTTTTATTTTTTAAAAGAAAAATTTAGCTACAAGTTAGTCTTTGTTTATTTTTGATTTTTTATATATATTAATATCAAAAAGAAATTTTAAAAATAAAAACATTATATTAATATATTTTTAAATAAAAATCATTTTTTTAAAAACGTGTATCCTGCTCTCAAACATTATCTATATGTCAATGGACATCTCCTGCTTAAAAAAGTCCACGCTTCAAGTTCTCTCGGAAGCCCACATCCCCTTATAAGCCCATCTCAGCCAGGCAACAAGCCCACTGGCCAGCTAAGCTCGACATAATTAAACTGCACCTCGGACTTTTTTTATTTGTTCTTCACGTGAAGATACTGTCATCCCTTTCTTGATTTTTCAACTCCATGCAGATTGGAAAAAAAAAATCTATCTGTTCCCTTTTTTCAAGGTAATTCTCGAACACTAATCCAAAACAAAAGGACATTTATTTTTTTACCCTTCTTATTTTGAAAATATAACAAATTCAATATATATATATATATATATATATATATATATATATATATATTATTATCATAGCTATCAAAGTCATCTAGATTTCTGTGATCTATATATATATATATTATTATCATAGCTATCAAAGTCATCTAGATTTCTGTGATCTTGGTGGGGGTGCGGTACAGAGTGTTTTTTAATTTATTTATTTTAATGAGGTACTATTAAAAATAAAAAAATATTATTTTAATATATTTATAAAATAACATTTTAAAAAATAATTTCTACCCAACTATCACTCAACAGCGCTTCTCAATTACAAAGTTTATACAGTTTGGACTGGATGACTAGGATTTGCAATATTTCGACTCTTACGTCAACAGGTTCATCTCATTCCAAGAAACCATACCACCCAAGATGGCAGCAATGGCAACCAATGGCAACAATTCAGGAGTGGAGAAGTAAAACATCTTCCTCCTCCTCTCTTATTTCAAAGTTATTTAACGATCAGTTGTTGGCCAAGAACTTGGTGATCGGAGTGTTTTTGCCTTTCGTTCTAGGTATGCAGTGGTGACCGGTGCAAACAAGGGCATTGGTCTCGAGACAGTGCGGCAGATTGCTTCTAAAGGAGTTACAGTGGTGCTAACAGCTAGAGATGAGAAGAGAGGGACGGACGCCACTTCCATGCTACACAACACGGGTTTGACAAATGTCGTGTTTCATCAACTTGATGTTTTGGACCCAGTCAGTATCGAGTCCCTGGCCAAGTTTATCAAGGATAGATTTGGAAGGCTTGACATCCTAGTAAGTATTCATTTTCAAGAACGATCGACCATACAAATTGATCTGTCAAGAAATCTTCTTGCTTTACACTTTAGTTAGGGTTCTCGATGACCACCAAGATGCAAATCCGTAGCTGTCTTTCTGTCGCCTGCGCTGATGTATTTAACAATTTTTCTCATCCAAAATTATATGAATTATACTGCCAGATACTGATACATGATAGCAGTCTTGCATCCAATGACAGCCTAGTTGGTAACGTGGAGGCTTAATTCCTTTGAAAAATAAGTCGAGACGCTTTGTTATTGTTGCCTTGGTATGAATCTTCAGATGGTGCTTGGTTCAATGCTAGTCATCAGTGATCTAGAGCAAAAAAAAGCTTTATTGAAGAGTTATGGATAGCAAACGTAATTTTTCGCGGGTTTGTAATTTCTTCTTCTCGTTTTCCCCGCATTTTGTGATACATTTATTTTGTCCAGGTTAACAATGCTGGAGCTTCTGGAGTGGTAGTTGATGAGGAACGCTTGAAGGCCTTGAATATAGATCCTGAAACTTGGGTGAGTTAACCATGAAAGCTGTGTCAGTGAATCCCAGCCAGAAAAACACAACCTTGTAACTACTGTATGTCCATGCAGCTCTCAGGCAAGGCAGTCAACATGGTTCAACAAGTGATTGAAACATCATATGAGACAGCAGTAGAATGCTTAAACACCAATATCTACGGTGCCCAGAGAGTAACAGAAGCTCTCCTCCCGCTTCTGCAGCTTTCTCCTTCAGGGGCCAGGATAGTTAATGTATCATCTCTCAGGGGTGAGCTATGTGTAAGTGCAGCCCACGTTCATCGTTTTTTCTTTTCTTTTTTGACGGGGAATCAACAGCCAGCATCATACTTGCACAGATAGTAATCGTTACTGAAATGTTCATTGTGGAAGAAGCCACCTCTGCTCTTCATAGAATTTGAACAGCTTCAACATTTTGCTTAATGTTTCACTGTATAAAATGCATTTATGTGCACCTGTCTCGATTAAGGCATCATTACTTGCAGAGAATTCGAGGAGATGATCTAAGAAACGAGCTTGAGGATTTGGAGACACTGAATGAAGAGAAACTGGATTCAATATTGAAGAGATTCTTGAAAGATTTGAAAGAGAACACACTTGAATCTGGTGGATGGTCGCTGATGCTGCCAGCTTATAGCATCTCCAAGGCCACCCTTAATGCCTACACAAGAGTCCTTGCCAAAAGGCATCCTGGCATGCTCATCAATTGCGTTCATCCTGGCTATGTCAATACAGATATAAACTGGCACACGGGACCAATGCCGGTCGAGGAGGGAGCTCGAGGTCCTGTCAAGTGTGCCCTCTTACCCGATGGAGGTCCTAGCGGCTGCTATTTTGATCAAACTGAAGTCGCCAGCTTTTGATCCAGCTCTTTCTACTCCGTCGCTGTTGGATTTTGTTGATGCTATGAAAAGACTACCCGGTTTGTTTGTTTGATGAATGAAAAGACTACCAACTTAATAATCTTTCATGGCATGCTTTTTGGTTCATTTGTTTCATAACATGCTTACAAATTAAAATATAGTCTTACACACAAGATAAGATGTGATTAATTTGAGGGCATTTATTTGTCACTTTTCATGAGAGTTCACACACAAGATAAGAAAATGCCTCGGCAAAATATGGCAGGTAAAAACCCTTACTCTGCACACAGACTTTTACCTTTCAATACCTGGGTCTCCCACCTGGATTCCCGATGAGTATGACTGAAGTCCAGGCACTTTTCCACGGTAAACAAACTCCGATCTGGACTTTCTTTATCTGGCACTGATTCCCGTTCCAAGAAAGGCGAGCATTTCAAAATAAGTCATGAGTCTATGCTACCTGCGGCCACTCATCGACCAAAGCATGGAAGTGAAGTTTCGAACTGGGGCTTCTACTTTGATCGATCTATCTCTGACTTTGTCTTTCGCGTACATTTCCTCAATCTCACCATGGCAGGGCATGCATCAACTACATTCGTGGATAGAATATCCGTCAATAAGGCGGCTTGAGAATGCTTTGAGATTTCTCAGATCTCCAGTCTGTAGTCATCAATGGATGCATTCACTATCACCAAGGAGATTTGCAAGCAGGTTTTCTGCATGCTAAGACTGATCATAACAATATTTAAAACTAGTAGCATCAAATAATTTATTATTGCATTAAGTAAACCAAACAAGTCATATTTATATCTTCTATGAGATTGTAATCAAGTGTGAGTGCAGTGACAGAAACAGATTTAGAGACTCTACAACAACATTTTGCTACACTTTATGTAACTAAATAATATCTTGCATTTACATGGATTCCTCAACTACCAAACAAAAGATTGAAATTATTTCAAAAAGGCTAGAATCTGATATTTTACAAACAATGGCCGGAGGAAAAACGAGTCTGTATTGTGCTGAGAGCAGCGGGGAAAACAAACTCAGGAGCACAGGATATTGTTTTAAATCAGTATTCCTCACAAAACCCAGTGGAAAGAAATTGAATGCTTGGCTCCAATTCAAGCTTCAGCTCAAATCAGGAAGTAATCAGAATTAACCATTGACAAGGAAAAGCCTAAACCTTTGACGACTTCAGCTTACAAAACGACAAGATCAAGATTAGAACTCATAAACGGGGCCTACCAGTTGCTTTCCCGAGAAGAGCTGCAAAGTCCTTAACTTTCCTCCTCTTCGATTCTGAATTCCGCATATACTAGAAATTCACCTTCATTAAGAGAGAATCCAAACGAATTTAAAATCCACCCTCGCCCCTATCAATCCAAAGATACATTACAGTGGCACTAACCGTGATCACTTAGAGTTGAAAGTGATGAACCACTCGACTTAACCCAGCAAACTTCGGATAAAACTTGATCATTAACTCTCTTGAAATCACATCAGGTGCAGCTACTAACGATTTACTGCCACAAACTCCAACTACTCTCAAGTAATCTCCCTTCCAATTCCAGCCCGAAACACAAAGGTTTCAACTTTCTCAAATGAACGTTCAAAGTCGACTTTGAATGCACATTTCCACTTTTACACAGAAACCCATTTTAAGAAAAATAGTATTGAGCTAAAAATGGAAGAGGGTGATTAAAAAGGAAAAAAAGGAACTTGCTGGGCATGAAGGGATCGACAGAGACCGTGTGTTGGAGGATTTGGCAACCAACGCCTCCACAGCCCATCAAAAGCAGAGTTATATTCTTCATTCTATCTTCTTTGTTTTTCTATGTATTGATTTTCAGTTGTCAGTACAGTTTGTTGCAGTCTCTCGTCTCTTTGCTGTGGGTTTTTGGGCTGTGCAAACAGGAGAGGGGGGTTCCACCTCTATTAGTCCCTGTACGTTTAAAAGATATTTAATTGCATCCCTGTAATAATAAAAGGTTGTTTAAGTTCCCTGCATGTTAGCTTTTTGTTCAAGCCATGTAGCCATGTAGTCTTTATTTTTTTTCTCAATCTCATATATAAAAAAACAAAGACTACATGGCTTCTCTTGTTCTCACATTGAAGAAATACAATGTCAGTTACGTAAGATATTTATGTCCAATTCAATATAGTTTTGTTAGATAATTGGTGCTATCACAAGCTGTTAAGAAGAAGAAAAGATGAAAAAGTAAATGTACAAAAATTCAAAGTACAATAACTCTATCGATGAGAAACTAAGAGTGTAAGGACTCGTTTGGATATTATCCCCTGCCTAATTACCTAACGGACCACGCACAGTCCCACGCAAGGTTTCGTGGCGTATTGAACTAAATTTTACGGGTTTCCTTAGTAAATTTCTAAAACAGTTTTAGGGTTTTCCACGTTTTAATTCCACTCTCCTTTTCCACTCTCCTCTTAAATTAAAAGAAATCAAAAGTTTGATCAATCCCTAATTACCAATCCTCTTTCTCTTTATCTGAAGACACTCGATTTTAATTACCAGGTACTCTCTCTTTATGGTATTATTGGTTAAACTTGATTCTGCAATTCATAAGGCTCTAGTTTCATTGTTCCTTGAATTGAATTGAGACGAGTCGAGTGAATACTGTGCCGTTTCTGGTGTGTTTCTGTGTCGTTTCATGTCGGGTTTTGTTTGTATCAGCTGGTTAAACATGAAAGTTAGTCTCTGTTTTTGTTTTTTTGAGGTTTTTCGTTAATAGGTATGCTGTTTAAGTTTTATTCCAGTGAAAAAAGAATGCTACATTTATTTTTTTAATTTGTTTAGTTTTCCATTTTAAAAAAAATTATGTCTCAGATATTTTTGGGGGGTTTGTTGACCAATTTTGTGCAGATTGTGTGGCGACCTTTTGCTTCAATAGAGAATTGAAATGCAGGTGGAGTTAAGGAGTGTTTGTTAAGGTTTAGCTTTGGAAAAGGAGGGTTTTTGGTATGGATGTTCATGTGATTGATGATGAAGAGGGGACGAGTCATCGTGGGGTGGCCTACAATGGAGATGCAGAACGAGATGACAGTGGAGAAGCAAATAACGGGGAGCATGATGAGGATGGGGCTGCTGAGCTGCACGAGCCATGTGTCGGCATGGAATTTGATTTGGAGAATGCTGCTAAGACTTTCTACGACGAGTATGCTAGACATCTAGGTTTTAGCACCAAAGTTGCTCACTTTACCCGTCCTAAAACTGATGGGGCTACAGCTGCTAGGGAGTTTGTATGTGGCAGGGAGGGTTTGAAGAGAAGGTCTGCTGATAGCTGTCATGCAATGCTTAGAATAGAATTAAAGAGTCAAGGTAAATGGGTTGTGACGCAATTTGTTAAGGAGCATAACCATTCAACTGTTAATCCCAGTAAAGTGCACTACCTTCGGCCCCGCAGACATTTTGCTGGTGCTGCAAAGAGTGCAGCCAAAACTGGGCAAGGAGTGGGAGTTTTTCCAAGTGGTGATGGCCAAGCAGCAGCAGTTGTTACTGGTGTTGTTAGCCAAGGAGTGGGAGTTGCTTCAAGTGTTGGATGCCAAGGAGGGGGAGTTGTTCCAAGTGGTGTAATGTATCTTTCCATGGATGGAAACCGCACACCTGTTTCGGAGACAAATCATGGAGTTAGGAACACTACCCCTGCCGAACCAAATCGTGTCGTCAAGACTTCTACAGCAGTGAATTATATTGTTAGGCCCAGTAACCAAAAGAGAACACTAGGAAGGGATGCGCAGAATCTGCTGGAGTATTTCAAGAAAATGCAAGCTGAGAATCCTGGTTTCTTTTATGCAATACAACTTGATGATGAAAATCGAATGGCTAATGTTTTTTGGGCTGATGCAAGGTCAAGAACAGCTTACACTCATTTCGGTGATGCGGTTACATTTGAAACAAATTCTCGAGTAAATCAATATAGGGTGCCATTTGCCCCATTTACAGGTTTGAACCATCATGGTCAAACAATTATTTTTGGCTGCGCGATACTTCTTGACGATTCTGAGGCTTCTTTTGTGTGGTTGTTCAAGACATTTCTGACAGCAATGTATGATCAACAACCTGCTTCACTAATCACCAGCCAAGACAAGGCCATACAGACAGCAGTATCTCAGGTGTTTCCTGATACCCGGCACTGTATTAGTAAATGGCATGTTTTAAGAGAAGGCCAGGAAAAATTGGCTAATGTGTGTAATGCGCATCCCAATTTTCAATTGGAACTGTATAATTGTATCAACTTGACTGAAACTATCGAGGAGTTTGAAAACTCATGGATTGATATTCTTGACAAATATGATTTGAGAGGGCATGACTGGCTTCAATCATTGTATGATGCTCGTGCTCAATGGGTTCCAGTGTACTTTCGAGATTCTTTTTTTGCTGTAATGTTTCCAAATCAAGGATTTGATGGTACGTTTTTTGATGGTTATGTGAACCAACAGACGGCATTGCCAATGTTCTTTAGACAGTATGAAAGAGCATTAGATAATTGGTTTGAAAGAGAGTTAGAAGCAGATTTTGATACAATATGCACCACACCAGTTTTGAGGACTCCATCTCCTATGGAAAAACAGGCGGCAAATCTTTATACGAGGAAGATATTTGCAAAATTTCAAGAAGAGCTAGTTGAAACTTTTGTGTATACTGCTAATAGGATCGAAGGTGATGCAGCTATAAGCACATTTAGGGTTGCAAAATTTGAGGATGACCAAAGGGCCTATATGGTTTCATTAAACTATCCAGAAATGAGAGCAAACTGCAGCTGCCAAATGTTTGAGTATTCTGGCATTCTTTGTAGACATGTTTTGACAGTATTCACCGTGACAAATGTTCTTACATTGCCGCCCCATTACATCTTAAAACGATGGACGAGAAATGCCAAAACTGGTGCAGGAACAGATGACCGTGGTGTTGATTTGCCTGGCGAAGAATCTCTTACTCTGCGGTATAACAATCTATGTCGGGAAGCCATAAAATATGCAGAGGAAGGGGCAATAGCTGTGGAAACTTATAACATTGCTATGAGTGCTCTTAGAGAAGGTGGGAAGAAGGTTGCTGTTGTGAAGAAAAATGTTGCCAAAGTTTCACCTCCTGGTTCTCAGGGTAGTGGGACTGGTCACGAGGATTGGAAGACCTCAACTTCAGTATCAGATACAACCCCATTTTTATGGCCACCGCAAGATGAAGTTACCAGGCGATTTAATCTGAATGATACTGGCCCTCCATTGCAATCTGTTGCTGATTTGAATCTTCCCCGCATGGCCCCTGTGTCGCTTCAGCGTGATGATGGACCTCCTGGTAACATGGTATGTGAAGTAGCTTTGCTTTAAGTATTAATTTTTATGTCCGGTGGATTTCAAATTATAGCAAAGCCACTAACTTAGCAATTTATACCTCTTGCTTAGGCAGTTCTTCCTTGTCTCAAATCAATGACATGGGTGATGGAGAACAAGAGTTCAACACCAGGGAATAGAGTTGCTGTCATCAACCTAAAGGTATGCATTTAATAAACTAAAAGCTCTGATGGGCTGGAAATGGTCATCTAGCCACTAAAGAAGAGATTTTTTTACAGTTGACATCCCTGAGTCAGGGTGTAAATACATGAAACCTTTTCAAGTATTTAAATTGTATTTTTTTTTTTTTTTGTCTTAATGTTTTTGGTGCTGGTGATTTAATCTTTAGCTTATTGTCAATAATAGTCATGTTATTCTCTAGCGTGTATTTGACAATGACCTGGGGCCTCACATATAGTTTCTGTGGAACTGCTGCAGCTGCAAGATTATGGCAAGACTCCATCAACCGAATTAGAGGTTAAGTTTCAACTCTCAAGAGTTACATTGGAGCCGATGTTGAGGTCTATGGCATACATCAGTGAACAGCTCTCAACACCAGCTAACAGAGTTGCTGTCATCAATCTAAAGGTATGCAATTCAAAACCAGACCTATGTAACAGAAAAATAAATCTGATACTCAGGTCCTCTCACCATGACTAATAAAATCTCTAAACCCATTGTAGAGAATATCATGTGTTTTGTGCTTCCACTTTCATTAAAACAAAAACAAAAGGAAAGGAGAGTAAAACAAGCTGCTGGTTCAGCATGTGTTTTGTTAGCATATATGTCCATTTATCTTGCCCATATGCTTTTATTTATGGCTTTATATTAAATTTGAATTAAGTGTGGCAGGTCTCAGGACCTCAAGCCAGCCCTAATCAAGGTGGTAGTCTGAACTTTGAATTGGATGTATTTCTTCCTCTTGCTTCTTGGACAAATTATTCTTCAATGAAGAACAATTTATCTACTAGCAATGAAGAACAATTTTTTGCTGCAGAATATACGCTATCCCTTCTTGTCCAGCTTACACTCTCGGCCTAAGCCATTTAAAACACCTAATGCTGCATCAATTATAGGAAATTAGTATTGTTTTTGTGCATTTCTTTGAATTTCTTGTCTCTAACTTGGCCCTTCTCAATTGAAAACTCAGTCTGCTTCTTGATTTCTTTTTTATTCTGTTTTATGATTTAGAGATACTGATACTGGCAGTAAAAGTGGTCATTATGTTTTAGGCATTAATGAAATTAACAATCTATAGAATTGATTATTGTACAAATGAATCAGCCTTTGTTGTTTGAGGTTGTTTTATGCAATACGGGTTAAGGAAATCCATATTGAACCATAAGCAATATGCATTTGAGGACCCATGCTTTTACAGCAGCATTGACACGCTCTGTGTCAATGGTCCATATCTTTTCCTATCATTCTTTTTTTTTTATATGTTTTTCTTTTCTTTTTTGAGGTTAGCCATGAATTTTCTTGCCCATTTAGTGTGGTTTAGGATTACCTAAGTCAGTGATTACAACATGAAAGAGGAGCAAAAGGGTGAAATATGAATACACATTTAGGAGAGCCAGATAGCGAGTGGAATGCTGATGTATATCTCTATAAATGTGGGATTAGGCTGATCTTTTATTTCCATCATATGAGAGGGGCTAGATTGAAAGAAATGGTTGAGGGATTAAACTACTGGTTGAATGGTTGCTTCCATAACATAGGAAGACGGCCCTCTAGCATATAATAATGGTCAGGCACTATTTTAGTTAAAGGAATTTTCTTTTCTTGATCTATATTTTCTTGACATGACTTTCTCTCTAATGTTTTTTGCATTATGTTCATCTAACTCTCATCTTTTTACTGCCCTAATAATTTGGGTGGGCACATGTGATTAGTGTGTAATAATTTGGGTGGGCACATGTGATTAGTGTGTACCTGTGCTTTCCATCTCTCCCTCGCAATCATTGTTTTCCCAATTTCTTTCAACATTGGGTCTTACTTTTTTAACTAGTTTGTACATCTATCAATGAACTTATTTCTCCTAACATCCCATCTGGATTCTATCTTGTGAAGGTTTTTGTGTTCCAAGTTATCATAAAATCAGAGGACTAGTTATAGAAACTTAATTGTTACTCATCATGTTGTCGTTATCATTATTAAAAAGGAACCAGATGAGACAGGATCTAGGATTAGTTAAAGAATCCCAGGCCCAAAAATAAAAGAAAAGAAATGTAATTTTCAGCTCAGCTCCTGTTCTGCCCACTTCATAGTACTAGAACTTTAATGTTTAATAATCTCATCAGTTATTTCACTCTTACAGATAGCTTTTTGGTCGCATTGAGGTGTATGTTGACCTTTTATTTGTTGTAGTTTACTTTTCATTTGGAACACGTGTTCTTTTTTTTTCCTGGTTTCAGCTTCAAGACACTGAAACAACTACGGGAGAGTCAGAGGTTAAATTTCAGGTTTCCAGAGATACATTAGGTGCCATGTTGAGATCGATGGCCTACATTCGCGAGCAGCTTTCAATTTCTGTAAGCACTCTATTCTTCCTTCTAGTGGTTTTTTTTCCACTTTTGGTACATGAGCTGCCAAAACTCTCATCTTCTGATACTGTTGATGCTGCCCCTTCCATTTTATGGAGCAAGTATTTGTTTCAAATTTTCTGGAGTGCCCATCTAGGCTCAATTATGCTTGCAAAGTATGTTATATTTATAAGCTTCTCCATGGATCTTTTGCAGTAACTGCTGCCTTGGTGCAACTATAGTAAATTTGATTCCTTGTGTTTTATCAGAAAAGGAAATTCTCGCACTAAAAATGGTCTATGATTATTGTCCCTGTAAATGTTGCTGGCAGCTTGTACTGCACATAGAAGCCTTTCATATAATCTCCTAACCATACTTTGTAAAAAAAGAAGATAAAGAGCTAGTCCTGTCAGATTGGTGTTTAGCAATGGGAATTCATCCTGGATGACATAATAAATAATTTGTTTGAGCATAATTATGCAAACTATTAAAGAAATATGGTAACAATCTATCATTATTTTGTGTGCATACTTTTCACAATCTAAATAGTTACCACTTTTGAAAATTCACAAATAATTGCATATCCAATTCAGTGTTCAAATTCAAGAAATGTTACATAACAAGAAAAAACAATTCTTTTTTTATTGGCTAATGAGAACAACAGACTTAAGAAGAAGAAAAATATTTAATTAAATATAGACACTACCAAACACAGATTAGGCTCTCTCTCTCTTGGTGAAGTACAAATCAAACATTAGATTCTGGCCGGGTACAGAATATTCAATGTCCATCAAACAAATATAAATCTGTAAAATAGGAAAAATACCCCCCACTTTGTCCAGTTTCTTGATGTTCCCTATTGAACAGAGGACAGAACCAAATCAATCTATCCATGTTTTACCAAAATGAGCTTTGAAGGAAGTACAATCAAGGCATTCTTAGTGGAGTCTTTATCAATAAACTTCCTAAGGATCTGCCTAGTTCAACAAGAAAGCTAATGCTGTCAACCCTGATCTGTTGATCGACACTGGGGCTCTCTAAAACTACCTTTTGACTTTAAAACTGATATTGACAATTTTATTAAACTATAGTTAAAAAAAGAGAGGATGAAACTAGTTTGGGAGGGTGGTAGGTGTATGCCTCAAGATTGAAAGTTCTTACCTGATTCAGATGAAATTGTAAGGTTGGGAATAAGCTAACCTGTTTCTAATATTGGTGCTTGTTGCTTGATTCTAATAATGTAATGTTTATAGGCAATTGAAATTTCTACATGCCCGCCCCCACTTAACTAAAATGGACAAACATGGTAGATATCTTTTATAACAAACACGTCATAATAGTAGTACTAACAGGTTTGCATTATCCAAAATGTAGAATCGTTATTATCACTACTTTGTAAGAAACTTTATATGACAAGGAGCCATGACTATTGCACCAAATGCTTATATTAAACATCTCAAGGGAATCATTTTAAACATATCATGGATTCACTTTATTTACAGGGATGTGCCATAGCCTTACTTAATTAACATATTTTTTTAGGATATCTTATCATCATGGTCTCATGCTTCTAGTGTTAGCCAATATTTGACATGATTGGGCTGCTTTAGCTTTTAAATTTTGGGGTTTGCTAGTTTACTGCACCTTAGTTTAGAGGCTGTCATATTTTCGTTTTGTGATTGCACATATGCTATTTTCTTTACTAATTGTTTTCTTTATCAAAGAAGAAAAGCAACTTGTGTTTTTTTACTGCTTGAGAACCAGTAGCGTTAGAGGTAAAGTAAAGGTTTCATGATTACATCTTTTAGTACATGAACATTCTGCCCGCACAAATTTAACTTTCATGGTATCAGAACAGAGGTGATCCGATAAAGAAGAACCCAGTCCTACATTTCTTAGAAGATAAGTAGTATACACAATCTGTCTGCATCATATGTTATCTTGCCATTACCTTGTAAAATCCGCATAGTGAGTTCACACAAGTTGAAAAGTTCAGCATGGTCTGTTTTTTACTTGATGATAGTTCATCTGCATATAATCTGAGTATGTGTACGTCAAGAAGTTCTGTGAACAGTATGATCCGTGTTTTGAAGCATCTTGCTCTTTTTTTCATTTTATTTTTTTATATTGGGGTTAGAACAATGCAGCAAATTTCAGATATTAACATTATTTTGTAAAGAAATTCCCACAGAAAAAAAAAAATCAAAGCTCCATATTTCATTGTACTTGAACAAAAGTTTTCATGTCGGGCAGGTTGAGCCCCAGGCAGAGCCTCCGTCAAAGAAGCATCGGAAGTGAAAGCTGATGTTTATAGTCAGCTAAATCCCAGGTAGCCAGACAGTTTTGAAGGACGGAGGAAGCGTGTTCATCAATTTGTCCATCGCTGTTGCCTTTGAATCGGGCATGGCCCCCTTCCCGGCTCCCTTGTTTGTTTGTAACATATTTGTATATGTAGTGTCAAAATTATTAATACTGAGGCATCAAATAGTTGCCATTTTGGGTTTTTACTTGACCCAGCTGCCTCATTTATTCCTAATCTTTCCCAAGTTTTGTCAGAATTGATCAAAGATAATTTGTGTTTCGCTAGAAACCTACATACATGGTGTTGCTCCAATTTCCACGCCACCAACTGTTGGGAAGTCGAGGAAGGAATGGTATTATCTCAAGGATGGATGCTTTTTCCAAATAATCTGTTCCATGTGAAAAAAAAACAATATCCAATTCTTTTCTTTCTAGTTGAAGTCAGTGGGGGGAATCAATGCCAGTTCATTAATGTACTATTTAAGAACGTGGAGAGTGCAGGGAAATTAACTTTTACACAACATTGCAAAGCCAAATTGCCCATTTCTTACTGAAACCGGCACCGTCGAGGACTGACCGCGGTGAAGTTTTTTAGGTTTTCAACACACTGCTCAGTTGACTACTCAACCATTCATCTGGTGCGTCTTTAGGACCTGTTTTATTTTAAAAAATATATATATTCTCGAGCTACTAAAAACTATGAAATTGAAAGCTATGTGAAATCTGCTTTGCACAAAGTCCATTCTACAAATACAATTTCGTCAAATATTGTATGTTCTCCCACCCCTAGTTACACAGTGCAGCTTCTCAAGACAATAAAGTGGGCAGAGATGAAAAAAAATATTTCAGGGCCACCTTTCATCACTGGCATAATTAGAATTCGTATCAAGGTGTGCAGCCTTACCGTCAACGCAAAGATGAGCTGCCCTTAATCCCTTTGAAGTAGAAGTTGACGCTTCTACAGTTGGATTGCTTTATGCAACTGAAGTCCACCTAGCACATAGACTAACTTTGCCCAAAAAAAAGAATCCATATCTGAAAGTCTTACTGTGAACCACCAGTGACACCTACAAACTCCTGTAATCTATAACAGTGACTTCATCCTCCGGCACATCTAGGTCTTGATAGCTGCAAAAATTCAAAAGTTCCAGAGGAATCACATCATGATTAAGGAAGAGATGTTAAACTGTAAAAACTCTAGGTAAATTGTCTGTCAAAGTACCATAACAAGCACAAGATCTTTTTAAACGGTGACTTCCCAAACCTGGCAGGTTTAGACTTGTAGAACTATATGCAACTGCGCATCTCTCTCTCTCTCTCTCTCTCTCTATCTCTCTCCCAAACTGTTGGGGGGGATTTTTTTTAAAAAAAATCAGATCTTTAAGTTTTATAATCATGATTCTGCCCAGCACCCTAGGACTGTTATAAACAATATACAGTATACACCATAGCACTTATTTGTCAGGAAATCCATGGCAACTGTCACGTTTTTATTGGCATGGATCTTAATCCAGCTTATGCTAAGTGATGCCCATTCCAAATTTGCTGATGGATCAATTTTTTTAACTGATAAATGACATGAATTTTAATTTAATAAAATTAAAATATTTGCACAAGAAAGAAGTTTGAAGGGGGAAAGGCAACACAGAATGCTTACACACACAAGATACAAACTTTGTTAGAAGAGGTTGCAACAAAAGTTACCTGCGTATACGTCGAGGATCCTGTCGGAAGGCTGGTGATAGAAGAATTGGGGCTGGCCCACCTAGTTGGGGTCCAGGCCTTGCATTTCTGCCACCACCTTCAAACGATGGAGGACCACCCTGATCTCTAAACATGCGCATTGCAACTTCAGGTGGGGCAGGAACAAAAGGCCCCAGTGGACTGCAAGTCATCAGAACAAGCTCTTAAGAAAGAAAAAAACAGCAAGAGTACAGAAATATCCCCACTAAGACAGCAGCAAATTCATTGCTCAAACTCTCAACCTACCCAGCTCCAGGAACAGGCATCAAAACTGGAGGAGGAGCTATGTCTGAGGGGAAAGGGGGAGGTACATGGATGCCTTGTCCTCCAAAAGTATCAAACATTGCTTCATCATGATTTCCTCCATCAGGACCATCATTAGATTGGAAGTCACCTGATTGTGGGTTTTCAGACCTGTCAAATCTTTCATTGCCATTTGCTCTATTGTCACGTTCTCTACGGCCACGTTCATCCTTCAATGGACCAAGCTTGCGCCTTTGTGGCTTATCCTTCTGTGATGAAAACATGTGGTTATTCATAAACAAGAATGATGGGGAGAAATCATAATACTATCGTGAAAAATATAGTTAGTAAAACAAGTATTGAAAAAAAAAACACAACTGCAGATTGAGGAACATATATATGATAACTGCAGTGGCTACTATGCATAATTTCCTACTCAAGTAGGAGGGAGAGTCACCTATCAATATAGTTAATTTTTTTGTGGACAGATCATGAGAATGTTTTGGAGAAACAGCTTAAATAATGTTTTATTGGTGACTGTATGATCAATGAAACTCAACCTGAATGGCAGCGTGGATTATGTGTAAGAAAAACAAAAAAGAACCATGGGTATGCTTTTGCTTCCATCAGCATGGTATTTGGTATGTTACTTATTTTCCCAACTGAGAATGGGAGTTATGGAAAAAAGAAGCTCACACTTTAACTACGATGCTCTAATGGCCAGAGATGAATAAAAACAAAGATTCCCAAAGAAAGGACATTAGTTAAGAGAGAGCAATCTGAAGTTATCAGACCTCATTTCTTTCAATAGTCTCAAAAAAATGAAAATGAAATTTCCTTCATCCACTCACTTTACTTGCAGTATAAATCAAGGGGGAAATGCAATATTGTTAAGGAACACAGGCTGTAGAGAAGTACAAGTTTACAGATACATCTCAATGTGCTTATGAGTACAGTGTATGCCTATACTGCTGAAACAAGAGTGGCATACAGAACAGGGAGATGATAGAACTATAAGAGAATTAAGGAACTGGAACTCAATATGATAGGGGGGGCCATCTCAGGCACAGCCATAATCATCATTATTAATTATGGGATCTTCCAGTTTCTATCTTAAAATTATTATCTGGCCTACTTTACTATTCATCCCTTATAAGAAAGGTACCTAACAATACATTTTTAAATAGCATACAGTATCCACCCTCACATCCCTTATGAGATAGCTCCTCTTGCTATTTTAATATTCACGTTTCAACTCTCATATTTAGCTTTGAAGCAAGCACATTTATGCTGTTTACATGTGTTGAAACAAAAACAGGTTTACCACACCCCTTCTCCACCCCAATCAAACATAATATATTAAAAAATGGAAATCAGTATAGCCAGCAGCTCCATCATAAAAAATATGAAGATTTCAAACTAGATACAGGAGAAATTTGAATAAGCTAAAATCCTGTTAGCTCATACTCAGAGAGGAAGCTGGTAGAGGGAAAACAACAAGGACTTACACAGTTAACAGTTATTCTACACACAGATATACAGCTATTATTTGACATTATGTAAGTTTATGTGAGAAAACCATATAGAAAATATAAACAGGCATGTGGATCACTGACTACTATTGATTTGATGAATCATACCGGCATGGACTGCTGCATGACAGGTGTGCCACCGGGTGCATCTGGATCACTGCAAATGAGAATAAGGTACTTGTCACATGATCAATAACATCAGCAGATGAAAATAATGTTGAAAGACGTTGCTTACTTCATGTAGTTCTGGTAATACAGTTCTTCCCGCACTTTGGCAGTCAGCTCCAAAATAAGTTCAGGGTGTTTCAGCTTGAGATGCTTGTGCACAAACTCAGCAGCATGGAAGAGCTTTGTGCAACCCTTGGCTCCACAACCATACTTCCACCCATACTTTTCATCTCTAATCTTCCGGACATATGGATCCAAACCTTCAACTGCAATAGCATCTATCTTCTCCTTAGCAGTCATTTTTTCTAGAGGATCTAGACCCCTCAATCTCTCTTGCCAGCGCAAGTCAAGTTTCTTTTCCCACTCAGTTCCACTGTTGCTGTCAGAAATCTTTCCCTCAGCTTTCACATGCCTAAGACCCTTAGCTTCATTTGTTTCAATCATTCCATAGTAATCCAATCCATGGACTCGCCAGAGATATGTTAAAAGTGTATCCAGTAGCTCCACACCTTCGAGGCCCTTGACTGACGTTAAGCCTCGTATGATGATAACAGGGCCAGTGGAGCTTCCATGGGATTTCTCTCTACTCATTTTGTCATTATCAGACCCGCTTAAAATATTTTCTTCGACTCCTTTTTCAGAATCAAGTTTCCGTACTAGGGCTTGTGCTTGTTCAACATCAACCTGGATTCTCTTGGGTTCTGAACTCACTGGATGAGCCTTTGGAGCAGCTGAAATATCGGTGTCTTTAGCAGGTGGCCGACCATGCCTTCTTCGTTTACCACCAGTCTCTGCGTCATCATCAGAATTTGGATCACTTGCCTGCCCTGATTTATTTGATGATAGTGCATTGACACCAGGACCTCTACAGTATGGATGAAAACTTTTAAGTTGGACAAGATAAAAGCAAGAGCATGCATGCAAGCAAGGTTCAATCATGTAAATTTAAGGATAGAAATTCCAAACTTACAAGTCCAATGTTCCACTCTGCAAATCAAGCAAAAAGTCTTTCGCAACCTTCCGTGCAAGCTCATTCCTTCTGCAAAGAATTTTCAAAGAACAATCAATCAAACAACGAAAGGGTTGTGGAGTGGCTGCTATTGCACACCCACACTCAAACTTAATATCATATCATGACAATTTTTTCTCCTAAAATATGAAGGGTAGAACATACCTTTCAATGACTGCGACCAAATTGGTTGGATGATACTTGTCTTTCAACCTGCATATAGACAGCTAACATTAGCTCATTCAAGCCAGCAGAGGGGCAGATACTAACCGAGTGAAGAGAAGTACCATTCTTCATCTTTATGGGCCTCAAAGAAAACCCGTTTCTGAGTCGAAATATACTCTGACTTGTATTCTTGATATCTGCATAATCAAAGGCCATGAGCACGTTCACATTTTTTACTCGTGATTCAACTAGTAAGCGTCCAAAGATAATTCCACATCGTACCTGCGCTCAGCTTCAGATGGCAATATATCATCTTCAAGCTCCTGAATGAATTGCTTGTATGACATTAAGCCTTCTCTGAAAAATATGCAGTTACCATGTGAGAAAAACAAGTATAATGAAGGCTCCGCTCAACGTCAGTAAAATTCCTTATCTATATGATTGAAAATAATGAGATAATGCTATAGATTCTGTCTAACCACTCTTCACATATCAAAAGGTACTGCTAAGATATTTCCATGTTACAGAAACATTGATGTTCATATAACTTCTACGCTACTTAGTCTTTGTCATGTACCAATAAGGTTCCCATTCAGATTTCAAACAATATAACCTGAGGAAACATGTTGCTCGACTAAGCAAATACAAAGTCACAAATGCAGTAACTAAACCAGACAGCATTTAATTTTCACAGATCCCTGCTCAAACCATGGATATTGAAGTTCTCTCAAACTCAGAAAATAATTTTGATCTAGTGCAGAGCTGCCTATAAGAAGAGGTGCTGAAGTCGAGGGAAATTTACTTGTGAGCATTCACTCCAATTAATTCGTGAGCAATAAGGCAAATAAGTTGTTTTTCCACATAACTCAGTCTCATATCGGGATAAGCATAAATATTAAGAACAATGCAAACATCAATTTTTGATATGAAAGATAATTCAACTCCATCAAAAGCTAGAGTCTATAACACGGCAAAAATATTACCTTTGAGCAGGCACTACATTGGAAGTATTGCCATAACCACCACGTCCCAATTCCCAATCTGCAACAATAATTGAACTGGTGAGCTCCACTTCAACAAATAGAAAGAGCATAGAAACAAAGTTGAATTCCTTATAGTTGCCATTTTAATGGTAGAAAAAGTAAAGGCAATCACTTCATATATGTGTATCTGCCCTTCTATGGTTGGATTTTCTCAAACAGAAAAAAAATCCTCAGTAAGATTCCCATGGGATCTAGTTAGATCATTGATTTTCAGTAGGAAACACCTTATAACAAAACCAAAGTCACTAAAAATGGAATAAAATACATATATAAATATGGACACAAAGCTCTAATCAAGTCAAATCTTTAGGTTAGGACGCTAACTATTGGCAAGGTAGTTTGCAAATAAGTGCCGTGTAACTTCCATTATATCTATCCACCACAAATATTATGCACAGCACATGAAATCACATTTAGAATTTTAAAACAAGGCCATCAGAAGCAGTTGAGCGGTACCAGGAGGACCGCCTTGATATCCACCTCCACGGCCCATGTATCGGCCATGAGGCCTTTCTTCACCATAACCCGGCCTAGCTCCCATCTCACGGTCATATCCACCACCGTAATCATATCCAAACCTACACCAGACATAAAAGTTTCCAATTTGTTGAGCAAATATTGCATAAAGGAATTTGCCAAGAACACAATAAAGAATAGCAGGCAGATATAGCAAACATTTCCTATGCACAGATACAAGGCGCGGCCTTAATTAACAAGGTGAATCTCGAACTGCAAACTGTGACACCTTGCCCACGCTATAAAGTTTAATAGACTGATAACAGTTAATTCATCACTAGCGATTGAAATATATATATATATTTCAACACAAATTCAATCTCAAGTTCAATTCTAATCAAACCCGCCTGAACTTAAATCAGATTATCGCATTACAAAGAAACAAAAATAAAACCCAATGCCCTTCCAGTCCATGTACACACAATTAACTAAATAACTGCCGAAGTTTTAATGTCTACTATATTTCTTTCTCCTATTTTATTTTATTTTTAGCAGATAGATATAAACCCCCTCAGTTAACTAAATAACTGTCAAGATTCTCAAACCTAACCAGCCGAAGCACGACACAAGTGAATCTCTATAAGTCCCGGTCAAAATTAACCAATAAAAACCTAACTCACCTTCGATCACCTCCTCCAAATCCACTTCTAGGACTTCCTCTCCTAGCATCATATCCACCATCCTCCCTCCTCGATCTTTTATACGGAGGCGACCTCCTAGGCGGCGGAGAATGTCTCCTATCTCTGTAAGGAACCGGAGGTGGAGGACTCGCACTACTCCTCCTCTTATACTCTCTCTCCCTCTCTCGTTGAGGGGGTGGTGGAGACCGATTCCTGTCATAATAATCGCCTCCACGTCGATTCGGTGGTCTATCGAAATCTTCACGTCTCTCTCTTGAGTCTCTCTCGCGGCGTCGCTGAACAGGTGCAGGTGGTGGAGGCGAAGATTGTGGATCGTCGGTGGGTGGCTTATCCTTCTTGTCCCGTCCTCCTCCGCCGCCGTTCCCGCCTCGACGGTCCAGGGAATCGACCGGCATGTTAATGACTTCGGCCATCGGGGTTTGGGGATTTTTTTTTGGTGGTGAAAACCCTAGAGGAGATTTTGGGGGAAAAAACGCAGATAAGAAATGAGATGGCTTGTGCGTGTGCCCGTGCTCGGGGGATTGGTTTCTCTCTGTCAAAATGTGAGCGTGTAAAAAAATTATTGCCGATTAATAGGCAATTGTAACTTGTTTCGGGAACGATTCGGAAAAGTGCATGGATTGCTAGGTTATTAACTCAATTAACTATATTTATTAGAATTATATTGTTTTATTTTTATAAAACAATATATAGATTAGGGTTGATATAGTTGAGTTTGCATCTCTTCTAAATCATTAAAAATTTAATCGGATATATCAAGCTATATTAAATTTCATTAAATCAATATTTTCCTTTTAAAATCGAGTTGAAGTTGGATTTTAGTGTTAGATTTTCCAGGTCATCTTGTTCAATTGGATTTAATAATTATGGTTAAAAAATAATGTTTTTATTTCTCTGTATGACATGACCTTTACCAGCACAATATATATATATATATATATATATATATATATATATACTAGTTATTTACTCGCGCCTCGTCGCTGTCAGAACTATATTTTTTTCAACGTAAAAAAATATTAATTGTATGAGATTTTTTTATTATAATATAAATTTGGTTAAAATAATAAATTCATGCTAAATTCTTGTAGAGTGCAAGTTTTCTATGAAATATATGAATTTTAAATCGATATAAATTTATCTGTTTAGTAGGTTTCAACGAAATCACCATTATAAAATTATCATCGTCATTAAAAAAGAAAAAAAGATTCGGATACCTATATTATCGAATTCACTGTATTAAGATTGGTTCATTTTATAATTCAATTTAAATTAAATATAACAAACAAAATATAAACCATGAGAACACATGTAATAACCAAATAACAAAAATAAGTAGTTTCATTGTGCATGAATATGTGAAAAATCAATAATATCCCCAACCAACCGATTTTTTTGTCAGCTCCCAGGGTAAATAGGTAATTTTACTATGCATTAAAATAAATAAAAAATACCAAAAAATCTCAAACAATCTAAAAATACTACAAATGTCCCTGTAAATGTCCAAAAATCCTCTGGTACTAAGGGTTAAAATTTTTCAGCATGAGAGATAAAAATGATAATTTTATCATTGAAATCCATAATAATCTTTATTTAAGAACACAATCATATTACGACACGTTTCATATTTTTTTTCATATCCTAAATTTCTAAATGATCAATAACAATTTTATAAGTTTTTTTCTTAAAAAAAACAATTACACGATCCAGGTCACAAAATGTTGTTTTTCCCTCCTCTTGCTAAACACAAATCCACATTGCTGCTACTCTACAATAGTATATTTTATATCATTGTACCAAAGTCTCCACCTCACACACAGACACACACCCTAATCTTGTGTCACCACGCCACAGTTATTCCCACACGCAACGACTACACCACCATCGTACCCTTGTCCCTCCACTCCACCTTCACCACCTCTTCGTCGCCTCTTCACTCCAAAACAGTTCCCCTTACACACCGCTACCACCTCAGCTTTTCTGATTCTCCATGCTCCAATCAAACTCAACCCACCACCAGACGTCGCCAGGTGTTGCTCACTCCTCTCCTTGCCCTCGGCGTTTCAATCCTCTAACCCTTCGAAGCAGCAGCGAAACCAGCCAAGCCTAGCAAGAAAGCCACCGCACGCTGACACCAAATTGAACCGCAAATAGCCCAAAATCTCCTGTCCCATGTTTCTTCAATGCCCAAACTGGTTTGCCAAAATCAACCCTCCCACACTTATTGCCCAAAAATACCAACCCAGCAACTGCCGACAGGTTCAAATTAAACGGAAAACCCAAAACCGCCCCTCGCCAAAAAGAACTATAACATAAGTCATTAAGGGCAAAGTGCTTACTATTAAAATCCACAGTGAATCTCCTCACATGCTACAGTATCCCAAATAGTGAAAACCCCACGCCTTTGGTCATGAACCCCTTTCTCCGCGCGCCCGACCAGGCCTGAGGAAAAAGACCCTCGCCCTCTCTGGCCGAAAAGAAGAGACCCAAGAGACGCAGAAAGAATAAACAGAAAGGCAAAAGCCAAAGACGCCCCCAGAAAAAAATGAAAATAGGCGGACTCATTAAGGGCATAAGGGTCCCGACACTGCCACAATCCACAGTCATTTATCTCTTAGTGCACAGTAGCTGTAACAGTGAAATGGCCATGGGAATTATACATTAGGTAATATACACATACTAGTGATTTATCTTTACTTCATTGTTGTCCAAACTATATTTTTTTCAATTAAAAAAAATATTGAGAGTGTCGAATTTTTTTTATTATACTACAAATTTTAGCAAAATAATAAATTTATATAGAATTTCTAAGGAGCGCAAGTTTTCAATAAAATATATGAATTTTAGATCGATATAAATTTATTTATTTAACAAGTTTCAATAAAATTACAAGTATAAAATTATCATTGTTATTAAAAAAATAAAAAGTTTTGAGTACATGAATTATCGAAATCAATGTATTCGGAATAATTTATTTCATAATTTAAATTAAATATAAAATATAGAAATACTTACGATAACTGAACAACAAAAATAAATCATTAATTTTCTAAATATCATTGAAAATTCATTTTCACATTATTATTATTATCATGATTATAATAGCTAAAATTATTATCATTATTACTGCCCAGACAATTATAATCATTAAATTATCTCAAAGAATAAAAAGAATATTTTTACAAAAAAGAGTAAGAAAAAAAACAATCATTGAAATTATTTTTATTGTTACGCAAACAATAAAATTATTTATAAGAATAAAAAAACTTTAACAAAATAGCAAACAAAAACAAAACAAAAAAATATTACAAGCATAAGAAAATCATTTGATCCGAATAACAAATAAAAATAACAGAAAACACTAAAAAAAGAACAAGGGGAAGAAGAAAGAAATATTTTTTTTAAAATAATCACCAACATAAATTAAAATTTCAAAACTGGACCAAATAAAAATAAAACTCTAATAAAAAATGACAAAAATTAAAAGCATAGATGCATAAATACGAACAATATAAACATTGTCAAAGAAGAATCGAAAAAACAAATGAATTAATGCTAAATAAAAAATAAAAGAATAAGGGTCAAAATGAAAAACAAAATATATAATCAATTCTAATTGAATGACAAAACTGTAACAAAACAAAACCTTGAGATCGAAAAAAAATAAAGGGAGTTTTAAAAAATATTGTAGTATAATTGTTTAAAACAAATAAAAAGAATAAGAAGCGAAATGAAAAATACCACATATGACTAATTTCAATCAAGGGACATGATTGAAACAAAATAAACTTTGCAAACCGAAAAAATTAAAGGAATAGAAAACAAACCAAAAATTAAAATAACAAGGACTGTAATGAAAAACAATATATATGGTCAATCATAATTGAAAAACACAATTGAAAACAATAAAAAACTCCATTTAAGAAGTCAGGAAGAAGACACAAAATCAAAAGACTAGGAACTGAAATAAAACATCCTAAAATATAAAGGATCGTCATACATTTTGCTGTTGCAAGAAAGAGAAAAGGAGGGAACAAAAAAATATCCACTTGCGATTCCCTAATCATCATCACATAAAACACGCCCTATCCAGAGAAAGAGAACATGATAGCAAACTCGGTAACACAACGAACAAACATTTTTCACCCCTAATAGTCATCGAATGTGCCGCCTTAAAGGCATGTAGGCATGAAAACTAATAGTGCGTCCATAAGAATTTATCGATTCTTATTGGCTGAAATATCTTAGTCGTATTGGATAATTAAAAAAAATTCAGGTTTATTCGAATATTCTAGGTTGTTTTTGCTAGTAGCTCTATAAATTTATTTATCCATTGATACACGTATCTCACCCTCTCCACGAGAACAATCACTCGAGCAGATAATATTGTTTTTGCTAAAAAACTTTTGATAAAATTTGTTAAAAAATTTGCTAAGAAGGTGAAATGATTTATTAGGAATTTGTTGTCACGGATACTCTGGTTAAAAAAAAAACACAAAAAAAGAAAACCGGTTAAAAAAGAACAACTGACTTGGACAGTAAAAAATAAAAAAATACATGTGAAAAAAAGGTCACCGTTTCTTAAAAGGAAAAAAAAAGAGTCTAAAATATAAATTTAAATTCAAAGCCAATTTTTTTATAAGATTTATTCATCAAATTATTATATTAAATATATTTAAGAATACCGATATTAATTTTTTTTTGCAAGAAATCGTAGGTCATTTTTTTTCTCTCTTTATATATTTTTAGGCGATAATATTAAATAAATATTCAACACATATACTTAGTCTCACATAATCTATAGTGTGACCGAAATGGGAAGTGGTTTTTATAGTTTTTTAATTGTAGATAACGTAGATGAATTTGTAAAAAAAAAAAATATGAGTTGCCTGTTTTCCCCAGTTAGATTAAATATGACACATTATAAATACAAATATTGCAAATGTTTTGAAAAAAGAAATAGAAAAGTTTTTTCGTGCATAATTATTTATTTGCCGTCTAAAAAGAATAGTGTAGTCGAAACAGACAAAATATTTGATACTTATGCGAAATTTAATTTTTATTTAAGCAAAATTTAATGTAATAAAATAGCTCAACACCCCCTAGTATAACAATAGCAAAATATATAATTGCATTCTAGGTCATTTTTTTCTCTATCTAAATATTTTTAGGCGATAACATCCAATAAATATCAAAACATTTAATTAGTTTTACATACTTTAATTTGACACACTTTAAATAATATATTTAATTTAAAGGAAAAAATTGAAGTAAATCCAAATATTGAAATTCTATAATTTAAAACAAAACCTGAAATAAAAAAAATTAAGACCGAAATTAAACCTGAAATAAAAAATTGCATAGAAGGATAAAATTGAAAGAAATCAAACTTTGATACTTAAAATATTAAGGATTTATAATAAATTTGCATGGAAGGATGAAATTGAAATCAATGAAAACTTTGAAACCGAAATTATATAGAATTCCGGCCCAATCTGAAAAATTAAAAGCATGAGGACCGATTTGAAACTTCAAGATATAATCAATTTCAATTGAAGGACGAAATTGAAACAAATCAAAACCTATATAATAGCATTAAGGGCAATAAAAATAAATTATAACGTTCAGGGACTGAAATGAACTTTGACAAAAAACAACTTAGCTGACGTTATGTTGCGCAGGCAGGAGAGAGAAATGGGGGGGGGGGGAATTCAAGCGGTCATTGACACGTATACGGACATCATAGTGACACACGCGCCGCCCCACGTGGAAAAGCACATCCCTGAAAACCATTCTAGACGCCAGTTGAGCATTTTCCGTTGCCGGAGTAAGCCGCACGCGCCACTCGAAAAACGCGTGAGCGTTTAAACGAACGGCGCGTTCCGCGACGCGCCGACAGGTGGCAGCGAAAAATAAAATTAAAAATGGCTAATTACCGGAACGTCCCTGACCCTAGGCCTGTTTTTTGTCTTTTTCGAGGGACAAAATCGTTAATACACTGTTTAATGTAATATTAAAAAAATAAAAAAAACCGGTCGGCCGAACCGAGCCGGACCGGACTGAAACGGTCAATGACCGTTCAACCCCTGAAACTGGCGGTGTTTTTTGTCGTTTTTGAGGGTTTTTTTTCGTTAATTCACTGTTCAAAAAGCAAAAAAAAGAAGAAGTCATACACTCGCGATTCATCGTGATAAATTGTCATTCCACAGTGGCAATGAGTCACGGTGAACAGGGAGAGACCAAGCTGTTTTAGCTCTTTTGTTAATTTCATTTCAAGAAAACAAGAAAAAAAAGACTCTCTCTGTCTCTCTCTAAAACAGTAGCCTGTGTACAAAACAAATTTCTTTTTTATTTTGTTTTTTGTTTTTTGTTTTTTAATTGAATCTTAAAAGAAATACTTGCACGCTAATCTTAATGATTTGATGATCGCACGCTCGGCTATAAATGAATTAAATAAATAGTACCGCTTTTGTGTTTTTCCTTTTATTAAAATAAGGCTAACGATATCAGGATTAAAATCATACAAAAAGTGTTAAAAGATGCATATTCTCCACTATTTACCGGTGAAATTTTGGCAAGTATACTCGTACCCTTTATCCTCTGATCAATTCACAGGAAATGAAAAATGGATTGAAATATAAAATTTAATTATCGATGAATCTATAGTTAATTGCTGTGTGATTTATTTTCTTAAAGTGATTTTTATTTAAAAATATATTAAAATATTTTTTTTATTCACAATGACAGTGTACCAAAGTTTAGTGGTATGCTGATTTGGTGACTCGCGCCCGCACAGAGTACATCAATCTTTTCAACATACAGCATGAATCTTAGACAACAATAATATTTGGAGGAGAATAATAAAAATATGATGAACTTGACTTAATTCAATAAGATAAGGTAGTGTAACAATATTATCCAAACAGCTAAAACGTATCACGAGCCAGTTACTATTCACCAAGAGAGAAAACACTGTGCACGATTACTGTTATGCTCAATTTTTGGTTCGATAACGTTCAATTCGTTCGGCCTGCTAATTTTTTCCTTTTTGCCACAGTGAAATAACGAACTTGGCCCTCGAAAAAGACAAAATAAGGTCATTGGACTGAGGGGCTCGACGATAATTGTGCACTTTTGGACCGAACCGGTCCGACTAACCGATTCATTCATTTTTTAATATTTGTTTGCACAATGAAATAACCCTTTTGTCCCTCGAAAACGTCAAAACCAATGTCTGTCCGAGAGGGGTGTCCAGGTCATTTACCAAATTTTTACTCTTTTTTTCACCAATTTAATATATTTTAATCTTTATTTAATATTAGTGCCTGAAAATATATATAGAGACAGAAAAAAATGACTTAGGATTTTTTAATGAACAAAAAAATAATATTAGTGTTCTTAAATACTTTTAATATAATAATATAAGTAATAAATCTTATAAAATAAAATAAATGATTTTGCCCTTTAATTCTAATTTTGTCCTCTTTTGTTTAAGCTTATTTCTTAGAAAAAATTGATTATTGGATTTTAGATTGTTTTTGTAAAAAAAACAAATTATATAATATTTAGATCTGATATTACTAGGGAAAAAATGCAACTTACAAACAAAATGGGTAGACAAATATACTCAAGTTATCTACAATTAAAAATATACGAATCACTTCCCCCCCGTTTCGATTACACTGTTCCTTTTAGGTACAAAAAAACTCATTTCTAACATATTAGAAAAAAATCCAGCGTAGCGTGCGGGCAAATCAGCTTGTTTCAACTATAGTTAATGATTAGTTACATATAAAAAATATCAATAAAATAACATAAATATCCTTTAATTTGAGAACTATATTATTTGAAATCAAAGGCACATAAGTCTTTTTTTTATTTTATCGTGTATTTATTACATGAAAATACAAAAAATAACCCTTGTTGCGAGAAAAAATAAAAAAAACAATAAAGGATAATGTTGTAATTTACATGTATAACAAGAGCAAATTTCCCATGTTACCCTCGCTCATCTTGAAAACACTAAGATTATCTTTAGAAAAAAAAGAATTATGCTCTTGAACACTTGGCAAGTTTATTTTTTAAGGAATAAAAGGCAAGATGGGGAAAATATTATAGTCGTTCATGGTGACATATGTTCATTTAAAAATGTTTCTCATATTTTTATATATATGACCGATCTTAATTGGTCTACTAAGATTTAATGGAACACAATTTTTCTCTCTATATAGAAAAATAATATCGTTTATATTTCTTAAAAAACTAAAATAATATATTTTTATTTGTTTTAAAAACACTAGGATAATAGTGTTATAATCATTTGAATAGCGACCAAACAACCATGCCTAAGATTCAAATATCAAAGTTAAAATTTGAAATTGTAGTAACAATTATTTTTTAAAATGTATTTTTATTTAAAATAGTATTTTATTTATTTATTTATTTATTAAAATTCATTTATGTTACATATCATCAGAATATTCTTAAGACATAAAAAAGTTAACCTCATATAAAAAGATTTAAAATTTAAAAACACAATTTAACATCAAAACAAACAACTCATTTATGTAAAATATTTCTGTAAAAAATAAAGGAAGAAAAGCCTGAGGACAAGCAAAACCAGGTTAAGAGTATCCCAAGGGCGGCCTGCGTGTAAAATACTATACACCCAAACACATATGCTACAAAACCCTAGCCTCCTCCCTATATAAATAAAGAGATAAAATTAGCCTAGGGTTTCTTGCTGTGGCGAGCCTTCAATCTGTCTGCAGAAACCTCTAGCATCACAATCATGGTGGCCGCCAAGAAGACAGTACGTTTTTCTCTTTCTCGACAATTTATTTTTCTTTCTGTTTCTTCTTTTATCTGAAAAAAATGTTTAATCTTTTCGGTTGTTTTTGTTTTTTCCTCGATCATTGCAGAAGAAGACTCATGAGTCTATCAACAACAGACTGGCTCTGGTCATGAAGAGTGGAAAATACACCCTGGGGTACAAGACTGTGCTGAAATCTCTCAGAAACTCAAAGGGTAAGTACCTATCTATCTGTTTCCTTTATAGTTGTTTTTTGTGATTTGAATTGGTTTGTTTGTTGATCTGATTAATTGGGTTCGCGTTTTACTTGATTTTCTAATAAGGTTTCTGACTGAAGAGTTACTTTACCTTGATCTGTGAGCCTGTGAAGGTTGTTTAGTGGAGAAAGCTATGAGCTTTAGTTTTCTGATTGTTAACAGTGCCGTGGTTGATTTTTGTTTGTTTCTTGTAGGATCTGTTTGTTTTAATGTATTACGGGATGTATAAATTAACGCGTATGTGTTTTTGTTTGCAGGGAAGCTTATCATCATCTCCAACAATTGTCCTCCTCTGAGAAAGTCTGAGATTGAATATTATGCTATGTTGGCCAAGGTTGGGGTTCATCACTACAACGGAAGTGAGTTTCTTGAATTTGCTCTAACATATCTCTCCTCTCATTCCTTGCATTTTCATGTTAAGTTATGAATGTAACTTTAGAAGCTTGCTTGTTGTATCCAGGGTCCATTTGTAATTTAAAATTTGGAATTGTTTTTTTATTCTGGAATCAACTGGTTGCCTTTTAGGGCTTGCATTGCAAACTATTCAAAATCATGAAAGCTAATGTTCGTTTGGCTCATTGGTGCCTTTCATAAGCTCTATAATTAAGGGCCAAGCAGTCTATAAAGTGTATCATTGCACTCAAATTGATATTGGATGTTACTCATTTTAAGATTATACCTCATCTGAAAATCATGCGATCGTATTCGAAATCTTTAGGTTAGTCCATTGAATAATGCCATATAGATTAGAGTAGGTTTTGATAGGTGTGACGTGCTTATTGTGTTATGCCATGAGCTGTTCCTCCCATCCTTTTCATGAAAGAATAGCTGCTAATCCATAATATTGTCACCTGCACTTTTTGAACAAACTGCAATATGGTCTATCTTGAATTCTAAACAGCTAATGAGTTATTAATTTGTGTCATTTTCATTAAAATAAAATTTGCATATGCTCTGTGGATCCTTTCCCTCATTATTTGTGTTGAATTTTGTGTCAGATAATGTCGACTTGGGCACTGCTTGTGGAAAATATTTCAGAGTATGCTGCCTCAGCATTATTGATGCAGGTAAATAGAAGTGGCCTTTATTATGATATCAAAGTACATTATTTGATTTTTGTTTTCTGATCGTGAAAATCTATGTGTTTTCTTCAGGTGATTCCGATATCATCAAGAGTGTACCTGGTGATCATTGATTCAGTTTCCAAGCAATAGCATGTCTCCTTAGTTTTGGTTCCTTTTCCATTTGGAATGTGGATTTCAATCGAGAGCACTGTGATATTTTGTTAACAAGCACAGTTTTTCTGAACTTGTATGGTTCTTTGATAGCTAGCCGTTTTCTATCTGCTATATCAGAATTTATCATTTGAATCTTTGAGTTACCTTATTTCCCGTGTTAAATTTATCTCTATTTTCTCCCCCTTGTTGATGTTTTGTGGGCTTTTATCTGGAGCCACAGTCCGTGATAATACTTTCAGTTTCATTGATGCTTATTGCCATCGACGTCGGGCATCAAATTCAACCGAAGCTGCTTTTTAGGATATAATAACCAGCTTCGGGTGCTCTTTGCAGCCCACCTTATAGGGCAATCAGATGCATTAAACCTGCGGCCATGGTTTGTTCAATGTGTCTAGTTCCCTTAAAACTTTTAATCGAGAATAGCTAGTGATGATGAGAAAAATTCAAGGTTTTCAATTCTGAGGGAGTGTGCTCCTCTGTAATGCTCCTACATTTACGATCGGCCTCCACCGGAGTTGGAGGCACGTGGCTGATTTTACTGGCTCCTGTAAGCACAAATATAGTAGTGAAAAACAGTACTGTATTTATTATTATTAGACCAATTTTCGCACTCTGTAAAAGCACAAACGGTTGAAGAAATATGAAAAGTAATATTTTGCACTAAGCGAATGCATCCTTGGGAGTAAAATACGATTGAAAAAAGAAAAACAAGTTTTTTTCTTCTTAATTTACACTTTTCTCGCAATTTTTCAAGTCTATTTTTATTTTATTTTATTTTATAAAAATAAAGTTGTTTTTGTTTAAAATAATTTATGGGTTTTGTCTAAATATTTTCCAAATAAGTTCCGAGTCGATCTAAGATTTTGTACGAGTCATATTAAATAAATAATTTATTTATTTTTAGTGAAGTTATGCCCGATTTAATACCTTAGTCACTCATATTGCATATCTACCTATCGGATCAAGCCGGGTTTTAAAGCAGTTTGACCCATCACAATTTTACTGTAAATAATTATACGTATTTATTATTCCTGGTAAAATTATTGGTAAGAAGTAAAAAGCAAACATAAAAAAGTCCATTTTATATTTCCCTTACTTTTGGATCTCACCATATATTCCAGGAACGCGAAATCCATTTCCACCACGCCGCCGCTGCCGCCACCACCACCACCGATCAGGACTTACTGTTAAGTAAATGTAAGATCATTTATTTGCTAAGAAGAAACCATCTGCGCGATTAACTACAGAAGCAAACAATGGAGAGTTTCACCGCAGAAGATCTGTCAACAATCGGAGGAATCGCCACTGTTTCTCTTCTCCATTCTTTCATTCCAACACATTGGCTTCCTTTCTCTATTGTCGGGCGTGCCCAGAAATGGACTCTCTCCAGAACTCTCCTTGTCAGTATGTATTCTCTTCCCTCTGTCCTGCTTCTCTTTTCCGTCTAGATCCGGCTCTCTTTTTTATTTACTTGCCAGAAATTAGAAAATTATTGTTGGGTTTTGATAATTAAGAACATATGAAGGTTGTCTCTTCAGCAATTTTTTTATAGCATTGCATGTTTAGTGCTTAAATTTTTGCGTCTTTATGTCTGATCGGGTTGGCAAGGAGTGTGTTTCGCAGTGCGTTTGCAAGTGCTTGAAAGCATTCTCTAGGTGCCTTTCAATAGTTTTGGCAGCCCTATGTCAAAAGCATTGAAAAACACCCAAGAAATGGATGTTTCTTCAGCGGAAAATCTCTTTGCTATAGCACTTGCAAAGGCACTACCAAATACACTCTTAACCCGACGATGTTTCAAAACTTGGCACTGTACTGGTCATGCTGATTTTTTGAGATCTACTAAATTGGCTCTATTCTAGATTCAGATTTGTGCTAAAAAAATAAAAATTTCATGATTCATGGGCTCATGATGTATTGTGTTACAATATTGGTGTTGCAATGCCTGTGGTAGGTATCATCACTGCTTTTGTTTTCTCATGCAGCTGCATTTGGGGCAGTTTTGCATGTGCTATCTACTTCACTTCTTGGAATAACAGCAATTACTATGGCGAATACTATTGCTGGTGAAGAAACAGTTCACAAACTTGCTTCACTCTTGCTTATAATTCTTGGTAGTTGCTATATGATACTGTTTCTGTCTGGGAAGGGAGGGCATAGTCATTCTCATAACCAGCCCATGGAGAAAATGGCCGTGGCGGGGCTTGTCCTTGTTCCTGCATTATCTCCTTGTGCCACGACACTCCCTGTTTTTCTTGCTGTTGGGAATTCATCCTCTATGATGGTGCTTGCCATCATTGTGCTGCTTTTCAGGTATCATTGTTATGTCCATTCTGCTATTGTCTGGATTTCTCTTTGTGAATTTTACTGGTATAGGTGTCTAATCGATCGCTATCAGGTGCAGAATAATTTCTCACTCTGGGTTTATTTACTGTTCTTGTATTCCTTCTATGGTTATATGAAGAGTCTCAAAATTAAACCATACTATTTGAAATCACATTCAGATGGCTTACTGAGATTGTGTCTTTTCTTATATCAGACCTGGGTAGTAAGGATTTAGTTGAGTTGGGCTGTTGTTTCTTCCTTTAATTAGAAGCAGGTAATTAAACTCGAGTGGTTGGAATGCTGGATTTCCTGCTTAACAGACCACCTTATTGGGCTCTCTGTATTTACTAGAAACTTAAATTAATTGCATGAAATTTGCCTGAGGAAAAAGAAATCCAGAATATGAAAGTTACTTTCACACTACGTTTATTTGTTTAAGTTGTGGGAATTCTTGTATTTGATAACAAGCAGTTGGATAAACTGGTCTCTTCTCTTTCCTTAGTTGCTGTTCTGAATGTTAAGTTATGCAATAGCCAGAACCATGTAGGTTTATTTGCAGCATTATAAAGATTGATTGACACTGGATCTTTTTTGGTTGGCAGCACAATAACTGTGATGACATCTCTCGTGGCTCTATCATTCTACGGTGCCAGCCAGCTGAAGTTTCACTGGGTTGAGCGATATGACAAACTTCTCGTTGGTTCAGTTCTATGTTTGGTAGGAATCTTGACGCTTATTTTTCATGATCATGACCACCAAGGGCATGGGGATTTATCAGGGGAGCATCTGAATAGGAAACTCATCGGCCTTTGAGCTATCCATTTCTGATATCATGCTTTAGGTGCTCTTATAATCTTATGCATCTTTATTGCGTTTGAGCTTTAGCCATGAGGTGTCTATCATGTTACGTTTTTCAGAGCCTATGGAACTCGAACTGTACAGTGATTTAAATAAAACCATAATATTTCGTCATGAAACACACATTTTCTTCTTGGGAATATCAACTAGTTTTTCAGAACTTTTTTTTTATCGTAACGTCTAGCCGTTGAACAGATTATGGACTTTATTTTGGATCTCACTACAGACTTCCATTTTAGTGCAAAAAATCCTACTGCAATAGTTAAGATTGATGTGCCGGTTTCCCATCTCATGAGCTTAGTTGTCAAACTTAGCTCGAGAATTGACCTGGTCACTGTGTTATGAGATCAATCTGATAAAATCCATTAAAATGATATCATGCCACTAACCATTAAAAAAACAATATAATAGTAAAAACCTTAAATCAAGTATAGACATGACAAGCACCATCAATTCAATTTATTTAATTCAAGAGATGCTATCTTATGTTTGGCTTGAGCTTAGAGGCCAGTCCGCACAAAACAAGCGAGCTGCTCTTATGTTTTGTCGAAGTTCTCATCACATACAAATTCAAACCTTTCATGAAACACTTGGAGAGCTAATCTCGTTCCTACGTGAATCTGTTTCTATCATAGGTAGTAAATCCAAATCTAGTGGTTCATAACCTAGAATTTGATGTGGGTTAGGTTTCAAGTTTAAAATAAAACATATTAACCTGGTCAGGTTTGATTAAATCGAGAAGATTTTTATGGATTTGATTCAACCATGTATTTGAATGATTGCAATGTATATATATAACCTAATTTAATATTCAAAAACAAACAAAGAATATTTATTCTTCAACTATGAAAAAAGAAGCCACTCTGCTGCAACAAAAGAGGTAGCTAGGCATCTGAAATTTATCTGCACAAGTGAATATGTAATTGATTATGAAGGAGCTGGTTGCAAGCCGGCGAAAAAGAGTTTACTTTCAAAAGTATAGAAATGATGGAAGTAAAAATAAGCAAGCAAGAAGATTACGGGAAAAAACACACCGCAGCAGCCTTGGGCCTTATTTGAAAACACGGTCTCGTAAAAGTTTTTTTTTTTTTTTTTTTCAATGCGGTAATTTTAAAAAATAAAATTTATTATTTTAAAAACAACCAACATAAAAAAAACCATATGCTCCTTTGACACACTCCAAGAACATCATTTTCTTCTGGTAATGATCATCACGAACCATTCTAACAATTTAATTATTTAGTAAACACCTAATCTCACAAAATTCATCAGCTGCTTCAAGTTGGCATTTTTTTTATATAAAAAAATAATAATTTTTGTCCGAATCCATTAACTCCTTGTTCAAATACATGATTCCCACCAAACGACTTGTATCTAATGGTGAATTAATGGCCATTAAAAAATACCCACCGAGATGGTTTCTCTTCAAAGACATTCCATCCAGCTCTGTTCATCAGATCGTTTTCAATCTATCTAGATTTCTGAAATGAAAATTCCATAAGAATCATAAATTCTTAGAAAAATCCAGAAAGGCAAGAAAACCAGATGTTATTGAACAAAAAAGCTCAAACCTAAGTGCAGAAAGTCTTGAACCTGAGATTATCAGAGGAAAATGATCGAAAGAAAAGGAAAAAATGGCATCGCTAGCAGCAGAAACCAAGCTCTCAGATTAACCACGCCCAGCAATTTTCTCATGTTTCTTGCATGGAGTGGTTTTTGTTTAGGGTGGCGTGGAAAGAATCGTTGAAGGGTGGGTGGCCTTTGGTGTGCGTTAAGCAGTCAAGGAAAGTGTGTACAGGGAAAGAATTTCATGGCTGCCTGTTCTTGAACGGAACGCTGTCTCTCTTAAGTTTTACCTGCCCCATTGCGTTTTCCTGGCTAAAGCCAGCCAGATATCTTACGTTGCAAGCTATCGTCTTGCCAGACCACCTCCAAACCATTAATGGACGATGACACAAGCACCCCTTTAATTCTCTCCTTTTTTATTTAACCTGGAAAACAAAGATCTCCTCTGGCTCCACTCCCTTGCAGAGTATAAATAAATAAACAAATCATCGATTATATATTTAAGTATTATAAACTGAAATACATCCTTATCATTTGAGAAACCACATTCTGACTTTCACCTCCATTTTTTCTCGATGATAAATAATAATTATTTTTTTAGAGAGAGAGAGTGAGGGTAGTTTGGTCTTCCCCCACAACGGCGTGTGTGTGCCGGCTAGCAAGCAAATTAATTAAAATGAAGAAGTGATATACACGATTATATATAAATAAATAAATTACAGGCACCTCAAAAAGGAAAGAGAGTGCAGTCTTTCCTTCCTCGACCAGTCAACCTTACGATCGTCGATGACATCACACAATGAACTGTCCATTTCAAGATGAACCTCAAATTATCATCTAATTACTGGGATAATTTGAGGAATACACAAATATTTAATATTTCATCAACTGTATTTGATAAATAATTCAAATTAAAAATAAAAAATCTCTTACGATGCTATTGATATAAATTTTTTTGAATATAAATTAAGACCTGGATGGCGTTATATTTGAGGTTTGAATTATTTTTTTCCACAGGCAATGAAGGCCGCAGGTGGTCGAAAATTATATATTATTTCTCCAGCAAAAATACAGAGTTCCTGATTTACCCTCAAATCTCTCACGCGGTACCGTTACACGCTCTTTTGTTTTGGCCTTTTATCTTGCGAAATCCCTCATTTACCCCTATCGATAACCTCCCACGCGGTCTCGTGCATAAGACACACCTATTTAACACACCAAACATGACATAACCAAGTCCCTGACTTGTATCTCTGTTTCATTTTTATCGGTTACAGGCACCAAGCAGGGGTAGTCTCATCTCACTGACCCTGTCATCGGCGACAGCAACAATGGCTGACCGAGTTTATCCTTGTGATGACTCGCCACCACAGACTACCGAGTTCAAACCTCCACCGCCACCACCAGAGGAGGAGGAGGATCGAGCACATCACCCACAGTCACCGACGAAACTTGCCGATCCTCAATCAAAGAAGCCGGGCCAACCACCGCCAGGAACTTACGTCATCCAAATTCCTAAGGACCAGGTCTACCGAGTTCCGCCACCGGAAAATGCTCAACGCTTCGAACGTCTCTCCCGCGGTAAGCCCAGCCGTAGCCGTTGCTGCTGTTGCCTCTGCTGGTTCCTCTCATTCCTCGCTGCCTTCCTTTTCATCCTAGGCCTCGCTGCAGCTATCCTCTATCTCGTTTTCCGACCCGAGTCGCCGGATTATTCAATCGAGCGGGTCTCCATTTCGGGGTTCAATCTGACGTCATCAGGACCGATCTCTCCGGCATTTAACGTTACCGTGAGAGCTAATAACCCCAACAATAAAATTGGAATTTATTACGAAAAAGGAAGTTCCGTTAATGTCTACAGCGACGGTGTTAAAATGGCTACGGGATCGTTGCCTGTTTTCTACCAAGACAAAAACAATGTGACGGTGGTTGTGACGTCGTTAAAGGGGACAGGTATTGAGCTAACGAGTGGTGTTCGTACGGCGTTAGCCACCGGGGTTAGTAAAGGAACTGTGCCGTTTAATCTGGCTTTGAGGGCTCCGGTTAAGCTCAAGCTCGGGTCTGTCAGGACATGGAAGATTACTGTCAAAGTTGACTGTGAATTAACGGTGGATAAATTGACGGCTTCTGCAAGGATTGGGTCTAAAAGTTGTGATTATGGTGTGGATTTGTGGTAGGCAGAGTTAATAAATTTGGGATTTTTTTTTCCTTTTTATATGTTAATTAATATTTCTCTCGATGAGATTGTGATTCTTGTAGTGGTATACATGTTACAAATAAATGGAACAGATATTTCAGAATTATACACGCGCATATATATATATATATAATGAATTTATTCTCTTATAAATTATTTTAGTGGTGATTCAAGATGGTGGTATGCATGTAAGGGATTGACGGAATCCATGCTGTGGCATCATAGTATATTTATACTGGCTTAATCCCTTCTACATAAAACAAATTAAGCACTATAAAGATGATTTGAGCTGATTTAATTGAGGTGAATGAGCCTGAGAAGTTGTTCATACTGTAATGAAACTGGGGCTTGAGAATGGACAGCTAAGAAAGATGCATTATCATTAAAAATAAATCAAAATTAAATTAAGAATAATTTGAGATTTGAAACTGTCCAGTGTTTCAGACAATAAATCTGACACCAAGGAAAATGTCCAAAACAGGTGGGTCGGATATACAAATAATCTGGACAAGTTCTTCGTTGAATAATCAAAGTTTCAGGAATCTGGACTGGTTCAGAAAATGGTGGAACATATTTGTATTTATATACATACTGTGATGCGAAGCCTGGTGTTCTTCCACTTGGAATGGCTGAATGTTTTCCAAGAAAGTAACAAGGATCAAGAGAGTGACAGCATGATTGCATGACAGGATAGATGAGCGACCTAGTCTGCGTGAACTCTCTCTCTCTCTCTCTCTCTCTCTCTCTCTAATATATTTCTCTCATTTCAGTTCTATTTTTCTGATGTAAACACCTACCCGACTAGCCATTAATCAACATCTGGCTCTTATTTACGAGGAGAAGAAGAAAAAGTCTCTAGCAATAATTTCCATGCATGGAAAAAGAAAATTATTTACAAAAACTATTGCTGTTGATGCATCGTAAGAAAATAGTTAACGATGTAGACAATGTGAAGGCAAATACATTTTCTGCCTGGATTTTTTCAAGTCTTCTGTGTGATCACTGTCAGCTATCAATGCCAGCTTGCGTAGGGTTGAATTTTGAAATGATTTTAGTGTGCCTCCTTTTTCTTAAATGTTTGTTGATGACTTGTTCTGATGTTGCATTTTTTATTTTTATATGTTCACCTCCTTCCTTTTCCTTTCCTTGCTAGATATAGTTTTCTGTCTATTGTCACCACCACCACCACCACCCAGGTTATGAATATGTAGCATATAATTAAGACGATGAGAGAAATGGGGTGCAGTTTTATCTGAATTCTGATAATAATTACTAATTACTAAAGAAAAACAAAAGGGATAAGAAGGGACTATACAGATCCTCTTACATTGAAGAGCAACATTTCTTCATAGCACAGCTTTAGAAATACAAAACCACCCCTTTAACACATCTTTAATTTCACTGTAAATTTTTACTAGCCTCTTTATTTTCAGCTTTGATTTAACCACGAACAGCCACTAAGCACCCTTTTATTCCTTTCCTCATGTACAAATGCGGTATCCAATGGAGAGCTCTATCTGATGTGCTTTGCCTGTCAGAGTTCTTCCTGTTATGATCATACAATGCAACAAAATTGCTCCCTCTTCTCTGTACCCAAGCTCTCTTTTCCAATCAAGCAGCTTGCTGTTGGGACATCAGTCTTTCATAATTACTCTTGGCATTACGGATTTCCTTTTCAAGTTCTGCATACATCTCGACAGATTTCTCAGCAAAATTGTTCAACTGACCAAGAAATCCCTCCAAGCATGATCGAAAACGCTCAAAACTTAAAATAAAATCCTCCGAGGCCTCATCTCTCAACATGCTGACTGCTGAATCGCTGCCGTTAAAGATAGATTTCTTCCCTTGGTTCTTCTCTTGGCGTGGCAAAAAGTGAACAGTTTCAGCTGCTAAAAGCCTCATAGATTCTGCAACTTCCTTGTCAGGCAAGTTAAGAAGACCGTCCAACCAGACACCACAGGTGGCATATACAGGAGGTCCATCTGATCTTAAAGTCATTGAAGGGGGTTTCTGCCTCCTTTTTCTCCTGGTAGTTTTTTCTGGAAAAAATACACATTTAAAAAGCCAACTGTCTATAACCTGCAGGTACGACACATGAGCCCCAATCCACTTTGTAAAGCTTGAGGATAGAGAGCTTAGTTCTTTTTCGAGATGGACAGTAACCTGCCGATGTGACTCCGACTGTACAGAGAATTTGGCGTTACCATTGTTGAATGCTGCCGTGATGATGTTGAACTGAAGCTTGTGGCATTCAGACATCACTTCCCACATCCTGCTCAGCCTGCGTTCAGCAGAGAGAGTGATAACCAGAGTAAACTATTTACTGAAACTATATGCACAACTCTCTTGGACAACCACCTTGATATATAATTCTTTTCATGAATTATTCCCAGGGCAAGGACTACTCCTCTTCCTTAATCAGGGAAACAGGTATGATTTTCGTATGAAAGTCATCTGGATCAGATGCTTTATTGAAATTGAAAAAATGAATCCAACCATTACCATTGTAATGCAATTATTTTTTAGTTTATACATTTCCAGTAAATATTACTTGAGGCAATGCATAGGAGAAATTCTCAACGGGTCTGCTAGATCGAGTATTAAACTTGATCCAACCTTTCAATATCAATCTTTAATGTTATGCTTAATTATTAATGCAGTAATGACACGAGACCGAGTTTAGCAATATATAATCATGTGGTGCCTATCACAACAGTAAGATGCACAGGAAGAAAGTGAGGTGATGTTGAACATGCCAAAACCAAATTATAGTTCATACATTCAGGCAACTTTCAGTCACCACTTGATTTTAAGTAATGGAACATAAAAATACATACCCTTCAATTAACTCCTCAAGTTGTGGCTGGAGCTCTGTGTCCCGTAATTCCTCAATCCTCTTTGATATGGAATCAATTCTGTGTAGGGCAACTCTGATTCTCGAGTGCAGATCTTTAACAACAGCACGAGTTTTATCAATTTTGATATTTTGGAGACTTTTTCCACTGGATTCCAGTTGTCTTAAAGTTCTACAGCCCAAGTCATACTCCCTTCTGAGCATCTCACTAGCCTGAAATTTGGAGAAAATACTATTAACCTGTGAAGAACTTTCAACATTTTCTTTGTTGCAACGTCAGATTTTAATGTCTCTTCGTTAATTTCAAGCTCAATACAGACAACTGAGGTAACATACATAGATTCCATAAGAGTGTTTGCTTGACAGAGAACAAGGCTCATGAACAAGAAATGATGCAGTGACACATCACCACCAAAATTTTCCTTCTCCTAAGTTATCCTATTTTAACAAAAAATAAAGCCGGTCAATGTTTTTTCGTTATCACCAGTAATTTACATCGGGGACCATTCAACAATTATAACCACTAAATTAATCAAATATTGGATAGACAATCAGAGGACAGAGTGAAAAGAAAGGTGGAGGCTTCCGTACAAAAGGGAGTAACAAAACCTGTAACAGATGACATAGCAAGAATGAATGTGATGAAGGAATATTTCCCTTTGAAACTATTTATTCAGGTATTTACTTTTGATTCCTACACCACGTGCATCAAAACACCCATTTTGATTTCTTACACCATGTGAGTGACTGAGACACAGATAATATCTTCAAAAACAGACAGACCATTAGTAGTAAAAAGGATAAACTGCTGGAATGCGATCATTTACAGCAGATCTTCATTCAATTTTCTGGTCTCATGTGAAGTTGGCAAAACTAGTAAACCGCATTTAATATCATATGAAAATAAAGCAAAACACATGAACGGAAGTAATATCAATACTGTAATTATTTTAAGAAACCACAATACCTTTACTTCATCATAAAGTTTCCTCTCCCACGCATATAGCCTATCTAAGGTGGAAGCATGGCTGCCGGAGATCATGCAAAAATTATCAAAAAGATTGCCAGCCAGATCATCTGAATCATGCTTGGAATTTAAACCAAGAGGAGTCCTGGATGAGGATGATCGGGATGATGTCGTCCTATGCCAAGTTAAGTATTTCACATCCTTTTGGGCAGGCTCTAAGTAAAAAGGAAAGAATTAGCAAGTAATATAGGAACCTTTTTTTTAACTGTCTCATGATAATGTTCTCTATAAGGATTTTTAACAACGACTATAAATTTTACATCACAGCTCACCACACAATCCTGAATGAAATGTTAAAGACAATAAATCAATCCTCAAAAAAATATTCCATTGAAAAACTTCAGTGTGTTTCTTCTTTTCTTTACTTTCCCTTTTCAACAAGAGAACGTAGTGGCTGAAAGGACTTGTATTTCAGTAACATGGTGATATATTAAGTAGAATTTGCTTCAGTAAACCTGAACTTAAGGATATACTGAGATGAATAGCTCAATCATCCAAGCTCTACACAATATGCATTCATGATGGGGGGGGGGGGGGGGGGGGGGGTAGTATTAAACTAAAGGGAGCTACCTTCTTGCAGTTGACTGGGATCTTCCCCGCAAGAAAAACAGGCCTTCATGAATGTAGATGCCAGAAATCCATCTGCGAGAGTAGAAAATAGAGTAATTTCAAGGTGTTTTAAAATGAAATTGATACGTAGTTATTAATCTTCAAAAACAAAATATAAGTCTTAATCAACTTTCTACAATGAAGACTTCAAACCAATTATAAACCAACATGCCCCGTCCTAGAAAACCAATCCGGGTCAGTCACTCTGTCCTTTAAATACTCAATAAATGAGACATAGGAAAAATGTTTGAGAATATTCTCCAAGATCTAGTAAACATTCAAGTCCTCTAATTACATCACAGCTGCTAAGAAATGATAAGAGACTAAAAAAAAAACTTGAAAAATATTATTTCCCGAAAATAATAGGCTCAAAGAAAGAGAGAGAGAGAGAGACCGTACTATTTTTTTCAGGGGCTATTGGACGGAAATGCAATTTATTTGCTTCGAGCATCCTTGGAACTTCTTTCCCAGATTCAGAAGCTTTTATAAAGAGATTTTCAATATCTTTTATGCTTGAAAAGAAGTCCTTAGGGGAAACCTTATTTTCTGATTGTTCTTCCTTCATTGGTGTTTTCTTTTTGTCAGTTGAAATGGAAACTGCTGACAATGGAGTTCTTAATGGTGACAAACCAGGAGAGTTACCTTTCTCCCCGTTCAATAACTCTGTTTCTGAAGCTGCACTCCCTGCGGAAGGCATGGTTGGTGAGGCACTAGGTGCAACATGATCATTTACCCTATTAAGATTTTCAAAACTTCGAACCAAAGTCTCAGCAGGAGGGTCATCAAATTCATCTTCTGAAACCTCAGTCTCGGCACTTTCAAGAATCGAAGCTTTCTCTTCTTCATCTTCCAGCCCAGGAATTCCTTCCTCTTCCCTGAGTTGTCTTAAATCATCAGCACTGCCCAACCCATGGTTCATTTGCCTTCCATCTTGGAAAGAAAATTGATGGTCAATCGGGTTAAAAAGTTCAAAGTAATCCCATTGTTGAAACCCTGGTGGGACTGGTGAATCTTCAAACTGTGGTGTTTCATGTTTTTCAGTGGAACAAGGTGTGGTATTTTGGGGGGTACTGGATGAGGTTACTGTCCCTGTAACAACTACAGGAGATTTTTCTTCAACTTTTTTAGAAGAAAAAACCCTAGATTTCATATGATGTGCCTGAATCCGACTTGAGCTGGGAGGTGATGGTGATGGAGAATGGTTTTCAGCTGCATCAACAGGGTGAAATAAAGATGGAGAGGAGACAGAGAAATGGGAAATAGATTTCTCGGTCAAAGCAAGCGGCTCTGGTGTTGCATTAGTGGAGGTGTACAAAGAAGATTCAAACAGAACTTCAGGTTCAATGAACTTCCTAAGAGCAGTTCCTGTACTTCTCAGTGACTGGATATACATAATATGAGCAGCTGCTAGTGAGCACCTGCCATCAAGTGCTTGCTTAACAAATTTCTTTCTTTCACGACAAAGCTTCAAAACCTTATCTTCTTCTGTTTTAGAGTTTGAAGCCCCCATTTCCCAGATCCAGATGTTTCAATTCCCAATTAATTATAATTTCAAGGCATAGACATCTTCCTGAAATTCAATGGATTACAAATAAAATAAGATAAGCTTCTACCAGAATGCAGCAATCATTTGTACGCACCTGCGAAAATCTAAACTATGTATATCAATTATAGCACATTCCAAGTAATCAAATCTTAGCAAAGGAGAAAACTGCAACACATTCAAGACTTCAATTTAACAGAGAGGAAAATACACTTAGAATTCTCATTAAAGAGATTTGACAGTACACAAACATCATAAATTACTTAGATAAGAGGAAAGTTTCAGCAAAATTCGCCACAGCCACCTTCAAGAAGAAGAAATATAAGGTCCTTTCAATTTTTAAGCTAATGAAGTGAGATAAAGCAAACCCAGATAGCATATAAACACACTGAAGTAAGTTAAACACTCAATTCAGTTATTGGAAAGGCAAGATGATCCTAAAAATGAAGGTGCGTAATAAATTGAACTAGTACCAAAATCATGACTATGACCAGTGACTTCAATCGTTGAATCCAAGAGTATGTATAATATCAGAAACCATTAACCTAGACTCCTGTACCAAGCCGAAGAAAGAAAAATCATTGACAACTGTCCAGAAAGCTTAGAACTTTAATTTGAAAAAAAAGCTGCAGAATCTAAGAACTCAAGAGCTGTTAAATTTTAAGACTTTTGCCTGAAAAGAAGAGTACCCGAAAAAAGGAGTGGGAATCTCCATGAATATTTATGTGTACATGCTCCACACACACAAAAAAAAAAAAACGAATCATTGTATCAACAACAAACATCGAATTAAAAATTCTCCAGGTACTCAAATCCAGTTCTAACAAAGATTAACCTTTTCACAATCTCTGCGTCTGTATACTTAACCAGTTATTAGAAAAAAGACCCACCAAGGGAGACAGAGAGAGGAGAAAAACAGTACCTCATAAAAGAAAGAAAACCCAGTTGATTGAATAAATTTTTGCATCTACAGAGATCAAATTCAAGGAAAACAGACAGAGCTCGGCAGAACTGGAGAAATAAAAATAAAAAAGCACAATACTTTCCTGCTCAACTAATTAAAGCAACACTCACATGAACCAAAAAATAAAAAGCATCAATCTTGAGCAATTGAAAACACTAAAAAACAATCGATCAAAAACTAGTATCAATGCTAGAACAGCTAGAAGTTAATCAAACACCGAATAAAAGAAAAGTCTGGAAAAAATAAAGAAATGAAACCAAGGGAGTTCGGGGGTCACCTGAGAAAAGATGTGGAGTGATGTAATCCAATCAAGAAAATTTACTGGTTTTATAGCATGGTCGGTTGATTGATAGAGCGAGAAAGGAAAGAGAGCATGGAATTCAGAGAAGCTCAGACTCAGATGAGAAACAGAACCATCATTTCTTCTTTTAGTAAATTAGTATTGCTCAGATACAGAGAGAGAAATAATAAAGAATTTCGGTTTCAGAGACAGGGCGAGGGACTGTACAGTACACTTGAGAACCTGAAATGCCAGAGAGAGAGAGAGAGAGAGTCTGACGGCAGGTAAAGAGAGAAGTGGCTCATGCAAAAACGCAACCTGGAAAGACAAACTAATCAAAACTAAACACAACATAACCCACTGATGCAAGGAATTATTCTGTATTTTGTTTTTTATATAAAAAAAATTATGAGATTTAGGAATTATTTTTATAATATGTTTCATGTTTTAATGTTTATGAGAGCATGAAGTATAAGTTCTTCTTGTATATTTAATAATTTCTCAATCTTCTACGTATTTAATTTTCTATAAATTGATGTTTATATATATATATATTTATTTATTTATTTAGTCTTTTTGCTGGTGGCTGCCTGGCTACTTCTTTATAGATCGTGACTGTAAAAATTTTTATAATAAAGTTTCCTGTTCAAGCTCCGTGGTGTGAATGCTGTTTTCAGTTTTGTAATGATTAATTAATTAATTTAAATTAATGAGGCTTTGGTGGTCTAATTCAAGTGACTATAAAAGAGGGAAATATTTTGGTAACGCATAAAGCTAAATATTATCAAATTAAATGACTATTAGAAAGTGTGAATGTGGTTATTTTTTAAAGTGATTTTATTTAGAAATGTATTAAAATTATTTTTTATTTTATTTTTTAAAAATCATTTTTGATATCAGCACATAAAAATGATCTAGAAAAAAATAATTTAAAATAAAATTTTAAAATTCAGAATCATTTTGAAACCTGTTCCCAAATACAATGAAAAAATGAAAAAGTTTAACAGTAGATATGATCTATGAATCATTCCATTTCACCTGCCCTTAATTCTCATCAGTCATGACTCCATCTTCCCCTACCAAAAGGCTTCCATGGCTGGTCCATCTTTGGCATAACCCGGTCCTGTTTCCAGGCCTTTTTGCACTCATCTCAATCGAGCGAGAAAAATAAAGATTTTATTTTTATTAACAATCCAATTATTCTCAAGCCAACACTATTTGGAAAGTGTTTTTTATAAGCCCAGATACATAAATAAAATCTCGGTTGTTCAAGATTTTTACAGCACACTTCCTGACTTGAATTTAAGATATTTTGTAGAGATCGTGAGTCTTCTATTATCATGCCACGCTTGACGCTTCTTTAGGATAATTCCAGCTTTAATATTTTTGCGCAATTTAGAAAATTCTGATTCTTTGATTATTTAAAAAAAAACAAATCATAACAAGGGTCAGACACCATTTACAAGACCGAATTACACAAATTATCTGAACTAATCTGGGTGAAAAAAATGGGTAATTTAGAGATTTATGTAAAGTTTATCCCATTTAAATAGCTATTTATTTATAAATCTTAAAATAGCATGCTTATGATTTTTCTTAAGCCAATTTTCTCACACTCAAAACTTTTCTATAATCTAATTTTATCTAATTAACTGAAGTTTTAAATGAATTCTAGATAAATAAATAAATTCATTAATTAAAGTGGATAATAATAGGTAACACAGCCACTCGAAACATAACCCAAACAAAAAACAACTCCGAAGAATCAAAAAGAAATTTCCAGGAGGAGGATCAGATGACTCAAGAGATTCCCTGGGATAGCTTCTTTTTCACTCCCATGCTAACCCTAATCAAACCTTTTTTCAAGAATTATCACGACACGTCATCACCCATGCTTTCCTCTCCTTTTATCCCTGCTAGAAAGCAGTGGAAAAAACCTCTTTTAATAAAGAGAGTTTCGGAAGAAAGGTTGAATTAAAATAAGAGCATGTGCCCGGGCAAAGCAGAGAAAAGGCAGCAGCCAAAATAAATAAAAAAAAAATAAAAAAAGGAGACGACGAATAAAACCAAAGGGAGATTGACATGGAAAGCACTCTTTCTGCTTGTGGACACACACAATCGAATTCACTTATTAATATTATTTTATTTTATAATCCAAAGTAAATTAAACACATCAAATAAAATATAAATGTTAAAAACATCTCCAATTATCAAATAATAAAATAAAATTTTCAATTTTTTTGAAAAATATTTTTAAAACACAATGTCAAACAACACATTATCGCTCTTTTTACTATTTTCTATTATCATGGTTATTAAACTCGACAATATAATATTTCAAGCTAAGAACATAGTAAACACGTGGCACTACCCGTTCGAGGGTTAAGGAGATGTGCTATTTTCCTCGACACCTCGCGTTCGATTATTGATTCGGCATTTATTCCTCAAGAATAAATAGGAAGGATAGGCCTTTCAGCCTTCCATTGGCATATTCCACACGAGTTTATTTTTCACTCTTCTATCGTCATGATTTAGATTATTATCTAATAAGCTAAATCGGCTCAACTCGTTTCATTGCAGCTATAAACACAGATTACTATGGATTGAAACAATAAAATTATCATTTTACTCTCTGGTGCAAACAATAAATAGTTGCCGACGTGGAGGTATTTTCGATTGCTTACACTTCCATACACAATAAAATAATCATCTTAATAAGATAAAAAGTTAAAAACTGCATGCGGGGTGTTTTAGGCATTTCATATTTTCCGAGACAATATAAATACATCAATGCCCGCTCAAAAAGACAAGATACAGGAGTTGATTGCAGGGGTGTTTACGCAATTACATGTTTTTTTAAATATTTTTTTCCTACAAACATTGTCGGCGTGTCTGTCAGACGCGCCGATGATTTTCTGCCTAACGCTCCATAATCACTGTAAGCAAAAAATATATCAAGTCAAACGTAGACAAAACATATGAAAAACATAAAAAAATAACAAATCACTAACAACATAAGATTTATTATGCATGCATAAGAGAGAGTTTCACGCAGCTAAATTTACTCTTTTTTTAACGCGAAATTATATTTAATATAAAGATAAATAACAATAAAAATTAAAAGTCATAACTGAGAGCATAGATATATAAATACGAACAAAATTGAAGAACTATTCTAGAAGGATCGGAAATATAAAGTGATAGAAACGAAATAAAAAAAAATAAAAATCAAATTACAAAACAAAAAATTATATAAATCAAAACAAGATAAATTTTTCTATCCCTTATCTTGAAAAAAACTGTTTTTAAAAAAAAGTCTCCGGTGAGCTCCTCTCTTCATTGACTTTTAAGACCCGAAGCCTTAACTTGGAATTACAGTTTGACTAAAAATAAAAAAGTAGAGGACAAGAAAAAGGTGAAGAAGCTGGAAAGGGGAATGGAACTCATCCAAGTTGAAAAGGATGAGAAAAGAAGACATCTCTGACGAGTTTGATTTAACAATCCAGTCTCTCTTTACTATTTAATTACCTTCCATGTGATCCGGATCCAAAGATCTTTAAAATTCGAGCTTTTATTTATTTATTTATTTATTCTTTACTCAATCTAGTACTGAGACCCCATTTTTAATCCATAGATGCAGAATCTCTTACGTGGTGTTCGATCAGAGAAGAGTGCCTGACACTATTATTCATTTTAATAGGTTTTATTAAATATTTATTGAATGTGATGAACATCTCCATCTCCTTTCCTCCTTCTTTTGCCCAGGACTGGAGTAGAAAAATAAAATAAAAATCGTATTATCTCAAATAAAAACAATAAATTTAATAAACTCGACGGGCCTCACTACAGTGCCCTAGCAGACAATCTAAGCTGGCCCACGTCAATCAGAACCTTTTTCGAGTGGAATATCTTCGTCTTATTTCCAGTCGCTAGCCTAGCAGGGATATTCTGCTTTTACCTCAGAGAGAGAGAGCTAGAGAGAGAGAGATAGAGAGAGCACAATCGATGAGACTTTTACATGTCCATCCAAGATCAATTCCATGGAAAAATGGCAGGAGGTGAGTTTTTTTAATAAATAGGACAAAGAAGAAGAAGAGATGATCGTCCGAATTCTTGTACTGCAAGAGACATGCTGATGCGATCATGAAAGCATTCGTACGCTCTAAGGTTGTGGTTGCAATTATAATTAAATAATTTGACAGGGACTTGTTTGAAAGGATTGAAACAAACAAACAAACAAACACGAAACTCTAAATGACCCTCTTCTTATCTTATGTCTCTCTGCATTTCAAAATTGTTTTTTTTTTTAAATAACCATTTTAAAAAACAACCTCAATTACACAGTCACGAACCTCGGCCGGTCTAGGATGCTCTTAGACTTGTGGGTCAGTGCCGAGGAATCTATGAGTCGTTTACACATGGGATGTTGTTGATGACTAAGCACATGGATAGATAAAAAGAGGTACCGACTTGTGAATGATTTTAGCATCCAGACGTTGCCTGTCATTCCCCAGTGGTTTCGGCTGTGGATTTTGTCGAGTTTTTTCAATCCAGATATTATGTTATTTTAAATAAAATAATAATATTGTCTTAATTAAAAAAATAATAATTCGGAACGGATGAAACTCTGCGTTGAAGGGTCATTGAGATGATTCAGGTAGTCTAAGTTGGATTTGTATGTCAAATGCCAGGAATAAGTTGCCCACCAAATTTACTAGCATGGAAAACCAAAATCAATGCCGTACAATGGCAATCTTTGCCTTCCAGGACACTTAGTGCCCTCCCCAGATCGGGTTCCGTATGCTGACGGCCCCATTCGAGAAGTAGAGAAAGCATCATCTTGTTCTTGGGGTATAAAGTTTATGATTTCATCGAGTTCCTATCACATCAAACCTGTAGGTTTAGAAGGACAATATGATCTTTCAAATTGGGGATCAAGTTTATCTTGCTCACTTATTTTTCCTCGAGGTAGTTTTATCTCTTGTTCCACGAAGGCATGCAAAATCTTCTTTATAGTACTGTTTTGAAGACATTTTCTTGAACTTTGAAGCATTCTCTTACTGCAATCTTGGCCTTTCAAAGTTCAGGATACATGCAGTGTCCATCAACGTTTAATGCATCGTGAAAACTCTTTCGGGCTGGAACAGATGAAACACCACAGCTCAAATCCATGGTAACAATCTATCTGGACACGAAGATCTTTACTTTCACAGTAATTTCCCGGCCATTTAAGGAAGCTGATCCTGGTGCTTCCCAATATTCCAAGCATTTCCTTCAGTTTGGTGGCAAAGTATTGAATATTATTTTCTTGCATGCCTGTTGTGTTTCCTCTGAGAATTCAGGCAAACAAGTTTTTGTTCACTTGTTGCTTGATGGATTGGTTATCAGTAAAGCAGTCTCCAATCAACTTGCTCTATACTTATCCAAATTACCTAGTCAAATGCAAAATCGAGAATCCGGGACCTTCAGTTGTTGTCCAGGTCTCGTGTCCTCGTGGATTCTGAGAATCTTAAACCTGAGCTTCCACTTGTTATGGAAGGAAGCCTTCTGTACAATCTCTGAACTCTCATGGTTTAGTGAACCGTGCTCTGAAAATTCTACAGATTTTATTTCTGTTGAGCCAATCTCTCCTAAATGGGTTATAATTTATGCAATTACCTGGAACTTAACTCGAGGATGGCAGATCTTAAGGTAGCTTAAGCTCTAGCTGTTGTAAACTGGGGAGGTCAGCTTGCTAATCAGGACTTGAAGGATGGAAAGATTTACTTCAGGGACCTCAGGATGGCCCAAGCTCAAGCTTTCGCTAAAGTGGAGGAAAGACAATTAATTGCCGAGTGATTTGCCAGGACTTCTTAATTGATAATTCACCACAAATGCATAACTGATGTTACGAGGAACTTAAGATAAACTAACTTGCAAATTTGGGGTTACGAAGTAAACATAAAAAGAAAAGATTTTGGAGAATGTCATGGCATCGTTCAGCAATTTTCAAATTTTCTCTGGAGTCCTGGACCTCCCGAAGAGGTATATCCCCTGTGAAATTGCTGGCTGACAGGTTGAGGTTAGTCAACGTTGTCGAGGTGAAGAAATCTGGAAAAAGGAGGAGCCCTGTAAGAAGATGGAGGCTAAGATCAATCACTTTTAGCTGTGAGTGTGTGCCCGACACCGGCGGAAGATCACCATATCTACCCGACACCGGCGGAAGATCACCATTTAACGAGTTGCTTGATATCTCCAGTCACAAGAACTGAGAAGTTGGTTAGGCAAAGTCCCCTGTCAATGAATTTGAACAAAATCGAATAGCTTCAACATAATTTCCCCAATTCTGGATAAAATCCCTGAAAGCATATTATTACTCAGATCAAGGATGGCACAGTGCCCTACAGAGACTGGTAAAGGGCCCGAAGGCTTGTTTGAAGATATGTTCAGCTTCTTCAAAGTGGTAGAGGTGATGCTTCCTACTGGACCTGCCATGGATTTTGAGCTTGCCTACATTAATTCATAACCAAATCCCTCGTCAATTAATGACAAGGCATTCATGTCCTCTGCCGGGTATCCCAGGCTCTTCTATATCTTCCACAAAAAGCCCATGAAGGCCTGTTAAAGAGACCAGCCCATCTAGCCTCGAGTCTTGCATGGAGATCCAGGCCCACCTAGGATGAAATTGATCCAGGAGGCCTGGAATTCAGACCCAAAGAAAAACTCAAACCATCTCTTGAAATCCTAAAAAAAAATGAGGTATGAATTGGTGGTGTTTCTAGCTCATCATTAGCAAGAAGAAAAAAACAGAGGGAATAATTAGAAGTGTTGGTGTCATTTTTAAAATTTTATAAAACCATGTTTGTTGACTTTTTTTTGAATTTAATGATTTATGTTTAGTAAAGATGACATAAATGTAAGAGAACTGAGTAAATAAAATGCATTCTTCTAATTCTCAAATAAATAAATAAATAGATCAGGGTTCTCAAAATAAATAATAAACACAAATAACTCAAAACACATGCTCACGTCACGCCTAAAACCATTGTGTCAAGGGGAACATCTGAAAATATTTTTATTTTTATTTTTAATATATAATGTATGGTCTAAAACATCACACATACTTATCATAATTATAAATATAATTATCAAGTATAGCCGGGGTCTAATTTCGAAAAATACCTGAATTATTGGATTAATTTATGTATCATCAAGTTCACCATATAGTGTTTTTTTTTTAAAAAAAAACAACAAATACATTATTGTTGACGATTGAATTTATCAATCAAAACAAATCATGGTCAACCAACTAAATTCATCAAGGTGAGTGCTAGGATTAGCTCAACTCTAAACAAAGTTCAAATCAAACCCTAGACTATTAATTTCCCAAATCAACTTGCTATAAGTATAATGATTAATAATTGAAAACGGTGATGTTGTGCTTTGAAAACATATTTTTCCTTGATTTATTTATAATTACACGTGTCAACCGTGCTTGGACGTGCCCATCTTCCTTGAAATGCTGTTGAACAGAGAATCAAGTGACGATAAACCTAGTGATACGCCCTTTGACAATGAACAGCATTCCCCCCCTGTATTTTAAGGTTTCTTGCATCGCCAGCTAAGATCATGATTATTTTAATGATTATTTTTTTAATATATAATTGTATATATCTCAATTAATTTTATATATAAATATTGAAATTAATAATTATATAAAACTTAAATAATCAATATATAAGTAACCATTAAACTCAAAAATATAACATATGATTCTTGAACTGGTCGGTTCATGCACGAGACTCAAGTTTTCTAACTCATTTATTTTTTGAGATCTCATCAACTCTTTCCGTTTCACCTCATTTAAGAATTTACCTGTGGTCAACGCCTGTTTTCGTTGCACTGCATCATCCCCTTCCCCCCCTCTTAATTTCGACTCTATTACTTTCTTAATTTGTCAACAAAATAAGTATCATGAATATGTTTATATTGCTGGTATTTTCGGACCGTATACCATTAAAGTTTATAATAAATAATTGCTTATAGCATTCTTCGATGAAATTAATATTTTGTGCTTGCAGAATATCAGATAGATTTATAAAAATGAAAGTAATTAATACTCTGGATGAATGAGACCCGATATTTTCCATTAAAAAAATTGTAGTAGTTATCTAAAAAAGAGGGATAGGTAGTGGATGGAATCATTAAGCCACGTCGGCTCCCATCATCTTTTACTCGAGTAGCACAGATTAAAAGTTGAAAAATACGTAGACGGACAAGGAAGCCACAGTGATTAAGAGATAAATACAAAAAATAAAAACAATACTTTTTAAATAAATCCCTGTCTTTTCGAAGCGTAAAGCTTATGAAAACTATTCTTAAACACACTTCAAACGTGTTAACATACGGGTTATTATAATAACCCCCACACCGCCTTTTTAGCTGTAGCGTTTTTAAAAAAATATTAATTTAATATATTTTTAAATAAAAATATATTTATTTCTGTAAAAAAAAGAGGCGTAATAATTCAGAACATCCCCGCAAACTAAAAAAACGTGAAGCTAAAATAAACTCATCCACTGAAAGTGGTTCGTGTTTTGTTTTTTAGTGCAAGTTGCCTCGTCAAGGGACCCACAGGAGTGTTGAGATGACACGTCTTCAATCTACACGCGCATAAATGTTGACTTTTGACAGCTAGGCGTTCAAGTTGTCAATCAACCTGTGGGGCCCGCGCACCAATCATATGGCGGCCTTGATGAGTATTAATGTTAGAGACGAGACGAGTCAACGTGGCATCTTACAGCTATTTTATTTTCTTGCAGGGCCTAGAAATCACATGGGGATTGCCCCACAAAAAGACAACCCTTTCCATTCATCACGAAGCAGCCGGCATGTTCTAGCGTGAGTTTGATTTTCTCTTTTTTAGTTTGATCTTCTTTTACTTTTTTATATTTTATAATTGTTTAGATATATCATTATCAAAAATAATTTTAAAAAAATCAATTTTATTTTAAAAAACAACTCTTAACTCACTCAAACAATCCTGTATTTCTACTACTTTTTTCTTTTCAAAAAGAATTATTTAAGAATATGTTCTTACATTTATAATCAAAACAAGATAAATTTTAAGATCCAAACCATTGATCCATACAAAACGTTTCACCAGATCATGTTTCTAATGATCCAGTTCTCCCATCCAAATCTATCTCCTTGTATATAAAAAGAGAACTCTGTTATTTTAATAAAAATAATTAACTTGTATATACAAAGATAACTATTATTTTAATAAAAGTAATTAGCTTAGATGACACCCTAGTCCCTAATAGATACACGAGAATGACAATACAAATTACAAGCCACAATATCAAATTCCTAACCCTAGAATTATGGTGGAGTGATTAACCATAAACAGCCAGAAAAAGAAGAATAAGCAAATACATCTAACTTGTTTATTTGACAGCCATATCTTATACCTCATATGTAATCAAAAGCAGGTTAATTTATGGGAATTTTACACAAACTTTATTATAGCCCACCATATGATTCCTGCTAAGCTATCTTGGGTTCTACAACTAACTGCTGAGAAAATAATACAATGAAAGTACATTAGCTTCTAGCCAGTGAGTTTACACTGGATTTGTAATGCAAGATCAGAAAAGCCCTTCAACTCCGAGGAGAGTTTTGGTATTTTCATTAGAACCAAATGGAAACATCCTGCTGATGTTTGGGCACAGAATCCATTCCCAGCCCTTGTAGATCCTCTTTGTAGTCGAAAGAGGACAAATCAAAGGGGGGGCTGAACATTAAGTTGAAGCTGCTGCTGCTGCTGCTGTTTTGGTTGCTCTCAAATGGAGAATTCAAAGGCTTAAACCTATCAAACTGGCCACCTTCCTGCGAAAATAATTGATGGTTAGGGTTGACGTTGGACTCTTTGAAGATATTTCCATTGATCACATTGCCTTGACTTCGGAAGTGATTGCCCTGTTGGTGTTGGATTTTTGGCTGGAAAACATTGTGATTGTCCTGTTGGTTTTGGAATTTTGGCTGGAAAACATGGTGACCTTCTGAAACCAAATTGTTAACAGGATTTGTGTTCTTGTTGCCTTGGATATTAGAGTCGTAGATTGACATGAGCTCGCTGATCATCTTTTGACCATCTTCTGGAACTCCTGATAAATCAAAGGAAAGAGGGGCAGGGTTTACCAAGGGAGCAGCTGGCTTGGATTGTACAGATGGTTGAGGAAAGATGACAGGCTTCACTTCATTCATGTGAAAATTTGATCGTCCAAACTCTAATGAAGTGCTGCTTCTGAAGGGGCAGTTCAGTTGATGATTGTCCCTAGAAACCCTGTCAGGGAAGCCCAAACGAATTTGACTGTAAGGACATTGAACTGCCTCACACGTGTAGATTCTCTGATCCACCATCATGTTTATATCACTGGATGGCTTTCTCTTTTGAATAAAATCCATGCTGGACATAACTTCGCCCTTAATTGGATATGGTTGTTGGCGAAGAGGTAGTCGCCGTTCTCTTGTTCTTTCCATCCCTAAATTAGAATAGGAAAGAGTCTCAGGTTTGCACTCTTGCCCGTCCAAGTCTGGATCATCCTCAGCTCCTTCAACATCATACTCACTGCAATCATTAATGACTAAAGATCCACTCACTGCAGATGATGACAGTGGTGGGCAGGAATCAGGGTAGAGCTCACGAGCCAATGACTCCTCATGGTTGATAATTGCAAGCCATGTACTACTTTCCTTGGCTGTCATCTTGTCCTGCAAGCACTTGGACTGTCTCACAAGCTTGCGGATCTTGGCAATATCAGGAGACATATGCTTAATCACTGCTGTGAGAACGCCCACCTTCCATGCCTTCTTCAAGTCATGAGGCTTCTTGTAAGGTGGAGGGCCTTGGTCCTCAGGCAACCCCAATTGAGGCCACCATTCTTCGTTTCCAGAAGGCCACCATGGTGGAGAAACACCTTTCTCTAATGGAAACCGCCTCTGGGGAGGGTCACAATGCTGCATCAGCGCAGACAAGAGTGAACCCAGGGTGGTGTCTTGAAGCTCCTGCAAGGTGTGTGGAGTTGGACCAATTGAATTACTACCCTCATTCTTCCCTGGGATTGAATTATCCGCTTGGTACTTTGTTATGGCAGCTGGACCATTTCGATCAAACCTGACTTTGTCCTTCCACCATTCGCGAAGATTATCTGATGCCCCAGTCACTGGCTTTCCCTTCTCCGTTATAATCCCATAAACAAAACCTTGAGCTTTACAAACTTCCATCATCTTCAGCATGTACTTCAGGATCCCGTCTTGTGCCCTCGACATCTTCTTCCTCCTGGCCTGCTCCTGGGACTGATGCTGTTTAGCAAAATCAATCCCCTCCTTACTTTTGGCCTGTTCTTTTAGCCTTTTGAGACGCATTTTGTCCCTCCACATCCTTCGCTCAAGCTCATCAACATCAATCTCCTCATCACTATAGTCATCCTCCACATTAGCCTCTGGTTCAGCTTGTGGAGCAGCCACATCCCCTTCCACAAGTGGAGCACAGAAGAAATCCATGTCACTACAAAACCCCATCTCATCAAACATCGACATCTTTCACAGATCAAAACTCCTCCAATTGACTAGAATTTACAAGATCAAATTGATTTAAATCACCAAACTTTAATTCCTCAAACTTCTGGTGAAGCCTGCAAAAACATAATAAAAATCACAATATTAGAAACAATTTTCAACCTATAATTTCCAAATAGATAAGGTGTGCATAGCCATTCAATAATCCACCTTTCCATTTACTGATGCAATCAAGATCCCACATAACAATCACTCGTTCTTTATAATTCACAATATCTTAATAAAAAAACATAGGATACAAAGCCTATAGAACCACAAACTACATCATATTGAAAGAAGTAAGCAGGTCAATAAGCAGCACACACAGAGACTTCACGCATGAAAAGAGATGGATCAGGGTGACATCAGAGTTTCTTGATTTAATATCGAAGGGAAAAGGTAGACTTTAAATCAGCTGATCCTATCATCTAACCCATATTTAACTTGACTGTCCAGATCTCACCTTCTATGAAAATTGAGTCGGACTTTCCAGGAGACAAAAACTGATGAGTCATAAAAATCTCAATCCTCCTTCCAAACAATATGGAAAAAATCCCTCTAATAATATCAAACACCTTGGATCTAACAAGATCAAAAAACTGAATCCCAAAACTAAAACTAAACCCACAAAAATTCAAGAACCCACACCCAATAGTCAAGCTTTAGAGATCCGCTAACTAGGAACAGCAAACACGGCACACAAAAACACAAACCCACATCAGCAAAACCAAAAACAAAGCTCAAGGTGGTAGAAAGGAGAAAAAAAGTTTACCAGGAAACACCAACGTCGAAGTCTTTGACACTAGCTAGAGAGAGAGAGAGAGAGAGAGAGAGAAAGGAAAGGGCATATAATATTCCAACTAAGGGTATATATTATTATCGTCTAGAATACACTATGTGATAAAAGAGGAGTCTTGGTGACCATGAAACAAGTGGGGGTGATGGTGGTGGGGGTAAGGAAAAGTGAAAGCAAATAACTTTAATCAAGAACCCTTGAAACTAAGAGGACGGAGATGGGAAATGGGAGGAAGGGAGGGTGAAGGGTCAAGTTTTCAAGCTGAGGAGGCCAATCCAATCCAAAACATTGAAAGTGCTGGTTTATGTAAGAGACAAGGGATAGAGAGAGAGAGAGATTGTAATAATTTAAGACAGAGAAGAGTTATGTGGGGGGGGGGGGGCAATGTCTCGTGTCTTGATTTGATGATCCATATGTACCACTGTATCTTTTTAAAGCAAACTGACTTTCTTCACCAGCAACGGCTTATCCTTCTTTGTGTGAATCCTGTGTTTTTACACCTGGCCATTAATTCTTGAGTTGCCAAAAAGTTTTACCTGTTTGACACGGTATTATAAAATTATGTTTTAAAAAAATTATTTTTATTTTAGATTTATATTTTGAAGTTTTTTAATTATTTTTAAGTGTTGGTGTTAAAATAATTTTAAAAAAATAAAAAAAAATAATTTTAATATATTTCTAAATAAAAAATATTTTTAAAATCAATCACGATTACATTCACAAACAGTAAATTAATCCTAATCTAGAAGTTTTTTTTTTCTTCTGGTAACATGATTCATGTATTTGCTAACTTTACAGTTGTTCTATTTTCAATTCATTTCCCAAAAATGTTGTACTAATAAATTTCATTTAAGGTGGGGTGATGCTTGATAAAACAATTTAGAATGCAATTCTTTTAAAACACAAATCACATACTAAATATTAATAAGTAGATGTTTTTTAATTCCAAAAACAACATACTTCAATTCTAAATACTAGAAACTTATTTGGTATTGTAATATTTTAAAATACTTTTTTTGTCTTAAAATATATTATAATAATATTTTTTATTTTTAAAAAAATTATTCTTCGTATCAACACATCGAAACAATGCGAAAACACTTAGAAATATAATTTAAAGAGGAAAAAAAATATTTTTTTTCAAAAGTATTTTTGAAATGTAAAAATAATTAGACTCTAAAATGGTGTTTTATATTGAGATGCAAGTTATTTTTCAAAGTATTTCTTACTTGAAAATACATCAAATTAATATAATTTTTATTTTTAATATCATCTCAATAAAACAATAAAAAACACAAAAATATTAATTTCTTTTTTTAAAGAAAAACAAAGATAAAAAAAAATGCAGTCGAACGTACTCCAAAACATTTTGTTTTAACATTTCGCAAAGAACATCAAATTAGCATCATTCATTGATAAATGATTTTGTGTTTGTGTGTATTGCAAATGAAAATCCCATTATTATTTTTTTTTTAATAAAATTTACTATATTTAATGATTATATACATAGATTTAGTATAGAAATATTCATGATCATATTTAATGTCTCGTGGAGCTAGAATATAATCTAATTTTTTTCATTGTTAGCTAAAATGATCCATCGAGACAATTCTTTTTTTCTATTCAGGTATTGAGGATGAGAAGATCACCTGTGTCTTATATATTTTTTAGCTAATTATTTTATTAAATAAATAGAAGATAAATGTCTCATTTTCAGGGTTTTATTTTCTAACACATTCTTGTGTATTAAATAATATTTTCTGTAATTTTACAAGACCATTTCAATTCTCTTTATTCAATATTCACAAGTGTCCATGTTTACTGGCACTGAAAATAAGGTTTGATTCCATGGAGATTCAAGTCAATTCAATCCACAGTACTCATGGTATCCAAGAGCCAGTCATGCTCTCTACAAATTCGATCTTGGTTTCATAGATTCTGGGACACAGCATCAACACAAACTAATCAATAATTTTAATAATCGTAATCTCTACTTGGCATTAATTAGTGGAATTTGCTAATACATCCCCAGAAATGTGGAGGTATGATGTTTCTAAATTGGCAATATTATATCTAATAAATCCTTTTTGAAAATTGAATTATAAAATGATAACGAGAACCAAAATTACTCACACCACCTGACCCATGCAAAAAGATGGAAATGAAATGAAAGTTAGGGACAAGAATTAAAAGGTTGTTTCCGGTTGCAGTTCAATTTGTTTTTAATATGTATATTTTTTATTAAAATTATTTTACTATATTTTTGAATTTGATGTTAAAAATATTTTTTAAACAACCAATAAAAAATATTATTTTAATATACTGACCTTTTGCTTCTGATTGTAAGACAATGGAGATTCTCTCTTGATCATCAGAAAGTCTTCGCTATCCTCCCCTCAGGAAAAGAAGACCAGTTCCTTCCTTGCATCTATCCTCTTAAACAAAAATGTTTCTCATACAAAGGAAACTTCCCGTGTAGTTAAATACAAGAAATAAAACCAAACACTTGTTTTCACATTTAGAGTTGAGTCGGAAAAAATGAAATTGTCCAACAATGGCAACCCGATGGCTGCACAATGGTCACTGCTCTTGTGTACTCAGAAGGCTATTTGTGCCGTGAACACTCTGCAGCCTTGCCTGAAGAATATAAAGCAACGGTGGATTCATTCTTCGACTGAAGCTTGTTAGAAAACCAGCATAGTTTCACATTCAGTCAAACATATTGGGAAGAGGCCGGACAGCCATAAATGCATCCACAACCTGAAATAGATAAACAGCCAGAAAGATGGATATCAGGATCTTTTTTACTCCAATTTCTGGAGATTTTCAGCAACTATTTAAGATCACAGATCCACCACGTCCAAGTGCTATTAAGATGGAATACAGTAACCATAGTAATTGGCATTGCATAGATTTATTGAGGGATGCCAAAGGCTTACTTCGTCAGTCACACTGGCTCGAGCTGCACGGTGTCTTTCTACTATCTCAGACAAAACCGAGCCAAGACGGCCTTTCACTTCTCCTGTTAGCATACGTCCTGCAGCATACTCCTAAACAAGGATACTTGTGCATTAGAAAAAAGAAGCTGATCAAGTTTTTTTTTTTTGCTTACTAACATTGGGGTATCTTAATAGACAATCAGTCAAATCAACCAGAAAAGAAATCTCACCGTCTTTATGTGTTCAAGCTCAGCATCATCCTCCAGGAAAAAGTTCAGGTATTTGACTGAAATATCTACCTGAATAATGCCAATACAGGAAATATGTTTGTCATCACTTTCCATGCCACGAGAAATCAAGCATTCAAAAACGATCCCAAATAACATAAAATTCTATCATTCGCCAGTCAAGCTCAAATTCTATATTTATGAAAATCATCTAAGAACAGTTCTTCCAAGTTTTGACACAAATAAATTGTTCCTGAAAGTATTCGCTACCTCAAGATTTGCTCCAAGTTGTCTGTGTTTCTCTACAGAATCCTGCCCACCAGAGAACGCATACTTGTTGATCTGTTTCCAACAAGCAAGCTTGCCATTAGTAAAAAAATTAAGTTTGATCACAGCACTAAATACACCATGCTATTCATCACATTGACCTAAACTTCATAATTCTAAATTCTAAGAACTGCAGACCTCTAAGGTCCAAGTTCAGTCTTAATTTTAAAATTAAGTACCTTTTAATGGTGATGAGCTACAAGAGTCTAGGTACTGGTTCAGATTTCAAAAGTGAAAATGAGGAGGAGGATGTGCATAACTACATGATTAAATACCTTCAAATCTTACAGAAAATTATGTGGATTTTTTTTGGCACTCTAGAAAACCTGGCAGATTAACAGTCTATCCGCTCGGTATGTTAACAGGATACCATGTGCACACACAAGCATGCAAGGAGCAATATGTCCTTTCCAAGGCCATACCTTACTCTTAATGACTTTAGCCGAATCAGTCACATAGATGGCAGAATTTGGATCACTAGCAGACATTTTTCCTGTCTCCCCCTGCATGACATTCAGGAAAAGATGATCAGCATGATATTGCCAGCAACAAATCATAAGCTATGTGCCTATGTACAAAGGCAGATAACTTTATAAGTGTACTATTAATGCCAAGATAGGAACATTACATTTCAGTAATCATTCCTCTACTAAAGCTTATTTCTTTAAATCTTTCAAGAAAAGAGCATTTAAATCTTAAAATACGCTAAAGCATAAAGCACTTGAGATAAAAAAAAAATCCATTATAAAAGCCTTAGAAAAAATATAGCATGAAACTCCGTCGCTGCAAATCATAACCATCATGTTACTATACCGGAAAATATTTATACTATTCTGTAAATAGTTATTCAAAACAAAAGAGTTTTATCGTTAGTTATACGCATCTGTATTTTGTGCATTTCCTGCACATTCTCGTTTAGTTTCTTGATTTGCATCTAGGCATGTGCAAAATGTTCCTCTCAAGCATCAAAAATACTAAATCCTTCCTGAAGTATTTGAGATGAGCATGATCCAAGCATGATAACCAAGTTTCCTTTCATCTAATGGGGCAACGCACTCTCCAAATGTGCTATGCATCATTTTCTTGGTTTTTTTTATATTTGACATTTTTAATGAGTCATTTAATTCAATCCAATACACATTTTCATAGGCAATTCCTCTATCCACATCAGAAAGCATGTCCTTGCAAGGCTATTAACCTACTTCCACATCTTAAGTTGAACTAACAGAGAGTGTTAGTAGTAGTAGTAGTAGAGACAACAGAAATAGCATAGCAGCAGCGCAACAAATAAGAACTTCATAAATGCATCATGTTAGTCTTTATTTGAACACAAGTACTGTCATACCTGCAGTGCAGGGAAGAATGTTGACTCAATCAATGAAGGTTTGTGATATCCTATTCGAGGAGCAGCATCCCGTGTCATTCTGAAATATGGATCCTGAACAAATGACAAAAGGAAGACAATGGTAAGAGTGGAAGCAAGTGCATAGCATACACGTATAGATATTTGCACAACAGGCACAGTAATCATCCAAATGGTCCGATTATCATTCTAAGATTCAAAAAATTCCCTGAAGAATGAAAACTAGCACCAGATTATGAGAATATCAACACTTCTAGATGGCAGCTTTCTACCAATGCTAATATACCATCTATATGGAACAAACCAAAAACAGCAAGCAGTGTGTTATTTCACATTCAAAGAGTTACAAGTGCAATAAATACAAAGCAGTCCACAGGCATTGATTAGATTGAACACAAACTTTCAACATTGAGAGAGCTTGACCTGATCAATTGCACAAGGTATTAGGCAACGGAGGTCATCTTTTCCTGAGAAAAGGTGTGGGAATGAACTGGGAAACGATGGAACTGCCTACACAAACACACACAAAAATAAATATATTGGATCCCTCCTTGGATGTCCCATTCTTTTCAGAAAACTGATAAAAAGCAATTATCAAGATATGGAGTATCGTGGAGGTCCAGAAACATTAATTCCCATCACCATGACATGTGCATGCTTGTCTTATGACATCAGTGGAAAGCAGCACAAAACTAACCTGCACAGGCGGAAAACTGATTTTCCCAATATGATCTTCACCAGAGAAACCAAAAATACCCTGGACCTGCACAGCAACAGAAAAATCAACACAAGTACCTCAATAAGGACACATTACAAATGAGTAAATAAAATATATACAAAAAAAGAGTAAATAAAATATATACAAAAAAAGAGGGGAGAGAGAGAGAGAGGAAAATATCCACCTTATTCAATGTGACACACTTTGCAACCTTCACCATGTTCTTGTAGAATGCACTTCAAGTAAAAACAGACAGTCAGCACAGCAAAAATTAACAAAGGACATGCTTCAATTGATATCAAAGACAAGCCAAATATTGCACAATACATCAAAAAACCATCCGACGAGCAGAAAATACAATATCAGCATTGCCACATTCAATCACAAATGCTAACGGCTAACCATACTATACAGACCAAACATGCTTAACAAATGCTAAGCTTGTAACTTACCCACCAACATAATCGAAATCCGAGAAAATAAAAGTCCGCGTGATATCAAACCCACAAGCAATAATATCCTTAGCATTCTCGCGTGCAAGCCTCTGACTTTCCTCCACGGTTAAATTCTTCCACATACATTTCTCATCATCGGTCAACTGTATCACAAGCGGAACCCTAAACACATCTTGCAAATACCTAAACACCAACAAACACACAAACTTCATCAAATTTTAAGGAAACCAAAGAACAATTAACTGATTAATCATAATTCATCACTTACTTAGTAAACATAAACGGAACGAGATGCCCTATATGCAATGCTTCAGAGGAAGGACCACGGCCGGTGTAAAGGTAGAATTTTTTACCCTTTTCATAGGCGTCGAGGATTTCGTTGAAGTCACGGTGGGCGAAGAAGACGCCACGGCGGAGGAAGACGTGAGGAGGTCGCCCGGTGAGGCGGTGGACACGGTCAATTAGTGTTTGGTCGAGTCTTTGACAGCCGAATTTGTCAATGAGTTTGTCGTAATCAATCTTGCCGCCGTCTTTGGCGGCGACTTCCCATGGGTTGACTATTTGGTCCTCTTCTTCGGCTGCTTGGTTTTGATTCTCTCTCTTCTCTCCCTCCATTGTAGCGTGCTAAGAGACAGAGAAAAGGGGCCGATGGGGTGGAGGTGGCAGCAGCAGTGAGAACGATGAGACTGGGACTGGTAATTTGGCAAAACCCAAGTTTGAGAAGTGAAATATTGCTATTCTGATTTCTGATCCATCCCTGTATTTGTAGTAAAATACTAATCGATCCTTTTAGTTTAAGAATTTCATAACGCATACTTTTTTTCGTGTCTAATTCAATAGTCTTGACAGCTGCTGTTATTGCAAGGGTATGAATGTATAAATTCGAGTTTTAATTTATATTCAATTTTATTTTTAACATTTTATAAATTGTAAATTAGATTTATTTATTTTTTTTATAAGAATAAGTTGAATATATCTAAATTACTGATAATACAAATATCTATGAGTTTAATTTATATAATTATTTTTTATATATTTTTATTAATATAAAATGCTGATATTATGATTTTCACACCTTGCACTGCTATTAAATTATACTTCTCTTCTATAATAATAATAAAATAATTTGTTTATTTATACTTTAGAGAACTTTCACCTACAAGAATTTGAAGCTAAAATACTTCTTAATAAAAATAAATAATTAATCTATAAACTATATATATATGTGTGTATATATATATATATATATAAATAAATAAAAGAGTAAGAGCATAAGATTGAGTTAATTGATATGGTTTCAAAATTCTCGGATTCATGGTATTTACTTTTTAATTTTTCAATAACTATTACCCATAATATCTATATTATTTAATTTTAACGAGTTAAATTAGGCTGGATAATATAGACTGATTTTGTTTAACAATATAATTAGAGGTAAAACTCAATATAATTATTATAATGAAACTACCTGATTCATTTTCATTATTATTTAATTTTATTATTATTATTATTATTATTATTATTATTATTGATTAAGGAGTTGCTGAATCAACAATGTTTTTTATTGTTTTAATAATTTTTGGAAAACAATGGCTAAACCCGGTCCGGTCTGGCCCAATTAATCTGATCCTCGAAAATGGAGATCCAAAAAATGAAAGTTTGGAAATAGAGACCGAGAGATACAATGGAAGAGAGGGAATGAATGTCAAGGATAGACCTCAAACCAAGAGAGAGAAAGCTAAGGTATGTTGAAGGGATCTGTTGTGTTGTTTGTGTCATTCTCCACCATGATCACTGGGGAATATCTGGCTTTTCTCTTCTAATTTTTTGTTTTCAATGTCTACTTTACTGGTTAAAGCGTGAATGGAATCATTAAAGCATCTCCATATCAATATGCATTCCCAGGCACAGTCTATGTCCCTGCTTGCTACCATGCCTTCCAATGAGAAACACATATCTTAGCTATGCTGAAGCCTTGTGTAATAACAACATAAAATGGATGGACATCCTCTAAAAATTTCATGCCATTCTGTTTTGGTTAGTACTTAGTAGGTCTTCTTGTAATGTAAGTTAATGGATTCACCATATGCATCTTGGGACTTTTTCTCTTTTTCATGGCATGGCATCATACATTCTTCAACCTCCTTCACATGATCGGTTTCCTTTTCTATTTATAGAAGCAGAAGGTCCAACAAGAATCTGGAGGTGATCTCTCTGTTGCCCCACAAAAACCAGTGGTTTTCCGACAACTCCCACAAAAACAGCAGTTGAAGCACCTATTCACTTCTGCAGCTGGCCGATTTTCCAAGAGATGATAAAAAATCAGCTCATGAACGTTTGCCGTGGCTCATCCCTTCGCAGCACTTCGCTAGAGCTAGGTTTAAATAAACAAATAGAAGATACCGTTTCCTTGAAGCTCGGACAGTGAGATCGGCTGTGCAGGGATAGTTACAGACTCTCCGGTGATGGAACACATCGAAGCTGTGTCTAGAATGGAACCGCCATGTCTGACACCATCCTGACCTTGACTGAGATTCTTATAGCAGCCGCGAGTCTGCTGACCTGCATGGTTACCTGCATTTGTCTCTTCAACCACTTGTCATTAAAAAATGGAACAGCTGTGCTCATAATGCAAAGTGGTGGATAATTTCAGACGAGCTTTCAATACTGTACAAGATAAGAACTGAATTAACGCCCCCACTTTCGCATCCATGAGATAAAAAGAGCATTATCATACTTGGGTCTGGCCTTCAGTTTTAGGTGGAGTCATGGATTATGGAAACAATGATGAACGCATGTCCTAAATACCAAATTAACGACGTGTAAATTCACAATTCAGAGTTGATCGAGCAACTTTACAGCAAACGAACTTCAATCCCTAACATTAAAATCAACTAATTCAGATAACTGGTGTCAGATCTATACATTAAATGTTCTTCTGCAGTCACATGAAAGTTTCAAACGTGTATTCATCAGAGGGATCCGGATATACCGAATGACATTGAACGTTAAGAACAAATTTACAGTTTCTATTTGTGTTTCAACTAGCCGCAGCATCCCCCTCTTTGAGCAACAGTTCCATCCCTTGCACCTGATGCACCTTGGGGGCGCCCATATCCAACCTTGATCCCTGAAGACTGCATTTGTAGCAACAAAGGTATCAACAGAACAAACATTAACATGTACTGAAATGATAAATGAATAATTCCAGAAAGAATCACCTATTCCAAACACTGCCTTACCTCATTGGATACATCAAACACACCGTCCTGGATATTCTGAAGGATTTTTCCAGCAGTCCCTATGAAGGCCTGTGATAAATTATTATAATAACATTAGTTGGTATGCCTTTAAGTTGGAGGCGGGGGATGCCAGGAACTAAAGACCTAAAAAAAAGGAGGCCCGGGTTAGGATACATGACCTCCTCAACATTTTGAGCTGTTCTTGCAGATGCCTCGAGGAATAGAAGTCCATTTTCTCTTGCAAACTGCTCCCCTTCCTCTTTGGTAACAGCCCTACGATGAGCAAGATCACACTTGTTCCCAATAAGCATAATTGACATGTTGGGATTTGCATGCTGCCGAGCATCCTCCAGCCAGCTTGCTAGGTGATTAAACGTCTCTCTCCTGCAGAACTTCCAATATTCAGTTGAGCTAAAGCTATATACGCTATACTATAAAAAAAGAAGATTTGAAAGAGTAAACAATAAAATATATGAGCTAATGAGCAGCCTCAAAGTTAAAATACAGAGTATCCCTCTAACTGCTAGTATAAATACATTCAGTTTTGCAAAAATAGCGACAGATTTGGAGGGCAACTATTCAAGCATCCCGAACCCTAACGTTAGAATAGCAAGAAATTGATTCTCTGGACTACAGAATAGCGTAGGGTGTGATACACTAGGGTAGATGCTTAACTCAAAACAGTAAAAACTCCACAAGAATAGGTAAACAACATGGTACAGCTTGACCTCTTCAAACACATACTTTACCAAGCATAATCAAATACTCTTCAATTATCATCGCTATAGCTTCAGTCTTCACTTACTGAAAACAAGTTTGCAAGACTATACAAGATAATTTCACAAAAAACACGCACAAAACGCTGTACTCAAAGAATAAAGTGATCACCCACAAAAATCATAAACTTATGGATCTCAAATCCCAGTTCTTTGTTCTAGTAGAAAAAATAAGACGCCAAAATGAACCGTGCACGCACAAATACAGGTTGGTAAGAGACACAAAATTGCTGCTATTATATGCACACACTGACCTGGTAATGTCATAGACCAGAAGTGCTCCGGCTGCTCCTCTGTAGTAGGATCTAGTGATCGATCTAAAGGACTCTTGCCCAGCCTAAAACATAAACCAAACACGGTCCTTGCTCAGGAACACAAACAATTGATTTTTATTTCATGTAGTGTATCAAATATAGGAGTTCGCAAGTAGCAAAAGGAACAATTTCAGCAACTAAGTATGAACAAAATATCAGGTAATAATAAATAAATTGCAAAAGCCAAAAATATATCCAAAAGTAATAAAAACCCATCGATATTTTCAAGAAGAAATAATGTTTTTTCATAAAAAAAAAATGTAGATAAATACCAAATAAATAACTAATTCATGGAAATCAAAAAAGGCCGCCATAATCAAGTGAGCTTGAAACTCTTGTTATCTAGACAAACAATTTTTATAAAAAAAACGTACGGTGTCCCAAATTTGAAGCTTAATCGGACGGGTATCGATGGTGACCATGCGAGCTCCGAATTCAACACCGATGGTGAGATCATGAACGGGCTGGAATCTTTTGTCAGTGAATTGCAAGAGCAGGCATGACTTCCCTACGCCTATAATTCAAATCCCAATTAAAATTTAAGCGAAAAGAAAAAAGAAAAAGGAAAAGCAAGTAGAGAAGGAAGAGGGACCAACCTGTATCACCGATGATTATGTACTTGAAGAGGTAATCGTAAGACATTATCGTTTCTATCTTCTGTCTCAGAATAAAAAAGATTTTTGTTTCAGAATTGTAACACAGAGTCTCAAGTAACCTAGATTTATTGATTAATAATGGACAAGAAAACAAAAGAGAGCGTGTTGCTAAATTATATATAAATCACCGACACGTGTCTTTTTTATTATGTTTACGTATCGTGGCCGCTCTTTTCTTCATCCTTAATTAATCTCTGTTTTTTTCCTTGTAGTTATCGTTCAATAACTATATATAATACTCATTCTCATATAGCAATACAAATTACTAAGTATTAATAATTGAAATCCTTATAATAGGCAAAAATTTAAACTAAGTTTAATTACACAATATTTGATTTTTTGATCGAGTTATTTTAATACACCAGTACAAATTATATGTTAAATTTTATATTTTTATTTGGTTTAGATTTCTATTCTTCGCGTTTATGAGGAGAGGTTGATTATTCAAAAATTTATTCATAACCTTCCAGTTCAGAATTTTCTCTATAGTTTTTAACTATATATAATTTTAAGCTTGGACTTTTTAAGGTTATATTTCATCAAATGGTAGAAGTCGTGAGAGAAGAAGACGCCGACGACAACAACAATTTAAGTGGAACACGTTAGAATAATTTATAATGTATACCTCAAATTCCGAATACCTTATAAATACGTACATACATCTATCCGGCCCAAGTTGCGTAGCATACCGGAAATCATATAGCAAACCCGTAGATAAAAGATGGCATTAAAAATTGTTCCCGGTCATGAACTTCTTCCCGGTCAAACCACAAGAAAGAGCTTCGTTGGGAATCTTAGGGACACGCTGGACACCCTCGGCTAGAGCCACGCCCATGCCCATATGCAAATGCGGCTCGATATGGCAATGGAAAGCCCAGACACCTGGATTATCTGCCACGAACCTCAATGCAGTCCATCCATAGGGAAATATCACTGCAGTATTTCTATACGGTGGATTCTTCATGTTAAATTTCTTCTCGTCAGCTTCTGTAAACCGATCCCTTCTCCATACCCTAACACCCAGAAATAATGTCCGTGGAGATGCCACGGGTGGGTTTCACTAACATTTTCAGCCAGCACATTAGCATTCTGAAGTATCACATCCACGGTGCTATCGTAACCAAGCATGTAAACCCCGTTTCCGGTGGTTGTGTTAGGGTTACGTGGCGGCTTCATCACATCATAGGGTACAGCACGGAGTAAAGTTAGGGCTTGTGGGGTATGAGGCTTCCTTGCCCTCACACCGAAAGAAATCCAGTAGTTTTGAGAGGGGTCTTGGCTTGTTTTTAACAGCACGGAGTAGCTCTCGCCGGAATAAATGTCTAGGTCATCGGTCTCAAATGGCTGGAGATAATTCCCATCTGCTTCCACCACCACCATTTTGTGACTCTGAAAACAAAAAACAATGAAAATATGAACATTTTTAAGTAAGTCTATCCATCACATTAGCATTTTACAAAGTTTTACTGTTCGAATTCACAAGCATGCATGCCTGTGGCAATATTCTATGATGCAGGGAAAAAAATGACAATAGTACTGCTGCGGATATAAATTCACAATTCACAATTTTATTTTTAAAAATAAATTCAATAGTACTTTCCCTCCTTAATTAGAGGTTTACAAGACCTTTAAATAAATTAGAAAATGTTGAAACATGAAATCCAAATTAGAAAAATAAATCTAAAAAAACTAGGAAAAATAATAAAACTATCTCACACAACGACATTTAGCCTGTGTATGGAAACTGAAAAGGACTTCGGCTTTTTATAGACAACTGTACTCCCATCAATAATATCTCAAATACTATATATAAAAAATAACAATTAGAAGGTGGTCAGTTTAAAAAAGCAAAAGCAACAACCATGTCCGAAGATGAGAAAATAAAAGCAGATGCTGTAGTGATGTTGAAGATAGACGTGTCACCTGTAAAATTAGGTGAGCGATGTCGTAAATTTGAAGCAGGCAAAGGCAAAGGGTCCTGATATAAATAGCTGAATAAAAAGATTCTCCCTACTTATACACGAACAGAGCGAGTGCCTCCTCGAGAAGGGAATTAATGAGCTTAAAGAAGACCGACATTTTGTTATAGGGGTAAGAAAAAAACCCGGTCAACCGATTAAAGCGAGAAACTATCAAGTGAAAGAGAAAGGAAGCAGGGTTTTACGTACCCTGTCGACTGTGAACCTGTAATCGAAGGTTTCTCCGGGGTTAATGGCGCGCTGGGAAATGGAAGCTGTCCCATGATCCCATCTGCCCATGGCGTTCCTTTCTGCAAAAGAAAAACCGCAGATCGAGAGTACAAGATGAATAATTAATTAAGCATGGCGGCTTTGAAAACTTAATCGCCCAGATTCCTGCATTGTCGCATGCAAAGATTCTTCCACGAAATCACATATTCTGCATAATTAAAGAGTAAATTAAGACAGACATAAAGAGAGAGCGATCAGATAAGTGAATAGAAACCTGTCTGGTTCCATGCCAGTGAATGACAACTCCCTCGGTGTGGAGTTTGTTTGTGAGCTGCACATGAACTGTATATCCAGCTCTAGCCCTGATCGCTGGTCCGGGAAACTTTCCATTGATGCCCATAACAACATTTTCTAACCCGCCTGGAAACCAGTACGTGTACTCCACTTCCCATTCCCCGGCCTACTTTTCACGCCCGTGATATTGTCGTTTCCTGTAGTTTTTATGCCAAGCGGACCAGCTAGGGGAAAGCCTCCACCGGAGGCAGATAGGTCAGCCTATTATAAGCTACAGTATACACTAAGCATGGTTTGTTATTGTGTTTTAAAAATATTTTAGAAAAAAAATAAAATTATTTTTATTTTTTTATTTAAAATTAAAAAAATAGTGTCAAATTTTTAAAAAAAATTATTTTCATGTATTTTTAAACAAAAATCAGTTTCAAAACAATTTCAATAACACTTTCAAAAAGTCACTGACATGGTATATTCTGGGTTCTGGATCAAGTTCATATTATAACTCCTAAGACTAAAAAATACATGTTTGAAAATGTGCTTTTAAAGTATTTTAAAAAAAATATTTTATTTTTATTTTAAATTATTTTTTATTTTTTCATATTATGTGTTGCTGATATCAAAAATATTTTTTAAAAAATATAGTTTAATGTATTTTTTAAACTACAAAATACCTTGAAAAACAACATCAATCATACTTCAAGACATACCCTAAATATGAAAACCTATTTAAAACTCAATGAATTTGAGATTGGGTTAGGATAAGTTAAAAACAAAACATATCAAATTAAAATTAAACATATCTCTATAAATAATTGCGAAATAGTTAAGAGATGGAAATTTCATGTAGGCGCTTACCTAAAAAATTACAAGTTAGAGTGAGTGATTAAAAAAAGGGAGGAGGAGAAACAAGAAGTGGAGAGAAGAAGACGAGGCAAATAGAATCATGCCTTCGATTAATTGAAACAATTTTTCGCTTTTGAGTTGGCATCCATTCCATATATATGTCTAAATGGGTTAATTACCTAAATAATAAATTGTATTCAACTTGAGAACCGTTGGTGGGGTATATTTTTCTTGCTATAAAGGGATTCCATACACGAGCGTCCCACTTTGCACTCATTTCCTACCTACCACGTTGCATTAAATTTAATTATATGATTAAAAGGAGTCATAATTATAAAAAAATGTATTCTAGAAAAATGATTAAATCAATGAGATTCCACTTTTTTATATCTTGGACTTTACTATATAAATCTAACTCCTTTAAAATTATATTATAGCATCAAAACTCTATTCGCAAGTCAAATCCGTTCGAGTTTTATAACTAACGGTAACTTGATTCATTGAAGTTTATACAAATCTACATTATAAATTAACATTATTAAAAATTCAATTAACCATTAAGTGGAATGAAAATCTACTTATTAATTGAATTTCATCAGCTAAATAAATCGTATTAAAACCAATTTAATATGAGAGGTATATATATATAATAACCCAAAAATTGCTATATCCTAGTGCATAATATATAGGTGTAGACGGCCACGTATTCTTGTATTACCGCTGTTTGATTTCAGCCGGCTAATATTGGCATTATACAATCTCAATATTCTATATAATAAAAAGTATAACCTATATATATAATACTCAATTATTTTTTTCTCTTGATCAAACCTGGATTATTCTAACAGCTAGCAAAACATGAGGCATATAACGAAACATTTCAGAGAGCTCAATATTTTGAACACGGATAGATAATGAAAAAAAAGTCAATAATTTTTCTAGTTTTTCTCTTATTTTTATGTTTGTTTATTTTGTAAAATAAATAATGATAATTATTCACGTAACACTCTAAGATTTCTGGATCGAATATAGCCACATAACCATCAATAATTAGCCACTACTTCGTTTTCAATTGAATCATTCGGGGATCGATGAGTCGGATTACATTATTTCAAAAGAGAGGGAAAAAAAACATGACTAATTCTTATTGAATTGCAACTTGTAGGAGGATCTATTCTAGTGTGTTTATTTTTATTAAAAAAAATTAGCAAAGCAGCCAGCTAGCTGGGGTGATCAAGCATGACAGTCATGTATATATATAGATAGCCTCACATCCCAATAAATATCATAACAACCCAACGTGCATCCACTGAAAGAGCCTTTTCATTGTTTTCTTCTGCAGGAAATATATAGCTCTTTTCACCTAAACCACCACACACTTCATCTTTTTGATCAGCATCCGATAGAAGAAGATGGGGACACGATTCTTGGGCGAACCATTCTCCAGAAGTTTCAAGGGTGCTCTCATGGTTTTGTGCATTTTGCTTTTATTGATCCAATGTTCATTGGCTGCTACTTCTAACAAGTCTAGCCACCATTTTTACAAATGGGAAGTGGAGTATATGTACTGGTCTCCAGACGGGTTAGAAAATGTTGTTATGGGCATCAATGGAAAGTTTCCCGGACCAACGATCCGGGCCAGAGCTGGAGATACAGTTCATGTGCAGCTCACAAACAAACTCCACACCGAGGGAGTTGTCATTCACTGGCATGGAATCAGACAGGTTTCTATTGATCATTGATCCCAGTACTCTCTCTTTATGTCTATCTTAATTTACTCTTTAATTATACAGAATATGTGATTTCGTGGAAGAATCTTTGCATGTGACAATGCAAGAATCTGGGGGGTTAAGTTTTCAAAGCCATGTTAATTATTCATCTTGTATTCTCGATCTGCTGTTTTTCTTTTGCAGAAAGGAACTCCATGGGCAGATGGGACAGCTTCCATTTCCCAGTGTGCCATTAACCCCGGAGAAACCTTCGATTACAGGTTCACAGTCGACAGGGTACGTAAAACCCTGCTTCCTTTCTCTTTCACTTGATTATTTCTATTAAGAAAAACCCGTGTTTTAAGAAAAAGACAATCGTCATGCACCCACCGGCCTGCTACCAACGTGGGATATGTCAGTAGTCAAGCTAGTCGGCGGGTTAATATTAAAATATTTATTAATGCAATAAACAATATATTAACCCATGATGATGACTTGATGATTTCGTGGAGTTAATCACATAAACATCTCACGACAACGGGTGCATGTTGCCCTAAAAAAACAATGGTTTTTTCCAGGAGGGGCCGGGTAGGTAATTAACTCTAAGCTTGTATATTGAAATTTTGATTCAGAGCAGGCAGGAACATATTTCTACCATGGACATTATGGAATGCAGAGGTCAGCAGGGTTATACGGGTCCCTGATAGTGGATGTTGCAGAAGGAGAAGAAGAGCCTTTCCAATATGATGGTGAGTTTGACTTGCTGTTGAGTGACTGGTGGCACAAAAGCGCTCATCACCAAGAGGTTGGCCTCTCTTCCAGACCAATGCGCTGGATCGGTGAACCCCAGGTACGTACGTACGTAGTCTCGCAATGCAATAATCTTACGTTTTTATGTTCCATTTAAGATAAGTTTTTCTACCCAAACATCTCATGACATTTGGATTCTATTTTTTGAAGTCAATATTGATATCCCAGAAGGAAAATTTAGACCATTATCTTAATCTTGAGTTCATCATCATCACGCTTGCATGCTATCTTGTTTTCATTAATCGGTTAATTAACTTTTTAATTACCATCCTATATAGTAATCAATACTATACTTGCAAGTAAATTTACCTTTCCAATTTGTGGTCAGAGCCTGCTGATAAATGGAAGAGGTCAGTTTGGATGTTCTCTAGCGGCCCACTACAGCAACGACAACTCCTCTCTCAGTCAGTGCGATATAACAGGACATGAGCAATGGGCACCCTACATCCTGCGTGTGGATCCAAACAAGACCTACAGAATAAGACTTTCTAGTACGACTGCTCTGGCTTCTCTCAACGTGGGCATCGGGGTAAGCATTTCCACACATGCAGTTCATATTTAAACATTGTAAGGCTTAGATTCCCGTACGTGGGTTTTGTTAAAAAATATATTTTTTAAATAAAAAATCATTTTTTATATCAGTATCTTGAAAAACTCCGTGTTAAATTTTATCAAACAGTTCAAAAATTTAAATTAAAATGATTTGGTGGAGCTGGAATAATTCCTTAGCCATAACTAGCCGATCGATCAAATTGATACCAGCTGTGACAGCAAAATATGCCTTTGGCTGGCTGGTGGTGATGATGTTTGGACGTGATGTATAACAAAATGTCGGTCTTCTTTAAGCTTATTAATTCCCTACTCGAGGATACACTAGCTAATTATATCAGGACCCTTTGCCTTTGTTTGTTTCAAATTTACGACATCGCTTACCTAATTTTACAGGTGACACGTCTTTCTTCAACATCACTACAGCATCGTTTCTGCTGCTTTTATTTTCTCATCTTCGGACATGGTTATTGCTTTTGCTTTTTTAAACTGACCACCTTCTAATTATTATTTTTTATATATAATATTTGAGATATTATTGATGGGAGTACAATTGTTTTTTAAAAAAGCATCGACGAGCTTCTAAATCAAAAACAATTTACGTATCAATTAGTCAATAATAAAATATCGTCGGATATATGTATATATTTAAATAATTCCTGTATATATATAGTAATTGTTCTGAGGCTTGTCACATGACTGATGTTGTGGTTAATTTACGTAAAACTGACAGGAAAAATAAATGTTGTGGTCGTTAGCCTGTAGCAATCACTGTACCAGTCATTCTATCAACTTCTTGATACCAGTTCTTGATAAAATTCTTCTTCAAGATTCTATCAACTTCTTTCGTTCGTTTATTTCATGTTATTTGGAAACCGCCACAAAAAGCCGAAGTCCTTTTCAGTTTCCATACACAGGCTAAATGTCGTTGTTTGAGATAATTTTATTATTTTTCCTAGTTTTTTTAGATTTATATTTCTAATTTGGATTTCATGTTTTAAGATTTTCCAATTTATTTAAAGGTCTTGTAAACCTCTAAGGAGGGAAATTACTATTGAGTTTATTTTTAAAAATAAAATTGTGAATTTAGAATTTATATCCGCAACAGTACTATTGTCATTTTTTCCCCTGCATCATAGAATATTGCCACAGGCATGCATGCGTGTGAATTCGAACAGTAAAACTTCGTAAAATGCAAATGTGATGGATAGAATCACTTATACATGTTCATATTTTCATTGTTTTTTGTTTTCAGAATCACAAAATGCTGGTGGTGGAAGCAGATGGGAATTATCTCCAGCCATTTGAGACCGATGACCTAGACATTTATTCCGGCGAGAGCTACTCGGTGCTGTTAAAAACAAGCCAAGACCCCTCTCAAAACTACTGGATTTCTTTCGGTGTGAGGGCAAGGAAGCCTCAAACCCCACAAGCCCTAACTTTACTAAACTACAAAGCCAACTCTGCATCAAAACTCCCTCTTTCTCCACCTCCCGTAACTCCCAGATGGGATGATTATGCTCACAGCAAGGCATTCACAAACAAAGTCAAGGCCTTGGATCATAAGACAATCCCAAAACCTCCGTCAACTTACCACCGCAGGATCATCCTACTAAACACTCAGAACAAGATGGATGGCTACACTAAGTGGTCTATCAATAATGTTTCCCTCTCATTGCCTGCCACGCCTTACTTGGGGTCCATAAGATTTGGACTAAAAAACGGCTTTGACCAAACAACGCCACCTGAAAATTTCACTGTACCGTATGATGTTATGAAGCCGCCACGTAACCCTAACACCACCACCGGAAACGGGGTTTACATGCTTGGTTACTACAGCACCGTGGATGTGATACTTCAGAATGCTAATGTGCTGGCTGAAAATGTTAGTGAAACCCACCCGTGGCATCTCCACGGACATGATTTCTGGGTGTTAGGATATGGAGAAGGGAGGTTTACAGAAGCTGAGGAGAAGAAATTTAACATGAAGAATCCACCTTATAGAAATACTGCAGTGATATTTCCCTATGGATGGACTGCATTGAGGTTCGTGGCAGATAATCCAGGTGTCTGGGCTTTCCATTGCCATATCGAGCCGCATTTGCATATGGGCATGGGCGTGGTTCTAGCCGAGGGTGTCCAGCGTGTCCCTAAGATTCCCAACGAAGCTCTTTCTTGTGGTTTGACCGGGAAGAAGTTCATGACCGGAAACAATTTTTAATGCCATCTTTAATTTATCGACGGGTTTGCTATATGATTTCCTGTACGCTAAGCAACTTAATTGGAGTCCATCAATATTGTATAATATTTAACTAGCTAGGGGGAATGTGCTTCTCAAGGGGCCGGAGATGAAGGATATATATATGAATTCTAAGTAGAATTCAGAGATTCGTCTTTCAAGTTAGAGATCCTAATCATGTCATCTTATATTCCTGACTTCAAATTAGATGTTGTCACGTCAAGAAAATCCTTGATTCTCATCACACCTCAGCAACACTCTTCCCCACCTGCCCAGGAAAAGTGACCTCCAGCTTGTGTAAGGTGATTTTTATTGCCTGGCCCAGGCTGTTCAGATCATTTTTGTAAGATTCAAACATTTTATTTTACGATCTATTTATGATTTTGTTCTTTTTCTTCGTATAGCTTGTTTGAGGGCGGTTACGGTAGGTTTTTAAAGTGATTTTCGTATCGAAATATATCAAAATAATATTTTTTTTTATTTTTTAAGAATCATTTTTGACATCAGCACATCAAAATAATCTAAAAACACCAAAATATATTCATTTAAAATGAAAAAAAAAAGAATTTATGCGCAGTTGAAAATTAATTTCATTTTCCATGCCTTTTTTTTTTGTCTAAATCATTTCAGAGACGAAGGTTAACTGTTCTGCTATTGTCAACGAAAATTAATATTTTTATATTATATATATTAAAACATCTACATTAATAATTAGATAGAAAATTAATTACACACGTGGGCCAAGTACTGTACAGCCTACATTGTTCACAAAAGCCCTGCGGGGTGTCGATTTTGATATTCTGCCTGCTGTCTTGCATGTCCGGTTCCTGGCCCGGATCTGGTCACGGAATGGCAGGATCCGCCTTTGCTAAACGGGGCTCACCACCGGAAAATGACCCAAGGACGGTCTTTCGAGGGGCATTTTTGTGAGAAAAAAATGTCTCGACGGTTGAGAGAACTAGAAAACCGCGTCCCTGCATGGATTATTGGATCAATTATTGTATATTTAGATATAAGAAATATCGTTCGAGCACTTTGTTTTTTAATGTTATTATTTTAGAGACAGTAGACTAACAGATTTGAGGCTCACACGTGTAGTGTCTTTCGCTCATAATTTTTATTTATTTATTTATTGTTATTTCTATTTTTTGTCTACATCATTAGATTTTACTCAGTGAACCAGTCACTAGCTAACTTGGATTTTTTAAATGCCAAACCAGTATATTTTATTTATTTTTTATTTAAATCAGTTTAGACCCCAAATTAATTGGGTGGCAGGTCTAACACATTGGACTTTTCGGTTTTATTACTATTTTTACAGTGGAGGCTTAAGAAGGAAGAAGATAATTTATGGTCAGTTATTTTATTTATTTATTTTTTGTATTTATTTCCTCCTCATTTATTGCGTGTTTAATGAGTTTTTTTGGTCACTTTGTTTCATATAATTAGTACTGGTGTATTAAAATAACTCGATCAAAAAATCAAATATTGTGTTATTAAACTTAGTTTAAATTTTTGCCTATTATAAGGATTTCAATTATTAATACTTAGTAATTTGTATTGCTATACTTTTTAATTGTCTTGAGAATGAGTATTGTATATAGTTATTGAACGATAACTACAAGGAAAAAAACAGAGATTAATTAAGGATGAAGAAAAGAGCGGCCACGATACGTAAACATAATAAAAAAGACACGTGTCGGTGATTTATATATAATTTAGCAACACGCTCTCTTTTGTTTTCTTGTCCATTATTAATCAATAAATCTAGGTTACTTGAGACTCTGTGTTACAATTCTGAAACAAAAATCTTTTTTATTCTGAGACAGAAGATAGAAACGATAATGTCTTACGATTACCTCTTCAAGTACATAATCATCGGTGATACAGGTTGGTCCCTCTTCCTTCTCTACTTGCTTTTCCTTTTTCTTTTTTCTTTTCTCTTAAATTATATATAGTTATAAACTATAGAGAAAATTCTGAACTACAAGGTTATGAATAAATTTTTGAATAATCAACCTCTCCTCATAAACACGAAGAATAGATATCTAGACCAGATAAAAATATTTAATATTTAATATTTATTTGCAAATGTATATAACCATTTTAGCCCTACAAAACGACAAAATCATGTTCTGACCATTAAGGGTGCCCCGGTAATTGACCATTTTCTTATTCATTTCTGCCGTCCATTTTCAAAGCTCACGCGTTCTGCTATCGGCGCGTGCGGCGCATTTAGCGTCCAAAAATACCCAACTGACGTCTAGAATGATTTTCATCAATGCCCCCTTATCACTTCTGCGGCGCGTGTAAGTATACAGTGGTCGTAGACGTTGTAAGGGTCGTTTGAAAATGTTCACCCACTTTCTCTCTCCTGCCTGTGCAATCTGACGTCAGCGCAGCTGTTTTTTCTGAAATTTCACTTCAGTCCCTACACTTGGAATTCTGTTTTTTTGGTCCTTATTGTTATTATATAGGTTTTGATTTGTTTCAATTTCGTCCTTCAATTGAAATTAATTATATATTGTAGTTTCATTTCGATCCTTAGACTTTGAATTTCGGAAACTGGTCTGGAATCCATATTATTTTCAGTATCAAAGTTTCGATTTATTTCAATGTTATCCTTCCATGCAAATTAAGTATAAATTTCAGTTTCATTTCGGTCCTAATTCTTTTAATTTTGGGTTTTGTTTCAAATTATTTAATTTCATTAGTATCCATGTTTGGATTTATTTCAATTTTGTCCTTCAAATTATATTTATTATATATGTTTGTTTTTAATTTTATCACTTATACTTTTAATTCCTTTATTTTTTTATATATTTCTGTCCATATTTATATACATATGCTATTAGTTTCTATTTTCAAATTTTCTTCATTTCTAATGTTATTAAGTTTTTTATTTAATGTTCAAATTTTTATATGTGCTGGTAATCATTTAAAAATTAATAATTATTATGATCTATCTTTTTTTCCCCTTCAAGTCACATAATTTCATATTATTATTGATAAGCCATTCAAAATAATGATAATGATTATTTATTAGTTTTGTTTTCTATTAAATATGTCAGACTAATTATATTTTTTGATATTTATTTAATTTTACTATCATTGATCTTAAATACTTTTAATATAATAATATGAGTAATAAATCTTATAAAATAAAAAAAATTATGGAGTTTTTTTTACAATAAATATGGTCTCGCCAATTTTTATTATTTTCACTGTTATTAATTTTTTTTACATTTTAATTTAATTTGTGTTAATGATCATTTTAAGATTGATATATATATATATATATATATATATATATATACAACCTAGATTTTTTGGGGAAAAAAATTACTATCATTGTTCTGAAATAATTTTAATATAATAATATGAGTCATAAAATTTAATTCTAATTTTGTCCTCTTTTGTTTAAGCTTATTTCTTAGAAATATTTGATTGTTGGATTTGAGATTGTTTTTGTAAAAAAAAAAATGTTTAATATTTCAGATCTGATATTACTGAGGACAAAATATAACTTACAAACAAAATGGGTAGAAAAATTTACCCAAGTTATCTACAATTCAAAATATACAGACCAATTTCCCTATGTTTTGATTACACTGTTCTTTTTAAGCGGAAAAAAAACTCATTTCTAACAGATTTGATCTATTAAAAACCCAAGTAAAAAACTCATTTCTATGGATGGACTGCATTGAGGTTCGTGGCAGATAATCCAGGTGTCTGGGCTTTCCATTGCCATATCGAGCCGCGGTTGCATATGGGCATGGGCGTGGTTCTAGCCGAGGGTGTCCAGCGTGTCCCTAAGATTCCCAACGAAGCTCTTTCTTGTGGTTTCACCGGGAAGAAGTTCATCACCGGAAACCATTTTTAATGCCATCTTTAATTTATCGACGGGTTTGCTATATGATTTCCTGTACGCTAAGCAACTTAATTGGAGCCCACCAATATTGTATAATATTTAACTAGCTAGAGGGAATGTGCTTCTCAAGGGGCCGGAGAGATGTATGTACGTATTTATAAGGTATTCGGAATTTGAGGTATACATTATAAATTACTCTAGCGTATTCTACTTGATTTATTCTTCTAGTTGCTGTCGTCGACGACGTCTTCGTCTCTCACGACTGCTACCATTTGATGAAATGCAGCCTTAAAAAGTTCAAGCTTAAAAGTATGTATAGTTATAAACTATAAAGAAAATTCTGAACTATAAGGTTATGAACTATATGGGAGAGTAGAAATCTAAACCAAATAAAAATATACATTTTAACTAAGAAAATTCTGAACAAAAATTATGTTATATATATATATTAATTCTACGTAGAATTCAGAGATTCGTCTTTCATGTTAGAGATCCTAATCATGTCATCTTATATTCCTGACTTCAAATTAGATGTTGTCACGTCATGAAAATCCTTGATTCTCATCACACCTCAACAACACTCTCCCCCCACCTGCCCACGAAAAGTGACCTGTTAGGTGATTTTTATTGCTTGTTTAAAGATAAAAAAGAAATACTCGAATATATAAAATTAAATACGAGACACTTAAATAAAAAAATGTAAAAAAAATGCAGATTTCTCTTATTATGTCAATAAAAAATACTTGAAAATAATTATTCGGTATTTGATATGTATGAAAAATAAATATTAATAAGAAAAGAAAAATAATTAATTCAATAAATATTTAATAAATATGATTAATTAAAACAAAATATTAAAATGAAAAAAATTAATTAGATTTGATTTATTTCATGGTAACAAAAAAAATCACAATATCTAAAAAATTAACCTCATAGTGAGAAAATAGAAGATGAATTTGCTATACTAAGCGAAGGTGAAAAAAATAATAAGATATTTAAGATTAGGGACTGATATGTTAATATATTATACCGTGGAGACTAATTTGTAGTTATCTTGGTTTTCAATTCAGCATGAGGGAGAGGAAAAAAAGCCGGGGCCCACCATCGTAAGCAATCCAAAAAACACCAAGCACGCGCTTCTGTAGATATAGATGTCACGGAAAGTGTTCAGTTTTGTTTATTGACAAAATGTTGTCAAGCTTTTGAAACTTAAAAGTATTTTTGATTTAAAAATAAATCAAAATAATATTTTTTTATTTAAAAAAAATATTTGTAACACCAACAAATAAAAATAATATAAAAATATAAAATAATTTAATTTAAAATAAAAAAATATTTTATTTTTTTCAAAAATATTTTTAAAACACTAAAGCATTGTTTCATCAATAAATATAAAATTAAGTTTGTTTGGTAAACTTGTTCAGTTTTAATGACTTTTTAGTGATTTAATTAGTATAGCTAAATTTATTTCAAACCAATTTCGTAAAAAAAATAGCATTGCTCTAAATTTCTAATCTACCAATCAATAGCATAAATTTATATATTTACAATCAAAGAAGGTGCCTCATGATTATTATTTCAAAACCTAAAGCAATCCAAGATTTAGTTAATTTAGGTCTAGATCATTCCGAATTAAAAAAAAACATGAAAACTAACTAAGTAAATAATTTATTAAAAATAATATATTTTTTAAATCAACCTATATTATTGCTTTAAATTAATCACGAGTTAGATTTTATTTGCATGTTTAAGAGCATAGTTAATATTGTTTTTTAAAATATATTAAAATAATATATATAATATTTTATTTTGTTTTTCAATATCATCACACCAAAATTATTATAAAAATAATATAATATTTAAAAATAAATAAAAATAAAAACACGGTATCTTTGTCTGTGATTTAAAGAGACTCTTATATTTAAAGGGGTACATGAGAATGTGAGATAATTTTTTAAAATGTTTTTTCATTTGAAAATGTATTATAATAATATTTTTAAAATATATTAAAATACTTTTTTTTTAAATATTCTTTATATCAGCCTATTAAAATGATATTAAAAAATTAATTTAAAATAAATATTTTTTCTTAAAAAACATTTTTAAAATCCATAATCAAATATTTCTGGCAATTTCTGACTATCTTCCAATTCATTTCCCATTTATAACAATTTCTTCACCAGTTCTTCTCTTTTTCTGCAACTACTACCCTCCTCTCTCTATGCTGCATATGGCAACTTGTCTCGGGCTATTTCCTCCAGCTCCCGCAGGAAAAACTTTCCAGCTGAACCATAGATCTCCTTCTCTATTCTCCTCTCCAAAACCCCATATCACACCTTCAAGAAAATCCCGCTATGGAATCCAAAGCAGCAAGTTTGGAAGTTTTCTTGACTTGAAACCCGAATCAAAACCCGAGTTATTGGATTTCGATCTCTCATGGTTTGATCCTGCTGACAGGCCTCGCTGCTTTGATGTGATCATCATTGGGACTGGCCCGGCTGGTTTGCGTCTTGCCGAGCAAGTGTCCGGCTATGGAATTAAGGTATGTTGTGTTGATCCCTCGCCACTTTCTATGTGGCCTAACAACTATGGTGTTTGGGTTGATGAGTTTGAGAGCTTGGGGTTTGTTGATTGTTTGGACAAGACATGGCCTATGGCTTGTGTCCATATCGATGATGGCAGGACCAAGTATTTAGACCGTCCTTATGGTCGTGTTGGTAGGAAAGAATTGAAGACAAAATTGCTGGAGAATTGTGCTTCTAATGGGGTTAGGTTTCATAAGGCTAAGGTTTTGAATATGGAACACAAGGAGTTTGAGTCTTCAATTGTTTGTGATGATGGGATTGAACTAAAAGCTAGCTTAGTTGTTGATGCAAGTGGTTTTGCTAATACTTTTACCGAGTATGATAAGCCAAGAAACCATGGATATCAGATTGCTCATGGCATTTTAGCTGAAGTGGATTGTCATCCATTTGACTTGGATAAAATGGTTCTTATGGATTGGAGAGATTCCCATATGGGAAATGAACCTTACCTGCGTGCCAATAACTCAAAAATCCCGACCTTTCTCTATGTCATGCCATTTGATTCAAACCTGGTATTTTTGGAAGAGACTTCTCTAGTTAGCAGGCCTATGCTATCTTACATGGAGGTTAAGAACAGGATGGTAGCAAGATTAAGGCATTTAGGAATCAGAGTGAAGAATGTAATAGAAAACGAGAAATGTGTGATCCCAATGGGAGGACCTCTCCCGAAAATCCCTCAAAGTGTGATGGCTATTGGTGGGATTTCAGGGGTAGTCCACCCCTCAACCGGGTACACGGTGGCTAGAACAATGGCCTTGGCCCCAATCGTAGCTGATGCAATTGTGGAGTGTCTTGGCTCAACCAGAATGATTAGAGGAAGGCCACTTCATCATAGAGTGTGGAATGGGTTGTGGCCATTAGAGAGAAGATGTACAAGGGAATTTTATTCTTTTGGGATGGAGACTTTGCTGAAGCTTGATCTGAATGGAACCAGGAGATTTTTTGATGCTTTCTTTGATTTGGATCCTTATTACTGGCAAGGGTTCCTCTCCTCCAGGTTATCTCTCAGAGAGCTTCTTTTCTTAAGCTTATCATTATTTCGTAATGCCTCAAATCCATCTAGGTTTGATATTGTTACAAAGTGTCCTGTTCCCCTTGTTAAAATGATGGGGAATTTGGCACTTGAAACCATCTAAGGATGGAAAGTTGCAACACATATTGATCAAGTGATCACATTACTGAATAAAATGATCATCAAGCCAGCCTTTTCAAACTACCACAGCTTGAGCAACTTATGAGCTAGCTCCCTCTCCATAGTCAAAGAAACAAGATTGTTGAGACTGGAAATGAAGTTCATTAAGGCGTATGTGAATTAACCTGCTATAATTTTCCCTGCTAAATTTCTCTAACTGTGTAATGAATGTTGAAGAAATATTCTTGCTTTCTTCTCTTTAGTGCATGAGCATGTGAAAGGGCAAAATATACAGGGCCTGTTTGGACGACCCGCGTTTCCCAGCGATAACCATTTTCACCTGGAAATCAAGCCTCAAAACCGGGCACTTGGTGGATGCCAACGATTACAGACAAAGAAACCAAAATCAATGTGACCTATATTCACTGTTTGATCATGGTACTGCACCCAATGGCTCCCAAAAACCAGTTGAAATTGCTTGACCATTGCTCAAGTGGATCACCCTCTGTCTCAAGAAAGCTCAACCCTGCAACTTTGTACCTTAAAGTCATTTTTCTTCTTGCTGTGGTCGTAAGAATTCCTCAAGATACAACTTTTTTTTGGAAATTTCCATTTATTTTTTCTCGGACTTTGTGAACTAAACACCATCTGATCAACGAAGTATACACCAGCAAACAACTTCTTATTGACAAGTCAAGTAGAATGTCCTTACCGTTGCATCACCATATCAATGCGTATGAATCTATCTACCTGCTGACAACTCCTCTAGGGAGCCTATAGAAATAGTAAAAGGATGGCAATGGATATATATCATAAGCCAGTTTCTACTTATATATACATTCTATGTATAAAAGGTTTAGATATCCATAACATCCTTTCTGTATCAATTACTCCATACAAATTATTATTCAACATAAGAAAGTCATATATATGTATATATTGGATTAATAAAAATAAAGATGTATTTATTTGCATATTATACTAATGTATAATTGAATTTCACGCTGAATTTGACAATATTTATATTTTATTATTTGTTAAATAATATATATATATATATATAAGATAAGATAAGATAAAAAAATAAAGATATATGTACATGCATATTATACTAATGTAGTTAATTATTAAAAATATATATTTGTTCATATCAATATCCATTAAATTAACCATTGAATTTGAGTTAAATTGGCAACAATTGGAGTTAATATTGGGCTTTGTGAATAATATCGATTTAATTAAATCCACACGGATGGGCTTTATTTAATACTGCGGCCTTTTTCTCTCTCGACGGGAGAAAAAAAAAAACTTCATTTCAGCGAAAGGTCATCGGCAGTAGAGAAAGAGACTACCTCCCACTCTGTCCATAACTTCTTCTACCCACTTGCTTCTCTCTCTTCCTCCTCAATTCCACCAAACTAAATTTTTATCCATGCTTTCGATTTTTCCAATTCTTGATATTCAATTTGGGTTTTGAATCAATCCATGAGGCCGATAAGGCTACCGGAACCACCTAGTCCCACCATGGGAGTACCTGAGATCTTCGAAAACGGCGCGTACAACGTCATTCGCCGCGCCGTCGTTATTGGCAATGGATTTCCCGGTTCAGAGAACCAGAGCCTCGGCTTAGTTCACGCTCTCGGCCTCGCCGATAATTACGTGCTATACGTCAGTTCATTTCCCTCTCTCAACTCCTTAATCACCAAAAAAATCTATGATTTCCTGTTTTTGTTAGTTCAGTTTGATTGTTTTTTTCTGAGATTTTCATAATCTACACGAAGTCAGGGATTTGTTTTTTATCCTTAGATTATTTTTTCGAGTATTTCTTTCTGATAGAAGTTTGATGCAGAGAGTGACGAGACCAAGTGGAGGGATAAATGAGTGGCTCCATTGCCTTCCGGTTTCTCTCCACAAAATCTTGTACTACATCATAAGGCGGATATATAGTTATTCGCGGCTTATAGTTTCAAGAGGGAAGGAAATTGCGCCTCTGCCTTCAGAAAATGGTGGCAGTGTGGGCTTGTCGTCAATATTAGAAGCTGATTCGAAGCAGATTGTGAATATGGCTCGCGAGAGTTATGAGAAGTAAGTTTATTACGGACTTTTGCTTAATTTGAGTCTGTTAACTTGCTAAAGGTGTTGAAAGTATATATTTTTGAGCGAATTTTACTGTTTTATTCGAACAAAGATGCAAAGTAGAAAGTACGGTTCTTGTAAGTTATTACTTCAAATGAGTTGTTATAGAGGTCAATAGACAACACCTTACTTGCTACGAATCCTCATGAAATGGAAAGAAAATGATATTGGCGATTGATGGATTGTAACATGTGCTCGAATGGAAGTGAAAAGGTTGTGTTATGAATGATTGATGGTGGTTTAACATTACAATTTTAGACTCCTGATTGACTTTCACTTAATTCTTTTGAAAAGAATTGATAGACCTATATCTCGATCCATTATTGCCTTTCATTTTTTTATAATCTCAAATTCTTGTCTGCATTCAGTTTTGTGTGTCTTTGTTTCCCAGTGGATCTATCGAGATTTGATCCCTTTCACTCTACTCAAGTACATCTTCGTTCCAAACTAGTTGGTATTTGCAAGTATATGGATCTGTTTTCCCATTTTGCACGCTTTAGTTCCTCTCACTAAACAGATGATAGATTTCCTCCTTTTTTAAATTTATTTGTTTTGATTCATTCAGGGATGGCCCTTTGTTGGTGGTTGCATCTGGCAGAGATACTATTTCAATTGCAAGCTCTATAAAACGTTTAGCATCAGAAAAAGTTTTCCTTGTCCAGGTTTGAGGCCTTCCCTTCATGTAAATTGCACCTGATAAAGCTATTTGCTACATTATATAAATAATAGCACAGTTCTGTGATGGCTATCCAAAGAATATATCGATTAGGATCAGGTTTGTAACCTGTTGCTATTTGTATCTGATGGAAGGAGACAGCATTGTATATGTAGGGGCTAGCATATCCTTATGGTAGCTTATTATATAGTGGCAGCTACAGCTTCCAAAGCACTTTAACTTAATCCGCTCTCTGCTACTGCCTTCAAGCTTCTGATATTCCCTTTATTTTCTCATGCAGATACAACATCCAAGGTCAGACTTGAGTAGGTTTGACTTGGTGGTCACACCTCATCATGATTATTATGCTTTGACTCCTCAAGCACAGGAACAAATTCCTCGGTTTATTCGGAAGTGGATAACTCCACATGAACCTCCTGATCAGCATGTGGTATGTATCAGATCATTGAAATGAAATTTTTATTTTTTTTCCCCTTGAAAAATATCTCTTGTTGAAGATGGTAATCTGCAATTTATAACATGACCATTGAACTGCAGGTTCTTACTGTGGGAGCCTTGCATCAAATTGATTTTGCTGCATTGCGCAGTGCAGCTAGTACATGGCATGATGAGTTCGCACCTTTGCCAAAGCCTTTGCTGGTGGTTAACATTGGAGGGCCTACATGTAATTAGCCATTATACTTTTTACCCATTGTTTGTTTCTGTGATTTGAAGTTTTGCTGCAAATTGCCAGCCTCACTTTCACCATCATTTCTTCATATAGTGATCTGTGCATTATTTTGTGTTATATTAATCTCATAGGAGCATTGCCTTTGTAGTACCTACTGCACGTGTTGATTTTTCTTGCATGTTGGATGGTTGAACCCTGGGTGAGGGAGGTCGTGAGGTTCCAATCTTGATTGTGTGCTGGAAAGGGGAATCCTTTTGCACTAAAGCACAAGTTGGTTGTAGAAATTAAATGCTGAAATTGTTATGAGAGTCAAAGCTGACTATTGTTGTTGTTTTTATGTTGTGGACTCTTCGAAATAACTCAAGTACCAAAACTAAACCTGGCTTTACTATGCACTGAAAATGAAGACACACAATTCCTTGTATGATTCTATTATATATCATCTTAACACTAGTTACATTTAATTTCTTGAAGGAAATGCAATTTTCTTATTCTCTTTCATGTTAGCATATCAATAACTGAATTTAAAACAGAACACTGCCATACTTGAAAGGATTTGAATCCCAAATAAAGAATAAAGAATTGAAGAAATAGGCTTGATTATTTTTTCGTTCTGCGTTCTTTTGGTTTAAAATAGGCTTGGTTATTTTTCTGTTTTGCTTTGTTTCGGTTTATGGTTATTTTAACTCAGAAGTTTTCTGTTCTCTTAATTCTTTCTGTCTCATGGACCTAGTATTTTAAATGTGATTATATAATATGGTGCCCCAAACTCTTTAGGTCGCTGTCGTTATGGATCTGACCTTGCCCAGCAGTTATCTGCCTTTTTGACTAACGTGCTTGTGAGCTGTGGGAGTGTCAGGATATCTTTCTCAAATAGGACACCTAAGAAGGTATAGCCACTTGTTCCTTGCAGTTTATTCTTTCAATACTTGCCACCTATTACTCAATATATGTTTTTGTAAATCTACCTTCAGGTTTCAAACATAATAATTAAAGAACTAGGAAACAATCCAAAAGTGTACATATGGGACGGCGAAGGTATTGTTGATTGATTCAGAAACTTCATACCTGTTAAATTTTTAGAGGTCACAATCTTATATGTTTTTTATGTTATAACATTCAGAGCCAAATCCATATATGGGACATTTAGCTTGGGCAGATGCATTTGTTGTCACAGCAGATTCAGTCAGTATGATAAGCGAGGCTTGCAGTACTGGGTATGTATGAACAATTATTTCTATCATCTTTGAAAGATTTAGACATATTAAAGCTCTGAAATGCCCTATTTTACCCTGTAAACGCTTATTTAAAATTTCCATACTGTTCTTGCAGGAAACCTGTTTATGTGATGGGATCTGAGCGTTGCACATGGAAGTTGGCTGACTTCCATAAATCTTTGAGGGAGAGAGGGGTGGTTCGATCATTTACAGGATCTGAGGATGTAAGTAAATAGTAGAATTTTTATTTATGTTCTTTTTATGCCACTATTTGTAGAGTCCTGTACCCTGACTTTGTTTTATCAAAGTAATTGCACATGTTTGACTCCTCTAAATACAATGAGCCCTTTTACCTGTTGGACAAATGTCTTCTCCCATTTGATTGATCTCAAGGACATTTGCCTGGTATGGTGTGCTCTAAGTACTCTCCTGGTCCCATAGTAGCTGTCAAACTTTGGTTTTTCAATTATTTAAAAGCAACTTCATTTATTACTTCCTCGCCAGAGTAAGTTTTCAAAATTATACTTTATGGAGAAATAGATAACAAGTCTACTTGATAACAGTTGTGTTATTAATCAAAATAACTAAAGCTATATTTGAATGGTTATATAATGTCAGGCAACTATTAAGGTGCTTGTTTCTCATCCACTTTAGTTGATTGGTTTTGTAATGGCTGTCCTGGGAACTTGTTCTGGTTAATAGTTTTTATGTTCTTCATTCTGGAAATTATCGTCATTCTCTTTGTGCAATGAAGAATTAGCGTGCTGAGTTCACATCAATTTCTTCACTTGATTATGTGAATAATCTGTTCGTCTGTCTCTCTCAGATTTCAGAGAGCTGGAGCTACCCACCTCTAAACGACACCGCTGAAGTTGCTCGTCGAGTCCATGACGTGCTTGCGGAAAGAGGATTGAGAGTGCGGCCATAAACCTTGTTTATAGTTTGATGTCAACTAATTCTTGAAACATATTTCTGTTTGGAAAGTGAAGCCAGGAAAAATGGTTTGTTTGATAGCACGCATAGGAATCCAACTGCAATGCATTGATAGATGTTAAAATTAATTCTTTTTCCCTTATGGAGGAGGGGTTTTGAGATATGATACATGTAAAAACTAAAGGTGAACTCAACTAGCGCGGCTTGTAATATAGGTAGAGTGCAAGGCATCCTTTTCTTCTTCTGTGCAGCCCAATTGATTTCAATTTGGCACCCGTTTCATGCTGTGAGAATAAATTTTGTATTGAGCAAATTTTTGTCTCTCCGTAACTTGTATCTTTAATGGTGATTGGTTTGCGCGGGGGGGGGGGGGGGGGGGGGGGGGGGAGCAAGAATGAAGTTCCATCAAGATGTGTCTTTATTCTGTTCTATTCATCGGTTTGTTCCAGTTTACTTTAACAACTCCCCTCTTCTTTGGACTGCAACCATGATGATTGTTTGTGCATGTTTAATTTAGCAGGGGGTTCAGAGGCATCTGGTTCAGAGGCATCTGGTTCAGACCTAACCTCTTAAGACTTGGCTCAAGAGGGACAAATGGTGGTCGGAAAAACAATTTTCAGTGCCCTCACAGCTTGGTTGACCGGGAAAATAGATTAATCCACCATGAGCTGCCGGAACCAGTTTTGTTTGAAACTGCCTGGAGCCTCTTTCTATTTTTCGGAGGGGATAGGAGTGGTGAACCTGAGAGCCGAAAGGACAGAAGCAAAATCTTTGCAAAGACGAAGGAAACCGATTTTTTTTTTCTTTTTCCATGGGAGGTTCCATTGGTCAATCCATAAGATGGGGATTCCTTTCTTTCGTTGGACTATCTAGTTATCCCTTGGGGCAGTGAAATTATAATTGTTAAATTAGGTTTACCTAGAAAATCTAGGATCTAAAATCTAAGATGTACAGAGTTTTCATTTGAAGCGGAGAAAATATTAACTCAGCAAAACCTTCGTGTGAATCCAATTGGGTTTTTAATAAATTAATAGAACTTGTTAAACCCGATTCAAATTTAGCTGGGCTTACACTAATTTTTTTTAAAAGCTGTAGTTTTAATAAAAAAACAATTACCGGTGACCTAAGCTAATTTGATGATATAATGATTCTCTCTCTCTCTCTCTCTCACAACTACCTGCTAAAATCCCCATATATTAGATCAATCCTGTAAAGCAGAGATAGCCCTGATCCATCAATTTCATAAAAGAGAAGTGCTGATGACAACATTCACCCTTTAACAATAGATAATTAACAAGAGTGAACTAACAAGTGCATATTTCATGGAAAATCGCAAGTTCGAAACATCGATGACTCCATCTTTATATTCCTCATTTCCTTCAATACGTCCAATTCGATTATTTAAAAAAAAAAAAATATTTAGTGGAGCAAGCTAGATCGTGGCAACCACTCCTCGATCGATCGCTAACGTTGTACAAACACCTAATTTGCTAATACAGAGCTAACCCATCAACTTTATTCTCCTCCATGAACCCTATATATAATCCCATCCTTTCGTGGCATTCCATTACCAACCAGCTCTCCTCTCCTGATCAGTACTATCCTTTTGCAATGGACTCAGACAAGAGTGGCGAAGCAACAAAAATCAGTATTCAAGAACCAAAGGCAGAAACGAAAGGAAAAGGCATTATTGCTGGTGCTCTTGCTCCTGTAATAGTCGCAGCAAAAGCTGCTCGGCGCCCACGAAAAGGATGGAAAAAAGGCGCAGCCATTTTCGACTTGGTTCTCAGGCTGTCTGCCATTGTCGCTGGTTTTGCTGCCACTAGCCTTATGGGGACAACAGACCAGACACTTCCTTTTTTCACTCAGTTCTTCCAGTTCCATGCTCAGTATAATGATCTCCCGACTTTCTTGTATGCACGCGTAGACTATATATTCTTACTTTTAACTTGTAAAGCTGCGCTTGCCTTAGAGTTTTCGATCATTATGAACAAGCTAGCTTTAATTTGCAATAATGGGCACGTATAATTAAGCTGGAATATTGTGTCCATTTGCAGGTTTTTCGTGATTGCTAATGCCATAGCCAGTGGATACCTTGTTCTTTCCTTGCCCTTCTCAATAGTCTGCATCATTCGGTCTCATGCATCAGGACCAAGGCTCCTCCTCCTCATCCTCGATTCCGTGAGTTCATCTAGCCGCCATTACTAGCTAATATCAGAACCTCTTGCAAGCTCTAACATTCTACTTGCTAAGAACAGTATTAATTATTTAGCATAATGCATGCATGGATTCGCGCAGGTAATGATGGGACTGACAACATCAGCTGCTTCTGCTTCTGCTGCCATCGTGTACCTGGCTCATAATGGGAACTCAAGCGCAAATTGGAATGCTTTTTGCCAGCAGTTTGGTAATTTCTGCCAGCAGGTCAGCAGTGCTGTGGTGGCTTCCCTCATAGCAGCCACCCTGCTCCTTTCCCTGGTTGTGGTGTCTGCTTTTGCTCTTCGAAAAATGAAGTGATCGTCGATCGTGAGGGATCGACTTCATGATCTCCGTTGCTGTATTTATTAAGGGTCTTAAATAGTTTTCTGTGTTTTACAGTGCTTCAAAAAGAAAGAAGACAAAAGGAAGAAATTGATGTGATTTCATTTCATCTGTCTGTGGGGTTTGGCGAATGCCTTGCATTTCTGATATGCAGGCAGCTGTGTGTATGTGCTTGTGTGATTTGTCTGAATATATGATATCATCATTTTCTGAAAATTGATCTTTCTTTTTATGTGTAGTTGATGAACTTTTTTTTTATAATAATACGATTTCGCTTGCTAAACATTTTTATTTTTTCTATATTATCCTGCTATATCTCTTCAAAATTGTTCAACCTTGCTCTAGCATTCTAGTTAGAGCCGAAGTTATTAAACTTAATCACTGGTTAGTAGACAAGTTAAGTTGAATTAATACAAGTTAATGAAAACTATATCATTATTTTTTAAAATAATATTATTTTAATTATTTTTAAACTAAATTAAATTTTTACTAAGCTGATCAAGTCACAAAATGACTTGTTAGGTTAACTACATAATTTTAGATTAAATTCCATCTATTTTTTTTTAAAGTTTAATTCAAATTAATTTCTGAGTACATTTAACATTGATTAAAACCATCATTCAAATTATAGAAATTTTTAGGAAAGATCTTTCATTTAATGCTTGACAAGTGAGTTATATTTTTATTGTGTCTTAATTTATAAAAACAAAACTTATTATTTTTTTTACCTTCTTAAGAAAAAAAAAGTAAAATCTTTGAAATAATAAAAAAATCCCAAGTTAAGATAACTTTTTTTTTATAAAAAATAAAATCACATTTTAATTGAATAGAGTAAACCATGCCAACTCGTAACCTCAACTTGGAGCGGGCCATGGGTGGCGATTTCTAGAAATTTATTAGAAATGTGTAATAAACCAATAAAACAACACGGGTAATAATCATCGCCTAGCCGTCTACGACCCCCCCCCCCCCCCCCCCCCCCCCCCCCCTTTTCTCCTCCTTCTCCACCAAGCTATTTGCTTTATCATCGCTTTTGTTCTTTAAATATAAATAAAACCCTAATAATAAATCTCTCTCTCTCTCAGATCTTAACAATTTTCTTTGCCAATCTGTTCGTCTTCTTCCTCTTTCTCCCTGTCAGGTGAGTCTTCTTCCCGAGTCAATTCTAGGGTCTTCTCTTGTTGTTATTTCTCTTGATCTTTGATGGCGTTTCTTTGACTTGATTATGCATTCTTTTCCTGGTTGATGAGAAATGAAAGTAAAGAAAGGAAAATATGTGGTATTTGGTTCGATTGCATAATTTAAGTCAATTAGTGTAGCTAAGGTGAATTAAAGGAAGTGTCTTTTGGTTGATAAGAAGGGTTTTAGCTTTGGATTTTGGAATTCTGTTCGGATTAGTCTTCTTTTTGTAGCTTTTAACTGGGAGCTTGAAGGGTTTGATATTGATATCTTGTAAAGAAGCAATCTTTTAGAAGGATGATAATGATAACGTGCTTAGATTTTTAAGTTAGGATTTAATGCACAATTCACTTAAAATTTCCCACATTTGCTTGGAAATTGCAAAAGGGCTTAAGGGTTTAGACTTAAAAAACCTCAGAAACTTGGAAGTGTTATGTTTTAAGGAAAGCAGTGATTTTTATTTGTTTGATTTTTTTGTGGTAATTGCAGCTTGGGCTTTTGAAGGTGAATCTTTGGATTTCCTTTTCCGGGTAAAATTCGACTATTTAGAGAAGGTTATTATTGTTTAAAAGTTGGAGGTCTGGGTCTCATGAGAATTGTTAGGGGAATGCAGAAATCTTTTCGCTGCGACAACAAGGAGCTGAACGCACTGGGCTGGAAGAACTCCTTCAGCCACGGAATTGGCATTACTGCACCTAAGGCAAGAACGCGTGACAAACCTATGAGTCTTTAAGTCTGGGAGGAAGAATTGGTTCTTGGGTTTGTATACTTGAGGACAATAAATATTGACGCAAGATGACTCGGATTCTAGTTCAACGAGGCAGTGGTTCTTCAAACCAGAGCCGAGCAGGGTCTTCTACAGCTGCTCGGCCAGATAGCACCCCCCAGGCTGTGTCAACTGTGAGAGATGAGGAAATTGGTGAGGAGGTGCAAGAGCAGGCAGTGGCTGATGAATTCTTGGAGAACAGTGGTAGTAATGATAATAAAGTGGTAAAAAGTGATGAACTTTTGACAGACAGTATAAATGATGATCAAATTGAGAGTGTGAATGACGGCATTGTTGATAATGAGAAAAAAGATAATGATGAAGGGGTGGGATCAGGAGATTTGGTTAAAGGATTGAGTGGACTGATTCTGGAGAGATCTCTGGTGGAGAGTGAAGGTTCAAGTGCTGGTTATCTAGAGGTTTATAGTGGAAGCCCACAACCACCTCCTCCTCCTGTGCCACCTCCAAAATCTGCCCTAACAAACACGAATTCAAGAAGATTAATGTCAGGACCTTCAAATTCTGTGCGAATTGGACCATCTAGAAGAGCAGTTGCTTGGCCTGTTGTTTCAACAAGGTCCTCACCAGCTGGATCACGGCCATCTTCTCCTAGGTCTCATGATGAAAATGAGGGGTACAATAGTGGTGATGAGCAGAATCCTTGCTCTGTTTCCTCATATGATGATTTCGTAAGTTTCCAGTGCTAAATATATAGCTGGTGGGACATGGCTTGACCATTGCACTTTGTGTAATAAGTCTTGTCTAGCTTAAAATTAAGCCCTCAATCATGTAGCTTCCGATGCAGCTGTGTGTTTGTATCATGTTACTTCACATGTTCTAACGCTGCCATTTTAAATTTTGTTTTGTTGGAGTTAGACTTGTAGCTGTGCTATGATCTCTACTTGATTAATGTTCACTGGCATAGTTTGATTTGCCTTTTGTTTCCCCTGGGCTGGTGGACTTCTCTGTATTTAGGAGAGCATTTGTTGTCACAAATCGATGGCTGTCTTTTTTTAATGCTTAGTGCAATAGATCTTGTAGTGTTCCATTTCATTCATTTTCCTGATAATTGCAATCCTGACCCAAAGATATGATTTAGCATCTCAATGATTCAATTGTATTTATTTCTCTAAAATTGGTCTTTTGCATCTATTGCAGGAAAGAGAACGACAGTTTGAGATTGACATCAGAAGGTCCAAAGGATTAGAAGTCAAAAAAATGTTGGAGGATGGGAATTGTCTCTTTCGTGCTGTGGCTGATCAGGTTTATGGGGACTCTGAAATGTATGATGTGGCTCGACAAATGTGCATAGATTATATGGTAAGTTTATTTTTTCTGTTTGTGCATTGGTCAAGATCATGGTCATTTTGTTGTGGCTTGACATCTACTTGAATAAATTGCGCATCCAGTTTAAACAGTGTCATAAAAAAGACACGTCATGGTACTAGCCACTTGTCTTGTTCACTAATCATTTTATATTTTAGTTTTATGAGGTGTATTTAATTGATGGTTGATGAAATAGAGTTTGATTCATGATTATCGTTATGCCATTTCATGTTTTGTGATAAATAGTTTCACTTGGGCGATTTCCTGGACAATTTGAGATAATAGGGAATAAATAAATTTAAAAAAAAAAGAAATTCAGGAAGATAATATAATGTTTATTTTATGTTTGCAATGTTATTTCACTGAGATAGATTTCCGGACAGTTTTACAGAATGGTGTTGAGTTTCATAGGAAAGTAAAGACATTGTGAATAGCACCCCTGACAACGCTGCATTTTTTTTCTTGGTTTACTCAGGTAACGGAAAGGGATCACTTTTCTCAATTCATAACTGAAGGTTACACATCTTACTGTAAGAGGAAGAGAAGAGACAAGGTATGGATGCTATATCAAAGTACGCTTTTCACTTCTTTGATATCCAGTAAGGCAAAAAGTGTAATGCACCTGGCATACCTTCGTCTCATATATCATCTCCTGAATATAAGGATCTGTTTGCATTTCTTTTGACTTGGAGGCTTTTCTTCTGTCCTTGATTGAGTGAATGTGAACAAATACCTAACCCAATCACTTTTTTCAACCCCTGCTTCTAATTTTTTTGTATGTAGGAAGTAAACATTTGGTCCAGCATGTTTAAGGACCACTCATGCCCTGGATTCTCTAATGTAAATGAATGGATGTGAACATGCACTTCCTTCTTCTCAATTGTCAGGTTTATGGAAACAATGTAGAGATTCAAGCTCTATCAGAAATGTACAATCGACCAATCCACATTTACTCTTATAGCACAGGTACATCTACTTGAGATGAAGTAATGGTTTAAATTATGCAGCCATTCACTACTTACTTCTTCCTGACCTAAATCTTGGATGTAGAACCTATCAACATATTCCATGGGAGCTACAATACCGACACACCTCCCATACGTCTAAGTTATCATCATGGTAATCATTACAACTCTCTTCTGAACCCTCGTCGTTCAACAATTGGTGCTGGACTTGGTTTCAGCTGTCTTCAAGAGGTGCGTTTCTGTGACTTATGTACCCTTTTGTCCTGGTTTAATGCTAATTCCTCTTCAGTGGATTTGTGTAATAACTCAAATAACTTTGTTAGCCTTTCCTCACCAATTCATGATTTGTTGAATGTGCCGTTAACCTGCCTGCAAAACAAATGTTTAAGATACTGGAATTAAGTTAAAGGATGGTAAAGTATTGGCAAGGTCCATGCAGATGAAAAAATAGGGGCAGCTATGTAGCTTGTTTATGGGAACTTTTTATTTGATTACATGCTAATGTAGCAAAAGGGGTTGAATCTGTTGACACTGGGAACAATCTTGTTTGCAGGCAAGTGTGGACAGAGATCAGGTCAAAGCTGCTATTAAAGCCCAACAAGACCGGCAGATTGATAATGCAAGTATCTTTAACAAAGTTCTGCAGTACGTTCTAATGTTAATCTTTGGCTTAATAGGTTATTAACTAAACTCTTCTTTTCGGCACAGGCACTTCTTGCTGAGGGGCGGTTTCACTCTGATCTTGAACTTACCGAGAAGGAGATCGAGCGCATGGTGATGGAAGCTTCTAGAGCTGAGTATATTGCTGACAACATGTTCAAACCACAACTTGGTCGAAAAGAATCATCTACCTCTGGTGCAGAACCATCGTCTTCTGGTGCTAGTAAGTATTCAGATCTCTCACAGGGTATGGGACTTGGTTAGAACATGTGAATGATTTGTGAACTTGTGAAAATGCGGGACCAACACAGGGTGCACACCTGGTTGTTATTGTCATCTTTATATTCACCTCATTGCTTTGTATGCTCGTTGATCCATAAGAACTGAAGACTTCCACTCTTATTTTCCTTACATCTTTACGGGTGAATTATCCTTGTATTGTTGTGTTGCTGACAATGATATGAGCTTTGGATAAGCAGGGTCATCAGCTAGTGAGACGACTAAGGCGGATGGACATGGCTTACAGGGTACTGCTCTTAGCAGTAGCATGCAGATGGTGCTGTCAATGGGATTCAGTTACGTGCAAATGATCGAAGCCTACAGCATATTTGGTGATGATGTGGATTCAATGGTTTGCTACCTCTTGGAAACTGGCAGCAGCAGCAGCAGCAGACGCAAAGGCAAGGCAACCGAATAAAATGTAAAGGAGACTTCGAAATTTCCCGTTGAGATAGAGTTTGACCTCGCAATGCTGGCATTGTACCTTAGAGAAGTTTGATCAATGATAAAATGGATATAGTGGTTAACCCTTGAGATTTCTTTTTTCAAACTATGATGTGTAACATGTTTCATTCAGACGAGGCAATGAAATGTTATGATGTTGTGGCATGCATGAACTCTTTTCTGGTTAGACTGTTAAAACGTAGCCATGTAACTCCTGTATTCATCTTCTTAAGATTGGATTTAGGGGGCTAAATGCTGGTCGGAATTCACTAATTAAGTGGATGGTATGCTGAAAAACTAGTATGGATGGCGATGGATGGATATAAATGAATTGAGTTTTGTTATATCATGCCCTGACCTCAATCCAAATTAATTATTAAGACCTGAATAGTTATTGAGTTTTTGATACTTGATTTGATTGGATTTTGGGTAACCTATGAGGTGATCCATAATCAGAACTCGAATTAAACCCAAACCTGATCTATCTAACTGACTGACTGTCTGTATGTATGTATGTATGTATGTCTGTCTGTCTGTCTGTCTGTCTGTCTATTATTTCTTAGTATGGGTCAGCCATACTAATATTCATATTTCAACGTGATTGAGTCTAAAGTTTGACTATCGATTTAGATAGGTTTGACTTAGCAATTATTAGGAGTTGAAATAAAATCGACATCCCTATAAGTTTGTCTAGAAAATACTTTTTGTCAATATTATTTTTATATATTTTTTTAAATAATCTTTTTTATATATTTTTCTTGAACAATAGATTTTTTTAGAAAACTTGCCCAAATAATTGACCTTAAAAATAAAGATTGGTAAAACGAACATATGATAAAGAGTATTTTAAACCAGTTTCTAAATCAATATTTAAAAAAAAAAGAATTAATTTACTAGTCCATCAATTTTTAAAATATATATATATATATATATATATATTTTCATGTTATTTTTAAATTATCATAAAAATACACCCTCACATTAATAAGAACCGAATCATTGTTAGAAATTAAATTGATTTTGTTGAAAAGAAAAATTAAACTCCACAAAATTCAAAAAAAAATAAAGATTAATGTGGGGAAGTGATGAAACATATGTTAGGGATTGTATTGGATATTATTTTTAAAAAATATTTTTCAAAAAAAATAAAGATAAAAATTTAAACACCTGAAATGAAAGCTGTAGAGGTAGGGTTAATCCCGTCATTTAACAAAATCCTTGGTAAGCAAGCAAAAAGTGGTTAATGTTCCACGGACACAAAAATCGAACTCTTAACAGAAAACAGTCACCACCAAACCCTCTAACCTCCTATAATTGTTTCCCTTATTTATATATAATCCAAATTCTAGGGTTTGTGCCCTTATTTATTTATAATCCAAATTCTAGGGTTTGTGAATTACTCCAATTCGACAAAAACGACGACGAGAATGCCACAGAATGGGAAATTGATGCCGAACATTGATCAACAGAGCACAAAGCTCCTTAATTTAACAGTTCTTCAACGAATCGATCCCTTAGTTGAAGAAATTCTAATCACTGCTGCTCATGTCACTCTCTACCAGTTCAATGTTGACCTTACCCAATGGGTGAGTTAACAACCAGTCTCGCCCTCCTTCATATTTTTTTTTTAAAATATTCTCTTTTTTTTCTGATTTTATTTTTTTATATTTTCACAGAGTCGGAAAGATGTCGAAGGATCTCTCTTTGTCGTTAAAAGGTATTTTTTTAGTATTGTTTTGCTTAATGTTTTTTTTTTTGTGTGTGTTTTTTAAGAGAGAAAATTAAGCTCTCTCTTTTTATGGTAATGATTGAAGCAGGAATATGCAGCCTAGGTTTCAGTTTATTGTGATGAATCGCCGGAATACAGGTTAGGGTTATCAGTTTCTGTTTAGCTAATGGTTCTATGAAGGAAAAGTTATTAATTATGCTGGTGTAATGAAGGAAAGGTTGTTAATTATGGTGGTGTGATGAATCAGATAATTTGGTGGAAAATCTATTGGGAGATTTTGAGTACGAGGTTCAGGTTCCGTATCTTCTTTATCGCAATGCGGCCCAAGAAGTGAATGGTATATGGTTCTATAATGCACGTGAGTGTGAAGAGGTTGCTAATCTTTTTAGCAGGTAAATGTTATTGTTTTTTTATTGTTTGTTTAGTTTGTTGAGGAATTTATGATTTCTGTTTGGTTTGTTTGTAATAGTTTTGAGTGTTGGAAAGATCTCTTTTTAGGGAATCTGAATTTAAGAAAGGTTGGAATTTCTTCCTTCTTGGTAGTTTGATATGGGGTTTTTGAGTGCAATACTTAGTGTCTGTTTATGAGTGTGGTTGCAATTGCTTTTAAAAATTCGTTCAGAAATATATAAAAATGATGTTTTTTTTTTTTTTTTTCAAAACCGCTTTTAAAACGAATTGTCAAATAGTGCCTTAGGATCTTGTAAAATGTCTGTTCATGTCTTCATATTAGGAGGTATGGATGGTTTTTTTTCCCTTTTATTATTATTATTATTATTATTATTATTATCAAGAATGGTAAAGCTCCCGAGGATTGGAGTCATCTCTTGTTGTACCCATGTAGAACCCTGGATAATTGTCATTTAGTGCATACCAAGAATAGTGAAGAGACTTTACATGACTCATAGGCCTGTATTGTCAAAAATTATGCATCAAAAGATCCCCCTTGTCGGAATAATTCCATTTTGATGGTTAGCTTAGCAGCATTGTGACATGAAGGATGTGCATTAGTTGTTATCCCTTGATCTCTTGGCTTGCCATGTTGTTGGAAAATGAGTATAGGAATGGGTACTGCTACTAGATTGTTGGTCATTCAGTGCATTTTGCCCTTGGTATGAAGGTGCAGCATTTATCTGGACTCTGGAACTCTTATCTGTTTTTAACTGACTGCTAATTTTCTGATGTATCTGTAAAGATCTAATCAGCCTTTTTAGCATGCTGCATTGGTTTTCTAAAATGTGTTATTGTGGATTTGGAAAGATATAAGCCTCAGACAACAGGAAATCAAGCTGCCTGCAACATTATAACTAGGAGGAATGACCAGATCTTATATAATATATTGTATCACCCTTTCAAGTAAATATGTTTTATGCATGAGAAATTGCTCTTGCGTGATGTGGTTCTTTCATATCCTGGTCACTATTACTGAGCTCGTGACTTTTTCGTTATAAAAGTCAGATATGGAGGAAAAGCCTGTCATTTGATGATATCTCTACTGATGGAGCCTTTTGTTGTGGTTGTTAAATGTTCTAGCTTGATTCCTATATGGGATGCTCTAAGTATGTCCATTTAGAATTAATTAATATTAACTTTAAAAGCACAATTATCCCATCTCATGTGTGTTTTTTCCTTGATCAGGATACTTAATGCATACTCCAAGGTGCCTCAGAAGCCAAAGGTATCACTGTCATCAACAAAAAGGTAATAACTCTTTTTTATTCAAATCTAATTTAATGTTTTGCTTGACTGTAACATCCAGGTAAAGTATTTAACACTTCACCCTTCAACCACTTCATTAGAATCTTAGCACCTAACCCCTTATTATTTAATCATCATTTTTTAACCCCTGTTCAGATGCCACCTTACTTGAAACCTCAGGGCTTAAAGATTTAATAATGGTTTCATTAAAACCTTGGGAACTGCTCATGTGATATCCTCGCTTTTCATTTTTAAAGATCTTAGCACTTGATTTAGAGACTTGATAATCAATTATGTGATTTATTATGGATAAGAAACTACCATGTTTGGCATGGATTCATTACATATTTTAATTCATATGATCTGTTTAATTGCAGTGAGTTTGAGGAACTAGAAGCTGTACCAACTATGGCAGTTATGGATGGTCCTCTGGAGCCATCATCTGCAAGTGCTTCAGTTGTCTCTGATATACCTGATGATCCTGCCTTTGTGAACTTCTTTAGTGTAAGTACTGCAGTTGTCCATGTCTGTGATGTAGTCTTTATCTTCAATTTTTCCCTTCTCCAAGAATAGACAAATTATTATATGGATTCTTGTAAAATCTATCAACAACAAACTTGTGAGCGCTTTTTGCTTTTAGAGTTCACCTTTTGTAAACTCATTGTAAGTGACCAGCATTAAGTTCTTAGCTTGATTGTTTGCAGACAGCTATGACAATTGGGAATGCATCAGCTGCTGCAGTTGCTGGACAATCTTACCAATCCTCAATTCCAATTCCTTTACACTCCCAACTGACTAGTGTTGCCTCCAGCACCATGCCCACCTTGCAAATACCATCTCCTCCTTCATCAGCATCTACTCCTCTAACGCCACTGCTTGATATCTCTGATGTCAGCAGCAGCAGCAACCGGACAGCTAACCTTGTAAAGCCTTCTTTTTTTGTTCCTCCATCTTCTTCTACTCAGATGATGCCATCTGTCTCTTCTTCTATTCCTACTGCTGCTCCACTTAATCCTCCTACAAGTCTACACCGCCCATATGGTGCTCCATTGCTTCAACCCTTTCCACCACCCACTCCTCCACCATTTCTCACTCCTGCTTCTGTTCCCAGTCCAAATCATGGGCCAGTTATCAGCAAAGACAAAGTCCGAGATGCACTACTGGAACTTGTTCAGGTTAGTTTCTCTTGTAAGATGATGGCAAAATGTTTGAAGCTGAACTTAAAATTCTAAAATGCATATATTGGATGAGGTTAATTTTTTGGTAACCGGAGTGTCAAAATTGGACTTGTATAAGATCACTTGATTATGATAACAGCTCATTAAAAGCTTGTTGATTATATATTGGAGAAGCTATAGATGTGACTGCAATGGAGGACAGCCTTGAATTTGAGAATTAAGGGTTATGGATTTTTCATGTTAATTATTGATTTATCTCTTCCTGTCTTCCAAGATTGATGCTTATTAGAACTAATGCTATCCCTATGATCTAATGTTTACATGTGATTGGTTTTAGTATGCAACATAATCACATAGGAAAAAAAATGAGGTTTATCACCACGATCTTTTGTGGCTTGATAGTTTCTAATGTATTTATTAGTTCTGATGGTTTAAATTCTCCCTCACCTGCTGCATTTTGCTCAACATGTCTAACAAGCTTTCCCCTTGTGTACTAGGATGATCAATTCATTGACATGATTTATCGTACCCTTCTGAATGCACACAATTCTTGACCGATTGGAATGGGACACGACGATCCACTCATTGGAGTTTTTTTGTTCTATATGTTGTGTAGTTCTTTCCCCTGTCTAAAAATCTGAACTGAAGGATCCCATCTGTATAGCATTTTGCTCTCTGTCCGCTGCCGCGGATTCTACAAGTACTGTTCTATGATAGATATTCTGTTTATTTGTTTATCTTTGCCTCATCAAATATATTTTTTCAGATTAAACATGATCTTGTATCAATATCCTTGTAGTATCAAATATAAGTTGCCAAGTTGGAAATCAATAGTGACGTTAAAGTACTATTGTGAACATCTGTTTTTATGAAGAAAATTCTGGTTGTTGATGCTACTACCAAGGCTTCGAGAGAATGGTTACTCGGGGGCTTTCTATGGCTCTTTCGATCAGCCACGTGGACCCCGAAGGATAATTCAAACCACCTAATCATGGTTAGGCTTCCTATTGTTTCCCAAGCTAATCGGACAATGTTTTTGGACTACAAAAGTTTTTAGCTAAAATGAGTGGCTGACCATGTCGACATTGCCTTGATTCAGTCAAAGTTTTGCTATAATCCCATTAATTTTTTTAATAAAAAAATAAATCTATTTGACAGATCCTCTTAATCTACGAGCAGGCCTTGTCCTGAAAAGGTTTTAAAGAATGACAAATCTATATGGTAAAAAGAAAAAACTCATGTAAGATGATGGACATGATAGATGAATGAAGGGTATGGAATTGAAAAGAAAAAATCTGGAATGAAAAACTTATGCTTTCTTCTCTGTATCGATGTAAAAGAGCAAAAATTCTCTCAGTTTTTTTATCATAGGGACAAATAAAACTGGCTCTATATTTGCAAACTAAACGTATTTGATTTCTCTCTTGTAAATGTTTCAAGTGTCATGTACTCTAAACAAAACGCTACCAAGAAGAATAAAGTTGTCCTAACATCCCATGCAATATTGGTTAGTAATTCGAAGTGTGGTTCTTAATAGATTATTATAAAAAAAAAAAAAATGATCATAACTCGAAATCAAAAATAATTTTGTCTATAGATCAAGCTGCAAGACCTCTAAATTTCTCTTAACAACTTAAATTTGTTTCACCTGTGTAGAATTTCACAATCTTCTCAAATCCCAAGGTATCTATATAATTAAAGGACTTATTTGAAGTGTCCCCAAAATTGCTCAACTCTGAACTCACTACACTGCAAAACTGCTTCCTTCTTAAGTTGCCCAGCGACTCCTCCCTCATGAAATAAAAATGGCGACTTCAACAGGAATTACCCGAAGCTCTCGCTTTTTTTTTTCTCAACCGCAACTTCAATCCCAACCCCTACTGCTCTTCTCCAAAGGATTTTCTGCTAAAGTTTTTGTCAAAGGTATTCTCCCTTCCTCCCTCTCTTCTTTCAAAATTTCAGCTTTTTTCTGTTCTTGTTGGAAACAATCAAGTTTTATAGCACCCAATAAGGAGTTAGCGGTCATTTCTTGATATCGATAAGTTCAGTCAGTTTATTAAGGAAAACCCAGAATTTTTAATCCAAATTTGTGATTAATTGAAGTTGGATTTTTAGGATTTCAGTTTTATGGAAGAAAATTGGAAAAGGAGAAGAAGGATTTTTTTTCAAAATTTTAATAATATGTGCTTCCCGTTTGAATGCATACCAAGGAATTTATGTTGAGTTTAGCAACAAAGATGAAGCAAGGTTTGGGATCTCTTGCATTTACTTCACATCAGCAGGGTCTGCCCACCCCAGTTTACAGGGCTCATTTTTGGCCAACATGACTCGAGGATTTTCCTGGTTTATCCACTTCTTGCTTAGCCTGGCGAGCTAGGAATCGTCTTTGTAGTTGAGCTGATCTACAAGCCTACGTTTTGCACTCCACTTAAAACTTAAATGTACGAATTTTGAATCCTTGTCTCGTTCCAAACCACTCTACAGAGTAAGTAATTTTGCTCTAAACAATTGCTCTTGTTTCTGCGCAAGGTTGAATTACTTTTCTTCAGGTTTGTCTGTCTAGATAAAAAAAATCCTCGAGTTGTACATGCGAGGTTCATGATATTCTGCGATGAGCTTTGCTAGCATGTTCAAGGATTCCTTGGTGCTTGCCCACATAATTATTCTCTTGCCTGAGCCTGTTTGATTACTCTGTTTGTTAGACCCATGATGAACCAATTTAGCTATTTTGGGAATTAGGTTGGGGTGGTTACGAGATTCGTCACAGGGATCATCTTTGAATTCTGTGTTTTTAAGGGGCAAAAGGGTGAGTTTAGTTTTATGTTGGCCATCTAACTATCTACATCAACACTCCTACAGCCAGGCATTAATCAAATATAGAAGCTGTGTCCTTGCCATATGCCATCTTTGCATGCGATTTCTGTTGCTTGGACGAATAATAGCTTTGCTGCAGGTTTATCTTTCTCCAGTACAGAGAAGAAAATAGTTGAAGCATTTTCAGAATTTGGAGAGGTCATCGAAGGTACGACTTGATCCTGCATTTAACCTTAAAAGGCTCGTTTCTTTCTTCATCACTGTTGACATTTTACTCTTCCCTCTCAGCTAAACTAGTGATGGACAGAGCCAGAAACAGACCTAAAGGTTATGGGTTTGTAACCTTTGCTGAGAAGGAAGCCGCTGAGAAGGCTTGTGAGGGAATGAATGGGAAGGTAATTGCATTTCTTCTTGTCTCCATTCTCTAAATTGCAATGCCAAGAATAACAAATGAATACTTGCAGCTGCTAGATGGACGAGCCGTTTATGTGAGGTTTTGAATCTACCAGCGCAACGCCGTAGAAGCCTCAGTTCAAAGAGGGATACATTTCGACGCTGGCATGCATGCATTTCAATTGAGATTAAATCTCTGGGTTAACAATTTTATGGATGACAAAAGGTGGATCTCGCTCTAAATTAAAGAAAATTATTATTTTAGTATCTAACCTTTGATTTTTATTGTTTCTGAATTTCCATATCTATAGGGTTTTTTTTCTTCAATAAAAAAATGCCGGAATGCAATTGTTGCAAAGGTTGACAAGGATGGTACGAGGAGCTTTAAAAAGGAAGTTACCTCGAACGGGTAGCGATGATGGAACCCGTAAGCCAGCAGCTGCGTTTATTTATCAAGACAGGCATTAACGTCGTGAAATTGAGAAATTTAATTTCCATAGGAAACTGCACGAAAACTTGATAGAAAAAGGCCACCACGAAATCATGGTTCCTCTACAAAAATTGCTGGCTATTGTTTCTTGTATGAAACATCCTTCGCCAAAAAAATCACTTCAACCTATGTTAAAAAATCTCAACTCATTCAGCACGATAAATTAAAAAAAAAAGATTTATCTTCCTAGGACCAAAAATAAACTGATCCCTCGTGATTCTGAACTAAACAATAACATGCTGCTAGTAGTAACCAGCAAACTCCTCCATGGCAGAGATGACATTCTACGCTACATGTGGATGCTCTTCAGCAATAAAGATACGACAGCTTTGGTGCGCAGATTCCAGCTTCATTTATCATGCCGTTTTCACCTTACGAGAAGGAGGCCGCCGGAATAAACTTATAAGATCGTCAAGACCCTGTTAAACAGCATCATTGGAAATTCAGCTTTTTAGTTCAGCTTCATTCGCACATGGTCGAGAAGGCGGTGTAGCAAAAAAAAAGTACATTCAACAAACAATGAAAGATTGATTTAGAGAGGAGGGGGTACCCTTGTTGTGATGACCAGAAAAGTGAAAAGTGTAATCAAATATGATCCTAGCACTAGAAGCAGCAGCAAGTCAAACGTTACGCTAGCAACCTGTAACAACACATTTGAACTGATTATCATTCAAGCCAGTGGAGAAATTGGTAATTTAGCTCGTGCAAGACAACAGGTGCAATAACATGGAAATAAAACGCATATCAAAGGTCAAAAGAAAATCCTGGTTCGTAAACACAGCAAAGATTGTGCTGTAAAGGACAAAAAATATCAATGGATAAATAAATGTTACACGGGGATTTCCTGGATCTGGTACGACCTCTTAGAGAATGAAATTTGGACAGTTATATCCATCAGTCCTTTGGGTATGGTCTCAGCACTTGAGTTTGCATCCATGCGATTATTCCAGCACTCAAGACTTACCAATGTCGCACCAGAAAATGACCCAGCCAAATCAATTTGTGAACAAAGCAATTTAGGTTGTGACTGTTATAGTTTGGAAAACTAACGAGTGGTCGACAGTGAACTAAAAAGGAAGGGACTTTCATTAATAAGTGATACCCACATGCCATTCATTAAATTCATTCTCGAGACAGTTCAGATGCATATAAGGACATCAATTCCAACAAAAAGAAATATCCAGCTGTGAAAATGACAAACAGAGAGAAAAAGAGAGGTATGTAAAAAAAAAATATCATCTGGAGAATAAAAGGTAAGAACCTGATATATATTTAGTTTAGCTTTGGTTGAATCATAGAGTGTGAACATCCCATCAAGCACCTCATGATGCACATTTACTTCACGAGTATGATCTTCTAGTTCCTGCATAAGGACAGAAACAAATCAACTCAAAAGTAAACTATAGAAAAAACTGGAAGAAAGGCACTTTTATGTTTTTTTTTACAGTGTTACCAAGAACAGCTTGCATAAAAATCAATCTGATAAAATTAGTACTTTGAAATGCTAATGACATCCGCGTGAACTCTATAGAGGGAGCATCCTTGACATATAGAACAAAAAATAAATTTTATTTCATTTTCTATACAAGGGGGAAAAAAACAGGGAGAGAAAGAAAGAAACTTGAAGTGTTTATTCACATTAGCACATGAAAGAAACAATATCTCCACACCTACATAGGATGAAAGTTACATAATTGCTAAACAGAAAGCAAGTTAGCTGTAATGAGAGAAATTTGAATATTTCAACTCAAATTAGCAATTTTGGAAAATATAAAAGAACTTAACCATACAATAAAGAAGGCCATGAAAATAGAAAATGTCCAAGAACATTTGCAAATAATAGACCTTTTTTAGTGCCGTGACAAATGGGTCATTCTTTGATAGAAATGGCGCCACTCGAGGTGTTTTTGACAAAAGATCCAACCAGGATCTTATGTAAGGAGAATTGACAGCCAAACTAGTGTTGTCCGCAAAGATTTGAATGTTCTTCCCTTGGCAACCATAGATATGCCTCTGTCAAAATAAAATATCTCAGGGAATATATAAAGCTAAAGAAGTTGCATGTTCCAACAATTTAGCCATCTTGGTTACAAGTTGTAATCAAATTGTTCCTGGTGTGAAAATCCTGACACAGTACCCCCATCATATAGTTAATTCTAATATTCTGAAACCCATGCATGTTAGCAGCACTTGCACATGTAAGCACACAATTGGTGCCTTGATCTCACTCTCAGTAAGTGCTACTTCACAGAATTAGTCCTCGAACAAATGAGTGATAAAGTCAAGACTTCATTATCAGTATCCATCACAATGCATTAAAACTTATTCTAAGGTGTATGACCTTACCGCAATACTCTCAGCAACTAGCTTGATGCTTCTTACTATTGCCGTTTCATTAATAAAATGTCTGTCCAGAGAAACAAGATCTCAGTATTGTGCAAAAATATAAGAACAGCTATATTTTCTTTATAAAAGAGGTTCAGGTTAAAAAACACAACCTGCTATCAGACAGACCTCCAGTGCTTTCTAAAAGTTCAGGTGCTGCCAAGAGTTCAGAAAGGGTAGCAGCTGTCACTCTCAGCTTTGAAAACTGTTCGTGCTCCCAAGCTACCTATAGCAGGTCAACAGCTATATCACCCGGACTAAATGAGAGATCGAAAGTACAGTGTTTGAATCAATTAAACCAAAATTCTAGTAAAATGACAAGAAAGCCCCAGCCGTGATAGCAAAAAAGGATGCATACACAAAGTAAACTGATCTCAGTCATCATATGATAACAATATGAGCATATTATTTCAAGAATAAACAGCTGGTCATCTAACACACAGTTTGCTCTATTATGGCAATGTCAATATCTCGTTAAATGATGAAAACTCCTGTCCTTGTACTGCAGCACAGATAACAAGAAAGAAAACATATGGGAAGAAAACCTTTGCTTTCAATGTTCAATACAATCCTCCAATGTCTACCGTTTAAGATTGACAAAAATATTTTTTCTTGAACCAGTAAGCCAGAAAAAAGTTATGGTTCAAATTTTCAGGTGATTGACTTACTCGAGGATTTGAAATATTAATTTTCTTGTGCTTGAGACCAACTTCAAAGCCCAGTTCTTCGGCTACAGTAGAGAAACCCTACAGAAAACTCAACGGGTCAAACCACAAAACATAGTAATGCTACTTGGCACAGCAGAATAACAGCCCAGTACTATTTAATGTTTCATCAGCTTACTTCAAAAATTTGTTTAATAAAGGCATTCTCAGGAGGCTTAGACACATGAATCCACAATTCATTATCCCATGAGCCAATACTATTTAAGCAAATAGCATAATCGATGCTCTCGCGTTGACGTTGATCAAAGCTCCGAAGCCACTTCCAAAGCAAAAATACTAAGATAAGCAAACCAAAACAAAGTAGATTGTACAATTAAGTTGATAGAAAAGATGATAGGATCTATGCACCTTGTGAGTTCCATTATAGTTATAAGGTCCGCCAGATGTTAGCCCAAAAAGTAAATTATACCGTCCTCTTGTCTTTGGGTTTGAATAAAGAAGAGAAAATAGCCTAGCTAATTCAAGAAGAGCCACAACGCCACTCCCATTGCTATCACTTCCAACAGATAATGCCTACACATGTAACTACTTTCACATCATTACGCGGTGCATACAAGTTGCAATAGTTTATATCAAATATAATTTACATACAGGAGCAGTTCCGAAAGTATCATATGATGCTACAATAGCAATAGTTGGAAGTTGATTCGGATCTCCATCTGCTTTCAGTCCTGGCAACCACCCCTGCACAATTTAACCATCATTCAGTTTACATGTCATCAGCACTAGCATGAAAACAGCTCAGAGACCTCAGAGCAATATTTCCCAGATTACAAGCACGAATAATAAAAACAGCAACTAGTCTTTAATAAGGGTATCTAACAACTGTTTATATTCGTATGTACTGAAAAAGTGAAAATAGACTTGTATAAATAAGAATCACAATACTTCTAGTTGTTTATACAGAACTTTGACACCAGAATATGATTTGAGTTTGTTAGTCAAGCAACATGCTTTTACACCTGAATTTACATTCTGCTTTTAAAGTTCCCAAATTTTAGTCTTGCTTAAGCACAGTTTGCACAGCCATTAACAAAAGTTTGTATGTTATTAAATAGGTGCCAATCTACAGGTACCAACACATTATTGGTGATGGCTGAGATATTTAAACAAATAGTGCAATGGTGTGTGCTGAAATATTCATAATTATCTATTAAACCTCACAGAGCTGAGGCCAGAACACCTATTAAACCTAGAACCCATATCTTCATCATGTCTTAAGTTCAATACAATTGAATAAAGTTTGCGAAGAGGCTAGATTAGTATCGACAAATGTTCCTGGGGTGATGCAACAACATAGCTAAAGATAACAGAGCAGAGACCAGAATAATAAATTCTTGTGAAACAATGTCTATATCAAAGCAAAATACACCATAAGTTACAAAACTGCAATTAAATCATATACAGTAGATTTTTTCAGCATCAGCATTGATTTTGATAGCAATACATTTGAGGCCAATGCATTATTGTTCCCTTATCCAGCAGAATCTGGGGAACCCATTAGCCATGTTTCTAGCAAGTGAAATATATCAATGATGAGATGATCATAGTAAGCAACAAACTCCATTTCATTATGTCTAGTCATTTCCAATGGAAAAAAGAATTGAAAGTGGACCTGAATGTTTGTGATGCTGGGAGATACAATTTTCTTAGGTTCTGGAGCTGAGACAACAAGCTTATAGCTGCAAAATTTCCATGCAAGAGCCCATCAAACATATTATCAATCTCAACATAAACAAACACACACACAAGTAAAATCACACTTTCATGGGCATGACCAACCATGAGTTGGAAATATGATATATTTAATGTTTGAATCAGATAGGTACCAATACAGGAAGGCATTGCATGTTTTTTTTAATTTATAAAGCATCAATATCACGGGTTAATCAGCAGTGTAAAATAAAAAAACTAAACTCCAAAATAATGAAGCATGGGGAAAAAATAGTATGACAAGAATAAGTTCATACAAAATGAGTCTTGGTCGCGCCAATTTCTGGCTCAAGAAATTGAGAAAATAATTGCCCTACAAAAATAAAGTAAACTGAACCTCTGTCCTCCCTCCATGAAAGTTCAACAGGGTTTGAGCAATTTCCTCTCAACTCGTATTACCATCTAGCAGTACTTAAATCTGCACTGAACATGCAAATTCTGTTTCACCTACTTACCAATATCTTTGTTTCTTTCTTATATGTTCAGAATAGATTCTCCAAGGAAGAGTATAATTATTGCTCACATATTATAATTCACAAAACAACATAGGTTACATCCAGGATTACAAACCCAAAGGTTGCTCAAATGATGCAAATTTGCAAGAAACGACAACCATGAGGCACCAATCCAAACTCGTTTTAGCATGCTGAATGTATTATTTTCTATGCTGAGGAAATAAAACTTTAACTAAAATTCTCACTTTTCATGATAAAGTTATGAACTAACCCTCCAGTCGTTGCAGTAGCAGGCTGACCAGAGACATCACTCCTCTTGACATCAGCCAACACAGCATCAATGTCATCATCCTCGAAAGCAAAATATACCGGATACTACACCAAAAATATCACAACAAAAACATAATCATCACGCAAACCATTTCAAATAAAATGACAAAACATGCTAAGCATGAGCATATCTCCTCACCAAATTCGTAAAATTAGACCAACCTCAAGAAAAAGTTCAAAAATAGTAAAATCGGATCCAGCAGTTTCCTACACAAGTAATTCTTATAGAACACGCAGATTTTAAGCATTAATTTTTCCACTCACAGGTATATTGGCGTGAATAAGCAATCGTTCAAGCTCCGCCAAAACAGTCTTCATCAGCTCCTTCTCGCGGATTTGATGCTTACCCTCCGTCGCAGCTTCTCTATTTCCAAAATTAAACATTTGCGGCAGCAAAAACAATAATCCTCCGAGAGGCTTTCTTTGCGAGATATATTCTGTCATTAAATCAACCAATTTATTTACTTCACTCAATTTAATTAAGCTCTAAGATCGATTGGAGAAGCAATTTGACCTTTAACAAAAGTGATGTTCAATTCGCGGACAGGAATGACGAGGACAGTGCGAGAAAGGTCAGCGCCGGGTGCGAAATGCAATGAGCCGGCGTGGTGATTCAGAGTGGCGAAACGAGATCCGAAAGGAACGCCGGAGATATCGTATTGTATTAAGCGGTAGACGTCGACGACGGTGGCGGCGTCGCAGAGGTCGACGCAAGTGACAAGGATGAAGACGAGAGCAATCATAGAGTAGATTGATTCTAGCATTTGACGCTCTCGCGGATTCTTCGACGACATCTTTTTTGGATTGGATGGGATTGGATCTGATCTAGGGTTTCAATTAGTGATCGATCTGTGAAGAAGAAGAGAAGTATCTGAAGTGTTCAGTTGAGTGTTTGTGATGATATTAGTAGAGAGAGAGAGAGACTTCTTGTTCTGTTTAGAGTGAAATTTGTTACGGAAAAACAAGTTAGTCCCTCGACTATGCATAGTTTCTTTTAATAGTCCTCCAACCTTTGGTTTCATCAACTGGGCTCTCATCTATATATACTGCCTCGCATGTGATGTGACCCTTTTATTAAAATAAGTAGTTATATAACCCGCACTCCGTTGCAAGTTGTGATTTAAAAAAAAGAAGTATACGAGCTGTTTTGATGTGGTTTTTTACATTAAAAAAAATGTATATTGAAAGGCTTATCCAAGTATCATCTATAATCATTAAGTAAATAAATGAAAAGCAATTCTCAACAATAACAAAGAAATGAATGTAAATCAACATACTTAGTCAAATAAAATGAGATGTTCATCTGATTGTATTTATCAAATTTATCTATTTAAATCAATAAAAAAAATAATTATACACTTTTAAAAAAACTCATGATCTAGAAGATAAATACACATAAAAATTGGTCAAATAAATCCACTCTAAAAATATTATCATGCAAGGCTTGACGGCCGACACATCAACAATGTTATTTAAATATGAATATTTTTTTATTTTAAGATATAAAATTCATTTATACAAAACCAAAAAAAAATGATGAATTAGAATACTATCTTGTAAAATCAAACACAAACAAAAAAATTCTCATTAAACTTATATTTAAAAATAGGATGCAAGACACATGACTTAAATCATGAGATCATAATAAACTGGTGAATCTTTTTAAGATAATCACAAAAACAATATATATATATATATATATATATATATATATTATAAGACAATGAGATCATACATAATCAAACCCATAACAAATAACATATCAAAAGATAAAACCAAAAGAAGAAAAACAATTGCAAAAAAGTTTCTAAGAAAATTAAGGGTGAAAAAAACAATTATTATATGGAAAATGAGATATTTCAATGGGAAAGTTAGATTGAATTGAAAAATAGGCTTAAAAAAGAAAAGAAATACAAATAAAAAGAACGAGGGTTGAACTAGAAAACAATATATGAAAAAAACTTTGATCGAGGAATGAAATTGAAAGTAAAGAAAAATCACAAAAAAAGGCAGGGGGGAAATTAAAAATTAAATAAAAGGACCAAAATAAAAAAAATATTTTAAAACATATAATTGGATGACTAGATTTTGAAAACAAAAACTTATATAAAAGCAATAAGAACAAAATAAAAAATTGAAGGAGTGAGGTCCAAGATTATAAAAAAAAAATGAATTAAAATTATTTTGGTAGAAAAATCATAAAATTATAAGATCATAAGTAAAATATTTTTGAATATAATACAATATAATTATGGTCATAAAACTTCATTAGTTAAGGTTAATATATAATTTAAAATCATAAAATATTTTCTTATCACCTGCAGAATTTCCTGATTCCCTGCATAATTTAAAACAACACAATTTCCTACCTTTAAAATAAAATTTATGATTCCCTGCATAATTTCCACTTATCACCTAAAATACTAAAAAATAAAATTATTTCCACCACCATCAATCACTTCCACCACGGCAGTCTCAACTTCACCAGGGCTTGGTCGCTCTCCGTCTCTTTCCTTCACCAGCGACGGGGGAGTTTATATATGACAGTCCGAATTATATTTTTAATATCTAATAGACCCATCCAAAGGGCCAAATAGCCTTCAACCCAGTATTTTATTTTCACCCACTCAAGAGTAAATAAATAATTTCATCATAGCCCTCCACAGTAGTTAGGGTTTGCAGCTACAATGAATTGCAGCTACAATGAAAATTCCTAGTGGTTTAAGTTTATATATGAATGTAGATAACATTAACAAATCTCTTGCTTGCTTGAAATTATAATTGTTAAATTCATCATGACCTTAGAAATTTAGATCGAGGGCTTGATCTTGACCAGGTTTTAATTGAAACTTGACTCATTCAATACAATTGAGTTCTCTGTAATTTAGTTGACCTCGTATAAATTCAATTATATCAATACTGAGAAAGAAAAGAAAAAAGACAAGACGCTATTGTTTTATTAAAAATGATTGACCGAGTGATTTAGGCTTTTTTTTTTTAGTTCGTCTCTCTGATAGATCCGATAAACACGCAAACTACCTGGCTGTCGTTTACACATGTTCTTGCATGTGTTGATGCCGTTTGGTGCATTGCTTCCTTCCTCCCACAAAAAATAAGAGATCCATCATGATAATTATCCGTAGATCCTAATTTGATGAGAGTGCTTACCAAAAACTAGGAAACATTAGTTTCAGAAGATGGACCTGCATTTATAAATGAGAGTGTTAGGCAAATCCATTCAACAGAATTCATGGAAGAGACAGAAATTAGATTATTCTGTATGATCTAATCACAACACTTAGTGAAGGGACTATGCTGGAGCTGCACAAGTCAGATTCTTTGCTGGGGGTTTGACTTGAACCAGCAAGCTTTGCCTGAACTCACTTCAGAAAACCATGCATTTCCATTTCTGAGTAACCCTTGGGAACGGGGGTTTTCCGCGGGAACCTTCATAAGGGAGCAGAAACTGCAAACTGTAGTGCCTACCAGGTTCTTTGGGAAGCATCTCATTCTGATATGAAATGGTTAAGCGTGGAGGGGTCGTATTCCGTTGACAAGCTTGAGCAAAACTCTCAGTCACTTGAGCCGCCCTCACTGTCCGGGAAGACAAACTTCAGGTCGTCATTATCTCTGTATACTTGCACAAGAGCAGCGGCTTTGTATACAAACATCCCAAGCATGGCAGGCACAATCTGTGGGAGAACAATGCGATGATAAGAAATTAGGAATCAACACACTCCTTTTCTTTCATTCCTATATCTAGACCACATGGGTAGCTAGCCTCCCACCCCAAAAAAATTGAAAACTCCTAACCTGGTGCGAGTAGCTTTGGTTTTTGTAAGATTCTTTAGTTTAATGCTAAGAGATTTATTAAGCTAACTGATCCCTATGAATAGAGACTCGAACCGCAATTTTTTCCATCTCTGATAGCATTCTGGAAATTTTCTCCAGTCTGCAATAAAAAAATGCAAAAGGAATGATTTCAAGGACCATGTACCTGGATTTCAAAAAAATCATTGGGGAAATATTGATGTGACAGGACCCACAATCCATAAATTGCAGCCGGGATCACAATCCTTGGAGATGAAAGAGCAATACCGCTTCCCTTAATTGTTCTCTCGAATGAGTCCCTAAGATCCTCACTTCTTATCCCAATCCTGAGATAAAAAGCAGCTGCTGACTTACGAAAAAGAAGAGAGTTTATGATCAATTAATCAAAGAAATGTGTGGAGTTTTTCATTATACTTCTTAGACTTCTTTTTCCTGAAAATAGGAGGAACCATTTCCTTGGAAATATTGTCTGCATGTTGATATAAGAGTTGAAGGTATAAGCAACTGCACTGGAATTGAAAATGGTTAGATTGCTGGGATGAGCATGAGTAAAAAAAGGTTCCTATTTTAGTTTTCCTAAAGGAAAATAAAGCACGGAGAAAGTTCTATCATAAAGCTAAGGTCATTCAAATGTCAAGTAGCTTGCAGATGATTTTCAATTGAGCAAATATATGGATATCTGAGTCAAGAAGGTGTTGGCTCCATTAGTTTCAATGAACAACTGTGACGCTTCAGAAAATCACTTTTCAAGAACCTTTAGATAGATTACCTGTAGTTCAATGGAAAAACAGGTTGAACATACAAGTAAAAATGTGTCAACTAACCTGAAAAGCACTCCAATTGCATAACTAGCAGCAGCCTGTATAATCAATACATAGATCAGTTTTCAGTGAGAAATGATTTTGACAATTCTACTATATGTGTATCGATTTTTAATAGATGAGACCTTCCAGTATATGTACATAACAAAAGAAATTAACACCCTGTTTAGTTTAGCTTAACGGCCATAAAAAGTCAAGGGAATTTAGGTATCTCACAACTGTATGAGATTCAATTACAACAATGTTTAATATATTTACCAGTTAAATCATGTCAGAAATTATTAATCAATTATAGCAGTGATTTTAGACCTTGCCCTTTATAACTGATAGATAATCTTCGATATTAGTTTTTGATACCTGCTTTTTTACTGTGAAAATTTTACCTGCACTGATAGAACTACCAAGCAATAACCGGTACATCCAGCTCCAATGCCAACTGATAAAAGTGCAAGTTCCCTTTTGAGCTGCAAGAGAAATAAAAAAAAAATCAGTTTGTTCTCAAGCATTACAACAATTGTTCTAGTGAAATTGTACTTAAAACTTCAAAGAAAAGAAATAAGAAATATGGTCCAAGAACCAGTAGGCCATTGGAAGGTACACAAGAATTAGATAACACCTATAGCAGAATTTGCTCTTTGGAAGAACAACATCACACTTGCACGCTCAAGTTCTTGTGTAACTTCAGTTAAGTAATTACGGTTCTTCCTAAACATAAAACTCGCCCAATACCCAATATTAAGCAAAGTTGCCTATAACAGGTGACAAACATCAATCATCATATGCAAAATACAGAGGACAATCTCAAGCAATACACAGTACTAAACATTTAAAGGTAAATGTACTAAAATCCCATGCTTACTAGAGGAAGGAGAACAGAACTAAGATAAAAAAATGTGGACAATGAAATCCACCTAGCAAGTTGACTTGAAACTTAAGAGAAAGACCACATCAATCACTAGTTATGCCGAGTTCAGGGAACTATCTTACAGCTTCATATTCAAGAAGGTTCAGTCTCTTCCTTCTGTCACTATCATCCTGCAATGCCTGTGCCATAACATGCATGGGTAAGCGATACTGACAAAAATCCAATTCAACAGTAATATACCCATCTAAGCATCACCTTAGCAATGGCTTTCTTGTTCATTGGTGCTGCTGCATTCTCACCTAACACCCACTCCTGGGTTCTAGATAGTTTCAAAAACCCACCATTATTATCACTTTCCATGACCTACATACATTAGAGCAATCAAAAATCATTCATAAGAAAATATTATAATAAAGATTCAGCAATCAACATGAAAAAAGGAAGAATCAATCATCCTTCAATATGAAATAAAAAAAGAAGAAAACCTAAGGGAATATGGGGACAATTAAAAAAGAAAGGTCCTGAAACTTCTTTTTTTCATTGTGATTGTTAAGGAGTTCATTGTACCTGCTCTGATTCTTGAGGCATGTCGGAAAGTTTATCAATATCAATGTCATCAAATTCCGCAACCCCCCTCTGCCAAAACTTATCACAAGCTTTGGATATAAAATCTCCATTCAATTGTCTTTCCCTCAAGAACACTCGCAAAACATCATCTTCAGCAAGCTCACTCACTATAAAACAAGGAAACAAAAGACAGCACAATGACTAAAAGCGTTAGAATGCCGACAGCCCATGAATCGAAAGGGCCAAAACCAAAAACCTCTAATTTTGAAACAATAACACACATTTCCAGCTTAACCCCGGTAAATCGAACTTACGGGATCTGAAAAAATGGGGAGGAAAATTTATATACCAACGATCAAGGTCAGTCATAATTCTTCAGCACTTCATTACAACTCATTTCTCAGAGTTAACAAAAGCAGCAAAATGGGCAAGAAATAAAGAACATCCTTCACTTTTATACTAGAGAAATTAGTATTAACAGCAACTATTCATCAATAAAACAAATTCCATTAGTGTTGATGGTTCATATGATCATTTATGAAGCTTAAACCCTCTAGAACCCAAAGACGAACGAAACTCTTCATAGAAAACAGAGAGAGAAAGGATTACATGGCTGAGCACTAGCTCTTGATACCGAGAGTGAAGGTGGGGTTTTCTTGAAAAGAGGAGGTCTTGGAGACAATTTTGGAGTTGTGGAGAAGCAAGCAATGCTAGAGAGTGTATCCATTTGACAATTTTCAGCTACTCTGCTATGGTGATGGTGGCCCTTTCTTTTTCTTTTTGAGGAGTGGATATGGAAACAGATATCCATCATGCAATTTGATAAAAGATATTTAAATCCCCAAATTTTTACATGGCTTAAAAAAATAAAAATAAAATTACAAGAGTATATTCTTTGAGGTTCCAAGCAGTTGCTTTGTACTCATAATGGTAACTGTGATCATTTTATTTTATTTTTAATTTTCATATCATCAGGATATAACGCTGCATGATCTAGATGCTGCCGATGCAAGGCCTCAAGGCGGGCAAGATATATTATCTTTAATGGGCCAAATGATGAAGCCCAAAAAACTCGGAATCACTATAAGCTACGACAGGAAATAAATAAGGCACTGCCTGTGAATCTACGGTAGTATTTAGTTACACGTCATTTCTAGGGACCAAGGCACAAGTTAATTATTTGAAAAAATCAGTAGAAATTGCTTATAAACCTATTTTGTTTTCAAATTAATCTCAAATCTGCAAATATTTGCAAGTAGATCGCATGCTAATTTTTAAAGACCCGAAGTCTTGAACTCATTCTATTTATATGTCTTCTGTTTTTCACTAGCAAACAAATAAATTATGTGTTTTTGGTAACTTGTTATGATAGTTGAAACATAATACGAAGACCTGCAGCAGGCTAGGGTTGATTGCTTGGGAAAGGGTGCTTAGTTAAGAACCACGTTCAAGACACTTAAAAAATGTGTCTGGTATATTTTTTTTTTTTGTTGAGGTTTTAAAAAAACAGTTTTATGAAAAGCATTTTAGTTGCGATTCAAAATAATTTTTAAAGTGTTTGGTTAAAACTGCGGTTGAGTTTGAGGTTAATGAAAAACAGTTTCAAGTGTTTGGTTACTAAGGTTTTCATATTGCTTTCAACTTGTGAAATTACTTTAAAATATATATTATTTTTTAAATATTTAATAATTATAATAATAAAATATAATTAATAATTCAAGTAAATTAGACACTTGTTTTTATTCTCCCGTCAAACTACTTGTAATTTCATCACAAACTATAAATCCATACGTAAAGGCCTTTGCGATCCCAGAACAACATATAGTAAAATATCATTTGAAACAAAACTAGGACTGGGAGACAAAAGTTATATTTTGATCTTCTTCTAATATATTTATTTATATTTTAATTAATTTTTAGATTATATTAATATTAAAAATATATTTTTATATATAAAAATATAATAAATAATAAACTAAAAAATACCCCCTAGCCCGCACCCGTCTCTCCTCACGAAACGCACGGAAAGCAGCAATTTGTTGTTTTCCGTGAAACGCAGGTTTAACATATTTTTGAGGTGGGACCCACATGTTTTTTTCAACTTCTCTACATTAACTAAACACTCAAAACAACAATTTTTTCCACTGCCGGTCACACCTCACTCCCAAACACCCTCTTAGTAGGATTCATCGGCCGGCATCACACCTCCATGGATATGAGACCTCACCACCTTCGGCAAAGGCTGCAAGAATCTTCTTCAACTTCCTTTTCAAGAGGGATCTAACGGCCATTAGCTTGTGCATGCCTTCTTTTTTGTCTGTAACATGCTCTCAAATCTGAATTGCTGACATGGACAGGTTGCTGTTTAGAGGCACAGATATGAATAGTCCTCGTTGCATCGCCGTTGACTTGTTGGACCGATTGGTGATTATCAAAACAAACACAAACTCATGGCCCTGCCGAGGTGATACGGGTGTGGTGAGCTTTTGCTTCATTTTGTTGCCAAGCTCTAATCTAATGGTTACTGATGGACTTCTGATGTTTTTGCTTAGTATTATATTGATAAATATTGTCTGAATGCTTTAGTTTTATTTTATTTTAATTCCTTTCTTGAATTATCTGTAATTTAAATATTCCTATACCACTTTATTTTATTGGAAGACATCCTATTTTAATACTATATTTGGAGTTCCAAATAAGAGTGACATGGTTTTTCATTTATTTTAATAGAGAGGGGCAGAAAGAAAATAATGATCGGTTTTGCAATTTAATAAAAAAAAATCAACTACTACATGATCTGCCCATTTGATGGGTGCGGCTATTTTTTAAAATGATTTATTAATACATTAAAATAATTTAAATATATTAAAAAAATGTTTATAATAAAAAAAAATTAATGAGATTTTTTCAGAAAACACTTTTGGGATTGTTTCCGAACAACCCCAACCTCAATCTCATGTACTTACTGTTCAGATGGTTCGCAATCTCTCCATCTAGCTGGATGCTAACTTGCTGTCTTTGTCTTCGAAATATAGCTATTAAATCTGGTACATCTAACAGCCAAATTTAATAATTCAGTAACGTATTTTTATTCTCATTATTTTTCATATTAAATTTATAATAGCATGTTGTTTTTTTAAATAAAAAACAATCACTATATTAAACAAAATCTTACTGATGGCTTCATCTGTGGCACGAATCGACTCATCGGCATTCCATTCATGGCGGGATTGAAAAACGTGTAAATCCTTCATTTTCACATCATAAATTGCCCGTAGATGTCTTGAAACTGAATTATTATTTGTAGTCAAGCAAATCTTATCATCAGTAGTTTTTTCAACCGTGCGTTTTATTACGCAATTATACTTGTTTGTGAGAGCTGTTGTGGTAGTTTTTCAAAGTGTTTTTCGTGCCGAAATACATTAAAATAATGTTTTTTTTATTTTTAAAAAATCATTTTTGACATCAACACATCAAAATGATCCAAAAACATAAAAACATATTCATTTAAAATTAATTTTTTTTTACCAAAAGCTGCGCCTGCCAAACAGCTTCTGTAATGAATGCCCTGACCAGCTGCCATTACTGTTCCTGTTGAATTGGGCTTAATTGATTAAAATAAGAAAAGCTTGACTGTGATTATTTTTTAGGAAAGAAGACCTTAATGAAAGATGTTCATTCTCGTTATCGATTAGAAGGAGACTATGAACATTACTTGAAGAAAATTCTACAAGTTTTAGCTGGCGACTATCTGAATCTATCAGGGTCATGACTGATTTTCATATCATTATGGAAACTTTTTTTTTTTTTGAGAGAGTGATGTTCATGATATTGACTTCATTAAAATGGTTGACTTTGAATTCTGTGTTAAATTCATGACTACTTTTTTGTCATGTTCCATTGAAGAAACAACGGTTTTTTTTAGTAGAGATAAATCTTCATAGTTTTGACTTCATGAATAAAATTACCAGGAAAAAAAATTACAAGTAAAGTTAATTGGTAAAATGATCCCTGAAGTTTTGGTAAAATCCAACTTGATCTCTGACCTTTTATTTTTAGCTTCTCGAACTGTCAGGCTACGGCAATTGATGATGGCGGTGGTCTCTACTCGATAATTCTAGCAGGTGTAAAATCTGCTTTGGCGAATGGATGAAAGTAGCCGCTCGTGGAGTTCAATGCACCCACTTCTGTCTTGTGTTGTCTATTGCTTGATGTATGTCGGCAACTGCTTCTCATCTAATAATTATCTATGTATTAATTTTACATATTTTTTATATTTCAATTAAGAACAACAACTGCTTCTTTTATAATTATTATTATATAAAAAAATGATGGTTTTTCATTAACTACAAGGCAACTACATTTACAATTTCAAGCTCAAACCACTTATATTCAAGAGTAGTATAAAGCCAGTCACTAAAATGTATCCAACAAAGTGAACATGCAAGTGGTTCTATTGCAAAGTCCTCACGAATGTCACTTGCAGACTTATTAAAACCAGTATAGCTGAGCACATGGATTATGAGTTAATTTATATTAATTAAAATAATATTGCTTTAATTTTTTATATGCAAAAATTAAATGGTATTTTATTTGTATTTTTTAAAAAAATAAATCACCAGAATACTTTCCTCGCATGATTTAGTATATTGTTAACAATATTTATTATTTTCAGTTCCTAAAGGTCACTGTGCCCAGGATATTAGTTTCCGGGGTATCTAGAGAAAGATGACGAGAGTCAAGCATTCAATTGTCTGCTGGTCAAAAGAAAGCAATGCCCATTTAACAAGAAGATAATGTGTATCTTGATGCTGATTAATCTGTTAATTAAGGTGATAAACGCCCGCGTAATTCACTGATTATTTGTTAATTAAGGTGCCGGCGGCTTGTATTTTCAAAAAGTTACTTGACGGGAATCTGGTGGTGGTGTGGATAATCAGAAAATCGCGAGATGATGAAACGTCACCGTGCAACCGGCCATGGTTTCGAGTTAACGGTAGAGTCCAGTCAACTCATAACTGCATAGTAGTAATGAAATTAAAGTCAATCCCACTTTATATTTTAATACCAGGGATGAAGAAGGAGCTGGCGGGTGCTGAGTCGTCGTTCTTGACTGGTTCGTAATTTTGTGCGTACAATTTTGTGCGTTCGCTAGTCAAGACTCCGGCGAGGTGCTTTCACGGTTATTGATTTGGACCGGGTGGTTTGCATATCATGTCCAGCAATTACTTCACTTTTGAAAAAGAGGTAAATTCAACGCTCTTACAGATAGTGCTGGGATGTTATCATGAAATAAAAAAAGATAAAAATAATTATTTAAATTTAAAAAAAAAAACGTTCTAAATATATATTTATTCCTATTTCTGGAATCATTTAAGTCCTTTGTTTATATAATACTAACCGGACGCAACTTCGATGTCGTTTTCATGTTGTTTTCTTTGAAAACACAGCACATGACTTCATTTTAGATGTTAAATAAACAGGCAAGTGAGCAGATGTGGGAAAATAGAAAAAAATAAAAGAAAATAAAAGAGGGGACATAGAAATAGTTAAGGTGAGATTTTTGTATAGTAAAAGAAGATATTTTTAAAGAAAATATGAATAAATTAAGCATGTTCATAGTGGTCAGATCATTAATTAATTGTTCTATATATTACAATAAAAACAACCTGAAATTTGTATCCATAGCAAGAAACAAAAGACAGACAACACATCTTTGCGGTTAAACAAACTAAAAACGAAATTTAATAATTAGAGTTTCATTAAAACAAAATAACCCTATTATCTTAGCCATTACAACCTTAATTGAATGGGTCCAAGTGATTAGTTATTGTTAGGTTCTGTTCTTCATCGCAGGAGATGAACGCGCCATTGTCCCTCAATAAACTTAGCATCCAGCTATAAATGCCTGTCCTATTCACAAGTTGTTTATAGGCCACATCGAGCAGCAGCAGCGGCAGCTAATTAATTAATTAATTTACTGCCAAGAAAGTGAAATCTAACCAAGATCCTCAGGTTGTTGCCTGCGTCCCGGCGCTGCCATGGGGCTTCGCCCGCCAAAATCTTGAACGCTATACTGTCCGCATGTGCTTCACAAATAAACGGGCTGCTAGGATATTGACATTCATAAATTATAATACTCGCGATAATTGAATTGCATGTTAGATTTCAATTCAGCTGGTTGTAATTTTAAATATCTTAAAGTTGATTTTTATATTCATATATTATTTTCATTTTCCTAATGTATTAGAATTTAATACATGTATCAACCCGGGGTGATGCAGCCCCTATCTTGGACTCGTTCCACACCCCGTGACCATGTATGTGGCATACTTTATATTATGATTCATGAATATGGACCAGAATTCATAGTCTAAAAAAATCATGTCTAGATATGCATGCACCACGTCCAAGTGAATTTTAATTTTCCCTTTTCATTTTCGGGAGAAAAACAACAGCCAGCAGTGCATTGAAATTAGGCTTGCTCGCACATGTTAATTCTTCTCCAGCAAAACCAAAATTATTTGATAGGAAAAAAAAAAGAGAAAATTTATTTATTTATTTATTTAATAATCTGTTGTAATTGTTTTATAGGAAATACGAGGAGATTAACATCATATATTCTCAAACTAAAACAGTTTTCATTCTGCAAATATCATCTCATCTCATGGCGAAGTTCAGTTCTATATTCAATTGTAAATGATACACCCTTTAATTTATTTCAAACAATCAAATCAATGCCCATTGTTCATAATATCTGCAGTACAGTCCACTATCATATTTTTTTAAAAAATGATATTTTATATTATTTTCATGTGTTCATGTAAAAAATATTTAAAAAAATATTTTTATATTATTTTGATGTAATTATAAATAAAAAATAATTTTAAAACTAATCTCAACCCTGAACTAAAAATAATAGTGAAAAGTGAAAACAATTCAAAAAGTGATTTTGGAAAGAAAATTATGGCTACTTTTAAGTAAAGCATTTAAATATATATTCTTTTGAAATACATGAAAAACACATGGGAGGATACACAAGAGAAGAGAGTAGTGAGGATAAATCAGATATAAAATAACTAAGATTTGAGTCATATCCTCGTCATCTTAACTATCCAGGCAAAAAAAGAAAAAAGAAAAGAATACACAACTGATCGTATTTTCTTTGAAAAAGATCTTATAAAAACTCTATTTTCCTCTCCCTAATAATCTGATAGTGTTTTTAAAAAAACCCATAAAGTTCCAATTCTTATTTTTATTTAATATGATAATTTTAATCTGCTTTTAATAACCTTATTTTCTCTCTCTCCAATAACTTGTTATTTTATATTTTAATAATAATAATAATAATAATAATAATAATAATAATATTCTTAGACCAACTTTCTCCACGTCCTTTATAATCCAAATTAACTTTATGACAACTTAACCAGGCATTCTATTATTATATATATATATATATATATATATATATATATATATATATATATATATATATATATATATATATATATTAAAAGAAAAACCGTTTCGGGACTTTCATATTAATAGAATTAACGTGAGGCAGTCTACCAGAAAATTCCTAAATAAAATTATAAAAATCCACTTTTGACCCCTCCAACCCTCCATTCACTATAAGATACACTTTCCTCTCTACTTGCTCAGCTCAAACCTCCACTCTTGAAAATCTTGACAGCTTTGTAAGCATCAATGGTTGCTCTCTCCGCACCACCACCAACCACCATTCAAGGTGGAACCATCTCTGCTCTCCACCCTGACATCCTCCAAAACCATATACTCACCCTCCTCGATGGCCCAACTTTAACTGCCATAGCCTGTGCATCTTCAGAATTACATGCTCTCTCTGCAGAAGATAAACTCTGGCAAAATATTTGTACTTCCACTTGGCCATCTATCAATGATCCGACTGTTCGTAGCATTATCGCCACCTTCCCCTCTGGCCACCGGTCATTTTTCTCTGACTCATATCCTCTCCTCCACCACAACCACCACAGTTCATCGTTTTCGACAGCAAGCCCTGAGTGCTTTGTCTCAGCAGTTGATATTTACTACAAAAATGTTCCAATTTTCTCAATAGTTGAAACGACCGAGACCCTTTCTGATTGGTTCAAGAACTCTCCCTTCAGGGTTGATTTACTTGAGCCCAAGGAGTTTGTGCAGACATGGATACAGCACCAACCACGTGAAAAGGAATTGTCTATGAAGCAACTTGAAGAGAACATAACGTTAAGCTGGATTTTGATTGATCCAAAAGGGAGAAGGGCCATGAATTTGTCAAGCGAGAGGCCAGTGTCAGTGCAGAGACACTGGCTAACCGGGGAAGTGGTGGTGAAGTTTTCCACCATCATGGCCGGAGACGGAGGGGAGAAGGAGTTTGTGGAGAGTGGAGTGACGGTTTGTTGTGGGGAGAAGGAAGGAGGGGAGGTGGAGGTGAGAGAGGTAAGTATGGTGATGAACGACTTGGAAGGGAGGAATTTGACCGGGAAGGATGGCTTGGTAATTTTGCAAGAGGCATTGGAGAGAGGGGAGAGGAGGAAAGGGAAAGGTGGCAACGAAGGGAAAGGAAGGTACGGGGAATTTGTCGAGAGGAAGAAGGAGAGGAAAGAAAGGATGAGGAAGTTTGAAAAGGCTTTGGACATGGTTTGCATCGCTACAGGGGTTGCTTTTCTGGTGTCCTTTTGGACCTTCATTTTGTTTAGATAAAAATAAAAATCAGGGAATATTGACTATTTATTAATATTTATCCATTCGTTAATTACATCTGAAATGAATAGAAAATCAATGGTCCAGGTGCTGTCTAGGTTTGAACAAGGCATGCAAACTTTTGAATTATCTCCTGGATTGGCTCGACACTATCTCAAGTCGATGAAGAAGTTGTCTTTGTTTGATTCTTAACTCGGTGTCCTATTTTTCAGCTCTTGACTATCCGTTGACTGTAATTTTCGCTGTTCTTGTATGGTGGCGGGCAATTTATGCAGCAAGACAAAGTTGAAACAAAAACAAATCAATATACGTATCCACCTTTCTAGTTCGATCAATAACATTTCGAAAGAGGGATCGCAAGAACTTAGAAATTCTATATAAAAAAAAAGTGCTAATTTTTGTACGTGTAACAGCTGCCTGCTGCTATCATTCTGAAGGGTGGTTGGCTGTGCAAATTTTGATTTTTTTTTTATATATGTTTTTAGATAATTCTAATATATTGGTGCTAGAAATATTTTCTTGAAAATAAAAAATATTATAGATTATATTTTAAAGCAATAATTATTACAGTCACATGCATTCATATTACTGTACGAGATATGTGTGCTTAGACATGTACACACGAACACACATACAGAGCTAGTTATTGGCGGAGGAGAAGACGACGCGACGCTCACAAGAAGGCGTCCAGTAAATGATCGGCATTTGCTCTTCCAGAATTTTCTTGCCTCTTTTGCCTTTTTGACCACTTTTGCTGCTCTTTGCTTTTCTCCCCCCAATTCAATGAATCAGTTGCCAGCACCATAGAAGATCGAGAGACGTGTTCCTTTAATATTCCTCGATAAAAAAATAAAAACATTAAAAATAATAGAAGCGCTGCATTTTATTAGAGAAATAGAAATATTAAATTTAAAATGAATTTCTCTCATTCCATCCCCGTTATCTCTTATGTTTCCACACGGTGTCTGTAGAGAATGAAATTGTTTCTTTTTTTATGCTTTGATGAAACAATTTCTCACTCCGTCCAAAACATGGGCTGCAGTGGAGCCCATGGACTCTACACTGCACAAATAGCAGCCTTAAAAACACAATTTGACAAGATGGGCCCAAAGCATAGAGAGCAGCCCATCTTCACCACTCCACATTCCACAAGTCGAGAGGATAGCATTTTCTTCAGGATCAAATCAAAGTATCAAACCAATCCTGACCCCACTTTATCCATGCTCTCCTACGTGGCAGCATGCCATTGATCCAAGCACATCCATGCAATCTTTCTCTTCCACAAAAAAATCTCCATCTCATACAAAACAAAATCCGCCAACCCCATTGATCACCACCACCATTGTTCATTTTTGGCACAGTCAATCCTTCCTTAGCAACAAAGCGACGAGGCAAACATGGCGGCCACATTTTCCAGCTCATCAGCTGTTATAGGGCTGGGCAGTGGCTCACTTTCATCCCCTTCTCGCATTTCTTCACCGAAGAAAATCTGCCTTGGCTCAGGTACTTGCTTTAACGATCTACTTCTGATTTCTTGAAGCTGAGAAGGTGGGTTTAGTATACTGAAGGCAAGCGTAACAATTAATTTGCTACTGATTCAATATTTTCAGGATTCGTGAAATCTCCTGTTACAGCTAGAAACCCACTGAGGCTAGCAGGCACTCCTGGAGGAAAGTTCATGTGGTTAGTGTTGAATGTTAATTATGTAATCATGTTTGATTTGGGATGATCGTGCATGCAGCTAATTTTTGAATATTGGATTGATAGGAATTAATGGATGGTTAATTTGTTTTCCTTTCTTCATGGAAGCTTTGAGAGGAACTGGCTGCGCAGAGACCTGAATGTGATAGGGTTTGGATTGATAGGGTGGCTAGCACCGTCAAGCATCCCGGCAATCGGCGGCAAGAGCTTGTCCGGTCTCTTCTTCGAGAGCATCGGCACCGAGCTTGCCCACTTCCCAACACCTCCTCCTCTCACCTCCCAGTTCTGGTAAGTACATAAAAATCCTGAATGGTCACTCGATTTAAGCTAGAGTTCTAAATCTAGATACATGGTGATTTGAGCAGGTTATGGCTGGTGACCTGGCATCTAGGGCTATTCATTTGCCTTACATTTGGGCAAATTGGCTTCAAGGGAAGGACCGAGGAGTACTTCTAAACTAATTACCAGCCTGTTTTTATTTGCAATCCCATGAATGATATATCTTGCATCTTCACCTCAGCTGCTTTTTATTAATTTCTACTTGTTCAAAAGCACTGTTTCGTTTTCTTTTCCTAGGTTAGACGAACAATGTCTGCATGTATAATGTAATAATATGTATCTAACTAGCCATGATCCAATGTTTGAAGGGTAAAAAAAGTAGTGGGTGAGGAATTGTTCCCATTTTTTGCTGCATATATACATTATTGTTTGGGGTAAAATTAATACATCCAAAAAGGAAGGGGAAAAAAAAGACACCTGATGATAATTTACTCTGTACTCTATGAAAATCGCCTGAACTGACCCATATAATATACTATCTCTTTCACGGTTGCTCCAACAATGACACCGTGATCAATTTTTTATAAAAGAAAAAAAACTTTTTTTTTTGTTTTGTTTTGCTGATTAATATAAAATATTTTTAGTATCAGATAATTTTAAAAAATTAATTTGAAACATTAAAAAAATCTAAACTTTTATAAAAAACGATTTGTCAAAAAAAACAAACGGGCCCATATGGCCCATTCGATTCATGAAAATGTTTAAATAATTAATTGTAATAGCTTTTTTTCCTGCTCTCGCATAATTGTAACGTGCTAGTTCCATGAACTTAATTAACTATGACAGATTGCTCTTTTTGTTTGAGAATATGCCAGCAATCTCGCTATACCTTTTATAGAAAGAACTAGCTGGATTGCCCGCACTACGTTGCGGGTATAGTGCGGGGAAAACAAATAATCTTCACAGCTGTTGAGATTAAAATATAATATCCCAGTATGTAAAATTTGATATAATGAAAAAGATCAATATTCTTTATTATAATAATAGTAAATCAAAATCTTAACTTCTTAAATTATCATTACCATCACTGTCAAAATAATAAACATTATTTAACAAATCTTAGAGAAAAATAAAAAAAATAATAAAAAAGCATGTAAGAACAAAAACCTAAAATTACTATTATTATTCTTAATATTTATATTATTATTGTTTTGATAACGGGAAGAAAAAAAAATTAAATCAACGGCTTAAAAAAAACCCTAAAAACATTAACAAAAAAGCAAATGAAAAAATAAAATAAATGAAAAAAACAATAAAAATTATTGACTCGAAAAAAGATTATTTGACCTGAAAATTTATAAAAAAATATTACATTACTTTGCGGGCTGAGTAAAAAGTTTGTATAACTATTAAAAGAATAAAAATTATCAAATTATCCCGAGAGAAAAAAAACCTAAAAAACATTAACAAAAGAGTAAGTAAAAGAAAAACATTAAATTATTATTATTATTATTATTATTATTATTATTATGCTAATAATGAAAAAAAATAAAAGACTAAAAAAATCATATAAACTTTAATAAAAAATCAAACAAAAAAATAAAATAAAAATTATCAGGTAAAAAAAGTCATATGACGTAAAAATAAAAAAAGGAAAAAGGAAAAAAACTAAAAGAAATAACAAAAAAAATACAAATATCAATTTCCAAATGATCATACCATCATAGATATAAAATAAAATTTAAGAACTATTTTTTTTTTGAAAAAAAATATACCAGCCCAACAAATATAAAAATAAAAAAAATTAAAAATCAAAGCTAAGCACACTTATATATATATATATATATATATATATATATATATATATGGACAAAAGTAAGGATTATTCTTGAAATTAAAATAAATAAAGAGATTAAAATGAAAAATAAAAAGTAATAGGGCTGAAATGAATATTAAATATAAAGGGATTAAAATCCAAAATTAAAATTATAAGGGTCTAAATGAAAACATCGAAGTCTTAAAATCTAAGAATATTATTATCATTACAACTAAAACAATAAAAAATATTAAATTATTACGATGAAAAAAAATAAAAAACATAAAAAAAAAAAAGAAAGCAAGAAAAAAAACTAATATTATTATTCTTATTGAGTTAATAATTGGAAAAAATTCAATCAAAGAAAAAAAATGTCAATAAATTGTTTTTTTTTTAAAACAAAGTTAAAAAAGAACGAAATAAATAAAAAAACGTCAAATTAAAAAAAAACAATCAAAATAAATAAAAATGAAAAAAAAAAGATGTGTGAAAAAACAAAAGCGCCAGGAAGGGGTCGAACCCCTGCCTGGCGCCTCCGCTCTCTTGAGAGCTTTACGTCTTGGTCAGTAGGCTACAGCTCTTTCTTTGTCTCTTTCTATGAAATAATATATAAATAATATATATACTGTTCAAAAACGAAAAAAAAAGAAAAAAAAAACTATTGAAATTTAAAACGGTGCGCTGCACTGTGCGTCTTCTTCGCGTGACAGTGCAGCGCACCTGTGCACAGTGATTCCGACCGACCACGACGAGAGCTTCAACGGATGATACCTACGGGTAGAGGAGTCCTAGGTGGTTCTTCCTGTGGTTGTGGCGCCTGAAATGGTGGCCTGTGGTGGCCGGAGGCAGCGTTGGAAGGTGGCGGTACTGTTCACCGACCACGACGAGAGCTTCAACGGAGGATACCTACTGGTAGAGGAGGCCGAGGTGGTTATTTCTGTGGTGGTTTCATCGTAAATGGTGGCCTGTGGTGGCCGGAGTCAGCGGTGGAAGCTCCGGCCACCATGTCTGTTTTCGGGAGAGAGAGAGAGAGAGAGAGAGACATGCATGTTGCGGCGTAAAAAAAAAAAAGAGGTAAACGTACGCGTGCGATGCACAATTTGCAAATGTCCAGTCCACAGTGATTTTCCTCACAATGTACAGTAAAAACCCGAGCTGTTTTAGCTTATACTGTAATAAAAAAAGGTATTTCTTGAAATACGAAAATCTTCTTCTTCTTCTTCTTTAAGAAAAAAAATCAGTAGGTAAAGGTTGAAACGAACATGTCAAAACCCTGATCTCATAGAAGCCAATATATATGATGCCACGATTGGAGCCAAGAATGTGATGTGGAGATTAGGGCACGTTTATGATCACTGACCCTGGCGTAGGAGAATAACCAAAATTATAAGAATACAATTGACCATATCATATTTATTTAAAATAAATAGATCAGAAAATCCATTCTACTTTTAATTACTTTCAATGCAAATATTGTTCCATGTGCTGGTGCATGCATTTATGCCATGATCGCATGTGATGGTACTCTAAAAAATGGTTGATTATGTTTACCAATATACTAATTAAACCAAGAAGACAAGAGGGTCATTGTCTAAAATAACAAAAGAAAACACAAGAAATCATGTTATCTCTTTGAATGCAGCCAATACATGATATATTAAACAGATATTAACTTCAAGTCAGGACATGTACTCTTTATAAGAATCTGGAATAATCAAGGTTTTACTCACTTAGCTGGATCCACAAATACATTTTCTGGGTATCACAAGTTGATTTGTTGAGCTCGATCAAGTCAATCCAAGTTGAATAACTCTGGGTAGAGTTAAAAAAAAAAACTATTAATGTATGTCCCAGACGTTATTATATTCAACAAAATGATCACTGGCCAGTGCATGATTGATTTAAGTAGTATGTATATTAACGGGGTACAATCCTTGTCTACTTATTAATCCATGTAAAGTCAATAGGTCAAGAACACGACCGATCAAAATGACAGTTAATTACCACGTTTTAACAGGAAATTAACAACAATTTTTAATGCTATCACTACATGGGTTAGTTTCATGCATTTACAGGCACTCCGATTGATCTTGTTACTTCTAGAATGATTTGGTAGGAGAGTTTTCCCACCCACAGAAGATTCTGTAGATGTTAAAAAAGAATAATAATATAATATTTCTTTCATGATTGCTCGAACAATGACACCATGCTCAACTGCTGATGCAAAAACATTGATTTCCTCTTTGTTTTGATCGACTGTGAATAATACAGACCGTTTGTCTGTTTTTTTTTTATTCTCAATGATGCAGCAATTATCATTTCCTCAGAATATTTATGGTAAATTACAATTAACCTTACGATATATCATCACAAGAATATATAGAGATAATTTAAAAATACAGATCATTCAAATTAAATCAAACATTAAATCAATCCCCTTTCTGTTGTATCCTAATTAAATCTCCTTTAATATTTTCCTTTATAGAAATTGTAAGCAAATTAACTTAGGGTATTTGTAGTGCAAGAGAGAGAAAAATAATTTAAAATTTTCAAACTTTTAAATGGTTCATCTAATTCCACAAATATCTGATGGAAATTATTTTAGTTTTTCTAAAATCAAAATTTATCTAATTTATAAGAAGCTTTAATGGTATAAATATTTTATGAAAACAGCTGTCAAATTCAAATGTTGACATCAATAAATAGGAAATCTCAGAGAACAAAAGCATTACATGATTTAGAGATCCAGTGAATCTTGGAAAAATAAAAATATATCATTTTAATATATTTTTAAATAAAAAACTTAAAAAAATAACTATAATTACAATCACATACATACACTTAAAAAAACAATTGCTGGGGTGGCCCACGGTCCACCAGGATCTGGGTGTCTTTTTGTCACAAAGCTTGAGTGCCGTTAGTGGGTCCTCACGTTCAGGGCCTTCTTGCTTCCCTTCTTCCATCGACCGCTGATCACACTGCTTCTTTGCTTTTCTTTACCACATGGGATAGCAACGATACTTTTTTTTATATATTTTTTTATTTATGAATATTTATTTTAGCTTACCTCACTCGATAGAGAGGATACAAATGGGTTTTTGATTTTATGGAACAAAACTTGAAGATAAATAAAGAACAAAGTATGAAGCACAATAAGGTTTCCCCCGATTAAATAGCACTATATCCAAATAATTTATTATATTTTAAATTCTTTTAATATGTATTTAAAATGATTTATATAACTTTTTTAATATTAATTCAACACACACACACATATAATATTTTATATTTAAAATAAACCATATACTTTATTTAATGAACAAAATTAATTAGAAAAATCATGTAAATCACTATATAATAATAATAATAATAATAATAATAATAATAATAATAATAATAATAATAATGGGGGTATGTGTACATACATATAATGCTTAAGAATTGGTTCTAATAAAAATAAATACCCGTTTAGGAGTGTAATTAAAATTATTTTTTATTCATAAATATATTAAAATACTATTTTTAGTTCTTAAAAATTATTTTTAATAACATCACATTAAAATAATTTAAAAATAATATTTTTTTCTTAAAAAAAATTGAAATATTTTTAAAATGGTTTCCAAACACTCCCGAAATCAAGTCTGAGCCTCCATTCGTGCACGATGTCTTCTATCTACATATTTTTCTCACAATTTCAGTTCACTTGCATGGAAATCGAATCATTTGCTGATCAAATATATATTATAGACAACGAAAAAAATGAAGGGCAAAAAACTTGGGTCCGAGCGAGCATCCTCCTACCTCACCCACCTCATTCATTAATTAAGCCTTTTGCTTTTGTAGGATACGACGAATACGTTGATTAATTGGTGAAGAACTGACCAGATAAACGGTCTCTGGAATTATTGCAGCTCTCCATTTTCATAGTTGTCATGTCTCTGTAGAAACCCTTGTTTTTAGTCTATGAAATTCTATCCATACAACGTGGCATGTTAGGGCTGTGTTGTCGGGTTGGAGGACAGGTTGCATCCGATCATGTGTTTTCCCAGTGTCACTTAGAAAATGTCGCCGCAGAAAATAAATACATTTTCGGCACGATGATCTTACCACTAATATTTTAAGATTAGGGGTTTTAAGGCTCAATGCATTTCTTCTTCTTTTTAAAACCGAAATTAATTCTTGTCGTCTTTTTTTTTTTTTTATAGCCATCCGGTGTCCCGTCACTGCTGATTAATCCGGATTCGAGCCGGGTGAGACCCTTAAGGGCGATAAAGCTCTCCCAAATAGCGCCGCTGCATACCCAAGGTCTCGAACTTGAGACCCTGGTTAAGCCAGGATAGCCCTTTACCAGCTGACCTACACACTCGGTGGTATTCTTGTCATCTGTTAAATATTACTAGAAGATGTCTAGTTCGAGTAACTTGTTTAATCAAAAAATTAAATTAATTTTTGACTGGGTTTAAGTCCTATTTGTTTTTTGAAAGCACAATACAAACTAATCGATCTAGATTTATTAACACTTATCTCAATTGATTTAACAAAATTCATTTGAATTTCATCCCACATTCAATTAACTTAAGCACTAATCTGACATTTCTTATGCAAATCATAAATTATTGAAAAAATAATAGAAGCACAGGTGGCCAATGAACAAATAATTCCTTTTGTAGTCTTGTGTTTAAAGCTTTCCTGTTAATGGCGGTGCTTGAAGAGGTTCTTTTTAACTTCCTTTCAGCAACAAAGAGAGAAAGGGAGCAGTTGAAGGCTTAATAATTACCCTATCCCATGAATTGACAAGCATGGAATCATCAACTAATTATTTTCCATGATTTTCTCAATATCAATAAACTATTTTCTGCTATAAACACACACACTCACACACATTTAATTTAGTCAAATCAATTTTATAACATGATACTCAATTCAGCTTGATCAGAGCCATAGATTCGTCTAAATTTATGATCGGAAACTGAAGAGATTTAGAAAAATCTTGCAAAAAAAGAAAAGAAACATTCCAATAAAAAAAAAAAATTACGAATGAACGTCGTCAAGATTCCGACCGTTCATTTACAGATGTACGTCCTTGATTCACTAAACAAAAACGCTCACGTGTACTCCGCGTCGTCTTCTTGTCCTCTTTTGTCACCAGGACAAGACAGCAACACTAACTACACACAGGCTTCGCTGTTTTTTTTGGCTGAAATTTGAATTTTTTTTTATATATTTTAAATAAATATATTTTAGTGTTTTTATATTATTTTGTTGTACTGATGTTAAAATGATTTAAAAAAAATAAAAAAAATCATTTTGATATATTTTAATACAAAAAACACTTTCAAAAATTACCGCAACCATACTTCTAAACAGTCTAATAGTTTAAGTGTTTAGCACCTGTCTTAGCCTTCTGTTTCCCTCTCAAGATCCATGAATCAAACCTCCATTATCCTTCTAACAGCTAATATCATTCCATTTCTTGACAGCTTGTCGACACCCCACCTTCCTTTCTTCCTTTTTAGGTTCTCGAATCCTTGATCTCCCAACTTTTCTTTCTTTTTTCGAGTGTTCTTTGAGGAATTCAAGGTAGCTGCAAGTCTGGACTTGCCAAAAACAGTAAACAAAGAGATGATGATGGGTCACTCGAATCAACTTTAACCTTCAAATCTCTAAAATCTTTTTGAGAGTTTGAAATCTTGTAGTAGTAGTATAATTCTTGAGTTTCGTGCCACCACTTAGCTAGCTAGATCCAGCACTTTTTATTTTTCTCTTCTTGTTTTGTTTCTACACGGTCTTGAAAATCTTGAAGCAGCCACAATTCTTGCCTTTTGCCTGTTACATCAATGCAAAGAGAAATACTGATCGTGTGTATTTTGCCTCATAAATATGCTAGAATCTCTCACTGAAACTCCAAATCTTTGAAAATCCTTGGAAAACATTATTCGATGCGAGTGATTATCTTGTTCCAATCTCGAGAATGCTAAAATTGGGCTACTAGTAAGAGTTTTCTTAAGGCATTTTGCTGAACTGGTGGGATCGTGGTAGTAATTTCATGGAAGCAAAGAGCAGAGAGCGGCAACACTGTAAAGTAAGAAAGAGAGGGAATTCATCATCTTCATCATCTTCTGTAGTCCAAAAATACAGATTCAAGAGAGCAATTCTTGTTGGAAAGAGAGGTGGGTCCACTACTCCTGTCCCAACCTGGATGACAAGCTCAAAATCTCCAACCTCTGCAATGCTGAACGCTGAGTCCACCAAGTGCACACCACCTCGAAATGGAAGCAAAGCAAAAGAAATCTCAGTTTCAGCAAGAAAATTAGCTGCCACTTTGTGGGAAATCAATGGAATGCCTTCTCCAAGAGTTAAAAAGGATTTGGAAGACAAGAAAGAGTTTAGAAGCAGAGAAAAAGTTGCTAGGTTGCCACATTTATCAGATCCATCTTATACTCCTTTTTCAGAGGTGAGATATTCATGCTTTTCTTTTTTGGACTTCAATGTTTTCTAGTGAAATTTATTAAAAAATATGACTTTTTTTGGGGGTGGGGGTGTTATGCAGAGGATGGAGAAATCTAGAGGCCATAGGAGAAGAACATCAGCTGTTACAAAAAGACTTCAGCTTACTGACTATCATCTTGGGGGTTTGGATTCTGCTAGCAGTGACAGTTTGATGAAGGCGGTATGTGAAAACTTTTGTTATTGTTTGAGGTCATTTTCAAATAATTTTCCATGTCTCAAAAGCATATAACATGAATAGAATGGAACAGTATAAATGGTCCTGGGACATATTTTAATCTATTGGTACTTGAAACAATGTCACTGAAATTGACTCTATCAACGCCAAACTCAGTGCAGCTTTCAGCATTATTCTTATGAAGAAAACAAAAAGGTAGCTTTCAGCATATTATCTTCATGGGAAATAATAATTATTATTTATGATAATGACAACCATTAAGGATATTTATTTTAGAAGTCTACTAATTATGCGATTTTTGAGACATGTTCATCCAGGAAGAAAAATCTTTCAAAGATTTTGGATTTACTGAATTGCATTTCAAATTCTGGACCAAACATTTTCCAATTTCTCTCCGAAGGTGGCCCGATAGTTATGTTTTTATATGGGGTTTGTGAACAATTCTGAAGCTAGGTTTCTTGATGTCCATGAAATTTAACATAACAGTATTGCATATTTTCATGTTTTCTTCCTCTTTTTTTTTTTTTTTGGAATATCTATTCCTCTTTGAATCATCAATGGAAGTTTGCAATTGAGAATTAGTGAGAGAATAAGAATCTGCTAGTTTTGTATCAGCTAGCTGTTTTACAGGGAGAATTTCTATGAGAGAGACAACTGATCCAATCTCTTAAAATGCAGATTGAAAGTCATCCAAAAGGCAAATCTCGCACCATTGGATTTAAAACCTGTTTGAAGGATGTTAGTGATGGGATAACCACCTCCAAAGAACTTCTGAAAGTTTTGAATCATGTTTGCGGCCTTGACGAGATGCACCCATCAGGCTTATCTCTTGTCTCCGCCCTTCGGATCGAGCTTAACCGAGCCTGCATTTTGGTCAATCAGGTGATCAAAGAACATCGATCAAACCACAACGAGATTGAGTACCTTATCAAGCATTTTGAGGAAGAGAAAGCAGCCTGGAAGAGCAAAGAGCGAGATAGGATTCGCAATGCAATAGCATGCATTGCAGAAGAGCTTGAAGTTGAGAGGAAACTAAGATGGCAAACAGAGAGATTGAATAAGAAGCTTGGGAAAGAATTGGCAGATACAAAGATATCTCTGTCGAAGGCAGTGAAAGAGCTTGAGAGTGAGAAGAGGGCGAAAGAAGTATTGGAGCAAGTTTGTGACGAGTTGGCTAGAGGTATTGGAGAAGACAGAGCTGCGGCAGAAGAAATGAAAAAAGAATCTGCAAAGATGAGGGAGGAGGTGGAGAAAGAAAGGGAAATGCTTCAGCTTGCTGATGTATTTCGTGAAGAAAGAGTCCAGATGAAGCTCTGTGAGGCCAAGTATCATTTTGAGGAGAAAAATGCAGCTGTGGACAGGTTAAGAAATGAGCTTGAGACCTACTTGAAAGAAAAGGCAGGTGCAGTAAACGGTGGTGGTTCTCCAAATTATGACAGGATTAAAGAGCTCGAGGCTTATTTAAAGGAGATCCAATTCGGATCATGTCAACAGGCTGAGAGGGAAGAAAATGAAGTGGGTGCAATAGGAAACGGAGAAGTTCATGATGGAGATGATTCAGCTGACAGTGATCTCCATTCCATTGAATTAAACATGGACAATAGCAGCAGGAGCTACAAATGGTGTTATGTTTCTGAAGGTAATGCTCTAGACAATCCAAAGTGGTTTTCAGGAGGTAAAGATTTCAAGGGAAGGAAGTCGATCTCCGATAATATTCAATGGGGAAACATCTGTTTGCAAACAAGAAATTCCAATGGTATTGATGGTCCTGATTATGACTTCATCAATGAAAATCAGGGATGTCTGAATATGCTCGATAGGGAAAGGTTATCTGATCTTAGCTTTCATTATCCAGCACAAGACCGTGAAGATGAAATGTAAAATATGTCCATGTGTTATCTGGTTCTAAGAGATCATCAATACAGAACTCTTCCAGTCCAACGCCCTGTGTTGGGGCAATCCTTGCCTCTTCATGAATCTGGCAATTTAGTTTCAGATGATACTTCACCTGTGAGACAAGAGGATAATTGAAGCCCAGGATAGCATGAGTGCGAGGTGATCGTTGAGCTTCAACAAGCTCCAGACATTAGATACTTCTAAATTATATTTTCTTCATTTTTTTCCCTGCAGAAAAGCAATGCTTGCATTTTCTTCTAAATATTCAACCTTTCCGACTGGCAAATTCATTTGCATCAGTCAACTTCTAAAAGCGAAAATGTAAATACAAATCATATACAAGCTATATGGATCTGGGATTACTTGTCAACCAATACTTAAGGTTTTGCATTATGTATCCTTATTTTGCTGGTGTGGAACAAGCAAATTATATTCTATATGTAAAGCAATTGCTCAGAAGATTAGTCCATGAAAATAGAGCATACAGAAGTCTGCTATGAACATTTTTTTTTAAATCTATGAAGTCTGACGGGGAATTCAAGGGAAGAGAAGCTAATTACCTAGCGGATATATTCAGGAATTAAGAGAAACGTGTTTGCATTTCCTTATCTGCCATGACAATATTCTATTAAAATGCAGGCATGTGAAATGTTTAGATATTTTAAAAATCATTTGCCATTTCGGTTGAACAATGACATCTACCTGAACGTCATACAAACATGGAGACAGCCAAACTTTGAGTATAATTATCGAACTTCATGATGTTTGAGATGAGGTCGGTTTCAGGGACCATTAATACTTGTAACATGTTAGGTAAACTTTCTGACACCGTCGAGTTACTGTTCTGGCTCCCCTCCAGCAAAGTGACCACCACATGAAAATTGACTCTTTCAAGCTAGACCCTTGTGTTGGTGCAGGAAACATGGTCTACACTCTACAGGCAGAAAATGAGATGAGGCTGGAAAAAAAAATTCAAATCTCTCGCCATATATCGTTCACCCGGTTAAACATCTCCGGTCCACATGCATTTCATGGATTGAACAAAGACTTGACTAGATGAGAAAGAAAAAACAGGAAGGGTATTCCAAGTTTCATGATGCTCCACACATCTTCCATGGATCCTCCCCATCCGCCCTTCCATGACTTGAATCCTTGAGATGAACCACAAGATGGATGTGTGGGGTTAGAACAAAAAAAGAGCACTGCCGAGACCTCATCTCTCACAATTCCCCCACCAAAACTATTCCCCCATTTAAGAAAACTCCCACTCCTGATTTATTTTTCTATAAATTTTGCATGATTATCGATGTTTCAACTTTATCTTCTTGTCTATGGTAAATGATGGCTGAACCCGGTGTCAGGAGGACTGGCCAGTTTGCTCGAGCTTATACCTTCTTTGCTTGGTGAGATGCTGGCAGCGCGCGCAGTTGCTATTATCCTCATCGTTAGGAAAGTTCACAGATTCTGTTCGCTGCCTTGTTTTGTTTTGATTTACACGAGGAGTTGAACCAATTAAGTCCTCGAAGAGGGATCAGGGAAAGTAGACACTCACCACTTGGACCAGCCAAGTTTCTTTTCTTTCTTTCATGACTTAAAAGTACATAAGTTATTCAGACGTCGGTGCTAGACCCAGTCCGATATCATACTGACCCGGCTTAGAGTCTGGATCACCGGATTACCGAATCATTTTATGGTTCACTGGGTCAACTTGTGGTTTACCTGAATCTTTTATTTTTGTTGAAAATGAGGTCGTTTCCTATTTTTTAAAACTCCTTACTTTTGACCTGGCCAGTTTTATCGGGTCAGTGTGAAAAACCAACTCGGGTTGATGAGAGATCACCGAGTCAACCTACGGAGTCATGCTAGGTTTCATGAGTCAAATATGATATTTTCCCTGTAAAAAAATGATGTAAATACTAATAGAAAAACTTGAGTTAGTTTTAGGTAACAAAAGAGTGTGGTAACCAGTTCTTGAAGTAAATCACCCAACTAGCTAAGCTGAGTCTGTTTGACTTACAACGTGCAAACAACACCTTCTTGTGGCTCAATCGATTGACAGCACGTAGAGTCCAGGCAGTAGAGGGAGTTATGGCTATTGCCAAGACAAGGAATATTGCTTTGACGAGGAGGGAAGCCATTGCCTGGAGCACAAAAGCTCTCTCTCTCTCTCTCTCTATTTTATCAAATGATGTGATAATTAATATTTTCACACGTACTGATTTGTTTTAAAGAAAAAAAAATTAAAAATTAACTTCCGAACACTTAAAACTGTCTCTCGTTTTTATATTAATATATCATCAAGACCATGCAACCGGTCGGAAAAAAAACTAAGAATTATTTCTGCTGTGTCGCCTCAGCTTCTGGAAACCGAGTCAGAGAAACACGGGCGTGCCACGTGACAAATACAGTCCGTACAAAAGCCTCAACGTGTCTTCCGCACTGGTCTGTTCAGAGACAAGTTTCCTCTGCTGGGCAAAGCAAGGCACCAAATTCAGAGTTAAAACCAATCAACAAGTCAAAAAAGCAAAGCAAAGAATTCCCAGATTCTGCGGCTAAGCTGGTATTTGTTTTCCATCTTTCTTTCTCAAACGACTGCAACATATTGGCAGGGGATTGCTATATACTGCCCTGTCATTGTTATTAATTTCTCAGAGAGTTGTGTACGTACGTTGACGAGGAGAATGGCTACAGGGGGGGTGTCACCAGAGACGCAGATGTCCATTGAAGCTTCGTCTATGTTTCCTGGGTTTAGGTTTACACCAACAGATGTAGAGTTGATTTCTTATTATCTGAAAAAGAAGATTGAGGGAGCTGAGAGATGTGTTGGAGTTATTTCTGAGATTGAGATTTGTAAACACGAGCCTTGGGATTTGCCAGGTTTTTAATTTCCACGCTTTATTACTGTTCTTTGCTTTAAAAAAATCGATGTGCCATATCACTGGTGATCGTGACCTGGTCAAAATTAAATTGATTTTTTTAGTAAAAAAAAAAAAACAAAATGAAGTTTTGATTGAGCAGATTAATCTGTCTTACTTTATCCAACCCATAACCCGACCAGATTACGGAAGGGTCGTGTCTACTAACTTTGCATTCTATACCCCCTTAATTATTGTCTTTATCTTAAAAGAATTCGAAAATCCAAAATTTAGTTTTACTTGATGCATTCGGGAAAATTTATGAATATTTGTATATGTCGTTCCAAGATTTGATGTCATTTCTTATGGTGTTATAAGTTGAGTTCCGTTGAATGGAGGGATTTTATATAGTTGGTATTTTGCCCATGATAAATCATGTTGAGATAGAATAGTAATCAAAGCAACCAATATTGCTGCTTTTGCTATGCCACTGATTAGTGCTGATTATTTTAAACCAGCGAAATCTGTCATGCCATCGGAGAGCGAGTGGTTCTTCTTCTCGGCTCGTGGAAGAAAATACCCGAATGGGTCACAGAGTAAGAGGGCAACTGAGCATGGTTACTGGAAAGCAACTGGCAAGGAACGCAACGTGAAGTCAGGTTCTGAAGTGATTGGTACCAAGAGGACTCTTGTGTTCCACGCAGGTCGCGCACCGAAAGGGGAAAGAACGGAGTGGATTATGCATGAATATTGTATGCAGGGACAATCCCAGGTGATGATTTGTGCTGACATTTCTGAGTTGTTCTGCTAGTTTTTGTTGAAACTGGGTTTTAAATTAGAGAAAAAAAATGATGGCATAGATGACTCTTGTAGTATGAAACCATGCCTTCATCTGCTAGTTGTGAAATGTTTGATTAGCCTCAACATCATTAACCAAATTTTGATGCAGGGCCCATGTGTGTGGATTATGCGAAGCCACGCTTCTTTCTCTCCAAAAAGAAGATAATTTTCTGATAGTGATATTGGCATAGATGACTCTCATAATATGAAATCATGCCTTCAACTACTAGTTGTGACATGTTTGCTTAGCTTCCACACCACTAACCAAATGCTGATGCCCTGCCTATGTGTGTGGATTATGCGAAGCCACATTTCTTTCTCTCCATAAAGAAGAAAACTTTTCTGGTAGTGATAAGTATATTTTCTGATTGATCTGAAGCAGGATTTGGTTGCTAGTGGAGAATTTAAGGGGCTGGCATACCTCTCAGGATTTCTAGGAGTGATTAATTTCAGAATCATTGTCATTAAACATGTTTCAGATGGAAGGATTTATGTCGAATATGACCATTCCTCAATCATATAGCCCTGCTACTGAATTAGGTGTTGGGAACAAATGTTTCCGAGTTGGTAGACATCATCACATTGTAGTCTCAGAGTTTATAGAAGCTCAATGGTTTCCTTGAACAGAAGGAATGCATGGTTAGCTGGTGCTTCTCCGATTTATTGTCAGTAGTTCAATATGGGTTATATGTGAGCTTGTTAATTATGGCTCTTTACATTGAAGGGCCTTTCCATGTTCTAGTTTAAGCTTTTAGTACATATGATTAAGATGGTATCTAATAAGAGATAAATATTTCTGTCATTACCGTTTTCTGGGATAAATATTGGGGACTGATATTTCTTTTTTCTTGATTGATTTCCAGTTGAAAAATCAGATGTTGAATTTCAAACTGTTGTTTGGTTGAGTGATTACATGCTAAAGATGTAGTTTTGATGATAATATTTTTCATTCAATGGACGAGCATCTGTTTATTGATGATGATAAGGTTTATATTTGAATTTACTCGTACATTGCAGGATTCTTTAGTTGTTTGCCGCCTGCGGAAGAATGCCGAGTTCCGTCCCAGTGACACTTCAAACCGGGGTTCTGTAAATGAAACACATTTGTCAACCACGCATAGTAGTGGTGATGCTGTTTCTGATGGGGGTATCGGTCAGGGGGGAGTGCCTTCACGGGAGAAGGCTGCTGAATGCTCAAAGAGCTATGACTCTTGCTCTATTGAGCAACTTTCTTCAGCGTCCGAATCTGAACAGAAATTGTCAAATGATGCTGCCTTGGCAGAGTCTTCTAGCCACCAGAAGGTCTGAATATTTATTTATTTATTCCTTTCCACTCCCCTGGTATGTAATTGGATTTCTTGGTGACAATTAGTAAGTGCAGCTAGTGTTTTTGATTCATGCTGCTCTTGAATTCCAGGATTCCGACGACGATGAAGATTGTTTTGCTGATATACTGAAGCATGATATTATTAAACTCGATGAAGTTCTATTGTCTTCCCCTCCTGGTCTTCGTTCACAGGTTGCTAGCAACCCTGAGGCTAAAACAAGATCTGAACAGCCAGGCGAAATATTTATCTCAGAGGCACTTCCTTTACCCTCAATTCCTTTGCAAGGAACATCAAAGCAGCCAGTCAAAATATTTATGTCGGCGTCACTTCCTTTGCACTCAACTCCTTCGCAAGGAACAGAACACCAGCCAGTCGAGATGTTTATATCAGAGGCACTTCCTTTACACTCAACTCCTTCGCGAGGAACAGAACACCGGCCAGTCGAGATGTTCATGTCAGAGGCACTTCCCTTACACTCAACTCCTTCGCGAGGAACAGAACACCGGCCAGTCGAGATGTTCATGTCGGAGGCACTTCCCTTACACTCAACTCCTTCGCGAGGAACAGAACACCTGCCAGTCAACATATTTATGTCGGCAGCACTTACTTTACACTCAACTCCTTCACGAGGAACAGAATACCAGCCAGTCGAGATGTTCATGTCGGAGACACTTCCCTTACACTCAACTCCTTCGCAAGGATCAGAATACCAGCCGGTCGAGATGTTCATGTCGGAGACACTTCCCTTACACTCAACTCCTTCGCAAGGATCAGAATACCAGCCGGTCGAGATGTTCATGTCGGAGACACTTCCCTTACACTCAACTCCTTCGCAAGGAACAGAACACCAGCCAGTCGAGGTATTTATGTCAGAGGCACTTCCTTTACCCTCAACTCCTTCCCAAGGAACAGCAAGCCGAAGAATCATGTTGAGGAGGCAAATGCCTGGTATGTCTCAAGCAGAGATGCATACTAATAATGTGGACAGGGAAAGTAAATTGCCTGTTCATTGTGCAAAGAAGGGCAAGCTTCGACATATTTCTGCAGTTTTTATTCTGCTGGCTCTGTTAGTGTCTTTGATTGCAGGTTTCAAGCAAGTTGAAAGGATCATATATGCCAGCATGTACAGAACCTCCTGGCATTAGATGTACAAATGTCAGATTGGGAGGATGTTTACATGTAATTAAACATAGCAAATGATTAAAATTTATACAGAAATCGATAATTATGTAACATGTTCTGGTCTTTTACTGAATGTATCTTCGATTTCAAAGACCTTGAACCATAACATATATATGATGAAAGAAAGGAGAACTTAGCCACCAACTTCTGCAAAAGAAATGGCTGCCAGTATATTCACACTGCATCTAAAGATCTGCTCTTTGGCAAAATCCTTGAAAGTACCAATCCAAGCACTCCTTTCTTTATCTGTGGTTTATCTGTGTTTCTTTCCAATTTGCCGCTTTTAAACTGAAAAGCATTTTGATAATATATATATATATATATATATATCAACAAAAAACTCCATTTTGAAAAGATTCTCTTATATAAAAATATATTATAGAGCAGCGCGCATCATATTAAATTTCTTCTTCCTGTAAATGGGTTTCAATAACAGGCTCTGTGATCATTAATATTAGTTCACAGATAAATTCGAAGCGAGACGTCTATCATGCCATGGTTCATCACCACGTCATATTTACGTTCTCATTAGAATCATTTTTACTGATCAACAAAGTCAACGAGTTGGTTTTTGAAACGTGGCTCTCACAGTCAACATGTACACGACAAGTGAGAAGACAGCAAAAGGACGACCAGATTCCGCTGCTGCTTGTTCGAAAGAATTGTAAGGCAGATATTGTTTATGATATAATTTTTAAAGTTTTTGTTTATTTTAAAAAAAATATTTTGATATTAATACACAAAAATAATCTAAAAAAACTAATATTTTTATAAAAAAACACTTTTTAAAAAAAATATATAAAAAAAGTAAAAACGCAGGTAGCTAGCAGTAGCAGCTATTAGGATCATGATAATGGCTTATTATGGGAATTGTTGCACTGGTCTGACCAGCAGTCCTCCTGTGAAGCTAATTATTATTAGATTTGATATAGGCATGGAATAAACTATATTTTTTTAGGAATATATATTATATACTCACACCATTGTAAAGAAGAAGACACATAGCATTAGTTCGATGGAAACAACATAATAGTCAGTAGAAAACTGTCAGATGTATTATTAGTTGATTTTTTTAATTTTATTCTTCAAAAATAATCTGTATTATTAGTTGATTTTTTTAATTTTATTCTTCAAAAATAATCTGTAACATTGTATACGAGGGCCTGTTTGAGAGTGTGGTTACAGTTGTTTTTGAAAGTATTTTTTGTTTAGAAACAAATCAAAATAATATTATTTTTATTTTTTAAAAATTATTTTTGATATCAGCAAATATAAGAATACCAAAATTTTTTTTATTTAAAATAAAAAAATAAAATTTATACAACCGGAAGTATAACTGCAGTGCCAAACGGGCACGAGCTTCCATGCACGAGTCACGGGCTAACGTCACACGGGCTTTTTCCAGGGAATTGTTTTGGAGGGAGCTAATTAACTTGTGTTTTTATTTTTCGATGATCTTTACAAATATATTTATTTTGAAAAATATTTTTAAATACAAAAATTATTTTAAAAAACATTCAACATCATTATTTTCTTTGGTTTAATAGCAGTGGTCTGGTCGGTGAAAATGGACAAGGCAGCTAGTTAGTGATAAGGTGCGATGGTGGGAAGGGTGACGAATTCAATATTCCATTTTAAGCTGTTAATGTTGTAATATTTTGTTTTATATATTAACATAATATAAAAAAATATCTGAATAAAAAAAAATAATTGGATAGATCAAAGCAAGGTGAAAGGTATCCATTTCCTCTCTTCTAATTTCATTAGTTTTCATCCAGCCTTAATTATTTCGTTAATAGCTTGTTTTCGTTCTATAAATTGAATTATTTTTTTATAAAACAAAAAATAAAAATCAAGATTGGATAAGGTGGCATCGATTGAATTAAATGAAGCTAAGTTGCTGTTGTCAAGCCAATAATTTTTCTGTAGTTCGTATTCTTGTAGCCTTTTAATTCTCTTGTCCTTGTTTTTGGTGTCATTCATGAATTCTATCTTCTCATCAATCAATAAATTGTTTTTTTTTTTTTTTAAATCGAAGCATCATGGGCTTCCACGTGACCATTTTGTCCTTTCGTTTGACGAAAATTCATTACTTTTTTATAAGCTTATGGAAAACTTTTATCTCTCGTTAAAATAATTATTTTAAAAAATATATATATTTTTAATAATAGCATATCAAGTTAATTTTAAAAATTAATTTCAAGTTTTTAAATTGATGACCAATTTTTCACTCCCCGCTAGTTTAGATGTTTACAAGTTTTTCTTTTTTTTTCATTTAAGAAATTCCTTGTTTTGTCCGAAGCAATTAGGTACAAAAATTTATCTTATTCAATTCATCCTTGTCATTGGATAATAATTTATTTATCATCATTTAATATTATTTTATTTGTCTCACTATTTCTTTCTCTCTTTTATTTTCTTAAAAAATAAACCAAAATACAAAAATTTACTCGAGAGTTACACAGGAGGTCCATGATGTGAACAACGCTAGCTATAGTAAAAAAATAACAACGTCTTTGAGTTTTATACTTAATTATTAAAGAAGTATCGTTAAAAAAAAAGAGCACTATCACCTATTAGATAAAACAAATAATTTAACTTAAGCTACATGTAATTAAGATAGCATTGAAACTTTAAACGAGTTAAATTGAGACGCTGATTATTTTAGAAAAATATTGTTGTGATACATAACTTCTAAAGTTTATTTTAAAAAAAACATCAAAGTTCGTAATTTATTTCATATATTTGAAATGCGATTTGATCAGAAAAGGAGAGGGTGCGTTTTTTATTCTGAGTTTGATTTTTGAAATCCATTAAAGAAATAAATACGGAGGTGGAGGTTCTAGCTTTAGGTGGAACATTATTCAGCAAGTTATTTCTCTTCATTTAATTTATACTTACTGCGCTATATATATATACATGTTAAAAGGATAACTACTCCTTTTAAAAGGTAGAAATGAGCTTTATTATCTTAATTCTTCTTTAATAATTAATTAAACTATTTCACATCCACATTAGCACACACACATATTTACGTTTTCAAGGGACGTTACGTGGTGACAAAGGATTTGAGATCTATTTTGATGGTTGTAATGCCAAGCTACTCAAGAGAAGGGGTGGCTGTATTTTTTGTTTTTCGTGTGAAATAGGGAGATCGATGGCTATTTTTGGTTACAAAGAAGATATGACCATCTTTAATTTGCTCATAATTTACGACCATGTATAGCTAATCTCAATAAAAAGCCCCTTTTGATTCCAGAATAAAGAACCGGCCTCTTTTTATGGATCGGACCGAATTGAGTTGGGCAGGGGAAGGGGGGAGAGATTTGTGTTAAATATAGATATGATTTCATTAATGAAAATCAATATTGATAGAGAAAAATAAATCTGCATGCTTGAATGAGATTCCTATTTAATACATGCTACTTCTTTTAAATATTGGACAGCTACGCTTCAGAAATTAAAGTAGTCAAAATAATTAGGAAAATAGCATTTAAATAAACAGCCAGTTTACTCAAGCTACCTGCATACGGTATAATTAATCAAGCTACCATTGAATCTCAGGCGAGTAGAATTATGATGCTGTTTTTTAAAGAAAAATATGGTTGTAGATCTAAAATATAGTTTTAAAACACGAAGGATGTACTATGTACGTACGTATTCAGAGCAAAGTTTAGTTGTTGTTGTTGTTGTTGTTATGATTATTATTATTATTACATAATATATTATGTATTCTTCCTCCTATATATGAAAGCGTAGCACATTCAATTAATTTCCAACCAAAATTGTAACACTAAAAGTAGATGGATTGATTAACTACCTTGATAAATCAGGCCTTAATTCAATCATGTTCGAGCAATGGCATGGCATCGATCTCCTTTGGGTAGTAGTTGCACACTCAGTTAAGTTAGTTGAATGGCATTTCAACCCTCAACCAACATTTACCAAGCACTAAAAACTCACTTAGTTAGCACTAATTATTTTTGGTTACAAATTAAGAAGATATAATTACCAACTTTAATTGATTACCTGGGCATGCAGCACTAAAATGCTCACGATAAATTGCCTATACAAATGGTTGGATGAGTACTATCCAAGTTATTTTTATTTATTCATATATGAAAAACATAAACAATCATGAAATGTTCACCTACAAATTAAATGATGTAGTTGGGGAAATTCCTAATTAAGTATTGCTTCCTTTATAGTAAGATTAGGACAGAAGTCGTTTCTTGAAAAATACCCCTCCTTTTCTCTTTCCAGAAGAACATCACTTGCATACATTTTGAAAAACTAGCATCGACATGTGAATATAAAAATTTGGCCGTCCAAAGAAAATGTGGCCACAATATTCAGCCTATCCCATTTGCCTACCCTAATTTAACAATAAAAAAACCCCACGAAAAAGAAAGGAAGAAGATCAATAAAACGTGCAGGCTCAAGGTCGACGGTCATGACTTTGCTAAGCTTATCAGCCACACGATTAAAACATGGTGGCTGAGTTTTCTAATGAAGCCGATTTCTTAAGTCATCAACTAAATGAATAAAAGTCAATGTTCAATGCCTGTAATAAATTATGGGTAGAGGTTTAGCCTACCTAGCTAGCTAGGGCTGCTCTTTAACAGCTATTTGAAAAGGAGGGAACCCTCCCTAATGAATACGTGGTCAAAAGGAAACATCAGATGCTAGCTAAATATCCCGAGAGAATACAAATCTTTGGACGAAGAGATCATTTGAAGCGCACCCAAACTTGTTAGGAAATAAAAAGAGAGAAATTATAGACACAGCAGAAATCAATAATGGCATGAATGCTGTTCGCTACTCCCTCCTGCTAATTATACTTGCACGTAATAAACCACCAATATATATATATATATAGCTTCGATTGATGAGTAGGTTATCAAAAGGTGGTGGATCGATGGCAAAATTTAAGATCTTAGATTCAATGCTCGATCTCTTATGGAAGATGTTTTTATATAAAAACAGTATTTGATTTTTTCTTTAAATAAAAACGAAACAAAACAATAGGGATAAAGAGAACATATCTCGCTTTGTTCCTTTTGTTTTAAGAGAATTATTTAGAAATAAATCTATTTTATATCTGTATTTAGGTTATTCAATTGAAACATTGACAAATTAAATATATTTATAGAGTTTTAAAAAACCACGCAAAGATATGTGAACAAAAATAACGAGTCGGGTCAATAATAAACTAATAATAATGAATATTGACTCCTCCTTGGTACGTATTTCGTCTGCCACGGCTAATATATACAATTTCGAGGCAATAATTTACCCTTCTCCACCAATTTTTTTCTTGCATCAAATTCACTTTCGACCACCTTTCGCTTTCTCTCTTCAATTTCTATCCTTACCCTCTACTCCTGCCCATAATTAATTAACAACCAAAGAAGACCCCATCTTTTTTTCGCTCCCTTCCTCAAAATCACTATAAAATGGTGTGAAGGAAAGTTTCAACAAAAAAACTCTTGTTGGTTGTGGATGATAGATGCATACAAGCTAGCTACCTAGCTAATTTAGGTAACATTGTTCATATTGCCTTCCGAGACGTCCAGTTCTACTTTGACACAAGGTGGGCTATTTTGTTCAAATCTTATATAGATTTGACACCTCTTGTTCTAAATTTTGTTTAGCTATTTATTTTTCTAACTTCACTGTTTCATTCGTTTTCTAAAGGAAATGAGTAAAGAAGGGAACAGCCCGATGTTGGATTTGAAGCTGAACCTTTCACCACCGAGGGCTTATCAGCAAGTTGAATCGCTTTCGAATTCATCTTGGGATATGTCGGCAGACTGCTCGTGTGTTTCATCGGAGCCTGAAGACATGGCAGCCAACTATCTCGGCAGCCCGGACACAACTCCTATGCTTCTGGTCGGGTGTCCTCGATGCCTCATGTATATCATGTTATCCGAGGTGGATCCCAAATGCCCGAAATGCAAGAGCACAGTCTTGCTTGATTTTCTCCGCGATGAAAACACCAAGAAGACAGCAAACTAGTCAGAGGAAGACCCTCGCTAGCTAGGGTTCTTCTTGTTGTTCTTCATGCAACTTTCTTGCCTAGCTATAAGGTCTTTTTCATAATTTTGATTTTTATGTCTATCCAGCTTTACCTCTTTTTTTGTATTCTACTTCTCTCTCTCTTCTGTTTAATGTCGACTCAGTTTTTGGCTGCGCTATCTTAATTTGTTCAATGAAGATCTTGTTTGAGAGCAGTTTGGTTGACATACAATCTAGGGTTCTAATTCATCACTGCAGTTTCTTGTAAATGTTTCTACCTACATGCTCATCTCCCGTCTTCTTTACAGACAAAAGGGCCGTGTGTTTCTGCTACTCGTCAAATAAATTGATTTCTCTGCTACATGCCATGCTCTTTCTTCTTCTTCTTCTTCTCCATAAATACATGCCAATTGACAATCAGCCAGTCTATGTGTATGTAATTAATGCATGCAATAGCATGGAAAAAACATAGGAGTGGTAGTCAATAATTAAATTCTGCAGCAGAAGCTAATTGAATTGATGGTGGTGTAATTAAGTTATTTCTTCTTCTGCACAGAAATATAAATGCAGCTATTGGTTGCCATTGCAATGCACTGTGTAATATCTAAGCAAGCAACATCTACTTAATTTATAGTTAGGCTCACATGCGATAGATGAAAGATTTGAAAGCTCAATTTTGTAGCGTCGAGAGAAATTGTCAAGAGTGTGAAGGTTCGATGAATATTGTGTTTGTTTTTAAAAAAGGAAAATTGAAATGCTTGATATAGTTTATCGTAAAAAATAAATAGCAGTTATTTCTCTAAAAACTATTATTTTTTAATTCTTTCTCCTATTTCTATCCTACTTTGCAGTGTCTAGTTTTCTTTAAATAGCATTTTTTTTTTTATAAAAGAAAAAAGAAAAATGTTCCTGTGGCCCGGCCTAGAAGAAATGAAAGTAGAGTAAGAAAATCGAGCAAGCAGCGATGATAGGAGACTATAAATATATAGTCTTTTTACCAAAAACATGTAGAGAAATGACTTGAATTTCATAAAAGAGATACTGACAAATATGTATCTCTATTCCGTTGGAGACCAAAACCTCACCGGTAGAGATTCAAATTAGCAATTAATGTTTTTTCCCCCTTTCTATATCCCTATTACGTTGAAGATGCCCGGGTATTAGGTCTATCTCCTCTGCCAGGCATCGAAGAAGTAATAATGGGGGCAGAAAATACTGTAGCTGTAAATATAAATTATTGTGGATAATAATAGTGTAATTATTGTGTTTACTTTTCACTGTATAAAATTTAACTTTTGATCTCGGAGATATTTTTGATTTTTTCATAAAGTTTGTTGACATTATCTGATTATTTAGGGGTCTTTTCAAATTTTGCACAGTGAAACTACGATTTTGCTCCAAGTATAAGACAAAACATTGTTGACCGGGTGAAGGTATTTTAGATATTTTAGTTTGTAAATGAACATTGAAATAACTATTATGCCCTTTAATGAGACAAGATAGTAGTGTCCCTAGCGAGGGTATTTTTTGGTTTTTTACCGGTTGGTTCGCAGTGCAACACTGCAACTACGGATGTGCTTTTAGAAACGACAAAATTGAAGGGTTAGCGTTGGATATAGTCGTATTTTCAATTGTGTTTTTTTATTTTCTTAGAAAAAGATGATGACACGCCAACAAGTCTTTCATCCGCGCCTTTCAGACAACGTGTGCCGTATTATGTGGTGGTAAAAAATATTCATCCCTATCTCAACAGATGCGTCGTTGTGATCTCTTCAACATGGTGATGCGTATGTCATTAAATGGTGGTCGGAGATGTGCTGATGGCTGAATGATTCTCTCTCATGCAAGTGAAAGGACATATTTGTCCTTTATTTTTATGTTTTTTTCCTTTTTGTCCTTCAACTTTTTATTTGTTTTTTTCTCTTGATTTTTTCTATAGAAATTTCGATATGTTTCAATTTTATCCTGCAACTTAAAATGATGATATATGTGAATTTATGAAGCCTGAATTGTTTATCAATATTAAATAAAATGATGATAAATTACATCATCAATCTTGAAATTTAAAAGTTTGACTGGTTTAATCTGTTTTTACAAGATTCACTCAAACTTGATTGGTTTTTTTTCCCTTTGCGCCTTTTCTCCTATTTTATTTTATGATTTTATCCTTTAATATTCTTTTTATATATTTCATACGAGACATATTTTTCTCTTTAAAATAATAAGGGTTGTATATATATATATTTTTTTAAATCACCCTCTGGCATCTAATTTGTATGGTGTTGAGCCTTTTATTTTAGTTTGGTTATAAGTTTAAGAGATCAACTTGTATTTACAAGTTTCACTCAGACTTTCTTGATTTTTTTTTTTTAAATCCTTTCGCTTTTATCCACGTGTATTTTTTCATTGGATATTTTAGTTGTTTTAAAAATAATATTTATTTTAAAATGAGTTTTATTTGTTTTTACTTAAATTACTTGCATAAAAGAAACATAAAATACTCAATTCATAATATTTTATTTTTATTTACTTTTTAGATCACTATTTTGACAATATATGCAACCTCTTCCATTTAAAAAGATTCTTACGTTTTTTTTTTTTACTTTTTTAAAAATATTAATACCATATCAATATTTATTTTGATTGATAAAAAAAAAACAGTCGGCCCCGGCATGTAATTATTTGTCGATAACATATATCGTAGAAGAATTCATGAGAGTAGATCCCACGATGTGGAAATTCAGTCGTTGCAGATGGAATTGTCACTATCACTCGACCAAGACCTAACTGGGTAGATGGGCCGGAGCTGCCATTAGAGTGGAACCATCCCTAATCATGATAGCCTGACCAAGATGCTCAGCAAGTTGAAGGAGGGTGTTTTTGTTATTGCCCTGCAGTATTTTTTTTATTAATATATCAAAATTATTATAAAAATATAAATTTAATATTTTTCAAATTAAATATACTTTAAACATATTTAAATTCAATTTTAACCAAATTATCAAACAGCCTCGAAAAGTATATAAAAAAGATGCTGTCTTGCATATTTGGCCGAGAGAACTACGGTACTTACTCTAGCCAATATATGGACACAACGTGTCCCCATGGATCCAGTTTGATTCCTCGTGGAGAACTAACGACAACACGAATGCTAGGTGCTTTTTTCGATCATGTACGACGAGAACCTTCCTGCTGTTTGAGCCCAGTGCGGCCTACTGTTTTGTTTACACAAATTTAACATATGAACTTAATTAAAATCAAAATATTATTTATATAAAAATTATGATTCCTTTGTATATTTTTTTTATATTAGTTTTTGTTAGGTGACGCTGTATATGTGATTTCGAAAAGATGCATTCACTTGTATTGAATTGATATAGCTACTACCATAAAGCTTTCACGAATTGTTTATGAATGAAGTGTGTGTCGTAATGTGTATATTGTTTTTTTTTTTTTAAGAAAAAGAAGATATTTTTTTTATATTTCTATATCATAACATTAAAATAAAATAAAATCTAAAAAAGTAATTTAATATTTTTTAAAATAAAAAAATCATTAGAATTCTATAAAACTTAATTAAAATCTTATCCACCGTGATTTAAGTTCATTGGGATATCTCTGCTTTTATTTATAATCATATCTATTTTTTAGAAAGATTCTAAGTTCTGGGCAAGAAATTGGTGATGCGACGCCCTTCAAATAAAAAAAACGATGCGATGTGAGCGTAATAGTTTTTTACTTTTTTTTTTTTTTTATTGTTGTTGCTGTTAAAGACACTTTCCGATAACACCCAGCTTCTCGTTTTTTATAATAAAAAAAGAAAAACTGCACTTGAGTTGAGACGAAAGGTTAATGAGACTTCCTCTTCACCAGTCCCCCAACCAGCACGAGCACTAGAAGGTATCAAATTTTGAACTCTTAAGTATAATTAGGTCTTTTATAGTATTTTGTGAGCGTAGTCGATATTTGTTTTTTAAAATGTTTTTTTATATAAATACATAAAAATAATATATATTTTTTTTATTTTCAAAATATATAAAATAATTTAATATATAAAAAAAATATAAATTTTATTGATTTTATCAGAATTATTCTTTTAACTCATAAAATTATATGATTTTACGAAATCAAATCACGATTTTCAAAACAAAATAATCCGGATTTGTAGGTTTAATTGTACAGGTAACATGAGTCGGTGTTCCTTTCTCTGAGTGCAGAGGAAGAACCAGCACATCTCAGGTTTCAAGTCCTGGACTAGGATTAACGAAGTTATTTTAGTTTGTTTTATTAGTTATTTATCTATCTTGGATACCTATTATGATTAATGTCACTACAATTTCTTAAAAGACAGCCCTTTTTTTAGAGTTTAAGAACTTAAATATGCAACGAATTCATCCTGGAAATTAAGGACTGGATCTAATCAGGTCAAAAACAACATTTTGAGACAGTGAATAATTGGATCTTTTAATTCAAAAATAAACTATCGTTGACTAGTAGATTAGTGAGGTCTTGCTATAGTTTAGTCTCAGAAAAGGATCTGGTGATCGATGAAGAATGGGTCCTCTCTGTTCGTTTGGTAAGATACTTTGACCCCTTAAGCAACCTTATTTGAAAGCGTGCAAGAATCAAAATCCCACCAGAAATTCAGGCTTCCAACAGTCAATATATTTACCTTGACCAAGTGGTCAGCCCAGCAATTTCTAAGTGGATAAGAGCATCGATCCCTTTAATATATTGTACGTAGTTAATAGAAGAGGTCGGCGAAGGTTCGGCTTCCTATCTATCTTGTTCTTTGATAAGACAAGCAGCTGATCTTATATCATTCATTTGATTATGCTAATCAATTAACTAATTAAGCACTCGCTGGTAACCTGTACAGCAGCTCAGGTATTGTAATGAAAAGAGGATACAGATTTTCACGTTCATGGTTGAGCTAGAGGCCATGGTTTTTGGAATCTGTTCTGTCGTCGTGGAAAATCTGAAATATTTTGAGGTTTTTCAAAATCATTTTCATCCAGTGCGAAACGTGAGCAGTTATAGATTTCATTAATCTAAGTTGATGGATCGAGTTTGCTGCTAGGTTTAGTATTTCTCGTTGAGTTTCATGTAAGATAAAAAAGAAGCCAAGTTGTCGAACGTACATGCCAATGACAAGTCTTTTAATAAAATTTAATTGAGTTTCTAGATGGAATGACCTGATCATATATATATATATACTAGTTATATGCCCGCGCGTTGCCGCGGGCATTGCTGCGTATATAATATGATATAATTACATTAAAAACGATAAACTTATAATATAAAAGTTTAGAACTACAATATAAAAGAGTTTGTTTTGTAAACATAGGTTACATCTTTTGGTATATACATAGTGTCACAAAAGATGACAAAAGAGTGTTAATTATACAATTTGTACATCAGCGCAAAATAGAGGGATGTTTAGGTGCAGAACGAAGTGAAATCCCTCCTTCGTAATGAGACATATCATTTTGTTGCTAATCTTCCTGAAAAAAATAAAATTCGCAAAGTAATAAATGAAATGATGAAGAAATTAAGTCACGCATTATGAAAGAATAAGTGCAGTACATTAGTGAACAAACAATTCAAAACTAATATCATATGCTGTAAAAATCATTGTAAGCATGGACAGAAAGCGAATGGGACGAATAATAAAACAATTCAAGTAGATCTAACATAAACATTTAGACGAAAACAATGAATAAATGGGACGAATAATAAAACAATTCAAGTAGATCTAACATAAACATTTAGACGAAAACAATGAATAACAGAAAATGAATCATTATCAGTAACAACCCTAAATTTTTTTTCTATTTGTTTAATTTGTTTAATGTTTCCACTTACAAAAGGAGTAGATGAAGTATGGGAGTTTTTTTTTCCTATCACCGAAATTTCTAACGAAATTTCGGCAGAGTTTCCCCTATATCGGGAGATCCCAAGTTATTCATAACACAACCTGCACACAATCTGAGTAACATTTCATCCATAATCATATCCATTTTTAATACAATCAATTGCATAATTCAATCTAGAATATGTTCAGGACCAGTGTTACTGACAATGATCAATTATATGCACTCTGTTTTTTTTAAGAATGAAAACAAATAGCTGAAATATAGTTGACAATAAAGATATAAAAGAATTAAGTTAGAATTGAAGAAAGAAGAAATCATTTTGAATGGGAAGAAGACCTTTTGGCAATAAATTGAAATAATATCAAAAGATGTTTAATTGCTTCCTATTAATACGATAGCGAAATGGCCTAGAGCATTCTCGAAGATGATGTTGACAAAGATAGCAAGAGAAATTGACATAACAATTTGAACTATACACATCATTCAAAACCTCAAATGATCCTTGTTTTTGAGAAGGCAAATGTTCTTTGAATCCATTAATTATATCTCTATATTAGCATGCTCTAAAAAGTATGGAAATGAAGGCAATAGAGCATGAAAAGTCATTTCAAACCGAGGCTACAAAACCATCTCCCTATATGTAAAGCAAAACAGGAAATTCAGAAATCTTAATAGTAGATCTAGAGAACTATGGGTATTGCTAAATATAAGAAAAAAACAAACCAAATCAAAGACAAAGCAAGCAGCTTTAAACACAACTGGAGAAAGCAAAGGGTATCAAGCTGAAATTGAACATGGAATCAATTGAATTCTAAATATAAAAAGATGTTTTATTGCTTGCTATTAATACGATAGGCAAAGGACCAAGAGCATCTGTATATAAGGGTTCTGTAGTCTTTCAATATTTTAATTCAGTTTATGAATAAAATTCTTACAAAGTGCTTTTGATTGTGTGAATCAATCTCCCTTAAGTGTAACTCATGAGAACCCTAGGTGTGAAGCTTAAGTTTTTCTATGCTAAAGGTTAGAGCCCCTATTAGCATGACTCTAATGATTTCTACAATTCCCAGCAGAAATCACATCAACAGAGACCTAAACAGCCTCTAAACTCAGATCCAAAACAGCCCCCTTAAGCAGTCCCGCATCAGTCATATACTTTAGGTTGTGAAATATAACAAAGTACAGAAAACTGATGTTAATCATAACTCAATAGTGGATTTCCATTTAAAAATCTAGCAGTATGTGTGCTCAAGCAGTTCAGAAGAAGGTTTGGGATAGATAAGCTCTCGCAAAATGGTCTAGATCAAATGCTGAAAATAAAGTGGAAAAGAAGAGGAGTAGAGGCTCATCTAATTGATACAATGCCAAGAGTCCATCATTTATGAGGTGAGGCCTCTCCAAGAGAGAAACAAAACACACCCTCTAGAGGAAGAGGAAGGGGGGGTAAAGCTTTTGGCCTAAGCTATAAACTACTGACCACCACAATATTGAATTGATTTTCTTTAACAATTTGGAGTATGAAACATTGTTTAAGTGATTGATAAAAAGCACTTTGAGAAATAACAATGTAATACCATGAATGCAGGTCATACCTTGAAGGAGTGTGACAGCAAAGACCTCAAAGAGCAAAGAGACAATCACAGAGAACAAAGTAAGGACCTGCATGATGTGGGCACTTTCAATATTTAAAAGAACAGAAACAGGAGAAGAACAATAAAGAAGAAAAGCACACACTAACACACAACCAGATTAAGTTTATTTCTGATATCTAATCTTGATTAGCAAATAGAGAGCCAAAACCAAATCATAAGCCAAGCAGCAAAAAAACGATATAACAAAAAAAAAAACATTAAGATAATATAAAGAAATAATTTCATACTGTGATTGATCAAAGAAACAGACCTCCACTTAACGTATGATAAGGCCATTGCAAAAGCAATAATTTCATATATTCTCGGAGACAATGCAAAAGCAAACACATTAAAGGAGGAGAAGAAAATCATAATGGAACAAAAACTAAGGTTGAATGGAAATTTGCAAAAATAATTAGAAAATGTATTTTGCCCACCTTGAAAAGAAACTACTCTACTTTCCTCTCCCTGCTAGGCCTAATGAATCTTGGGGATAAAAAATGACCCCCACAACCATTTCTCCCATTCCACAAAAAGCAAGCATGGAAAGGGCACGAATCATAGAAAATTATCATAACAAAGCTTGATATGGTAATTACCAAATTGTGGAGTAATTATCAACAGGAGACATTTTCTCCTAGTGATTTTCCATATTTCAGACATCTTTCCTAAAGTTTCATTAATTTACACCTGTATAGTTAATTATTGCCATCCTTTCAGCTATGATATATTGATATGAATGAAATAGAGGACATTGATATGAAATGGAAGGGAGAATTCTGATTTGCCATATTATGTAAAATTTTGAGGGAGTTTAGAAATTACAATATCACCATATAAGATCTCTCTCTGTCTCTCTCTCTTTTCTTTCAAAAGAGTCAAAAACCAAATTATCACAAAATCTCTCAAATGAATAATCGTTATGTATGCATCAATTGATTTGATTGGGTGAATATAATATTACTGATTTTAAAAGAAGGAAAGAGGGAATTGTGTGATTCAAATGCCGTGTAATGAAGCACCCATATCAGCATAGAATGAAGTTCAGTCCCCACAACAGCTTAGAGACAACCTAAGTAAAAAGTTCATATTTAACCTTCAAGAGAGATATGAATATTAGGCTTATGGTCATCTGAATCTTAAGTAGCCCCAAAAACCTCTACTTGTTCAAGAATTAGATGATAACTTTTCATTTTGACAACCATGCAATCATATCATGTCAAATTTTCATAACATATTCAAAATCAGCTACTTAACTAACCTCAAAAGTAGGGTGACAAAGGGTGAAAGGAAGTCTTTGGAAGGGAACTCTTTGCAGCAATTTGTGACAATCAGTAGACCACAACCTCAACAAAGAAGAGCAAAAGAATTAGAATGAATAAAGTAAGAAATCCAAAGGACAGCTGAAAAGAAAAATGGAAGAAAAACAAAGGTACCAGAGCAAATGAAAAACAACAGAAACATGCAGTAGGCAAAACGTAAAAAACAGCAAAGAAAATCTGAAAAGGTAACCCATGCACATGACAGCCCACCAAGATTTTTAGTTCTGTTTGCAATACAAAGGGACAACAGAATTTTAACATAATTTCCACATACTAAAAAACAGAGTGCATATATAATTTTCACATACGTTGGCCAGCACCACATAAGAAATTATAATTGATAATAAATTATCATCTTCTTTCATATCCTTGTTTCTAGAGATACAGAATTGTAATTTCATTTTCATTTTTTCTGGTTTATCTGCATCATTTTTCGAGTTGATAGATGTGATGAGGTGGCTTTTCTGTTGTATTTTCTCTCTTATAGTTTTCTTTTAATGCACCATGACAGTGGTAAAGAGGGACAATTGAGCATAGAAGAAGAAAATATCTTATCTAATCCATATGATCTAGTAACAGCAAGATGAAAAACCTCAATCCTATATTCAAAACCAGCAAATGAACCAAAGTGTTTATTCATAAGATATTAGTAATAAATACTCTCACAACCATAATAAAAATCAGTAAACTAACAGTTAAAAATGTCCATTATGAGCACAACAAATTCCAAGCTTTCCAAAGATTTTCGTCGAAAGTTCACTGACCTTGAAAGTAGGGTGACAAATGGTGAAAGGAAGTCTTTGCAGCAGCAACTTGTGAGTGAGAATCAGTAGACCACAACCTCAACAAAGAAGAGGAAAAGAATTGGGATGAATAACGTAAGAAATCCAAAGGACATACGAAAAGAAAAATGGAAGAAAAGGAAGGTACCAGAGCAAACAAAATGCAAGACAAATATGCAGCAGATGGAACGTAAAAACACAGCAAAAACAAACAGTACAATAACAATAAGAAAATGACTTAACAAAGCAATAGAGAGGCGGCGCAGTCCAGAGAAGGAAATATCAAAGGTGAAGAAGTCAAAAGTAAAGCATGTTATCCTGCAAAATGAACAGAGAAATCAATTAATACGAAGTGACATGAAGCATAAAAAATAATTGAAGTAACTAAACCAGATGGCAACAGTAACGAACAATGCTCCGAGATAACTAAATACAGAAATGAACTGATGAACTGATTTTTCTTATTTGAACCGAGAAAACTCCGACAACAATAATAAAATCAACAAATGAAACAAACTAAAACAGAAATGAAATGAGGAACCGAGAGCTAGACAAACCAAATCAATGCTCAATTCGTTTAATTCGGCTGCATGCATGCAGAAAATTTGAACCACTGTCAAACCATTGATCAACCCAACCCAAACCCAATTAAACCAAAAACCCACCCCCCAATACACACAAACGACCGAACCCATGCAGCCCGACCTCAACAAAATCGAATTCCGAGCATAACCAATGACAAACCCAAAGAACCGAACATGAATCAAAAGGGAAAAAAACACACAATCAATTACAAACACAATCGATTACCAACACCCAAACCACAAAGAACATGAATCGAAGGAGAAGATAGAAAAACAAAAGGGGAAAAAACACAACCACGACCCGAAGAACCCAATGAAACGAAACCGAGCAAAACCAAAAATTAACACAAATAAGGGGTGAAAACCATACCTCGTCGAACACCCACAACGACCCGAACCCAACCCGCGAACCGCCATCCCCGATCGCCTGACCAGCCCTCACGAACCAAGCCGTCGCTCGCTCTCTGCCCAGACGAATAAGAGGCAAAAACACCCAGCTGCGTTTTTTGGGTGTTTTGCAAGAGAGGGAAGAGGCGAAAATGGCCCCCAATGCCCCCATACCATGCGCAGCTCATTAAGGGCAAAATGGCCCTTACACTGCTCCAGTCCACAGTTAACTGTGAGGGGAGCTACAGTTGTTTTTCCACGCCCTTTATTGTTTGTGTAATATATATATATATATAGCTAAACCTTTAAGGATTAAATTATTTTTTTAGTAATCTAATTGGTTTAAACTTTAAACTGGATCGATAAAATAAGTATTATAGAAGTTAGATTTAGAGATCAGGCCGGACAAGTACGTGTAAAGACATCATCATTAACCAGAGTGTTACTAACCCGGTAAATTGGGTGCATGTCAACGAGACGAGACGGGGAGGTGATGAGAAACACTCACGGCAACAATACAGCAACTTGCAAGAAAATGTCCGAGAAACCCAAGCATGCACATAAAGTACTCCGCTCCATGTAATCATTATTGAAAATAAATAAATAAATAAACAATGGCATCATCTCCTCCCTCTTTCCGTGTCTCTGATCCCGTCACGCAGCAAGAGTGTCCCACGCGCCAACTTTTCTTTGTCCAATGAAAATGGTAACCCACTTGCCCTCAAAATGAGAAAAAAAAGAGAGACTTGACCTTCCAAGCTCCAATGACCGTCATAAATAGTCAGTCAGATACACTGAATCCTTCCACGTTTAATTTTCATAGTTTTAATAAGTATGCATGTATGTTTTAGGTTGGATAATATACCTTTATTATTATAATCATTATTATTATTATCATTATCCGAAGTAGTTTATTATCTTTTAAGGAAAAAAATTATATCTCTTAACTGAAATAACATAACGTTAATTCAAATATAAACAAATAGTTAAGAATACCCTAGCATGAATCACAAGAATTAGATAGAAAGGGCAAAGTAGTAAATACACGATAATAATTAATTACGGAGGAGCCTCATTTGGACCGAGTCAAGAACCGTTACTTCCCCAAGTCAATTTGCTAACACGCTGAACCTTGGAAGCCATGCACCAACACTGAACCGGCCAGCCCTCCACGCAACTCCCACGCAACTCCCACCTTCTTTTTACCATATATATCACACCCTTTCTCACAGTCTCTCCTCATCCTCGGCAGCTGAACAAGAGCCAAGATTTCTCACTTCACTCCTCCACTTCTTTCTCTAATTCCCTGTTTCTAGCAAAACAAGAAATGGAATATAGCAAGGAAATTGTAATCCGTGAGGTTTGGTCGTGCAACCTAGAGTCGGAGTTCGAGTTGATTCGTGAGCTGATCGACGAGTTTCCGTATATATCAATGGACACCGAGTTTCCCGGTGTTGTTTTCCGACCACCAGTGGACCCCGCCAACAACAGGAATTATTTCCGACAGCTGAAGCCGTCGGATCACTACAGGATCCTTAAATCAAACGTTGACGCTCTAAATCTTATCCAGGTGGGTCTCACGCTTTCCGACGCGGAGGGGAACTTGCCTGATCTGGGAACCGGAAGCCGGTTCATCTGGGAGTTCAATTTCAGGGATTTTGACGTGGAGCGTGATGCTCACGCTCCGGACTCGATAGAGCTGCTGAGGCGACAGGGGATTGATTTTGGGAGGAATAGAGAGGAGGGGGTTGACTCGGCGAGGTTCGCTGAGTTGATGATGTCGTCCGGGCTTGTCTGCAATGGGTCAGTGAGCTGGGTTACTTTCCATAGCGCGTATGATTTTGGGTACTTGGTGAAGATACTCACGCGCCGGGACTTGCCGTCTGGGCTGGTGGAGTTTTTGAGGGTGCTGAGGGTGTTTTTCGGAAATAAAATCTACGATGTCAAACACATGATGCGGTTTTGTAACAGTTTGTTTGGTGGGCTGGACCGGGTGGCCAGGACACTGGATGTGAACCGGGCGGTTGGGAAATGTCACCAGGCTGGTTCGGATAGCTTGCTGACATGGCATGCTTTTCAAAAGATGAGGGACGTGTTTTTTATGAAAGACGGACCGGAGCAACATGCTGGTGTATTGTATGGACTAGAGGTGCTTTGCTAAGAACTCATGTGCATGATTTATGCACATCAATCAATTATCTGATTTGTTGAATAGAAATTTGTAAATTAAGTTGATGAGATCTGGAAAATAATTAAAGAAATTCTTTTAAGGCATGTCTGTGTGTGCTGTGGTGGATAGCAGCCGATAATTAACTGGATAATTCAAAACTGTAATTTTTTTATTGCATCACCTCAAAAAACATTTTGTGAAAATTGCATAACGAATATTCTACATTTAAAAGGGATCTTATTATTGGCTAGAACGATAAACAAAAATTCAGGATAACCTTGTTTTTTAGGCCCAATTGATATATATTTAATTATCGTAAATGGTTTTTTTATTTATTTACATTAATAATTCTCGATTTGTTTAAATAGATATGCATGCAAGATTTTTTATTCACATTTAATGTTTTTTTTTATGTAAAAAAACATGTTGAAAATAGTTGCAATTCAAGGTATCTATTTTCATATAATATTTTTAATATACGTAACATTTTATAATATTTTTTTTGCCTCTTATTTTATTTTAATATTTGAACGAGTGTTATTTTCATTATTATTTAATTAAATAAATTTTGTTGTTAATGAAATTGTGAAATATAAATATTTGAGCTACGATACTAGATATCTTGATCTATATATGATTCTTAAGTTTTTAATTTCTAATTTCATTTATTGTCAATGAATATTTATTTATTTATTTATTTATTTATTTATAAACAAACATAATTCTCAATTTATTTTATTAGTAGTATACACAAGTTTTTTTGGGGACTAAATCACTAAAAAGAGAAGTTTCTGAAGCCTATCCACCCCCCTGTTTGACACCATTTGTCAAATGTTTGGAAGGGTCAGAAGTCTTGCTACGAAATGGCATTCGTGCTTCCTATCAAGAATTCCACGGTCCACATTGTTTTCATTTTGATTTTGTTTTCCTTTTTTTCTTTTGATTTTCAATTTTCCTCACCGCAACAGGTCTGGAACTATTAATGGACAAACTTTAATTCCTAAACCCTAATTGTCGAAGTCAAACCATCTCTAACTGCAGATTCTCCTATCTTTCTGATCTAGTTCATCTTCCCTTATGTTTTGTTTAACAAAGTCATGCTAGATGTCAGCATATTGCAGGATGTTACCACTACCTTCAAGGATTCATGGTGCCTCTTTATATATATATATATATATAGAAGGCCCAGTTTGCAGAAGAATTTCCATTTTTTTGTAGGATTAATATTATCATTGACTAAATAAAATGACTTGCGGATAAAAATAAATAAAATATTATCATTTTAATACAAAAAGACTTATCCCATTTGCTAAATCATAACCCAGTGATTTAGAGTCCACAACTATGGTTTAGACTTTGGGTCTTTCACATGGGCTTCGTTTAGACTTGAGGCCCGTAAATATCTGTAGGTCTATTCATTTTTAAAGCCCATATAATTACCTTTTTGATTAATAATTTGATGCCGAAAAGAGATGATTGCCATTAGAGGACTGCGTATTTTGACCACATTGGCAGAATGAAATGATCTTTTGAAGGAGAACCCAGTAGAAAGAAACTACGTTACAAGGTGGCCATCAAAGTGATCACTGATGCTATATATTTCACTCACAAGCTCTTGAGTGCGAATCTAAATAGCTCTATGATCATTTCAGATGTAGATAAACAGTATTCGTTCTCATGTCTTCATATTGTAAGATCCAGCTAAAAGTAATTAAATGCTACCAATAAGATTGTAAATGCGGATTATGATGAAATAGTCTTAAGATCATGTGGTTGATCCGCCCCCAGTGCTTCCTTTTTCTGTTGACCTACCAGGTAATTGTTTTAATGGCTTATGATTACTGCCTGTGCCAGCCAGTTCTTCCCAGTTGCCACCACATGTAGCTGCGTTACTAGTTTCTGACTCGTGAGTACGCCTCCACCATAACACATTCATTACTTACAATCTTTTTGGTGGTTAGCTTCCACACCTGCAGTCTGAGCAGTAATATCATGGGGAAAAAACGGATTGTGACTGATAATTAATACTGTATCTGCTTAATTACAGCTGGTTCATTAGACCAAGACAATCATGCAACGTTTTTGATTGATTGATTGCAACAGCTAGTTATGAGAAGTGGGATCTACTGTACAAATCTCTGTTGTAAAGTTGCAGTAATGGAAAGCAAGTAATGATCTCCTGCTTTCCATCTAACCACTGCAAAAGATGCAACTTCTACAGCCAACACACTTGATCCCTCCTATATATGCAGCTTGAGAGTAGGTGTAGAGACACGAAGGTCAAGAAAATGAAGCTCCTTTCAATCTTTACGAGCCAAGAAACCAGTTTAGCTTCATGGAAATGGCCACCATTTAGTATGGGGACATTTCCATTCCAAGCGAAGGTAAATGCTTTCCGAAATTTCTACTGTGCTGTACGTGATGCAGCCAAGTTCATGACAATGCTGAATTCCCCACGGTCACAATCAAAGACCATCTCCTTGGCACCCAAGAAATCTAAAGATGACTTGCTGGAGATTGCTGTTAACAAGGCGGTAAGATCAGAGAGGCTGTTCTTCGAGCCAGGTAACACAAGCTCAATACTGGGTGATCATAATGATGAAGCTGACAGATTCCCGTTCCCTGAATGTGTAGCGGTAGCTATGGAATCTGAAAATCCTTACGAGGACTTTCGCAATTCCATGGAGGAAACTGCAGAGAGTTGTGGATTAAAGAATTGGGAGGATGCAGAGGAGTTACTGGCGTGGTATTTGAGAATGAACAGGAAGCAGCATCATTGCTTCATAATTGAGGCCTTTGTCGATCTGTTTTCTGCTGCCCCGTCGTCTTTCTTTCCTTGCCCTGTCTCTCACAGTGACTCTGCTTCATCTTCAAAATCAAAAGATTGAAGCTCTGGGAGGTTCCAGCCAGCCATGGGAAAGGGGGAAGAGTCCGAAGAATAAGAGCTTAAGTTATGGTTCTCCAAATTAACCAGAAAACTGAGATAATTATCATGCATGGATATTAATATTCATTTTACATCTGTAATTACCATGCATCTAATTTTCAGTGTAGAACCACTCATTTTGTAGGTGTAGTAGCTGGGGGTGTGCGAAATAACTGGGCTGATCACTTCATATTTTCAGAAGAGTTGGGTGTAAACTCTTTTTCTCTCTATCATTTGATATTTTCTTGATTTGGAATTAATTTACATAAATTGTTAGAGTTTTTCTCTCGCAAGATTAGTAAAGTATCAAATTAACATCATGATATTTGATTTGTGTTCAATTTTACGAGTTCCTATTCTTATAATCATGTAAAAATAAAGTTTTAAAATCCAGTAAACTCGTAACTTAAATCGTGAGTTTGATAAGTTAACTGGCAAAGCTCGGACTGATTCAATAAGACATCGTCTTGCGAAATCGAATACAAACCAAATATTAAGATATTTGTTTAGCATTGCCATGAGCTTCTAAAAAAACAAATCGAAATAAACTATATAGATCAGTTTCAAATTAATTAAATATTAACCGATAAAATTAAAAAATAACATAAAAATTCAATATAAAACCAATATTTAACGATAAATTAAAATAAATCGAAATACAAAAAAGAAGTAGAAAAACCCTACTTCACTGTTCGTTCATATGAAGAATGAAGCGGGAGGGTTTATCCTCACTGTTGTCATGCATGGTAGAATTCCTTGAAGCTTAACAGGAACAGACCTTGTCAATATCAAGACCTCTCGCTTCTTAAAAACCAAGCCCATATAATGGCCATGAGCCCAAATGTTGTTAGCCCATGTTTAAATAATTTTTATGGGCACGAGTAGACCATTTGATCCCAGAAATGAGCTGGACTTGAGCTGAAACACAGGCCCATATTCCAAACATGCCCAACACCTTTCATTGGGCTCGATCCGCAACATGAGCTCAGGTGCTGGGCATTTGCCCATAACCTCCCATCCCAACATCTCTTTGTGGGCTCACGTGCACCACCCGAGTTGAGCCCCGGAGGAATCTTATCTTGGCCTGCTTTTTAAGCTCAAAAACATTTGTTGATCTTTTTTTTCTTTCTATTAATGTTTATTAATTATTGTGTATGCATTTTTTTCATTAATTATTATTAATATTTATGTAAGAAATTGTTTTTTCATTGATGCTTGTTAATTTTTTAGCAGGAGATATGTTTTTTTTTCTCCTATTAATTTTTGTGTAAGAAATATTCTTATTTATTTTGTTTTTTTTTTACATTAAAAAAATATAAATTTAATACAATAAGAGCTTAAACCTTAAAATGAAAAATCTTTTTAAAGTGTATTCATCACTCATTTACTCTACAAAATTGTCAACCTCATATCCTTAAATACTCAAAACATATTTTCTTACAAGTATCTTTAAACATTTATCGAGAAAAAAGTCCTTAAGAGAACAAAAAAAACTTGAGATTTACGTAGCAGATTTTGAGTTTGGATCAGAGCATGTTTACTCTATAAAAAAACTGAAATATCTAGAGTTTTACTTGTTTAACTTGGACTTGTAATTTTTTTTTTTATAAAATATAAGATTTCCTTAAATAAAAAAAAATCATCTATAAAATTTACATTGATATTGAGGAAAATTGTTTTTACTCAACAAGACATTCAACGATCCAATCATTAAAAAAATATATTTTATGAATACATCTGATTTTAACATTTCATCGGTGTTCAGGAAAACAAAAGCTTGATTCGAAGTGCGTGCCCCATTTATGGTGTGGATTTCATTGCTTCAGAAATCGCATTGGTTTTGTAAAAGCCGTGTTCAGATTCAAAAAAAAGACAGCAGCTTACATTACACCACATTGGTCTGGTTTTTCAAATTGTTTTACGAATTAATTAATCGGGTCCCCTTGGATTATAAATTGGCTGGTCAAATAATATATAATTTTTTTAATCCGGTCAACAACTTCCTATCTGTAAAAGTGAAGGAAATATTGAATGTAATTGTATGAACTTTATTGATCAATAGCTGAGCTATTTATACATGAAAAATAACTAACTATGTACTGTGAGTTTGTTACATTTGAGAGCTGTTCATAGCTGGAATTAGGAGAGAATCTGCCAACTAATTACACACACACAATTCAAGCATTCTGTTACAATTTGTTACAGCCATAACTTCTAACACTCCCCCTCAAGTTGGAGAGTGGATATCTTGCACTCCCAACTTGTGAATCATAGGAACAAAAAAATCTTTCCGTAAAGGCTTTGTCAGAACATCTGCTAGCTGATGAGCGGAACTCACAAACCTCGTAGTTATCGAACCATCTTGAATCTTATCTCTGATGTAATGGCAATCCATTTCTATGTGTCTGGTTCGCTCATGAAAAACTGGGTTAGCTGCGATGTGTAGAGCCGCCTTGTTATCACAATACAACAAAGCAGATTCTTCGTGTGAGAGACCCAAATCTTTTAACAAACATCGAAGCCATGTTAACTCGCAGCATGCTCCGGTCATTGCTCGATATTCTGCTTCAGCTGAAGAAAGAGACACAGTCTTCTGACGCTTTGACCTCCAAGATATTAAGGAAGGTCCAAGAAAGATACAATAACCCGTAGTCGATCTCCTAGTAAGTGGGCAGCCTGCCCAATCCGAATCACAGTATGCCCTCAATCTGAAATCATTCTTTGAAGAGAAAAACAGACCTTTACCTGGAGCCCCCTTTAAATACCTCACAACCCGTAGTGCTGCTTCCATATGCAATTTTCTAGGTTCATGCATAAATCTACTTAGAACATGCACAGCATATGTTATATCGGGCCTAGAGACGGTCAAATAAATCAATCTACCGACTAGCCTTCTGTATTGGCTGGAATTTCTAAGCAAATCACTTTTATCAGACAATTTCAAACCTTGATCCATGGGAGTATCAATGGGAGCTGCTCCTAACAGTCCTACATCAGCAATAATTTCTAATGCATATTTTCGCTGTGAGATAAATATTCCATTCTTAGAAGCTGAAACTTCAATGCCAAGAAAATACTTCAATTTGCCAAGTTCTTTGATACGGAAACTGTTATGCAGATACTTCTTAGTTGCAACAATGCTAACAGGATCATTTCCAGTAATTAAGATATCATCAACATATATAAGGAGAGCAGTAAAAGACTTGCCTTGTTTCTTGGTAAATAAAGAATAATCAGCTCGTGATTGTTCATAGCCTGCTGAGCAAATAGCAACTGAAAATTTGGCAAACCACTGTCGAGAGGCCTGCTTCAATCCGTATAAGGATTTGTGAAGGCGACACACCAAGTTATCCTCCCCCTGTCGCCGAAGCCCCGGTGGTGGTGACATGTAAATCTCCTCTGTCAAATCCCCATGGAGAAATGCGTTGGTTACATCCAACTGGTGAATTGGCCAACTGTGAGATGCTGCCAGTGCAAGCAAGCAACGAACTGTGATGATTTTGGCAGTAGGGGAGAAGGTATCCTGATAATCAACACCCTCAAGCTGTGTAAAACCCTTGGCGACCAAACGGGCTTTGTACCGTTCCACAGAGCCATCAGACCGGTGTTTGATCTTGTATACCCAACGGCAGCCAATTGCATTTTTGCCAACTGGGAGAGGAATGAGAGACCATGTCCCATTTTCTTGAAGAGCTTGTAGCTCAGAATCCATGGCTTCACGCCACTTAGGTTGAGTGGCAGCCTCTGAGTATGAACGAGGTTCAATAGAGGCATTTATGTGAGCAATGAAAGTCTGAAATGCAGGGGTATATCTGTGATAAGAGATGAATTTTGTCAATGGATATCGAGTACCTTGTGCTGAACCGGACGCCGGGGAAGATGATTGGTTGGATGTGGTGGTGTTGCAAATGTAGTCACGGAACTTTGATGGTGGAACAGTGGTGCGAGTTGAGCGGCGAAGATGGGACTGATCTGTAATAATAGGCAAAATAGTGGGTGTAGGAGATGTAGTGGATGGGTTATTTGAAGGTTGTGTTTCTGGGTTCGGAGATAGGTGAGAGGTTGCGGGTGTGAGTTGAATCGGTGATGGAGGAGCAGGATGGAGAGGAGACGACGGGTCGGGTATGGCTGGAATGGAAGAAGAGATTGGCTGGGCTGGGATGTGTGATGTGGGCTGGAAAGGGCCGAGGCCGGTATGGGCTGGTGAGATTGGCGGGGATGGGATGTGTGATGTGGGCTGGAGAGGGCCTAAGCTGCTAAGGGCTGGTATTGGGCTGGGCGTGTATGGAGGAGGTGTGGGCTGGAGGGAATCATGGCTGTCATGGGCTGGTATGTGTAATGGTTGCATGGGAAGGAATGGGCCGGGTGTGGGCTGAGTGGCAGATGGAGAAAGAGCGGCATAAGGAAAAATGGATTCATGAAATTTTACATCACGACTCGTAAAAAATTTTTTGGTGGATAAATTAAATAATTTGTAAGCTTTTTGACCGATCGGATATCCGATGAAAATAGAGGGAATGGAACGGTAGTCAAATTTATGGGAAGTATGTACATTGGTGGCGTAAGCCAGACAACCGAACACACGTAAATGAGAAAAAGAAGGAGGTTTAGTATAAAGAAGTTCGAAAGGTGTTTTTAAAGAAAGAACTGGAGAAGGAAGACGATTAATTAAGTGCACAGCGGTAAGAGCACATTCTCCCCAAAAAATAATGGGAAGATGAGCTTGAAATTTCAAAGCTCGAGCTACTTGTAAAATGTGGCGATGTTTGCGTTCTACAACCCCATTTTGTTGGGGGGTATAAACGCAAGAATGCTGAAAAATGACGCCAAGATCGTCAAAAAAAGAACGAAGAGAAAGAAATTCCCCACCATTGTCACTTCTAAATATTTTAATGTGGGACTCAAATTGTGTGAGGACATGAGTAAAAAATTTACGTATAATGGATTGTGCCTCACTTTTGTGTGTCATTAAAAAAATCCAAGTAAAACGGGTGAAATCATCAACAATGGTAAGAAAATAATAAGCACCGGAAAGAGAAGATTGTTTATAACGTCCCCAAATATCACAGTGAATAAGTTCAAAAGGTTTTACAGAGGAAATGACACTAGGACTAAAAGGTAAACGACTCTGTTTAGCCAAAGGACATATGGGGCAATTTTGACTTGACTGAATTGAAAAATTTAAAAAAGACTTAGCAATAAAATTCAAACAAGAGGGTGATGTATGACCTAAACGGTTATGCCAAAGCTCAGTTGATGAAGTGGTAAGGTTGCAGGTTATACGATGCTTGGGTGGGGGATGGATGTCGGGTTTCTTTGGTGCCAATGCCACCAAGTAGTATAGTCCGTTGCGCTGCTTACCCAAACCAATCATCTTCCTCGTAGCCAGATCCTGCAAAATACACCAATAAGGAAAAAAAGTTATTGAGCAATTCAATCCTCTTGTCAAACGGCTAACCGACATCAAATCTACTTTGAATGTAGGTACACACAGCACATTATGTAAATAATAAACTGAATTAAGAGGTAATGAGCCTCTAGCAGTGATTTGTGCTTTGTCTCCACTTGGCAACAATACTGGAGGTAATGAGCAATTTTTGGTGGTGTGGAAAAAAAATTTTGGTGATGAAGAAATGTGATCCGTGGCGCCGCTGTCAATGATCCAATTACGGGCAATTTTAGACAGACCTGGTTTGGTGATGGTTTGTGTTTGAGAACTAGACCCTTCATTTTTATCAAGTAATGATAAAAGCTGCCTTATTTGGTCTTCTGAAATCCCAACAATTGGGCTGCTGTGGTTTTCTTTAGAACATTCCGAAACTTGATTGGCAGCTGGCCTGGTGCCATAGAACTGGGCTTGGTCCGTGGGCCATTCTGAAACTTGATTGGCAGCTGGCCTGTTGCCATAATACTGGGCTTGGGCTGTGGGCCTGCCTCTTGTGTGGCCCGCGGGATAGCCCTTCAGCTTATAACAGCTGCTGATCCAGTGGCCCGCTTGCCCACAGTGTGAGCAATGCGGGCGTCCTCTTCCAAAATTAGGGCGTCGTTTCTCTTCTTCCGATCGTCGTCCCCAATGTACTTCACTGTCACCAAAATTTCTCCCACTGAAAATCTCCGAAGATGCTGAGTTGTGACCGTGTGAACCAGGCCTCCTTGCACCAACTGGAACGGTGGGTCTGTTGCTAGTGTTGCTGCGAACAGCCATGGCAGCATGCCCCCCAGTGTTCTCTGCCAAATGGGTCAAGCTTAAGAGGCGTTGTTTCTCTTCCTGAGAAACTGAAGAGTACGCCTGGCGAATGGAAGGAAGAGGACTCATCAAGAGTATCTGACCTCGAATCCCACTGTAAGAATCGTTGAGACCCATTAGAAACTGCATTAATTTTTGCTGCTCAAGTTGTGCTCCTTGCATTGCATCACTATAGGAGCTGAGTTCATCCCAAAGACCTTTCAGCTTTGTGTAATAGGCAGAGACCGATAGTTGGTCCTGCCGAAAATAGGAGATGTCCCTCTGAATTTCAAAAATTCGTGGTGCATTACTTTGGGAAAAACGTTCTCGAAGATCTTCCCAAACCTCACTGGCAGTGGCATAATAGATTACGCTATCTGAAATCTCAGGATCAAGGGTGTTGATGATCCAGGAATGGACCATGTCATTGCAGCGAGACCATGCTGCATAATTTTCAGAATCTGTTGCCTTAGAAGGTGGATTGATTGAGCCATCAACAAAACCTAACTTGTTCTTGGAATTCAGGGCTAGTGTCATAGCCCTTTTCCATGTTGAATAGTTGTTCCCATTCAAGGGTTTTGAAATCAGAACCAACCCTGGGTGGTCTGAATGGTGAGAAGAGTAGGGACTTGATAGATTCAATCGTGAAGGTTCTGTGCTTGAACTGGCAATTTCTTTGCCATGGACAGAAGGGATTGATGACATATCTTCTTGGGCCATGTTGGCTGAAAAAAAATTTGAATACTGGATTGGTGTTTTTGGAAAGAAACAGGACAGTTTGAATACTGGACTGCTGAAAAAGTTTGAATACTGGATTGATGATTTGGAAAGGAACAGGACAGTTTGAATACTGGATTGCTGGTTTGAAAAGGAACTGGAGATAAGAAACGGGACTTGAGAAAAATTATTTCAAACCTTGCTCTGATACCATGTAAAAGTGAAGGAAATATTGAATGTAATTGTATGAACTTTATTGATCAATAGCTGAGCTATTTATACATGAAAAATAACTAACTATGTACTGTGAGTTTGTTACATTTGAGAGCTGTTCATAGCTGGAATTAGGAGAGAATCTGCCAACTAATTACACACACACAATTCAAGCATTCTGTTACAATTTGTTACAGCCATAACTTCTAACACTATCCGATTCAAAATAGATCGTCAATTTCATTCATCGGATAAATTAGGGTTTATAATAACAATGCATTATGCTCTGCTCTACACTGACACGGCCCGGAAAATATTATGTTCGGTCCTTCTCAACCAGCAAATATTTAATAGAGAGCTACTGAAAGGCACAATCCGACAGTAACTGAGAAGACGAAGCATGAAAGTGAGTGAAATGCGAACCCCAAAGCCAAAGCCTGGAAGAGTTGCTGATCATATAAAAATGGGCCCTTTTATTTTACAGCAACTGGTAATTATATATTAAAATGATGTTCAGAAATGTTTTGGCATTATTTTCTTGATTTGAATAAAATAAACAGCAGAGGGATTTTAGATGCCCAGGGAGGTGCAGGTTTGGTGGTCAAGTGGAGATAAAAACTTTTCCATGGGTTAGCATCTTTGATTCAGAAGATAAGAAAATCGGAAACAAATTGTATATTGTAAAATAACTCTTCTTTTTTTTCCAGCCTTTGAGAAAATAATGCTTTAATTTGAAGAATAAAAAACACGCGAAGATTGATTAATAAAAAAACTTGGGAATCAGAAGAAGAAAAAAAGATAGATTTTTCAATCATTCAAGTCAGCTGTTCTTAACTTTTTAATGAAATGTTTTTCCTTTTCTCCAGCTTTTGACTAGAAGGATTTGGATCGGATTTGTCATGATTAACTTACATCTTTTGACTAGAAAAAGATAGAATGTTTTTCTTAAATCAACTAAAAGTTGAATTATATCATTAATTATTTTTTAAAGATTTATTTGATTCAGAAGTGAAATATATCATGATTAACTTATATCTAACTCCACTTATCAAATGATGTATCAATGAATTATCTTACTTAAAAATTTAAATTATTAAGTGAGATTTTAAAATATAATTTATATTATTCTTTACCACAGGTCCATATAATTTTATGCTTAATTTTTTATTAAATATTTTATAACACACCCTCTCAAGTAAAAAATCTTTAAACTTAAAACTCTTATACATGCCCACAATATATTTTACTTGATTTTTTTTATTAAATATAACGTAAGTAAGTGGAATTTGAACTTATAATAGCTAAATCAATAAAAATTTAATATTTTATCAATGAATAATTATATCTAAAAATTCAAAATATTAAATATAATTTATATTATTATTATTATTATCTAGCTACATTTCAAACTAAATTTAACACCTATCATTTAATTGTTTTTTAAAAAACTATAGAAAGGCTGTGCCAATCACATCAAGACAAAGATGGCTAACTACCACCATTAAAAGTGTTATAAAGGCGATGTTGGATAGGGTGGGAGTAGTTGTATTATTATTTACACGGTTGTACAAAAAAAAAAAAAAAATTGCACACAGTTACTACAAGAGAAATAAAAACTCACTACCATGTATAGCATTAAACAAAATAAGATCGAAACAACCTTGAAGGTTCATCTGGCATCTAAGGTTTGAACTTTCTCTTTATTAAATATTATAACCTAAGAAACTCACCGATCTTTTCTCCACCGCAAAGCCCTGTTTCGCCCCCTGATCTTGACCCAACCCAACCCTAATGACTAGTAATCAAAGTTTCCCACATGTGAATTCAATGCCTTCACGTGGATTTCACGCGAGCGATTTCCATGCACAGCTAGCTAGGATTCATTCATTTTTTGAATCGCATCTAACACAGGGTTTCTTAATGATCCTCTTCGAGATGATCTCATCATCCCAGATCTCAGTGAAAGCTTGAATGATGACGCTACGGTGGCAAGGAGAATTCAGCTCCAAGAAGCAGATGAGAAGTTCTTCAAGATCATTTTTCGAGAAGATGTTTTTCTCCACGATCATTTGCAACATGGAATGCTTGAAATCTTGAAATGGGTCGTTCGAATCTTTCACCACAGCAATGCTGTCGATAATTTTGGATGCTTTTGGATCTGTTTCAGATTCCGAGTCTTGTGTTGATGATGTGTTGTCTCTGTTCAGAGTGACAGTAGTTGAAGTGCAGTCTTCTTCTTCAGTGTCCATCAATGAGAAGCCTGCACTTTTGTCACAGGAGCTTGAAGATGAACAATTAGGGTTTGGATCTTTTTGGGAAATTGAGGTTGTGGGTTTAGGTTTTGGTGCTGGCTCGTATACATCTGAGAGTTTTGGCCTGCCACAGCCACAGCCTGCGTTGGATGTGAGTATGGTTTGAAAGGTCTTTTTCTTTTTTGAAAACATTGAAGAGGAAAAAAAGACAGACTTTTGCAAGGTTCAATATAATAGGAGGCTGGCCGGAGCTAGGAGGCGATCTTGATAATATACAGTTCCTTCCATAATTAACTCTAAAGATTTTGGGGACCGGAGAGAGGGGGATGATCGGTTGCTTTTAGATATATAGGAGTTTTTCTTCTTCTTCTTCTTTTTAGTGTTGTTCAGAGAGGAAGGGTTTTCATTCCTATTAGTTCATTTGACATTGCGAAGGGGAGAGAGAGAGAGAGATGAAACTTTGTGAAGGGACTTGGCATTTTCTTAATATTAATGCGCGCATGCCTTTTTAGAGAATCTCGTATATAAGAGCGTTTTCTTAAAATGGTTTCTATTTTCTCATGGATTTTATAGCTAATAATTATACGAATCAAATTGTATAGTGGTAATTAAATATGACTATTATATGGTTGTGATCGGATCAAGTTTGCGAATTAAATCCAAGCAAATTAGTTTTAATTTAAAATCTAATACAAGACACCATATTGCCTATATACGTAGCATTTCTAGATATGCTAAGCAAATCAAATCTAGTGAGAGGGGAAGTACGTAGAAACATCATATCATCAAACCTAAGCCATATATGTGATAAACTATCGATGAATGGTCCCACGATCCCCCACATGAAATCTCCATTCCATGTGACATGAATCGAAAACTATACATTAAGGGCATTGATGAATTGGGATCAGCCACTGGCGACAATTAATCAAGCCATAAGATTTGCTGACCACCAGAGTTCTCACCAGCCAGTTCATAATATATGGCGATGACCTAATTCCATATGAAATTAATTTGGAATGATTATATATATACAGGACAAATTAATTCCTTTTTTACTTGTCTTAGACTTGTACGTAGCTAATTAGCAAGAGACATCATTGTACTGATCTCCTTCATGTTGACAGAACCACCTAGCTAGGCATACCTTAATTTGAGACGTATATCACGGAAATGCCACGCGCTAGCTCAAGATATAGCTAATTAAGACGACGTCAAATAATTGAGGAGCCTGTAAATAATTTATCTACACACGGTTCTTGTGACTCAACTTTATAGCTTGGGCAAGTATATATGTATATATATATATCAAGGAACTAGGAGGAATCGATTCATTTAAACCATACCACTTGGGGATTCAATAATTGATGAAGAGAAGGGATTCCATATAGCTAGGTGCAATGTTTTGCGCCTAGTTTATATTATATATTCTTTTAATTTTAATTTTTTGTTATTAATTTCAAATCTAGAATTTAAATCTCAAATATTATATATATTTCATTTTTAAACATAAACTATAACTATCAAACCCAACACGAAAATTAAAAATAAATAAATAATTAAATTTTCTCAGTCCAAAATTTAGGCAAAGATAATATCAAAATTTATATAAAAGTTTAATACTTTAGCAACAATAAACGAACCCAAATCTCTCACTTTAGTTATTTTACAATTTAAATCCCTGGCTTTTACATAACAAACCCGGATAATAAGATGTTTTTAATTAATAACTAGGTTACAAAAATACCATATCTTCCTAATTCCCTGATCCTTTTTTACTTTTTTTTATATATATATAATTCTCTTATATTTTATAATTGTGTTTGGCTAGTATCTAGAAATATAAATTATAGATAAAAGAAGGAGGGTATTTATTTTCTAAAAGTGAATTTAAAATTGGGTTGTCTATTTTTTTCTGGATAAGAATGATAAAAATGGAGAGGGGTCTAATTAATCTAATTTAAGGTAAAATATGCAATTTTTAAAAATCCCCTCCTTTTGAAGATATTGTTGTGCTTTGTGCAGCTGCTACTTGGCCCTTCCCACGGCCATAAACGTTTCAAAAAGCTAGAAGCCATAATGACCTAATTGTCCTCGAGTTCAGTGAATCAATTTTGTTGGGCCCAAAACAAATACTCTCATTCGGTTTCTCATAATGGCACCCGGTTCAAGATCCGGTTCTCTCAGGTTAAATAATTAATTCATATTTTTTAAAACAAAAACATAATATATATATATATATATTGAAAAAAAATAAAACTGAGTTTTTCTACTCACGCAGCTTCTGCCGGCAGGTCAGTAAATCAATTCTTAAGTCGAGCTGGATTTCATTCTGCATAACAATTAATTTAGCAAAATTTATTGTAGCCGGTTTATTTTAAAATATGGTAGAATTTTGTGAAAAATATTTTTTGTTTGGAAATATATTGAAATAATATATCTTTTTATTTTTAAAAAATATTTTTGATAACGCACATTAAAACATATATTTTTTAAAAATAATTTAAAACATTTTTTTTTTGAAAAATACACTCCCACGAACCCCTATACCATTTTCTTATATAAAATCATTAAAGCTAATTAAGTAGTTGTTTGTCCACAATCTTATGTTTTCCAAGCCCATCCCAATCCATTCCGCTACAAAATGGCAAAGAAAACCGTGAGGGGTAGTAATGTGATAAAGATTTTCGATTTTCATCTTCTTTTTTCCAGTAATGACCTTTCTTGATTGGCTTACACGTCCCCGATAAAATCTTTTATTTTTCCCTGTTAAGTTGCAAGAGTTTTTCTCACTAGCTAGAACTCAAGGGCAATGGCGATGGCAGCAACAACTCTGCAAGTGCAACTCCGTCCTTTCTCGTCTGCTTCTTTCCTGAACAACAAAAGCCTTAAGAACTACTGCTGTTGTGCTCAAATTCAACCTTCCAATTCAAGTTTTAAACGCCTTCAAACTAGAGCTATCAAAGAGAAAACTGAAGAGAGGGAAGCCCCATCTTCATCGTCGTCGTCGTCTTCTTCTTCTTCTGCGGAGGAAGTTACCAAGAAGTATGGTCTTGAAGCCGGTCTTTGGAAGGTAGTTACTCCCCTCTCAAAATTCTTTTCCTTGCTCTATTTTTTTTTTTTTTTTCAATTCTTACCGTTCTTGATTTGAATTTTAAGTGCCCATGACGTGGTTCCCTGGTTTTTCTGTACTCTGCTTAAATTGTGTTCAATTCTATTTTTATTTTTATTTCAATTTCGTGTATTTGCTTATTTGTAGATGAGAAACTAACTGGGCAAGCCTCCTTTTTTCTTCTAAATATGAAGATATTCAGCTCAAAAGAGGAAGGGAAGGAAGAAGGTGAGAAAACTAAATCCAAGGGAGATGAAGCCAAGGAGCTGCTAGCAAAATATGGAGGGGCATACCTGGCCACCTCAATTACTCTGTCCTTGATTTCCTTCTCCCTCTGCTATGCACTCATCAGCGCTGGCGTTGATGTTCAAGCGTTGCTGCAGAAGGTAAAAATCACCTGTCCATGGAAACATAAACTGGACGTGGGATAATTTTTATGTACTGGGGAAGGAGTGATGGGTTTGGAATTTTCTGTATTTTGCAGGTGGGAATTTCGACTGATGCAACTGGGGAGAAAGTTGGGACATTTGCTTTGGCATATGCTGCACACAAGGCTGCATCTCCGATTAGGTTCCCCCCAACCGTAGCTCTTACTCCCATTGTTGCTGGTTGGATTGGAAAGAAAGCTGACAAGAAGTAAATCATCTGGCCATCCTTCAAATCTAGCAGGACAACATTTAGTTCTTCGTCTAGATTGCAATTTTTCTTTGATGCCAGTGATGGTTTTCTGCCTGTAATAGTCCTTGAGAACGAGTCAAACTTTTATAGCGAGTTTTTATTTATTCAAACCTGGGAGTTTTCATGTAAATCATATTCAATATGCAGGCCTGTAGTATGGAACAACTGGAAACAAAATCTTTGAATTCAGATCTTTATCCATCTTCCGAACGAATTATTTCATATTTTTTCAGTCCCTTGAGTTTGCAGCTAGCAAATTGATCAGAGTTCACCTACTTCTGTAATAAACAACGCCAAACACTGGAATTTCAGAACCGTTGCATCACAGGGAAACAATCAATCCATTAATGGAGACGGGGAAGATTCAAGGATGTAGCCAATGCCTTGCATCGACTGGCAAAAACATCGAGATATCAGTTATCAGGGTATGCTCCAACCCTGCCAATTGCTGCCCTGGTTTCACAAATCAATTGTAGCACAGCTGAAGAGATGCAAACACATCAGCAAGAAAATCTATTCGTCTTTAGTTTCAGTTTCTAAACAGGAGTAAAAATGTCATTGTTTATACATATTACATAATTTGCTGCCTAAACAGATTTCAAGTCGGTAAATACGAGAAAACCATGACGTGCAGGAATATACAAGGAACGATCAAAAGTCCGTAGCCTTTTGATTTGCCACTAGATCATTCTTATGTACAATACTTAAGCTGTACAATGAGCTAACGAACTCCCTTGCAGTCTTTAGTTTCATTGGAGGTACCTCAAAAGGGTAGCTTGCAGGAAACTTCAATCAAAACCTCACAATTACCACATCGGTAAAGGCAGAGATGGTGGATGTCGTTCGTCGACTTTTTCACAAGGCAGTGGTGTTAGCAGCAGGAGGCACTTCTGTTGGATTAGATGGTAGAGTTTGGGGTTGTGGTGTGCTGAAATTTGGCATGACATAGTCATTATGAAGCGTATCCAAGTCATTCCATTCAACCCCTGCTATTTTTGCAGTCAAGGAAATGAAAGTTTTTGCCGGTCCACTTTAAGAAGCATTAGAACACAAATAAGGTAGATACAATGTAATATATTAGCAAGGATACCTTCGTTGCTCCACATGTCTGTGATGCTAACATCAGCATCTGATAAAAGCCAGTAATCTGCATCACTCTGTAGATAAACAACGAAATTAGAACCTGGCAAAACTTATTAACTTTACAATAGAAAGTACCTTTCTTTAATAACAGATAATAAGGCACATGCCAAAATCTTTGTTTGAAAAAAGAACAGCATGTTAAACCAATCAATTATGCACAGGTCAAATCCTACTATTTTCAGACAATTATCTGAACAAAAGGTGCTGTCCCTATCTATTATTTTCAGCACGATTGCAAGTGCTGTCGACATTCCCAGCAAACAAAAACGATTGACATCTTGCATCATTCTGAAGACGATGACAGCAAATAGAAAGAAAATTTACATTAACATCCGAGGGGACAATCTTCATGATCCCATTCACAAAGTCATGTGAGGTGTTGAGTTCTGAGCACATTCTATGACCATTTTGTTCTTGCATTTCAATCTCCTTTGCTCTGCTCTCCTCTGCAACCATTGTAGTAGAGGGATTTTCATTAAAACCTGAGGTTGATAAGTAGCTTGGAGGTGGTTCAGCACCTTGAATATCCTCAAATTTCTCTTCAAATTGACTGTGGGTGTGGCAGAGAGAGCGAGAGATCAGAAAGTCAGTTGCATAAATTCTTGAGTGACCTATTAGTCAGCACTCTGCTAGAATGAAAATTTGGCCTCACCATTTTCATAAAATAAAGGAAAAGTTACCTGACAAGATAAACATCTATTGGACCCATTGTACTCCTGAAGACTATCCTGTATCTCCTCTGGGGATAATCAACTGCCTGCTGAGGAAAAGAAAAACTATAACAAGGAACATATATGTACAAACGCTAACTTTTTTCCTGAATTGACTACTTTTTGGGATTACCTCATCAGGATCTGGAACTTCTAGAGTGGTACCATGCGGAGCTTTGATTGCTATCAAGGTTTCATTCTGTTAAGAGAAATAAAATAACATACTCAATTGCTATAGAAACAAACAAATTTTGTTTCAGGAAACACAGTGACATTCCAAGCACCAAGCCTATTACTTGATGATGAAACAAAGAAAACCAACCTGGAAGCCAGGTAAAATCTTGATGTCTTCCTTAGTGACAAAAAGCCACCTTAAAATTGCAAAATGAGCAGTTATTTAATTAAAATAGGTAATTGCTGTACAAGTTACTGATGATTCATGCAAACATGAGGAGAATGTTTACTTTTGATTTTTTTCATCTTCACTGAGGTCGCTCAATCTTTCTTGCATTTCTCTGCAGTAAATTAAAGCCTCGGCACAATATAAAGGTTTCGGAAATTGGGAATATTGCATAAGCAGTAGGAAAATCAGAATAACCTTGTTTGTTCATCTAATTTTTGTTCCTCAATGGTGAGGTTTTCAACTTCTGCCTGCCAAAAAAAAGTAATCATTGATGAAGCAAAACCCTGTACTTCCTAGCAGGACTTGTGTTTAGAAATGATGCATGATCCATTGTTTTGTGACTGAAAATGAAGTCTCAACCTAACTAACTATTATAGCAAATTGCGTTTGATGCATCCTTAGGGATTCAAATTTAAGCATTACATTGATCCTACGGACTATGTTGGAGGCGGTGTCCCAAAATGAAGCTGAAAAGGGACAAATTTGCAACGACAGCCCAACTAATTGGCATATGAGGCACTGTTACATTTATTTTCTGTTCCATTAAATAATCATCCTTTCCGACCCATGGATATTTACATCCAAATAGGGCCAGCCAGCAATGCTAGAAATGCAGTACAGAAAAATGTATAGGATTAACTATTATTTTATTGGCTGTTTATCAATTTAGAAGTTTTCATTTGATAAAAAAAATCTTATGTAGGTTATCCGGCATTGGTTGGATATATGAGATTTTATATCATATGCTCACGCTAGGGTTTTGGTGTGCCAATATAAGCAGTGTTCGATGTATTAAAGAGACCTTTATGATCAAACTTGAGTTTTGATTCTTAGTTCTTGGGGATTAAAGAGGTGGTTTCTTGTGGATCCAAGTCTCATGGAATCATGTGGTTGAACAAGCTGATTATAGGTTTCCTATGCTTATCAATTTATTGCTCTCTTTGTTCTAAATAAGCTGGCCAAGTTGGTTCTACAACTTTCCATTAAGGAAAAACAAAGTTCAGAAAAGCAATTACAAAATAGAGAAACACACTTTAAAATGAGGTTTGCAAAGCCTAATAATCCGTGAAAAAAATATGCATCCCAAGAAACAAGTTGTCAGTTGTTATGATTAGAAGAGAGAGGAAGGACGAGAAGAAAAGTAGTTGATTGTCCATAACTATATACCTGCAAAGTAGCAACATTATTATCATCTCCCTCCCCTGACCTTGATACATCAAGTCCCCTGATAGAATTCACATGAAAGTTAATCACCCATGAACTTTATTATTATTATTATTATGCAACAATTTTCAAATCCAAAACAAGTGACATCAAAATTGTTAAAAACAAAAGGGATTTAAGTCCATACTTCCACTGAATTCTATTCTTGAGCTTCTTTTCTATGAGACCAATTCCTTCTAGAACATTTGTTATATCATATATCCGCCTCTTTTGAACCTGAAATGAAAGAAAACCTTCAAATAACAGAATTTTACAACACAATATAAAAATGGATGAAAACTGAATTAAAATAACCTCCAAAGTATCAGCAGCTTTATTAAGATCAAGGACACCGTCTTCAGCATGTTTAATCAAATTGATGAATTTCTTAGTCAAGAGACCTGAATCAGAATCACACGATATATTACCAGTCTTAGTTTAGTTTTTCTTTGTTCCACAAACTATTTGAAACAGAGTTCAGAATAATTACAAACTACTCTTTGTTTCAAAAGAAAATACAGAAATTCATGAACAGGAAATATCACCTAGAGAGCTGTCATAGCGAATTGGACCAGTTGGAGTAACATTATTTCCAGGAGTACCTGCCAATTCAGACATATACTTACTTCGACTTCCTTCTTTTCACCAATAATATCAATAAAAGTACAGTCGGAAGAGTGCTTGCACAGTGAAAGAAATTCACAAACATAACTACTTAGTTATTGGCTTATACTAACCTGATCACTGACTAACAAAACTCTAAAATGAAAAAAATGAGACACCAGTGCAGAATTTTAAAACAAAAACACTCACCAAGAGCTCCAGCAGCACTCTGAGATGCAGATTTACTGCTCTTTGAGAGTCTCAATGTTTTGGGTGTCTTTCCCCCTTTTCCTGATACAGGTGTCTGGAGGGGGGTGGTCACTAGTTCCATATATCCATGACCAGCACTCCACTCACTGGACTCACCTTGATGACCTGCTGCGTCACTCTTACGCTTTAATGTCTGATATACAACATTTATTTATTTATTTTCACTATTAGTAACATATGACAAAGTCCATAAACCTAATTACGTATTTATGTCTAAAAAATCATAATAAACAGAAAATTGAGGCTCCATTCAAGATTAAATGACCATATCAAGTGTGTGCGCACATGTTTGACTTTGAATGTGTGTCTATGCACATGCACCCATGTACATTAATATGCAAAGAGCCTGGTGTGAAAGATTTCAGGACACAAAATTGGAGGTGTGGAGACAACTGCCAAAATTAGTTCTCTTGACAGAAACATGTGACCACCAAATCCTTCTTTCATTTCCTTTTCCACTCCTTTTTTCATTAATGATTTAATGAGCAAAGAGAGAATTCAACCCTAAGACACCACTTATAAAAAACAGTAAAGCCTAAATCTAGCATTGATACAACTATGCTTAATAATTCTTAGCAACCCCTGTATAAAATTCGGATAACAATATATCCTGTATAACTTTTGAGCTGGCCTTACCAGCCCAAACTTACATCAATAAAGAAGAAAAACCTATAAGGAATATGCATGAATGATAAAATGTGTACCCTCAATTTTTCAGTAAAAATGAGTGAATGGGAAAGCACAGGAGATACAGACACTTCCTGATATACATATTTAAGAAATTATTGAATTCTGAGAGCAAGAAAACATCAGACAGGGCCAGTGAAAGCATCGAGACTTTATAAAATTTTGCAAGAATTATATATGTAAGAATGGCTAATGCAAGCACAGGATAGATCACTAGCTTAAAGACCATGACAGACCAGCCAGAACCAACTTTATCTGAGCCACCTTCATCAGTTCACTTGAGACAAGCTCATTGCATAAACATCACATTCCTTCCAAAATTGCATCATAATGGTCTCGCCATCAGGCAGCCATCTAGAAACTTCATAGGCACCAAAAGTTCCTCGATATTGGGAGGGAAAACTATCAAAGCTTGGCGGAAAAAATATTAATCCATCGTGTTGTGATTGGAGCCATTTTTACCAGACAAGTATATCACAACAAGATGTCATAATTTCTCAGTAAGGACTTCTTGGAGGAAAAAGCAAAATGCAGCCTTTTTATTGAGGCAAAGTACTCATCTCTTTTTGCAGTTGATGACAGACGAAGCATAAATCAACTTAACCAGAGAGCAAGGTCTATTGGCCACAGGAAAACCCAGAATTGACACAGACAGAATAAGCTACCAGAACTGATATTCTTAAGCAGAGAATCAAAGTTCTTCACACTATCCAAAATGCCTTAAAATGACATGAAATACACAAATTTCAGCTCCAAGTAACCTCACAAACACAGCAGTTTAACCAAAAACCCCTCAACACCATAGAGATTAACCCCCCAAATTAAACTTTCACTAAAATCAAATCCCAACATAACAAAACCCTAAACAAATACAGTCAAACTTGAAAACCCTGCAGATCTTCGAAAAATATAGTCAAAATCTTTCTTCCACCTCCCAGAAAAAAAACAATTCTGTTTTTTAAAAATACAAAATACCTACAGGAGGTTTAGCAACAATGCCCTCAGCTTCGTGATCTGCAACGGGACGTCGTTGGCCGACACCGAACCGGTGGTAGTCACCAGGAGGCAGAAACTGCGGCTCCATAGAAGAAAACGGAAACTGCTGGCGTTGATTCGGTGCGTGACTCTGCATGCTATTCTGCTGCGGCTGCTTCATTGTCTGGTTGTTTGGGGCTTGTAAATTCGACATCGCAATAATTTTGTAGTGAAAAAAATTGGAAAAAAAAAAGAGAGAAGAAAATCGAGGGTTTGGGAGTTTGGAGTAGAGAAAAGAATTGAAAGCAGAAAAAAAATGCAACCGGAGAGGGAGGGAGGGAGGGATCTTGGGGTGTTTGGATGGAGAGGAGAGAAAATAAAAAATAAAAAAAAAAGCGGGAGAGAGAGAGTGGAAAACGAGGGGGGGAGGGGGGGGATTTGGTTCGGATATAGATGTGGAGGGAAACCGATGCTTTTATTATTTATTTGTTTGATTAATTATAATTCTTTTATGAAATTAACCTCATAATTAATCACTTCATTAATTTTTGTTTAGCACCATATATTCTTTTTTTTTTGGTTACCAACATGAAAAGAAAAAACGGTTTGGTTCGATTCGGCGATTGCGCGCCTTCACTTGGAGAGAAGTGGCTGAACCTAACCTCTCCCCCACCGAAGCACTTTCCCACCTCTTTCTTACGGCACTGTTCACACGGCTCTTTTTTCTTGACATGTGTTTTGGGCCTTTTTAGAGATGTTTTTTTTCTCTTCTCTGGACACTGATTTTAACCAAATTACCATCTTGGCCCATTCACTGCGAATCCTTTCGATTGTTCAAATATATTAGAATATTTTTGTTTTATATTTTTAGCATCAATACAAAAAAAAACATTAAAACTATAAATCTAATATTTTTTAAACACTATCCAAATTCTTTTTTTTTTAGAATTTTAAATGGTAGAATTTAAAAAATAGTTTATATATTTTCATGTCAGCACATGCTGGATCCATTTAAGTTTTAACCATCTCATCAATAAAACGATGCCTTCATAATATTAATGAATGTGGGAGGAGAAGGCATCTGATTGGCTTTTGTCATCCCGTTGACAAGCATAAGTTCAGATGGGTTGCCGACAGAAACAGAAAATGGCTTGACTTTAGAGTGACCTGGTCGGCTCTCATCGGACTTAGCTGTCCAAGCTTTTGACTTTAAGCTTTACCGGGACGGAGAGGGCCATGACGAGGAAATGATGGCAGAGTGTGTTCTGCGCTCACAACTCTTTGACTAACCTGAATAAATCTTTGACTGACTCGTCGTTTCCATCGGAGGATCAAATTTTCTGTCAGAGTTCCCTGGAAAGAATGGAAATGAGACAAACTGAAAAGGCATGTTGCATAAAAAAACACCAAGAGCGAGTCCCTTCTCCAATTCATACCATAACACGTCACCGCATTCGGTATTGGCGGTAGCATTCATAGGAGGGTGCCAGGAAACTTCTGATTGACTGCGATAGCAAATAACCTGCAATCAGTCATGAACGAAAAGTAAATTTATCACTAAAACATGATCCTAGTTTCTGATACAGTAGATATATGACATGACAGGAAGCATTGGTTTCATGAACAAGATTCGACTGCATTTTAACAATTTTCAATAGATTATGCAAATGAATAGCATGAAAAAGAAAATGTCCCTACCTAAAATAAAATCATTGGGAGCCTGTTTGGCACTGTAGCTAAACCACTGTTTTGCTGAAATTATTTTTTTTTTCATTTTAAATGAATATATTTTGGTGTTTTTAGATCATTTTGATATGCTGATGTCAAAAATAATTTTTTTTTTTAAAAAACATCATTTTGATGTATTTCGGCAAGAAAAACACTTTGAAAAACTACCGCAACCACTCTTCCAAGCAGGCTCGTCAATAGTACAACAGCTACTCATAGATCAAAAAGAAAACAGAGGAAAATAGAAGACTCGTGCATCAAAACATCAGCAATGGCAAATCTTGACCATCCATGCAATCCCCCCAACTAGTGGCTGAAACCACCCTGCTATCCCATTACAACATTAATCACAAGTAGCTTAGAAACACCTTCTAAGAAACAAAACCCATGAACAGAAAACAAGTTGAATTATTACCATTTCTAAATGAAATCACAAGGAAATGAGAAAAATCAACTTTAGAATAGCAAGCTGTTTGAGCTTGAGTTTGCAATCACCAAAATGAAAATTAGAAAGAAACAAAAAAGAACTCAAAAGATTAGAATAGAAAATTAGTTACAAGTGCTAATAAAATGTGAAACCAATCTATCCAGCCACAACTAAAGCAGACGTGTAGCGAAAAACAAAGCAAACTGTTTGACCCGCATATATATATATGACCTCAGTGAAGATGAAAAAAATCAAAAGTAAACATTCTCCTCATGTTTGCATGAATCATCAGTAACTTGTACAGCAATTACCTATTTTAATTAAATAACTGCTCATTTTGCAATTTTAAGGTGGCTTTTTGTCACTAAGGAAGACATCAAGATTTTACCTGGCTTCCAGGTTGGTTTTCTTTGTTTCATCATCAAGTAATAGGCTTGGTGCTTGGAATGTCAATGTGTTTCCTGAAACAAAATTTGTTTGTTTCTATAGCAATTGAGTATGTTATTTTATTTCTCTTAACAGAATGAAACCTTGATAGCAATCAAAGCTCCGCATGGTACCACTCTAGAAGTTCCAGATCCTGATGAGGTAATCCCAAAAAGTAGTCAATTCAGGAAAAAAGTTAGCGTTTGTACATATATGTTCCTTGTTATAGTTTTTCTTTTCCTCAGCAGGCAGTTGATTATCCCCAGAGGAGATACAGGATAGTCTTCAGGAGTACAATGGGTCCAATAGATGTTTATCTTGTCAGGTAACTTTTCCTTTATTTTATGAAAATGGTGAGGCCAAATTTTCATTCTAGCAGAGTGCTGACTAATAGGTCACTCAAGAATTTATGCAACTGACTTTCTGATCTCTCGCTCTCTCTGCCACACCCACAGTCAATTTGAAGAGAAATTTGAGGATATTCAAGGTGCTGAACCACCTCCAAGCTACTTATCAACCTCAGGTTTTAATGAAAATCCCTCTACTACAATGGTTGCAGAGGAGAGCAGAGCAAAGGAGATTGAAATGCAAGAACAAAATGGTCATAGAATGTGCTCAGAACTCAACACCTCACATGACTTTGTGAATGGGATCATGAGGATTGTCCCCTCGGATGTTAATGTAAATTTTCTTTCTATTTGCTGTCATTGTCTTCAGAATGATGCAAGATGTCAATCGTTTTTGTTTGCTGGGAATGTCGACAGCACTTGCAATCGTGCTGAAAATAATAGATAGGGACAGCACCTTTTGTTCAGATAATTGTCTGAAAATAGTAGGATTTGACCTGTGCATAATTGATTGGTTTAACATGCTGTTCTTTTTTCAAACAAAGATTTTGGCATGTGCCTTATTATCTGTTATTAAAGAAAGGTACTTTCTATTGTAAAGTTAATAAGTTTTGCCAGGTTCTAATTTCGTTGTTTATCTACAGAGTGATGCAGATTACTGGCTTTTATCAGATGCTGATGTTAGCATCACAGACATGTGGAGCAACGAAGGTATCCTTGCTAATATATTACATTGTATCTACCTTATTTGTGTTCTAATGCTTCTTAAAGTGGACCAGCAAAAACTTTCATTTCCTTGACTGCAAAAATAGCAGGGGTTGAATGGAATGACTTGGATACGCTTCATAATGACTATGTCATGCCAAATTTCAGCACACCACAACCCCAAACTCTACCATCTAATCCAACAGAAGTGCCTCCTGCTGCTAACACCACTGCCTTGTAAAAAAGTCGACGAACGACATCCACCATCTCTGCCTTTACCGATGTGGTAATTGTGAGGTTTTGATTGAAGTTTCCTGCAAGCTACCCTTTTGAGGTACCTCCAATGAAACTAAAGACTGCAAGGGAGTTCGTTAGCTCATTGTACAGCTTAAGTATTGTACATAAGAATGATCTAGTGGCAAATCAAAAGGCTACGGACTTTTGATCGTTCCTTGTATATTCCTGCACGTCATGGTTTTCTCGTATTTACCGACTTGAAATCTGTTTAGGCAGCAAATTATGTAATATATATAAACAATGACATTTTTACTCCTGTTTAGAAACTGAAACTAAAGACGAATAGATTTTCTTGCTGATGTGTTTGCAAACTGTTTGACCCGCAAAAAGAAAGAAAAATTTGAAACAGGGTTTTGCACACTCCTCGCATCAATGGCTTAAAAACACACCTGGATCAACTTAAATGGTTTCACACAATATTGTAAGGTACAAGACCTCTGTATGCTCATCTGTTCCCCTCCCATTAGATAGAGCTCTCTCAGGCATTCCAAGGATGTTTCCAGAGTTGAGGCGATCCTATATGCCTGGAACTCGTTAAACCATGCTAACATTAAGGCTCAATCCAGTAAACCATAATGGTTGAGAAGAAAATTTAAACCCTAGAACAAATAGTGATTGTGTGATTTTAATTATACCAGTTGTCAAACCAAAGGATATTATCCTCATCTGGGCTGATGGCAGTGCAAAAAGGAAATAACAATTTCCTAAATATTTATTAAATAGGGAAAGCCATCAGATGCTCTTGGAGATTATGAAACAGAAAACAGAAGCTCACGATCTGATCCTTCAATTGAAACTTGCAAGTAAAATTCCATTTCGGTGGGAGGTGAACAATCTGCCAATGATTACCATCTTGTCATGGGACACATCACTTTCGGATCCTAGATCTGTCAGAGATTACATGTAAAAGAGATTAAGCATTTAATTTTCTACCAACCTCACAAAGGAATTTCAGTAAAGTGTTGTATGCACATCTATCAGGAGCGCACCCATCTGCACTCATCCTATTAAACAATCCGATAGCATGAGAATTGTGAAAGTCACTTCGTTTGGATGTATACCCTCCTTTTGCATCAGCTTAAATTGATGGTGTGCATCTTGCACCATATTTGCCCAACAAAATCCAAATTTAATAATATGTAGAGGTAAAGGTTGGGCATAAATCCTGTTCATTTAATTTTCTGCATGAGCTTCAATGCTAAGTCTTTTAATTTCTAAGGAGAATGAGCAGGATCAGTAAAAACATCTTCTCCAGGCAAGGAAGCTTTCTGATGAAGCAAGTTAAACAACAAATCTCTAGCCCTCTTAGATATTCTGTTTGTCATGTGCCATCTTTTCTTAGTGCCAGTGATGTTTCCGCAAACACCACTAATCCAAGCGATGCGCAAGACGAGATCAGCTTTAATCTTACTTCTAGCCATCAAATCAACCAGCTGAAGGCATATTTAAATTCTCCCATCCTCAGAAAATGATTGGTAAGAGAAGTGTATAGTACAGTATTTGGAACAAAACCCTCTCCCAACATTTTTTAAACGCATTTTTCTCTTCACTAACCCACTTAGCAGTGCAGTGTAAGAATAAGAACTTGGCTGGATGGCATTCTCTATCATCTTCTCAAACAAATTTAGGGCTTTATCACCTCTTCCATTCCTAGTATATGCGTTGATCATTGTCATATAGGCAACTTCATCGTGATCCAAACCATCCCTATGCATCCTGTGGAAAACAGTTTCGGCTTCAGAGATTCTCCTCTGTTTGCTTAGACAAGCAATGATGCAGTCATAGATAGCGACATTAGGTTTTGGACCCATTTCCTTCATCTGGTCCAAAATACCAAAAGCTGATGCTAGATCCTCTTGTTTACAGTATTCATTTACCATGATCAGATAAGTCTCCAAGTTTGGAACTATGCCCTCATTTTGCATAATTTCAAACAGACACTTGACTTCCTCAAAGTGCCCATCCTGGAATAGACGTTTGATCAAAGAGTTGAAAGTGAAAAGCAAAGGAATGCATCCGGCACTGGCCACATTTTTAAAGCAGGCCAATGCAGCTTCTGTCTTTCCACCCTCACACAAGGCACTAACATAGATACTGCCAGCCACATTACATAGATTCAAGTCAATTCTTGTAATTTCTCTCAGAATTAGCTCAATTTCTTGCTCCAAGCCCGCACTGGAATTTATCTTATCAAAATTTGAGAGTGAAGAATGGTCCAGCCCACACCCGTTCTTGGCAATTGCCTGCAACATCAACAAACAGAGTTGAAGCTCAAGCCCCTTAGGTTCATTCTTCATGAGTACAAAAAACAAAACATGGTCCGGAATAATTCCACTTTCCAGCATTCTTTCACACATTTCATCAACTTCCAAACACCTATTCTGCTTATAAAGAGCGGCAATTATAGGTGTATAACAATGCACACAGGGAGCCAAATTGCAGGGAACCATGCTATTCAAAAGCATCGTAGCACAATCCAACTTCCCTTGCTTGTAATAATAACAAATCATTAAATTATAAGTGACCTCATTAGGCTGGATCCCCAAGTCACTCATCAGGTTCCACAGCACCCATGCTTTATCAAACAAGCCCATCTTTAAAAAACCATGAATTAAAGTGTTAAAAGTACAAATATCTGGGTCACAACCCTTCTTTAGCATCCTAAAATAAACCCTCATTGCCATCTTCATCTTCTTATTCTTACCATGAGCATTCATTAGCGAAGTATACATCACCTTGTCCACAAAGAAACCTTGCACCTCCATCTCTTCAAAAACCAACTCCGCCTCCACCAACCACCCTTTCTTGCAAAGCCCAAAAAACAATGTCTTAAACATATGCAGAGTAGGCGGCAACCCAGTATTTTTGCACATTATATCAAACACCTGTATCGCTTCACCCACATACCCTTGATGACACAGCCCATTAATCAAAACATTATAAATCCACATACCCAGTTTCACATTAGCATCACTAATTCTAACAAAATAATCAAATGCTTCCAAGAACTTATCTTGCTCGTAAAATCCTTCAAGAATCATGGTACAAGCAGCACTACTAAGCACACAATCCTCACTACCAATAAGTCTATCAAAAAGCTTTACAGCATCATCTAATTTCCCTAACTTAGCCAAGCAAATAACCATAGAATTAACAATATTCGAGTCCGGTTCAATACCTCTAGCAATCAAATGATCATGATAAAAATCAAGCGCCGATAGAGGCTCGCCCAAGTCAACCAATTTTCTAAGGATCTCGCAAGAAATTCCAAGGCCAAGGTCCACGCCACTCGCGGCGGAAAATTCAATGGCGGAAACTGCATCAGGGACAGTAGGAGAGCTGGCAATGAATCTCTGGATAGCTTGCTGGGCAGAGGATAAAAGACCGCGGCGAAGAAGGTCGTGGACTAGGGATTGGAAAAGGGAAGTGTGGTCATTTGAGGTTGGTTGAGGGTCTAAAGGGACAGCACAGGTTGAAGTAATTGGTCTTTTTTTGGATTTGAAGTAGATAGAATGATGAAAAGGCCTCCTTTTTATCATGTTTTCATCAATTGGGATGCTAAATTTTCATGTCAAAAATGGAAGTTTACGGGGGGAGAAATTGTGGGGTAGAACTATGTGAGCGGGTGATGAAATGGAGGGAGGAAATCGGGGGTCTAGCCAGTTCAGTGGATTGAGATGTGCCTGCGTGGGTTTACGCCTTGGGGTTTTAGGAGCTGGTGATCAACCGTTGCCCTTGCTTGGAGTGGTTTTGGGCCCTCTAGTGATGAGTGGATTATGATTTAGTCCCTACACTGTTAACATGTTATATTTTAGCCCTTATACTTCTGAAAATCATGGGTTAATCTCTTTATGAGTTGACCGTTTATTCTTTTTCAAATATTAACATTTCCCTCTTTAAATGCACTTTGGTTTTGCTTATGGCAGGTGATATTGGAAAATTGGTGAAGAAATGGAGGATATTTTAGGGAAACACTATTCAATTATCCTGAAAAACTATTGAAATGGCTAAATTACAAAAAAAAAAAAAAAAAAAACAGAGCGGTTCACAATTTTCCTGTTTTTCCAAATTTAATTAACCAGCATAAAAGTATTATAGACCTGTAATGCACAAAACCAAGACATAATTATGACCTAGCATGGGGTTTAACTCGATTCAAAGCTTAAATAATGGGCTAGCAAGGTAAACCTCAAAAAAATTATATTTTAACCGAAACGATATCGTTTTGTATATAAATTATATATAGATAAATCAAAGCTACCTGGTCAAACTACCCTAGTCAAAACTCAAATCAGGTCAGGCCTATATCTACCCGGTTTGAAAGAAAACCTTGCCTTGACTACATTCAGCATCCATGGATTACTGGATTGACCTGGACTCGTGTCTCGGGGAGACGTTTCCCGCAACCTCTGTCGACTCATTATTACCAGACATTTCATAAGCATAAAGCACAGACATTTACTGTTACTTCCATCGAAAGTGCACTACCAGGACGACATATCTGATTGTCCGAAACGTTTCTTGTCCCATTGGGCGTTTCTGAAATTACAAATTATATTAAGTTCTTACAATTCATTTACAGCAAAAGGTACAATAATTTGGTAATTTTCCAGCGAAATCCATTCCCCTAATTACCCTTTACAGAGAGGATCACCCCCTGCCTTGTTTACATGACTATTTACCTGGAAACAAATGAGATAGATCAGGATCATCCAAGTTCACATCCAACCAACCTTGCAATCGCATATATTCAGCATAATGATTTGGTGGCGTCACTGCACGGCAATTTCCTGGAGTAAAGCCATGAACCCTCTCGAGATCACGAGCAAGCCACCGGAGATGAGCATGGTCCAATGGAGGGGCAACTTTCAAGAGAATCTCTTGCCTGTCCCGGGCCAATGGAGACACGACATCTCTTTCTTGCTTCCCGGGTTTGTTTCCCATGCTTGACCAGCTTCCTAAAGAGAACAAGCTAGCACGCACCTGTAGTAAACCAGAAGGGATTGGTGATATGCCACTAGTGGAACATAGCTGACATCCTTGGTGGTATTAAAAGCAACAAAATGACACTATCATTGCTGGGAAAAGACAAGCTTGGAGCATGAGAAAGAGTTCATCTTATTTGACATAGTTTATGCCAAAATAGTGTCCCTCGAAACTGTCACAAGGCTACACGGCCTGTTTAAGAACAAAATTCATGATAAGCCTGCACCATCTAGATTCTGGAATTTTTTGAAGAAGACATATGATATCTGTCATGTCCTTGTTTGCAAATAAGTAATCATCCACTCAAGAAAGGCAAATGAGTACCAGAAGTTACAGCATCAAGTTTCAAACCATAAAGAAATGGTACATGACTCAAATTATTTTGCCTAAAATATGCAAGAAAGTAAGAATCTTAAACAAGATTAAATGGTTGCAATTTATTTGAAGCCCCAGATAAAGTTCGTTGCGTGATTAATCATCTGTGAAAATGAGAACCGGGAGTGTCACAACAAAAATCCACAGCAGATATTTAGACAGGAAAATTATCAAGGCTGGTCATGTACACCTGCTACGAGGTTCAAATGACACCTGACAGCTTTCTACTGGTTCAGGACCAATTTTCAATTTGGAACCATAGGAAAAGCCAGAACTATCATAAGAAGGGACATCTTATCCATGCACACACCATATTTTAGTCTAGGATACAGAGTGAAGACATTGGAGACAGAGAGGAAGTGTCTTCATATCCTTCCAACAGAAATTCACTTCAAAACCGTTTCAAAGTCAAAATTATTTCATGTTTCTATCTCCATACCTCCAATCAAGCACTTTCAGTCTTATTTTTATTTTCTGTACCGGAACATTAACCGACACAGCCAAATTCCGATTTAATTCTTTTGTATTTGATTCTCTTTTTACCTCTAATTATACCTTACAGGTTAAATTTTGTTGATTTTAAAAAAGTTGAAGCTAAAATTTATTCACACTGGGTCTAAAATATTATGCATATACAGATAAATGATACAAATTCAAAAATTAGATCACGCTAATACTTTCTTTCCTCGAATATTTGAGGACAACTAATAAATGTTTAGAGTATCAATAAGATTTCAAATTTCTCAAATAAGGTAAGCAGCTATTTGTTTTCCATATAAGCAATCATAAAACTTTGGTAATATTCTTTTCTATTTATGGTCCAAAAAAAAAAGGCAAGCCCCGGTCCAAAAACATAGATTTTATTTTATTCCTTTTTCTTCCATTAATTCTAAATTTGTCAACAACGTAATCTTCTCATTGCTTTTCAAGAGTTTAAATATTTAATTAAATACATAAAATAATTGTTAGTTTCTGTGATAATATTTTTAAGCTTTTACAGTAAATTCTAAACAAAAAAATAGAGATGGATTATAGATGTGAAATTATTCTTAACAATTGTCCTAAGAACACTTCTTGATGAGAAATTAATAGTTTATTGTCTTAAAAAATGGAATTTAAATAGATGAAAGTTAATTTGAACCAAACACAACAGATTAAACATTGGCCACTGTCTTCTAGAACCAACACATAGGTCTCTAACATTTTATAATGTGGCAAAACTTTCCCGTGTACTCCATTCTCGTTTTCCCTCTAATTATACCTTACAAATTCCATTCTGTTGATTTTAAAAGTGTTCAAGCTAGAATCTATTCACACCAAGTCTAAAACATTATGCATATACAATAAATTACTCAAAAAATAAAATTAGATTAAGCTATCAATTTCTATCTTGTATATTTGAAGGCAACAAATAAATGTTTACAGCATCAATAAGATTTGAATTTTTCTCATATTAGGCAGGTAGCTATTATGTTTCCATATATATAATCACAAAATCTTTGTAAAAAAATCAATCTCTAAATTAGCCACAGGTGCGGACACCTATATAAATCTGTGTTGCATGCATGAACTTGAAATATATCCATTCTCTCTAAAATCTTCAACAAGTGAGAGTTTAGATGAAGCAATCAAAGATAATGAAGCCAATTGTCTTTCTCTTGATTTCTTGGCTCACAATATTAAGCCTCTTCACTCCCACTCAAGGTTAGGGATGATCAAAGTACTGAATAGTATTTAACGATTTGATAGATGAATTTATGTTTGAAAATGTGCCTTTCTTTCTGTCAAAATGCAGGTCAAATCAAATGGTGCCCAAAGAAGGCCACATTTCCAGGGGGGTGTGGAAACAACGGCAGCCAGCAATGCTTGGTTGATTTCTTATCAAACTATGGTGCAAGTAGCATGCCAAAGAATTGTGTATGCAAAAATGCAGGGTCTCAACGATTGTGCTCATGTGATGTTGTTTGCCAGTAAGATCTGTGTCGAAAAATACCAAAAAAGTTTGGTGCCATGTTTTGTTGCTGAGTCCGATGGATGCACAACAAAGTACGGTCAAATAATGTAAGAAGTTTAGAAATAAGACAAATAAAACTATATAATAAGTTTTTTCAGAGTTAATAGACACTTTGTTTTTAGCCCTTTTTAATTCAGCTTATAATCTCTTAATGCATCTGGATCAAGCAGCTCTTGAGCTGTCAAAAGTCAAAAACTGCATGCTATATCATAAACAGCCAGTACAGTATTGCTAAGCCAACTATCAAACACTCCTGGTTACAAAGATAATCATTTTAACACAGAATTATAGTATAACCTCGATAAATTGATAAGTTAATAATCTCGATGAAAAATATTTTTGTTTAATCCGACTTAAATTTGAAATTTAAATAATATTTCAATCAATTAATAAATTTTCATGGCTCAAGGTATTAATTTATATAGGTTTAACTGTATTGATGAGTAATTTTGACACAAAGCACAAACTTTTCTCATTGCATTCTTCAGAAAAAAATCTCAAAAACTGCGACATAGAGCATTCTCTGAACTAGATTAAACTAAATGGCCACACCCACATTAGTATTTTACCTCGTCGAGAGTATAAGATAATATTTGCTAAATTAATTAATAATTTTTCAGGTTCAAGGTATTAATTTACTGTATTGATGAGTAATTTTGACACAAAGCACAAACTTTTCTCATTGCATTTTTCAGAAAAAAATCTCAAAAACTGCGACATAGAGCATTCTATGGACTTGATTAAACTAAATGGTCACACACACATCAGTATTTTACCTCATCGGGACCATAAGATAATATTTGCTAATTTTTTGTTTTCATTTAACAAGACCCATGATATTCTTCTCCTAAAATATAAGAGAGAGAGAGAGAGAGATCGAACACGACACAATACGAATCCAAGTGAGCTTATCTTTAACACGTAAAAACAGGAATTTGGCTTACCTTCGATTCTTGTAGCGATGACGACGACTGGTGTTGGATAAAGAGAGAAGAAGCAAGGAAGAGTGGAGTTTCGACGTTCTGACTTTCGAGTTTGTTAAGACACCTTTGATACACGAGACGACATGGTGATGGTATAGGATAACACGAAGTACTGTGCGAAGGGTGCCACGGGATGAGGGATCGTTTTGTCGTGTACTGTGCTAAGTTTTTGTTTCGCCACCACCCCAGAAGATAAAGCTCATGCTCTTTGATGGGACAGAACTTGTTAAAATATGTTTCTTATTCTATTTAGATTCATTTTCTTTAAATTTGAAATTATTCTTTGTTTTTTTTGGATTTTGAAATATATAGTTTTATGAGAATAAAAAAATGGGTATTTTTTAAGACAAACTTAAAATTTAAGACAGTCATGGTGAGTTTGCTGTGTGAATAAACTTAGTTTTTCCAAGTCAATAAATTTTTATTCTATAAATGTGAAATATTTTCAATTATCATTAAAACTTATTCTCGGATAAAATTAAGTTTTTTTCATATCGTGTTATTTCAAATAATATTTTCAGATAAAATACATTGCATTTTTTATCCTTACACTAAAAATGAATAAGTTGTATTATTCATAATAATATTTTGAATATTACCCTATGTAAGTTTTGTATCCTTAGATGAAAAAATTATTATCCCTGTAATATTCTGGACATTAACCTTTTTCAAGTTTTTCATCTCTTATATTAAAAATGAATAATATTTATTTATTAAAAAAATCTTTTTTAAAATATAGAGCGATTTAAAAAATATATATATATATGATTTGTCTTAAAATTCTTGAAATATATATATTTTAAAAAAACTGCCAATTTTTTTTTCTTCAAAAAAACTCTTTTTTTTTTTTTCAGAATTTACGTCTTATCTCTTGCACACATTTTTTGGCATTTGTGAAGCAAGGTTGTCAATTTTGTTTTGGTCAATGCTTCTTTTTTCAATTGGAGCAGAACATTTTGATTTCAGAGTGTTTTGATATGTCGTTTTTGGGTTGCACTGGTTATGTGTGTGTGTATAATTAAATATATTAATTTCAAAAAAAATTAATTCAGATCTAAAAATAAAATTATTTAGAATTGTGCAATTTAATCTGAAAAGGAAACAATAAATAATTTTTGAAAATAAAATTATGAACATGTACAACATTACGAGAATGTCATCATCAATCTCGCAAGGTCATTATATTCTCTGGTTGTTTTGAAATTTTAACATAGCATATATAAATATATCAATAGACTCCTCATAAAATTGCATCCCAATCTAACGGTCGAATTAAGAGATATGATTGATATTATAAAATTATTTATTATTTTAAAAAAACACTATTTGTCCAAAAACTACACAGGCAAAATGATTCATGCGCGTTTCTACTGGAATCTAACCAAAAAATTCAGAATGTACCAGTATTTAACCCGAGATAAAAACAACATCATTTTATCTCGTTTTTTTAACTAATACAAAACATTTTAACTGAAACGAACCAGATTGACATCCCTGGTGGGAAGTGATAAAAAGGAAAATGTTTAGAGATAATGAGCTTAGTAATAGCCTGAAAAAAAATATCAGTGAGTTCCTTTAATAATATATTTTTTACCCGAAAAATTAGATTAATTCTAGTATCGAACTAAAAACTAAATCTTTTATTAATTAAATATTAAACAGTTCATCCACATATAAACAGATTTATTCATAAAACTTCAAAGAATAAAAGCCTTGGAATCGCTTTTTAAAATAAAAATAAAATTGCAATCTCAAACTATATTTGGATTTTTATTTTGAATAAAGTATACAATAGAGATCAAGATTCTAAAAATAAATAAACAAATCACCACATTTTTTCCTCCCGTCTCCTAGTACACATGGGATGTTCATGGTAAAACAATTACAAATCTTTTAACAATAAGAATCACTTGCATTTCTCTTGCTTGAACCCTAATCTCTCATTCCTCAAATCATACTCCACATAAAAATTCTGCATCTGAAAACTCCCCAAAATCATCCCAGGTCCGTCCACCCTCTCCGGCCCCGTCACCATCGTCAAACACGCCACCCCACCACCGACAAATGCGAAATAATTTTCCACCGGCAGTGCCACGTCAGCACCACCCTTAAAATACAACCTCAGTTCAGGAAACGACACCGTTTTGGCATCAGAGACATTAAAGCAAGGCCTTAGCCCACTCACATCCTCAAATTCCTTAATTCTCTTGTAATCTGTAATCTGTCTAATAAACTCATCACTCAATGGCTCAAAAGCCTCACGTGCCATGAACGTGAACGTGGTCCCTGAGTCGATGATGACCCCACCATTGCCATCCTCTCCCGGTGACAAGTACTTGTATGGCATCTTCACATGGTGTCCGCCGACGGTGATTCGTCGGAGACCCAAATAGTAGTAAACTGAGAAACTACTTTTGTCTTCAACTTTAGGGTTTTTCACAAATGGAGTGTACACCAAGGCATCGGTTTTCTTACCAGAATCTAGCTGTTCTATGTCGAGAACTAGTGAGCTGCTCTTTTTGGTGTCATCGTCGAATCTACGAGAGAGTAAACAGTAAGAGAACTTACCAAGACCAAGTTGGCTTGGTAAAGATGAAGGTCCACGACCAAATCCAGCAATTCCCGCGGGTTGGTGGGAAGAGAGAACGGAGCACCCGACAAGGAAGTTGGGTTTTGATAGGCCATGGAGATGGAGAGTTTCTGATAGTGCAATGCCTACAGTTGTGCCTGATCCGTACAAGATCATATAAGGCGGACAAGTTTGGTTGAGGCAGGAGTTAACACTACAGTCTTGATCGCAGTTTATGTTTGATTGGTGGATCCAAGAGCATTTAGGGTTCTTGCATCCAATAATCTTGGAAGATGATGATTCTTTAGGGATAAAAGGTTGGATTCTTGGTGATGACGAGGAGGGGGAGAAAGAACAGTGCTTACAAAGGTAGTGAGAGGTGCAAGGGAACCAGACAACGTCACTTCCAGTATCCATGATGAAAAAGAGGGTTTGAGGTGGAGTGCCAAAGCTGAGAGAAATTGAGTAGCCTCCATAACTATGAGAGAAGAGTGGGGTCGTGGTGGTGGCTGCGGGTGCAGTTCGGGGATTTTTAAGGTGGCGGGCTCTTGCTAGGGAGGATGTGACAAGGTGGTTCAGCTTTTGGTATTGATCTTGGAAGGGGATCTGGTTTGTTTGGGGATATTGTTGTAATGGAATAGTTATGGAAGAAGAAATGAAGGGAAATAAGGAAAGGAGAGATAGACAGTAGAGCCAAGAAGAAGAAACAGAAACCATGGCTGCTTAATAACTTGTTCTTGCTCAGTGCCTTTGGAAGACAGAGAGGCAAACAATAATCTTTTGCTTAAATGTGGTGTCATATTGTTGATAAGGAGACGGCATGGCCTTATGGGACAGTTGCAGGTAGGTTTGGGTGATTAGATTTTGGACCATGCTTGCTTTAAATGGTTCAAAACATCACAGCTGTCAATGTGCATGCATTTAGGGAGATGATGAAAAGAAGGCCATCTCGATGCTGAATAATGGCTTATGATTCTAGAATAGTTTAGAAGAGAAGAACAATGTTACTCGAAGGAACCTCGTGATTTCTCCACTTGTAAGATCACTCAAAAAAGGTATGCCTGTGGTTGAAAACTTGAAATAAAATAAAACAGTATTTATTTTATTTTAACTACAGTTTAAAGCGCAGTATATCCTTAAAGCGTAGATTAGAGGGAGAGATGTTGATGACAGAAGCCATTGATGTCCTTAAACTGGTGGGTGGATATCTAGGTATCACCAATAGCCGTTGGATCGATTGGCACAGTTTGCTTTGCGCATGAAAAGAACAGTTCCTTTTCGTGGGGTCTCGAGACCATAAAATAAAGGACTCTTCGCGGTGTGTGAATCCTAGGCAATGGGCACGTGCTCCATCTGTCTACTTGTCTCGGCTCCGAGCAAAAAACCAGACAACTGTGTACTTCTGCTCCCACGGGAGTTGACGTATTCATCTTTATCAAATTGAATGCTCAACTTTTAATAAATTTCTGTGGCTGCCATGCGCTTCTGAAAGAGATTTCCACCATTGCTATTCTTTCATCTACAGTGACTTGAGCTTTTACTAGATCAATTATTTTCTTTCAAGGCCGCCTCCAAGACGCCACCAAAGATATCTCGTCACCAAAGGAGAAACTTGCATGACAAGATGGAGAAATACAGGCACTGTAGGTTCCTTGCTCAAGACAATGATATTCGAGTCATAAAATTTGCCTGAGGTAGGGTAGATGAAGGCAATATAGGTAAGAAGACTGCTATTTTGCAGCCCCCCTGGATCACAATCCTTTCTGCGTTACACCGTTATAGGGTGTCTGAAGCATATTTATGTATTAGATGCACACAGCCATAAAAGTTTTCCTTACAGTGGCCAGTGGTCAAATTGATTTATTCGAACGCTTCCATTGTTTAATCCATCAAGGGTAAAGAAAGAGTTAGAAGATCTCAATGGACAAACAGTGGCATCCAGCAGTTACCCTTGGGAAAACATGCAATCTACATAAACTGACGACTTTAATTAGGCTAGGGAAAAAAGAAAATTCATCATGCATCTCAATCACATTACATACCCAGGTAAGAAACAGTGACTTTACAGCTGCTTAGCCTTCTTCCGTGCTAGAAACCGTTCTTTAGCTGCAGCCAGTGCATCTTGATTTCTTTTATGATGATCAGGATTTGGCTGATTGGCTGATGGTTGTTCAGCTTGAGTTTTTCCTTCTGTTGACGTGCCTGAAATTGGTTTATTAGAAACTGGCTCGGGATCTAATGGTTCAGAACTTCTTGGAGGGGAAGTTTCCTTCTGATGTGCCTCTTTGACACTGGAAGAATCCAATGCAAACTTTGAGTCTATCAGTGCATCATTTCTGGCAGACGTTTCACCGGCTACTTTATCATCTGGCTTCTTAAATTCAGTTTGCTTATCTTGTTTCTCTTGCTTCTTGGCCAGTAAGTCTTTTGCACCAAGTGCCACATTTTTTCCCAGGTTGAAATAAAAGTCACTCAAATCACTCTTCTTGGTAACCTTCAAAACGAGAAACATACACATCTTGGTTAGCAACTCACCAAACAGCATACCATGTTTCTTATCAGCACAAACATATAAGCTTTATCAAGTAATATGATCAGTTCAAAACTGTATTAACATTTACACCTTAATTTTGATATTCATTTGACTGCACTTATAACACAGCACAACATGCTAAGTCTTGATACACACCACCTACCAAGCCAACCTTAAAACACACACACTAAGCCAAGCCTTAAATAGTCAAGCTGGGCACGAAGCAATGAAGATGAAACTGAAAACTAAGGGGGTGTTTGGTACCATTACCACTTTTGGCTTTCCATTTTGAGGAAACCAAAAACTGTTTAGAGCCTTCAGTTTTTTGTTTCTGAAAGACCCTTTAATAGCCAATCTCAGTCTTAGTGAGATTTTAGGAGTGTAGTAGCTTTTGCTTTTAGATGTGTTTCAAAAGTACAATTCACTTTAAAAAGCATCAAATTGATGTTTTTTAGTGCTTTTTAATGATTTTGATGTGTTGATGTCAAAAATAAATAAAAATCTAAAAAAAATATTTTGATGCATATTCATGCAAAAAACAATTTTGAAAAGCATGTTGCGCCAACAATAACAAACACACACAAACTCTTATCAAAATCACGATCATCGTAACCCAGCTCCAAAAAATTACTGAAACTTCCACTAGTTTGATTTATCTCTAATGCAATGAAAAATTATTCAAATATCTAATTGGTCCATTTCACGACCCATATATCACAAAGGGAGATTCCTTTTGTTCAAAGACATAAAGTAAAAGCCCATGCACAATTCCAATTTCTTCATTTCTCATATAAAAGTTATTCTGAGCCAGATTTCTTGATGAAGATTGGCAAACAAAATCGAAGCATCTTTAAATACTACAACCTTAATTGCATTTCATACATGGTATTGAACAGAACCTACATGCTTACTAATCAGCCCATTGCATCCAAATTGAATTGAAGACAACCCATTTCATCTCTAGCAAAACTACCTAATTGCTAACGCCATCATATTCCCTAGCTTCAACAAATCTTTGTCTATACTAGGAGTGTAACAAGGTTAGCAAGGTCAGTTTGCCACCCACAAACTACCTGTTTCTAGTTCAAACTTAACACCAACTCAACCTTTCCTGGTTTTTCAATAAAGCATCCTTGTTCTATGGCAATCAAAATGCAATGCTTTCAATTCTATGATATTTTTAACCAAATTCTTGTCTACATAGAAAGTTAGGTGTGGTTAGTTCAGTCAACTTTGAATTCATAAGTTTCTTGTTCTGCTTGTATCAAACACAATGAAGGAAATATCAAGTTATTAACGTTCTTTCATAAACAGGACTGCAGTCCTATGATCAATTCCCCAATTCGTTGAGGAAACATATTCTAAATTTCCCCCCTCGTTTGTAGTGCAGATGGTATTCAAATATAGACAAGTATACATAACTAATTTGGCTGCTCTTCCCTATTATGTTTATTTCTGTTTCCTCTTATATCATCTGTACACGGTCATTCATCTTTTAATGGGTCATTCTAAATGACTACCTTTTGATTAATACACTTGATTGTTATCAAAAAAATAAATCTCTTCCCTCAAGGCATCGAAGTCTGAGCCAATCAACTGATATGCAGCATTCCTACTAATCTCCTAGAGGTATTTGATCAACTATAACAAGGCTTCTACATTCTACATCATAAAATCTGTTGGAACCCAGCTCTAGACTAAACATAAGTTGAGCTAATTTAGAATTAAACCTGTTTTATGTTCTTTTAGGCAAACAAATACAGACTCTTGATGTGTTACGTCCTTGGAGCTATCACAAATCTAGAGTGAACCCTAAGCTGAAACAACTCCAGAATAATCGCATGACCAACATTATCTCAAACGCAAACACTCCAACTCTTTACACTAATCCACCAGCAACTCACAAGACAATTTAAGAACTCTACCTATATTACAAAGTTGCATTATTCATGTCTCATTGCCAACTAGCTACAGAAACATTACAGAGTATAGAAATAGTAGCATAAACAAAAACATTCAAGTGACAGTAAGCAGACGCAATACTACTAGCATGTACGAACCAGCAAATCTAGAGTCACTGAGAGCATGGAAAGCATTAACAAAACAGTGATGGCTTAATTAAGAGATGAAATTATATCCAATGAGGGCCAAAATATGACAATGTGCAGCATAATCAAATTAGGAGCAGAAAAGCTATACATACATCCTCTTTCTCCTCTCTAAGCTCACGCAAACGCTCTTCCTCCATCCATTTCTCCTGCTCTGCAAGTTTCCTCTTATAAGCAGCTGTAACAAACTTATCCTTATCTGCAAATAGGTGATCATCTTTAATTCTTTCTTTCGCAAGATTTTTCTCAAATATTACATCATGTTGTCGTTTTCGTTCTTCTGCCTTCCCCATCAAAGTCTTAATATATTTAGACTGAAAAAGAAAACCAAAATAATCATCACTCAATTTCCCCTTTCAAAACTTTTAAATGCCTAGTCCCGGTGCATTGCTTCTTCACTCACATAAAATGTGACCCACCATGGTAATTACCGTGAAGGGGCAAAGCAACGGGAGTACCTAATGAACCGTGCTGATACAATCAAAATACCTCTCTCTTTTGGCGATCTAGGGCTTTCGGCTGAGCAATTTTCTGCTTCATCTCGTCATAAACTCCATCATAATCAAACACTGATGGATCTTCTTCTAATGCTTTCTTATGCGTATCCTCAATCTTAAAAATCAAAAGATTTTTTTTTAAATATATAATAAAAAAAAGAAAGAAAAAAAAAGGAGAAGAAAGTGATTGAAAAAGCTTACTTACATCTTTGAGAGATTTTTTCTTAGCAGCCTGCCGTGAAATCTCCTGCTCCACATCGTCTTCTTCTTCTTCTCCGAATCCTAGCGCCGTAGGAAGTGGAGGGCGTGGTGGTTTTTTCTGCTGTGGTTGTCTTAGCAACAATCCATACTTTTTCATTTTTTCTACCTAGACCCTGGGCTGGGCAATTAGTTTTGATAGGATGTTGCTTTCTCCGGCGAAGGAACTGGAAAACACTATCGGAGAATTCGAACTCCGGTTGTCTGATTGCTCTGGAGGGGAAAAAAATGCAATCTTTCTTTCTGGGTCGGTTTGGTGTAGGGATTTTTCCTTAACCGAAGAAACATCTGACAGTTGATTAAAAGTACGATTCTACCCTTTTTATTTTTTATTACGAGGGTGCCTAAAATAACCAAACTATCCCGAATATTCACAAAACAACCAAATATTAATTGGAAAAAACGACCTGAAAAAAAAAACCAGTTAACAATTTTTAAAAGTTTATTTGAGTTCCGTTTTGATTTTAGATTTTAAAAAATTGAAAAATCGAACCAAAAAAATTAAATTATGCGCTTGTTTTGTAGTGTTGATGACATTGTTTTTTAAAATATTTTTTATTTAGAAATACATTAAAATATTTTATTTATTTTTTAAAAATTATTTTTGATATCATCATATTAAAATAATCTAAAAATACCAAAATCATTTAATTTAAAATAAAAGATCAAAATATTTTTTATTTTTTTTCAAAAATACTTTTAAAACACAATATTAAACACCACGTAGCAATCAAATTGAACTAAGCATCTTATTTTTTATTTAAAAAATTAAAGATTTGATGAAAAAATATTTTTTAAAACTTATTTTTAACAAAGTAAAAACCCCTTTAATTTGATTTGATTAGATTTTGTTTTTTAATCCAATGCTTGCAACTAGGCTATTATTGGTTTCATTTTAATTAAAGATTATAATTATAATTTTATAGTCATGCGTGAATACATGTATTGTCAAAGAGTTAGTTTGAAACACACTAAATTATGGTTTCTTTAAATAATAATTATTTTTATATTCTTTAATATTTTAATTGTTATGTGAAGAATAGTTTTTTTAAAATATATATAAAAATATTTTAATATATCTTGAAATAAAAATACTTTAGAAAATTATTATTATTTTACTCTTAAATACAATATATATTTAAATAAAAAAAACAATAATTACCTTACTCCGAAACACTGTAAAAAATGGGACCGGGGGAGACCCAGCTACTGTCCATGCAAAAGAAAAATTACACTGTTTATTTGGTGACCGTATTCTAATGGTTTTGCATGTTAGTGCTACTAAGTTTGAAAATTATAAATTGGTCCTTTCATTATAGTTATTAGACTGTTGACTGTGGGTGTATTCGAATGCTCACACTCAAAATTATTAAATACACTGCAAGAGTTGATTAAAATTAAATATTTGGAGAAATACGAAGTAGAAATGTGATTGCATTAAAATAATGTGTTTTTTATTTTTTTCTCTTTAAAAAATTAAACCGACTTTTAAGATTTTGAGAAAAAAGAGAAATAAGAAAGAGATTGTTTTAAGAAATGTCGTGGATTTGTTCTATCTACGTTGAAAGTAATGGCTTATCTCATATTAGTGTAAGAACTAGAATTCTACCTTGATTCCATCTAACTTAAAATCTTGGATTATTTCATAAATACGAGCCAAATTTGGCTAAATCTCTCTAGTATATGAAGAATAATTTCATCTTGAAGTTTGGTTTTTAGAAAGATAAGTGGACACACAGATGCTAGACAGGTCTGCTGCATTCTTCTCTCTGCTTTATAACTGATCCACCATTGCTAACAAGTGTTTTCACTGAATAAACAGACTCGTTACATATACAGGGTTCAATTTAAGCATGTTGGGATAATAGAGGGACTGCCAGTGATCTTTTTATCCAACTGCCTGCCTGCCATCGCCCCTTTCAATCCTAGCAGCCTCTTCTCTCTCTCTCTCTCTCTTTCTCAAGTGAAAGAAGGGAGAAATAAAGCTGCTTTTATGCAAAAACAAAGAATAAAAGGAATCAGAGGGAGATGGGGAAGGGAAGAGCAGGAAGTCTCTGCCCTCCAATCCGCTTGTACCGATGACATCTCCACCAGCCTTGCCACCGCTGAAAGGTCCCTTCTTTTCTCTTCTTCTTTTCCATTTGTTCTATTCTATGTATGATGTTAAAGGAGGCCAAGTTCTAATCTTTTTAGGAACTGACAAGGAATTTTCTCACGCGTCAAATGGGTTTTGCCAATCGGTATCTAGAAAAACTTTAACGCTTTATTTTTTCTCAAAAATTAATAGCCCCATTTTGGTTTTTGTTGAATTTCATATTCTAATGGATTCTCATTTGTTCATATTGGTTAGAACTGCTCACAAGAAGGGAGCGAACATTATTCTCGTTTAGGTAGGTCGGTTATGCTGATATCTCTTTGCTAAGTATGAAGACAACATAGAAGATCAAATGAAATGAAATATTGTCATCATTGCTTAAATGAAATGGAAGTTTTTTTTAGCAGTTTTTGAGTGATTTCCGAGATTATATTCTCTTGTTGCAGTATGCTATATGCTGGTTATGTAGAATCTACACTATAGGAAATGAAAGTGAAATTGTTGCCTAGTTGTGAAATTTGAAAGTTGCTAGCTGTTTTGTCGAGGGAAATTGGTGGTTATGAAGGTAGTTTACAGTTAAACTATACTCTGAAGAGGCGAAGAAGGAACCTGCCATTGGAATCAGATGTGCTTGCCTGCGCTGGCGATGGCTTACTGTGTCTATGATCCAAGATATGTGGAAGGGGATGGTTAACACTCCAGGAACGAGACAGTCTAAAATAACCGGTGCTTATAATCATGATCTTATGAATTTTTTTACCTTCTGCCTGTCTTTCTTTTTAGTGGAAAGAAAATTTCACTAAAACTTGGTCGTTTTGGAAAAAAGAAAGTGACTATGAAATAGGTTGATCCAACTCACTGGAAAAAAATGGGAGAAGGGGTGGGGTCTTGCGAAATACATCAATATTTTCTATGTTGTTTATACAAGATCATGATGGTAATTGTTGGTGTACTATGAGGGGGGGAATGTATTAACAGTGATGTGATATAGATAGATTTCTCAAATGCTGCTGGCCTCCATCACACACTGGTTTCCTTTTCATTTGCTTTAGTATCCAGAAACGAGTATGAGTGTCATTTCTAATTCGTCATTATCCTTATAAAGTAATTACATGATGGAAATTTTGAAGCAGCTGGTGAATTTGTTTATTTTTTAAACATTAGCAAGGTGCTGGGATCAGCTATGGCACTGCAGGGTGCAGGGATATTAGTGTACCCCACTGCTATTGGTTCTGAACCTCAAGAACTTAATTTTCATGATCATTAGAAATGAGTAGAGCAGGGTCATGCTGGGGCTATTTTGGAGTTTCTGTACTGGTACACTGGCAGTGTATTATATGTTTGGTTTGTCATGCTGATTCTAACTCTGTTTTTTCTATTTTGATCCTTATTTATGCATGCTTTCTCTATGGATTTAACCACACTGGCACTTGCCATTTGATATCATGTTCATAAAACATCACTCCATTACCTCCTGTTCCTTTTCCTTTACTTTTTTGTAGAGTTTTTTTATAGCATGTATGTCACAATTCACTAGTATCCATTCCTGCCATAATTTTTATACAATAATGCAAAATGAGTGGTCCCAAGTGTTCATCACCTTCACATTTTGTCATCTTGATTATTGCCATGTCGAGTTTATTAAATAAGCATGCTAGCATTTTATTTTGGAGGCTTGAACTGACAGTGTTTATTGTTTTTTGTAGGTGCTTATTATTGTTATTATTATTTGATAAATAAACCCTGGGTTCGTGTTCGCTTACATGAGTGATGTTAGTCTTCTTATAGCTTTTCTGATCTCAACTGTTTAAACAAAATAAACAGATAGTGTTATTGTAGCCTGAAATCATCGCTGCCCATGAGAGAGAATTCACGTACATGGTTTTAGATAATGTTTAGATAGATTTTTGTCATGTATATTCCTCCTAAGTTCTGATGAGCTAAACCATCCCACCTTCTTGGCAATTATACTCGAGTGATGGGTAGAGCTTTTCTTAAGTATCAGAGCCACAAATTTAGACTTGCAGCTACTTGTACGTTTCAATTTTCTCCACGTAGCTTTTTTTGCAAGATATGAACATATTTAGATCCTTTGGATTTGGGGTGTTAGTCTTGCCATGTGTCAGGATTTTTTGAAGGAATCTTCTGTTCCCATCCCTGTAATATTCCCAATCCAATAGGTTTCTAGAAGTCTCTCTCTTTCAACATCTTTCATGTTGGAAAAAGCTTGCTCCAAGAATCTATTCTGGATCACATCGAATGCGTCTGGCGCCAAAACTTGTATCATTTTGGATTTCGGTTGGTTCTTTATGATGTGCTTTCTCCTTTTCTTTTGTCTAGCTGTGCACTGAGCTATCAATGTCAATTAACACAGATAATCTAACACTTTAGCAGTCGTAAGCTGATGCGTGTACTGTTTTCTGAGTTAAGAATAGCTAAGATATAGGACTTTGTTTTTCACGTAGTTACATGCAGAAGGAAAGTTAGAAAATAATAGCCAGGTCTTCCCGTAACACCCCCCACCCCCAAATGAAAAGAGATGAGACTTGTATATATCGCACTTTCCATCTTCCAACTACTGAATAAGGTGACTGAAGTAATTGAGTTGAAAGTCAATGTTGATTCTTTGTTCGTTCTGGCACTGCCATTCTAGATTCTCTGTTTTTATCTTCTTTTTTTCCCTGTTCTCATTTCCATGCATCATCACGGTCAGCCCTGGAATCCAGGATGATCCAATGAATTAGCCAGCTGTTAGCACTGGATTTTGGGGCCATCATATGTAAGCAGGTTTTTAGAAGACAGACTAGGTACCCAAGAATATGGCTACAAGTGGGGTTTGGTTTCTTTGTAGTGTATGGTAATGCATGCTTTACACAATTGCACGTTTGGACTTTCTAGGTATTTTTCGATGATTTTGAGATCTCTATATTAAAGCCATCCAAGAACATCAATTAGGCTACAACCATGCATAGTGTTTTTGCCTTCAAAACGTTTATATTTGATTTGACCTTGTGCTCAAACTCTCTTTCTAGTTGAATGCTTTCACTGTTTTTTTAGTTGCTACTCATTCGAAGTGATTGAACTAGAACCCAAATGGCATGCTTTATAAAGCATTTCATTACTTGTTGAAGGCAGTAGTGATTACTTGTAAAAGGAGACAAATTGAACGAGAAACTGATCTGATGGAAATTCTGGGAGTTTCGAATCAGAGATTGCTGATATTAATTATTATCCACCCAACTAAATTTGCTTTGCAATATCGTGAAGATGGTTGATTATCTGAGAACCAAATACACTGAAATTGAAGAGGGGCTTTCCATTCTTGAAATGATCTGAAAATTGTCAGGTGCAAAAAGGAAATGGATACAGAGGGGGAACAGGAGAAGCAAAGAAGTCTAAAGGAGCAGAAAGGGAGATTATAGTATAGATTGTTAAGCTATCTGCCTTCTCTTTACTATACTTATTTTTAACTGGACCGCAAAAGCAGAAGATGTGTTTTTCTTCAATCTGGAAAGCAAAAGTGTACCTTCCTTAGAAACTGTCATTTTTCATGGCCGCTTCTTTCAGCCTTCTTTTCATCCATCATCATCATTGTTGCCATTTTCCTCCTCAGATTCTTCCTGCGCGTCATCTTCATAGTCTTCTTCAACTTCTTCCTCATCTCCTTCATCAATGGTTTCATCACTGGGATGAACAAACTGCAGCGTTAACCTCCCATCCTCTCTACATGCATGAAGAAACTCCAAGGTAGGCATCCTCACTTCTTTAAGGACAAACCTGCCATCATGCCTATAAGACTTGAAGATAACCTGAGGCTTTCCAGTCCTTCCGATACTAGAAATCGGCGGAGGGAATGCCCTTCCACTTGATCTTGGCCTGCTGAGATCCTCTGGTACAGAACGCCTTGTGATTCTTACTTTCTCCTCCTGGTATCGCCAATCATCATCATTCATACCATTCGTCAAGCCTTCAACATCATCAGAACTCTCAAAACCAAGCCCCTCAGTACATAGTTGCAAGCTCTCACAATTCATTCGAGAAAAGCCATCACCGTTCTTATGACAACCTGTGTATTGATGATTCTTCATGGTGGTGCTCGAGACAGGGTCCAATATTGACGGGCTCTTCTTAACCACCTCCAAGAAATCATTCTTGTCGAGGCGTGTTGTTCTGGCTTCCAGGTTCAAATCCAGGAACGATGAAGTTGCCAGTGAGGAAGAAGAAGGTGATTGAGGATTCTCTTTGAAATGAAGCTCGCCGAATATTTCAGTCAAGGAGGATTGCTCCACTGGTTTTACAGGCTTGATTTGGTTCCATGACGAGAGGGATTCGAGCAGTGTAGGGTTTTCTGGCAATGGTTTTTCAAAGATATGTTGGAGCCTTTCACAGACAGCCATAGCGTGGTTTTGGTTCGCTCAATCTAGTCCAGTAGTCTAAAGAAGTTGAGCCTTCCCTTTTCTTGGTGGGAGGTAGAGAGAAAGAGGGAGTTAAAGTAGCACGAGAATGGCGTGGGTGGGGGTTGGAAAAAATCAAGAGATGATGCTTCTTGTTCGTTTGGTTAGGGCGCAGGGCATCTCTTCCACTGGAGAGGAATAAGGACGGGTGGTTTTGAAGCTAGGTCGAAATTTGGTGGTCATAAATTAATGTATGCAAGCAAGAAATTTCTGTTTTCTTATGAGTTTTCAGGATAATCCTGCTAAATATATTCCAACTCAATTCTTGAAAAATCCCAGTATTAAATAAATGGATATTTTACTTCTCCAAAAAAATCTCATAAAAACCTCAAAGAAAAACCTGATAATGAAATGAACTTCAATTGGTCAAACAAAGTGGATGCCAATACAAAAGGTTAGGAGTTGTGGTAGAGATAATATGAAGCAAATTCCTATTTTAAGAGAAAGGAGAGGGGAAAAAATGTCCTTTTCATTTGGTTTAGTGGGGGATTCATCAGACGTTGGAACATACAATGAGAAAATAGCCGTCTTATCTCTGATTCCACACACCCTTTTCAAAGTATTGAAAGACTTTCAATATTGTGAAGTCCCTCGATAGAATTCGACTGGAAAGGAACGTATAGAGTTGATTGCAGTGCTATTAAACTCCATCGGCCGGAAAAAATAATAACTTTCAATATTACCACTACGTGGCATGGGGGAACAGGGACAAGAGCTTTTAACTGGGTTCGTTGAACACGGCGATTTTTGTCCAAATTTCAATCACAGCGTGGTATCTGATAGTGCCATTTAGCTGTACAGAGTGTACTGATGTTGATTTGGTTGGTCAATTTTTATCATCAGTCACCACACATCTTTCTATTCCATTACCTCAGCATATAGTGTATTTCCTTTTTCTCTTTTATCACACCGCCTTAAGCGTCTATCTTGTCGTTGTGATTTTCATCATAAAGGGCACAAAAGTATGGATCAGAATCATTCATTTTGATCATAAACTACCGTTATGAGTGGCAATATATCAGTTCATTGACATTAATCCCTTCTATCTTGGATTTATATAAATCAATCTATCTATTTATCTATAGATTTAGGTCAGATTGTTAGCCATACGCTAGATGGGCTGTAGACAGACATATAATCTTTAGGGAAGGAAGTAAAAGGTGGGAATTGCCTTTGTTACATCATCACCGCCCACTAATCTCTATGATTAAGCTTCAATCAGCTGACCCTGTTAGACAAAATCAATGTGTTTGGAAGCTATGGATCTATCAATTATCAACCTGAACTGAATAGAGGAAACCGTAACAAAGACCCTACGGTGCCTCCCAGGATACTGTAATTTTTACAGCAAACCAGATCTTGTTGGAATATTCCCACTGGATCTCTGCACATGTCCAATCCTGTTCCAGTAATTGATTGGCTGCTATCCTTAACTTTCAAAAAGCCTATCTTCAGGTTGACAGAGTCTATCTTGACATGTGATGACAGGGCATTATGGTGCGCCAATCAATAGGCAAGTAGCTCCTGTTCTAACCGTTGAGTGCCATAGTCGTGTGTGTTTTTTTGCCACAACTTTTTACTGGTCCACTGGCTTTTGATAAGCAGAGCCTCATCTGAAATCTGTATATTCTGATTCTAGTGCAAGTGGATGCTAAATCTACTGCCACAAGGACTCCATCCAATAGAAATGGGGACAGAAACAAAAGTTTTTAATAACTGGAAGGTGGTACACAAGACAGTTCAATTCTGTGAAGGAAAAAAAGGGAAGGGGAAAAGATCCAAGATGATAATTGCAGAAGATTAACAAAGCTAACAAAAATGTCACTCTGGTGTTAACGAAATGAGGCTGTAATTTTAAGTAGAAGATGCTAGTTCCACACCAATGTCATCCATAAAATTGGGAAAAGAATATGCACGCAGTAACCCCAATGAACAGTAACAAACGTGCACATTGTCTCCAGATCAAAGATACATATCCTCCTTTTTTGAAGAATCAGTTGGGACAAAACTGCTTTTGGACACCCTTCATCGCCATGCTTCAATGCGCTCCGACCTTGAGTCTATGCAGCTACTAATTCCTCGAGTCTTGTCAGTAGGTGGTGTTAAATGAAATACAGATGATTGCCTGCTAAATTTTCCAGGAATTTTTCTGAGACTGGAATTACTTGATTGGCCAGCACTGTTCTTTCTGGTACCTGCTTGAACACCAGCCTTAACTCTACGACTGCACGTGTCATTGACCAAGTCAACCTCAGAAGCAGTCTCACAGGAATGATCTCCGTTGACAAATACCTTGTCAACAGAGGTTGCATAACTGCGGTCTTCTTCATCAGCTATGACATTGTTTTTACTGGAGTTGTCGGAACTTTCTACAACAGGTTCTTCAGCCGTGAAGGCTTGCTCAGTTGATTCATTTTCATTTTCTCTACCTTCAGCACAAGACAGCGAAGGGCTCTCGTGACCATTCTCATCAAATGGCTCAAGACGTGAAGGAGTCAGCTCCACCACAGAATCTTCTCTCTCTCTCAGTGTCCTTAGGATAAGGGTCTTGAGGAAATTCATCACTTGGACTGCATACATTAAGGCAGTCAAAGGATCTGCCATCTGCAACAAAATTAAGACAAAGGGCACATCAGCACACCAGCAATTGCCCAGATGCTTTTTGTTGCATTAAACTTTTACGATCATTTATCATCTACCATGACAGAAAAACCATCAGTAACCAAGTCTCTGGCTGATCCATTTACTGTGCTCTTACATGGCAGAGTACTAGCATGTATCATCTAGGGACATAATGAAGAAAAAAATAAAAAGAAAAGTGGGAGTTTTACTAAACTCTATTTGCTTCACTAAATCAAAATGGGCTCTAATATAAAGAAAAGCAAGAAAAATCATTTGAATGCAACAAACAGCATGTAAAAATCAGATCTTAGATAAACAAGAAAAATCATTGGAGTTCAGGAACGTCCAAACAACAATAGACACTTGCTTGAGTCATGTTTGGTGCAAAAACTGTGGCTACGTTGTGTGCATTCATCTTGTTCAGGTGTTCTTGTTGGACAACATCAGCCATCAGATTGATCGCCCAATCTAATAGAGCAGCTTCTGTTGGAGGTAGATTTCTTGCAAGATCAGCACAATCCTCTTCTGTTCGACATTCTATTACTTGTTCAGGTGATAATGAATCCAGAACCCCTGTTGGAAGCTCTCTAAACCAAGCCTGGACAAACAGTTGCCTTCATGTCAGTATAGCTATGTGTTGAAAGCAAACCAAAAAAGAAGTCATCAATGCTGAGACAAAAAAACAACACTTTTGACTGATGGCACCCCAGCCTAAACACAGAAATCAGATGATATGTTCAAAGCAACTGGATTGCAGATGAGATGATGGCAGTGAAATGGGGCAGTCACACTGCAGCATTTGGCGAATGCGAATATATGGAACTGAAGCTAGAAACCAGGCTGGTAATGGTGGCACAAAAGAATTGAAGGACCCATGGTTGTAAGCAATCTTCACCGAAAAGCTTAATGATGAGTTTTTTGAAATGCAAATTGCATAAACAAGTACTTCATATCAGTATAGTATCCAGCAATTGACACAAGATCGATATGATAACCAGAACATCACAAATGTACAGGTCCATAAACTTTTAGAATAAAGGTTAATATAATTTTGTCGAGCCTTAAACCATTTTCTTCTACTTTTGCTCCCCGCCAAGAAAAAGAATTGATTGTTGCTTACAATTATCTTCTGTCAGCTTAATTATAACAGACACAATTTACAAGCATTTTCTATGTGTGATCTGCAGATGGCAGCATTTCTTCCATTTTCCCCCTTGTTTCACTATCTTCAGTATAGCATTAACCAGTTCAATTCGCCTTACAATGCATATGTAACTTTCTTCACCATTAAATGTGTGATAATTCATAACTCATAAGCAGGTGCATAATGGGAAAATGACCCGAGAGTAATTTATGTTGCTATACCTTGATAAGTCCTGCCAGACAATGTACATCAACCCCTTCTGGTACCACCCCACCATTCAGTTGCTCCCTGACATACTCCTCCTGACTGTTTTCTGCAGCAATTCTGAAAATCCCTTCTGCCTGAATGCAACAATTAATAATTTGACGATGACCATAATCAAAATAAAATAAAATCCAACAAATTACAGTAAAACAATCCCCAAGAAACCTAAATCAGACAATTTTACCAAGAAGTTTTCAATTTTATCTCCAATTTCCCCATCTCTGGAGTCAACATAATGGTGCTAACAGTGAAAAATAAAATTTTGCATACCTGCAAGCCTCCTTGAGCATACAAGCGTCTTTGCATTAGCATGAGAATTGTCGGCACACTGTTACCTCTTGAGTCATATGACAACTGCATAGATTCTGTGGAAACTCCAAAAACAGTTGCGCTGCATAATGAAAAAAAAAATTAATAGGCAAAGAGCGAGGCAGGAATTGCACAAGTTAAAATAGTTAACTGTTTTTAATTGGCATGATGTAGAGCTCAATAGACAAGAATAACTTAAAAATACAGCTTCCAGGGATAAAAGGTTTGACTTAATGTTGGAAAAAGTTACTTGGAGGTGGCATAGGTGGTTTGTTTAGACTAGCAGTGAAACAGTACAGCCAACATGTTAAATCCTGGCATGCATCTGTCACGCAAACTGATCGAGCGGGGAGCTTGTGATCACACACATACAACTTCGAACATAACCAAGGCACCAGTACAGTCGATCAAAGAAAGCGGAGGGGGCTTCCGTTCATCAGTAATAGCCAAGTTGTGAATAGCAATGATTTTCTAATTTCTATTACTAACACGAAACAAACAGAATTTAATTAAATAATCAAGAGGGAAACAAGTCTTCCATCAGCAGCAGTTAGAACTAATGAATGCCATAGTGAAAAAAAAAAGTTTAAGTAGAGTTTGAGAATATTAAATTGGTTAGCTTAAAATATTTGGGGAATTGACATAAAATAATTTCATCGCAAGGGCTAGCGCAAACAAATTGGCCATTCTGACTTTTTATGAAGGCTGAGTATGAAACATATACTCCCTTAAACAAATGAAACTTGGTTCCAGAAATCAAGCATGTGTACAAAGGTCCATGAAGCGATTTCTATGCGTCAATCCATGCAGAACTAAGTTGAAAAGGTTGTGGTATTTACATGGAAAAGTCCAACTTATGTGGATTCAAATAGCTGGCCAGCAGCTATTCCTCGTTTCAAGGATATAATGAATCAAAATACGACGGGAAAGAGAAGTGGTCTGCCACTTCTCCCCAAACTTGGGGACTTGACAAAAATGGAAGTAAAAAGCTCCAATATTTTACAATAAAATATCAGATAATGCTTTCAATATTTGATATAGCTGATGGTTGCTTATGTGCTCAGATCCATGATTCCAACTAACACCGATATAAAAAATGGGATAAGAGCCAAATTTAAATGTCAGTTTCTCCTATTTGTTTATGGCTACAGAACATTTCAGTTGAGTCTCTTTAATACTTATTGCTTCCAGAAATTATTTCTGCTGCAAAACTTTATAGTTGAGTTCTTCTATCCCTGTTTTTTCTCGGAAAATGGAACTTCACAAAAACATCAAACTTCAATGGATGGGGGAAAAGGACCAAAGAACCTTGAATTAGCTATAAGAAAATCCACATTTTCCAGACTGGATAAGGCAATAGAGCCACAAAACTGAATCCATCACTTAGATACACGAAGCTGGAAAACATTACAGCATGCAAAAGGGAGAGAGAGTAAACCCCAACTTTGACGCAAAACAAGCATCCATAAAAAACTAAAAAGCTAAATTGGATAACCAAAACCCAGCCCCGGAAAAGTAAAATCACAAATACCAGTGAAAAACAGGAGCTTTCACCAATTGACTGCTAAAAAGTCCAAGTTTATGAGAGCTCCATTTGCAGAAACCAAAGAGGAAAAAGACTTGCCAAAAAGAGAAACTTGATGGTGCCATGGATTGAAATAACCATAAAAAACTAAAAAAAATAAAAATAAAGAAAACCCACAATCTCATTTCGATCAAAGAACACAATGTACCTACCTAGCACTGGGAGGCCTCCTGGCGACTTCAGGTTCAAACTCAACGGGCAAACCCAAGAACCCATTAAACCTATCAAAGGTAACATGAGCCACATGGCGCACATTGGTTGGCCAACCAATCTCCATAGAAGCACAAAGTTCCCTTCTATCACTCTTACAAGCCACCAAAGACTTCCTGAAAAGTGCAAGAAGAAGAGCAAGTAAGGAAAGCTGATCCCTTTGGTTCTTTTCACTTTGCTTCACCAACTCCTCCTCATCTTCATCAATGTCATCTTTTGTTGAGGGAGATTGCGGGGCTATACAGATCACAGAGGAGGAGGAGGAGGAGGAGGTAGACGAAGTTGGTGAAGGAGAAGTAGGGAAATGTGAAGGGGAGTGAAGGACTTCAGTCATGGTTGGCAAAGAAAAGGTCCAATCTTTTCTTCCTTGAAATATTAATAATATAAAAGTACTTCTCTTGATTTTTCAAGTCTTTTCTTTAACAAAATTAGATTTGTTGTTGAAAGAGGTTCGCAGAAAGAGATTTGTGGAGTCGTCTTGAAGGAATGGACTTTCTTTGTGGTACGTGAGAATCATTAACTCCCTCAAAGAAAGTGAGTCTCTGTATTCTATCTCTCTCTCTTTTTTTAATATTTCTCTCTCTTGAGAATTGAAGGGGCAAAGTAGATTGGGAGAGAGAGGGAGGATTTGGTGGGAAATAAATTGATAGTATAGAAAACAGGGAAAGGTAATTACAAGGGTGATTAATTCGTAACTTGAAGTAGAAGGGTGTGATTACTGTGGGTCAATAAGTTTTTTGCAGGCTGCGGCCTCTTCTTGTATTTGACAGCCAAAAAAACATCACATTTTTTACAGGGATAGCTGAGGGAGTTTTTCTCCATGGGAATTGAAGCAGCCTTGCAAGCTTTTTGAGGAGAGTGGGGGCAAGGGGGCCTGGCTCAAGCTTGCTGGGGAAAAAAATCTGCCTGTTGTATGTTAACGTCGATGAATTAGAGCATGTATCAGGTAATAGCAGTAAAATATTGCCATGATTAAGATGAAAATATTTGCTCTCCCTTAAACTTCCATTGTCAGACTTGACTGAACTCTCTACCCAGAAATTACCATGAAAAATCACTTTTCTTGATGACATTGAGCCCAATTTAACCAGATTATCTTCGCTTGCTGAACCAGCAAAAACCAAGATATGTGTTTCCCCAGCAATGCAAGACCTTGTTTGTTTTGGCTGGTGAAATCAAACCTTGCCTTAGCTGGCATCCTCTTCTCGAAGTAGATGTGAATAAATATGCAGGGAAGGGTAGCAAAACGACATTTTGCAAGCTCTTGAATGTGTCGTTACATTTCATGCTCGTTTTCCCACAGTTCTATTAATCACGTTTTCATTTTAAAAGTGTTTTTTTTTTTTAATTTTAAAATTAAATTAAATTAATTCCTCGAGAGCAAACCCAATTCTCTATGGAGAAAAATCCAAATGTAGCTGGGCAAAAGTAAGACAAAATCTCCAAAATAAAAAATCATGATAACACTGTCTGTATTCGTGACAAATTGTTGGCCGACCCACAACTTTTTTTGCCCTTGTTTTTGCTTTTATGTGATCCGTGCAAGCTGTAGGCAAGCTAGGAGTTCTTGTCGCTAATACTTGCAAGCAAATTCAACCACCAGAGGTGAAGACGTGGAATTAGAAGTTTTTTCATTTTTTATTTTCAAAAGTACAAAAGAATATCATTATAATTATAATTATTATAATTTTTTGGATTATAATATTATTTGCTATTAATGATTTGAAAAGCATTATCAATATAAAAAAAAAAAACTATTATTTTATTCGGAAAAACTGAACATAATTAAAGGACAAAAAAATCGTATTATTATCATTATCATTATAATTGTTTGGATTATAATAAAATTATTATTTATGATATTTTTAATATTATTCTATGAGTTATTGTCATTATTAACACCATAATCATAATTATTAATACCATAAACACTATAATATATTATTATTGTTATTATCATTATTATTATTGTTTAAACAATAAAATTATTAAATTATTCTGAAATAAAAAAAAAACCAAAGAGCAATAGGGAACATGACGACCAAGCATTTTCCTCATCCCTTGGACACCTCACGTGCCACCTGTAAGGCACGCAAGGGAGAAAACGGCAAACATGTCCAGTCGACGTATCTATAGTTAAAGCAAAAGGCAAAAGAAAGATAAATAAATTACATATATGTGCTAGGTGTGTTCCAAATCCTACCGCTTTGCTTCTCTGTAGTTCATGCAAGGTGTAGTTGCTGCAATGAAATTCAACCACCAAATGTTCTCTTTCTTCAGCCACAAAAACCAAAATTTGTGAAAAAAGTGGAGATATTTTTGTAAGTGGATACATACTCCCTATGTTATCTTTTATTATTACAGATAAAAATGGTATTGTTTAAAACTGGAAAAACTCAACACTCACATGAAAATTGGACCAAGAATAACCTAAATAAAAAAATAAAATAAACTCTCATAAATATTTATTATAGTTATAATATAATAATTAGCCCAAGTGATTAGCCTAGTAGTAAGTTCAGGGTCATGCTAGCCTAGCACGTAACCAAAGTGATTAGCCGGTTTGGGCTCTTACGAAAATCGTTACAGAGATTGCAAAATTAAACTGTTGAAGATTCCGGTTTCTAGAGCCCAAGGCCACCTTAGTTAGTCTCCTCGTCGAATTTGGAAGTCTAGTGTCGAGCAAACTCCTGTTGCTGTCTTATGATAACGATAGAAGTCCTCCGTGTGTTCATCGTCATGCGTTTAAGATCGAACCGATCCAGCTGACAGGAAGCAGAACAGAATTCAGATTATTTTTCGACTTGCAGAACTGGTCATGGAGAGCAAAAGGGATGGTAGAGACTTCGGCAAGATGAAGAAAACAACTACCTATTTTCTTGCTGATGATTCTGAAATTCCAGATGGGGTTTTGATGGAAATTCTCTCTAGACTTCCGTTGAAACCTATATTCAAATTCAAGTGTGTTTCCAAGCGATGGCTTTCAGTGATTTCGGATCCCTCTTTTGCCATGGCTCGGGTAGAGAAGAAGAGTTTATCACCAGCATGGGACCTTCTCTTCTGCTACATGCATGATGGAGATCGTGAGTTCTCGGCCAAAGATATGCTTCCTCGTCTAACGTTCAAAAATCATTCCGACTTCCAACCTCGAAATTTTTCCTTGGAATTTCTGACAAGAGAAGTACAACCACAAAATCAACCCATCAAAGTGTTAGCCACAAGCAATGGACTGATTCTGTGCTGCAATACTCAACGTTGGCAGACCGATTACTATATATGCAACCCGTTAACCACCCAATGGGTTTCTCTTCCTCGACCTCTTCTTGTCCAAGAAAGGGTGAGCATAGGATTTAGCAGTGGTGGAGATAGATGTTACAGGGTGGTCCGGATCGTGAAATCATCGGACGAGTCAGCTGTGCTCAATTTGGAAATATTTTCATCGGATATCGGTCAATGGAGACGGCAAATGTTGTCTTGTCCTATTGTCAGGCTGCTTGACTTGCCAGCAATAGTCTACAATGAGATTATGCACTGGTCTGTCTCTCTGTCTACAATCCTAGCTTATGATCCAAATGTGAATTCTGATCAATGCCGCTTGATCAACTTACCGATAGAAAAGTGGTCTCTCCATCTAGGAATGATAGGTTTGTGCTCCGAGCGCCTTTGTTATCTCCGCGTGGATGTAGATGATATTCGACCTCTTAACGCGTCTCTGCGTGTGTGGGAACTCAAAAATTATGATTCTGGGGAGTGGTTTATGAGGTCTAAGACTCTGCTCGCTGATATTGCATCCCTTGATTACCTCTCCATATCGAATTATCTTATAATGCCGCTTGCTTTCCACCCTTTCGATAAGGACACGGTTTATTTTTATGCGAGAGGCTGCATTGCTTCCTGTAACCTTCGAACCAGAAGATGGGCGGCCATCACTGATAAACTCATTCCCGGGGGCTGTGTCAATGAAGCTACTGTTTTTCCTTTTGTGCTTCCACCATGGCCAACGCAGATTCCTCAACCTGTTCTGTCTCGTAATTGAGTATCTGACATTTGCTTTCTCCACCATCTTGTTGTTATTGCTATGCCATTATATGTTTTCATTAATATGAATCTAATCTCTGCCTCCATAGTTGCTGCATTTCTTGGCTAAAAACTTGCACATACTTTCACACTAGTATCTCTAAAGATGATTTAAGGAATGCTATCTGCGGGCTAAGCTTTGATGTGATGCTCAGTTGCAGAAATGTCACGGACTTGGATGTCTAATTGCATCTTCGTGGCAAAATTAATAGATGTCTAATTGCAGAAATGTAACTTTTGTCTGAATTACTTGCTAGAAACGGTGAAATGAAACGGAGATGGGAGTGTAAGCTTTAGATCCCTCCTCGCTCGCTAGATTGGCTTTTTATTATTTGATTTCCTGGATTTGAGATCATTATTTGAATGGCATGTTTCGTCAAGATCATTAAAAAAAAAGGGATTCATTCTTGTTCGATATATAAATAGATTCAAGGGTTTTTTTTGTTATGGGGGGGGCTCTTTTTTTATTTATATTTCAGTACAAAAAGGTTATCAAAGTAAAGGAAACAAATTTGTTAGAAATGAAAAATCTAAAAGAATGGCTAGTATTAAAACCGAAGAATTTAATGTGATTGAAAATGGAAAACGACGGGACCTCCTGCTCCTCCGCCATTATACGGTGAATCCTCTGCCCAAAACGGGCTGCAAAACAGACCTCACCTAGTCGATTCTTCGGATGCGAAATCGTCGACTCACACACGGGATGGATAGGCTTCGCCTTGGCCAAAAAAAGAGAGCCCGGTTATGGATGACAAACAATTAGAAATCTAGATAATATTGAAGAATAATTTGTGTAACATCTGTATATTTTTTTAACTTGTGAAGATCAAGAGGTCATATGAACATATACATACACCTGCTAAAATGTATACATGCTGCACCAATTCTTCTTCAATATCATCTACAAGCCTAGTTTCTCATCATTCAAACCTTCATAACAAATATTTTTCTTCTACTTGCTGTGTAAACTCACCAAGTTCATCAAATTCATTACAATATTGAGGCCATGGCTTTTACTTTCAATGGCAAACATATCACTAACATATTCAACAACTTCATCTGATCTATTGGCTAGCATCAAAAGATTGACTGCCATTACTGATAAAATCTTTGATGAGTACTGTATTTTTTTATGCTTCGGTTTTTCCATTTGTGCTTTCGCAGTTTTTCCATTTGTGCTTTCGCAGTCTGATTCCTCATTCTTTCTTGAATGGCAACTGGGTATCTAGTTGTGTACTAGATGTGTTATCTACCGCATCTGTTGCTACTGCTATGTGACGTTTCTAACTTGATATAAATCCATCTCGTCACTCTTACTGTAGTGTTTGCTGTTTTTCGGCTTGCTAAAAACTTGCATACATTTCAAAATATGATTAAAGGAATGCTGCTGGTGAACTAAGCTTTGATGCATGCTTGAGTTATTGAAATGGCACTGACTTGAAGATCTGATTGGCAACTTTTTATTCAGCTCCTTTCAGCTTTGTTATTGCCTTGAGAAATTTGCTAAAACAACAACGATTTCCGCTCCAAGGATTTGACTTTTGCATCATCTGGTCTCGCCAATATAAATAAATCTTTGTATTTCACCAACTCTCACTCAGAAGCAAACATTTGATTTGAGCTCTCTATATGGCTGCGATTATAACCCAGATTTTCTGCTCCACATGATGAATCTTTTAACTGAGCATTCTCCACATTTTTATTAATGTTATTGCTCTGCTTTGATTTTCAGGAAAAGAAGCACCTGTCATGTATCCCATCACATGATAATACTTGCTTGATACATTTATTTTTAAGTGGTTTCAGGGGAAAGAACAAGCAAATTTGTATCTTTAATGCCATTGTCAAACGCAGAACTGTATTGGGAACAGTGTTTTCAGGAAAGGTTGAAAAAGGCTGATCTTCAAAGCCATTGTCAAAAGCAGAACTATATAGGTCAGAAAAACATGGTTGCTCTAATGAATAAAAGAAAAATCCAAGCACATTATATGCAAAATCCTGCTTATTGCTAGCTACTACCATGACTCAAAGGATGGTAGTAGCAACTAAAAAGTTATGCCTCCATTTTTCACAAAACACAATGGCATCAGCCCTGTACTTCCTCTTGCTTCTTCCCACCAGATTTGAGATACCATCCCAGAGCACCAAGAGCTGTAATAGTACCAGCTACAACTGCATAATTCCGGTATTTGTCAGTAGATACTTTTTCAGTGGATGATCCTGGTGGCGTTGAGGAAGCAGCGGTGCTTGCTTTGACATCAGCAGGTGCCCCGCCTGAGCCTGAGGCAGTTGTCTCCTCAGGTTTAGGACCCTGAATAAAATAAACAAGTTTGAGCTTCAAGGAATTGGTACGGTTCCATCAAAGAAAACCTAATTAAACACAGTGCAGCCGATATAGTATCTTTTTTGAGAAAGCTGGAAGGAGTAAATCTATGCCCCTGCAAAACTACTCCAAACCCAAGAGGTAATATTAAATGCTTGAAATAAATAATCAAGAAATCCCAGAAGATGTATTCTATTCTGAAAATAGCACATACGATGGCAACAACAAAGTTCAAAGACAATGTGCTATAACCATACCTTCCGTGCAAGTTTCTCCAGTTTTTCTTGCTCAACTTTCTGCAAAAGCCAAAACAATGTACTGCATCAAAAGCTAAATGAATAGAAATAGAAGCCATAATAAATCTGCTATCCTTTCATTAAAACACTGTAAATCTAATAGGATCGATGACTAACAGTTCAACACCGTGTAGGCGTATACATATCAGTTCACCAATTTGCAAGTTTAAGGGTAGACGCCTTTTTTTTTTCAATCGTGCTGTAAGGATAGGATGATGGCCATTTCGATTTCTTATAGTTACAAAAAAAAAAATCAAATTTTGGCATTTAAACAAAGCACTTTCAACTTTATTCATATTTTACAAATATGAGAAAAACACAAAATTCAAGCATCACTAGTGTGTTTTGTCCCACAGCTGTGTGCTGGAGCTGAAGGAACATCTTAATTGTAAAAAGAAACTTTTCAGAAAAGGTTTCATTTTCAACAGAATTTCAACCATATTTCCTCACTTTCTATTTGCTTACTGTCACAGATTGAATATGCTACTAACCATTTCCCACAGGACAAACTTCCCCTTGAATTGCATTTGCCCTTTTTACTAGAAAATGTAGAATAACAAGGTTTTAGATTGTTTTTACCACACAACTTTTCTGGTAAATCAAACAGTTGCCTGAAAACTAATTTCCTCTTGTTTTACTCTTTTTCACCTCAATTTTCCTAGAAATGACTTTCCTATACTACCTTCTGGCCAGCGCTGGGGGGTGCAAAATATTCCCAACAAGCATCTAATCCTCATGCACTACCAAAACTGAAAACATTTTAATTCCAATACATGTAATTTAAAAAATCAGACCCGCTAATAACTACATCCTGTAAACAGAAAATGCGAAACAAACACTAACTCGAGCATTCCGCCAACTTACAGAACACAACCAATATCAGTTTCAGTCTTTCACGATACCCCAAAACGAAAAAAATTTACAATAAGGTGGTCTAATAACAATTGTTAAGCTAGCATTCGACCCAATCGGCATTGTTTAGAGCCCATTCCCAACGAAGCAACATTTTTTTTTCAGTTCCAAGAGGCTGGTTCTCTATTCTTCTTAGATGATAACATAATCAAAATCCCACATCCAGCTACTACCACTACAAGCAAACCTTATTTAGGACTAAATTGCAAAAAAAAAAAAAATGACAGATTTTCTTCGTTTTAGCAAAAGGAAATTTTCAGTACAAGTTTGCAAAAGAAAAATCAAAGGCAAAAACTGTAAAAATAAATGCTAGGTTTTTCTTTTATTTATTAATGTTACCTTAATGTAAACATTTTCTGCTGCCTTTTCCTCTTCGCCAAGCACTTTACCACCACTCGAAAACCTTCTAAAGACTGCTCGTCTTGTTGCAGAACCAATTGCCGTCGCCATCGTCAACACTCCTAATTACCACCTGAAACCATCAACTGATTAGCAATTTCAATCGAAGAGACAGCAGTGTTGATGATCTTGGATATTAAATTAGGGATTAGGAGATATATCTATTAGCTTACTGAGCAAAAAATAAGGCACCGATGCAGTGTGAGAGGGAGAGGGTTTGCTACTTTGCTTGGATAAGGGGGCTCGCTGGCTTTGCTTGGAAATGTTGTCGTGGGATGGGAATCAAGTGGAGGTAGTCGTCGAGGAAAGGAGATTCTGACGGTTGATTTTGAGTTTTTTTAGGTGGCGATAATGATAATTTTTTAGTGGGACCGGGTGTAACAGTAATTAAAGTATTAAACTATCTCATAATTTTACATTTAAATAAAATTGATATAAAAAAATTATATTTTTTAATAATTTTAAACTATTAAAATAAAAAATAATTTTTAAAAATAATAAAAATATATATTAAAATAAAAAATATTTTAAAAAACAATAATCCTCACAGTTTTAAATAACACTTCACCCGCTGCAAGCCATAAAAGAGAGTGGAAAATGAAAACTGAAAGAAAAAGGTCCTTATATTTTCTGGTATCCTCAATTGAGTATCTCCGTCCATATTCATTTATAGATTCATCCAAATTGCGCACAAGTTTTTGTAGTAATGACGTTGTTTGTAGGAAAAAATTGTTGAGAGTTTGGCTAGAAAACTTTATGGAGAATCTTTGAATACTCCAAGGACTGGATAGAGACAATAAAATCTACAAAGAATTAAAAGGCTTCTTCTTTCAATGTTCTTTGCCTTGTAGGCATTTTGACAACTTCCTGCAAAGGGAAAACTTGCTGTTACTGACCACATCAGATGGCCGGAATTCATTACTGACACAAGCAAATATCGAGCAGATGAATTTGAGCTGATAAACACAGTAAGCATTTTAGAAAAAAAATGAAATGATTAACAAGCCAGTTGTATCCAGTAGAAATTGAAGCAAAAAAACAAGAGAATTGACATTGATTTTTGTTCAAGAAGATTCCTCTGAGAGAGGTTACAAAGACAAATGGGATATAATTAAGGGACATGATAATACATGATATAGAGGGTTCGTTCTCTCCAGTACATCAACAAATTATACCATTTCTAGATATATTTCTCCCATCAAAATGTAACTTGTAGAATCTGTTGGATAGCTTTCATGGATCTGCATCGTTTCTTCTTCATCTACTCGTTTTTCAACTTGTTGCTCAAAAAACTTTTTGATTTGCCAGTGTAAATAGATTTTGCTAACGATAAGGCTTTTAATGCTGCAGAAGATGCCTTCCTTTTCCAAACGTTTTTACGAATTCGCTTCTTTGTTCTAGAAGTACGTTTTTTTGGAACTGCGGAAACTGCAGTCAAAAAACAAAGAGGTTACATGATGTTACGAACGTGTGCAAACACAAGCGGAAACAGGTATGAACATTGCAAGCACGAGGCTAAGGATTTTATGCACGAGGCTAGTTTCAATTACTGTGTCCTGTATGCATCCCTCCTCACACAACAGACATTGTTTGCCATGCTTGCATGAACATAATGATGTAAAAACCAGCTTCTAGATAAACACAAGTAATAATTTGTAAGAGGGAGCTAGGTTTGACAGGTAACAACATTGCTGTTGCAAAAGTTGTATGCCTCCATGGCGCACTTGGTTTCAACCACAGATATATCAAGATGGAAAGTGAAACTGGAATAAGAACTTACGCCTTCCAAGGTCATCATCGAGCTCGTCGACCTCAAAACCACTTCCAATCAAAGTATCAAAATCAATCGATAGTATCTGCATTTTTTAATTTTATTTTTTTTGTTAGAATTCCAAACCTGAATTAAAGTATAAGATAAAGGAGAGAAGTCTGAAATAAGAACATAAACTATGCTTCAATCAAGGAAAGGAAAAGGACATGCTTTTAACCGGACAAAAGAAGAAAAAAAATGATGCTTAAATATTCAAACATTACCTGACCATCCACTATTTCTGCCTCTACCCCTCCTGTAATTATATTAAAAAAACATGATAGGATAAGTTAACTAGTTCACAGGAGCCCATAAAAAACAAATGAAAATACAGAAAGGCAACACAAATCAATGTTAGCAACTATGTTTCCTAGATCATTCGCAAGACAGATTTCATCCTGAGGAGCACCATGTGTTATATTGTTAGGATTCATATGAGATTCTGTTATGTGAATCTGAAAAGGGCAATCAAGCATCATGATTGTACATGCATTAATCAAAACAATTTAAGAACCAAAGCCGAAACATTTTGCTGCAAATGCAGTGCTTTCAAGTCCTACCTGTTGAAGTGCATCCGTTTGTTGGATCACCATGGAAATCCTAGTAAGAAGTCGTCGTTTTCAAAAAAACAATATCAGAATATGGAAAGCAACCTTTATTCAAGTCCAAGTACGATAGACGTTTAAAACCAAGGACACTCACCCCTGTAGGAAACCCGGTAGCATGAACATTCATAGCTGTGGAACCTATTTAGAGCAAAATGCAAACTTCAATAATAGTAAAATCTCCCATGATTATCTAACTTGGGATGTTAAACATTCAAACTTTTCAGAAATGAAGCAACAAAAACACTATAAATCAGTTCACTAGAGTCTCAGGAATGCATTCATTACCTAATTACAAGCTTGAAACTAAATAATTTCAACAAGAAATTGAAAACAACAACGTGTGCAATTGATTTTAGAAGATTAAACATCAAAGAACAGAAAATAAAATATATTAAACAAACATGAACTCAGCAAGGCCAGAATCACAATGCAGTTAAGACAAAACCCATCGAGAAACAAGTTCAATAGAGAAAACCCATTAACAAAAAACAAAAGCCAAGCACGCGCATTTACTCTCTTTCTCTAATTTAAAAAGGGAAGAGAGACCATTGGAAGTGCCGTTAAGGACAGCAACAACAGCTTTGTTCTTGGTAGCGTTCTTGGCAGCGAGAGAAAAAGAGAAGGATTGAAGTGGGAGACTAACGGAGACGCCATGGAATGAGGAATGATTAGAGGGAAATGGAGAGAGGAGAGAGTGGAGCGTTGGTTGAGATGCTGTGAGTGTTGCGTGGGCTGCCATAGCTGCTGCTATTGCATTTCTCACGATTTTGGATAGGATTATAGTGGTGAGATATTCTGTAGATAATGTTTAGTGAGCTGGGCTGAGCTTTCCTGGTGCAGTCTGCTCTGTGGAGATAAAAGGCCAGTCTTTGCCAATATTAGCCCAGAAAGGCTTTAGAGTTTTTATATATAAAACAAAAGCCCGGTACGAGGAAGATTTAAATATTTAATAATATATATTGACCTGATTAACTTCATAATTTTAGATATAGTTTAAAATATAATTTGATTAAAAAAATTAAAATAACATCTTTGCTTTAGATATTAAGATAAAAACATATTGAGTTAACTCTCATTAATCCAGGATAATTTATTAAATATATGGTTTAAATCATAAAACTATGATAATCTCATTAAAAATCAAATTATAAAACTCCATTCATTATTATCCTTGTATTGAATAGGAAAGTTGAAAAAATAAAAAAAAAATGAAACAAATCGAGTTAGCCTATCATACTCGCATTTCAATTGATTGCGATAACTTCATTAAAAAAACAAAAAAAAAACATGAAGTTTGATTTTTAATCAATTTAATGTTAAATAATAAATTTAAAGTTTTTTTTTTGTCTAAACAAGATATAAAAAAATTGACTCATGTTAACTCGTTAAACCATGACTCAAATAATTAGATTAAAATAACTTCATTGGAAGTAAACTATAAAAAATAATCAATTAAATCTAATTTTAATTAATGATAAAATTTTAAAAAAAAGAATTTATAAGTTAAACTCGTAATACGAGACTGATATAAATAAATTCATAAAATAATATTTTAAAAAAATACTAGCAAATAGTATTTTGTGATAAGACGAGCAGTCCTCTAATAGTAGTTTTTGACTACTAATCATTTAAATCTTGCAATAAAATTTGAAATTAATTCAACCCTCTTTCTCACAACATTTAAAAACGCTTGTTACCTAAAGAGCTAAAACAGCTCGAGTTTCTATTGTTCACGCAAACTGAAAACACTGTGGAGTGGATATTTGTCTCCCTGCTTTGTGTGAGTTTGTGCACCTTTTTTTTTTACACCGCAACTCTTTTTGTATTTTTTTATGGTGGAAATAAACAGATGAGAGGCTTTGGCCGAGCGGTTGTCTAGCGCGCTGCCAACACAGGCGCGCGTGAGTTCGAGACGCTCGGCCACCAAATTCTTATTTCATTTTTTTTTCTTTAAAAATGATTTTTTTCCAAATTGCAAACCCATTTCTACCCATTCGTTGCTTTCTTTTAGCAATTCAGGGGGCGGTTTGCGTAGTTTAGTTAGCAATGGCCTTCACCTTTCAATGGATTGGTTGCAGTAGACCTTTCAATTTTGTTCTTCAGTTCTTAAGAAAAAATATTTTTTTGAAAAATATTTTTTTTTTCTAATTTTTTTTGTTTCTTTTTTAAAAAAAGCAGTGTTTTTTTTCTTAATAACTGGTTGTTGTTGTTTTTTATTACAAATCTGATTTTTTTTTTAAATGTTTTTTTCTGGCTGTTGTTTTAATTTTTTTACAAAAAAAAAATATTTGTATTTTTTGTTATTTTTTTTAATAACTGCTTGTTGTTTTTATTTTTTTACAAAATCTGGTTTTTTTTTTTTAAGAACTGTTTTTTTAAAAAACAAACGACTGATCTCTAGGGCAACTTACGTGCACCACGACTAATCTCCGGATCCACTTTTTTTTATAATTTGTTTTTTTTACACAAGGACTCTTTTTGTATTTTTTATGGTGAAAATGACAAATCAGAAGCTTTGGCCGAGCGGTTGTCTGCGCGATGCCAACACAGGCGCGCGCGAGTTCAAAACGCTCGGACACCAATTTTTTTTTTTTTAAGAACTGAAAAAAAAAAGGTTAATTTTTAATTTTTTTTTAATAACTGGTTTTTTTTTTTTACAAATCTGATTTGTTTTTGTTTTAAGAACTGTTTTTTTTTAAATGTTTTTTTGTTAAAAAATGATTTTTTTATAACTGGTTGTTGTTTTTATTTTTTTTTGCAAAAAAAAAATTCTTAAAAAAAATGAATTTTTTTAATAATTGGTTGTTGTTTTTATTTTTTTCCAAAAAACAAGATTTTTTTTTAAAATAACTAAAGTGTCCAAACCAACTTACGTGCACCACGACTAATCTCTGGATCAACTTTTTTTTTTATATATATTTTTTCCCTATTTTGTTTGGCTACTTATACATTTTTTTCCTTAACCGAGGTGTCCGGGTCAGCTTACACGCACCACGGTTCTTTTTTCCCCAAGTATATTTTTTTTCCTAGCAAACTGAGCGCGCCGCGAATAGTCCCTAGGCTCATTATTATTTTCTTTTATTACCTAAAGAGCTAAAACAACTCGGTTTTCTACTGTAGCCCGTGACTCATAGTCACTATTCATTGGCAATTTGCTTCGATGCATCGCGGCGCACGTCTACCTTTTCTTTTTCAACAGTGTAATACATTTAATATAATAATACAAAGAATAAACCTTTTCAAAAAAAAAAAAGTCTTCGAATTTTAATTTTGTGCTCTGCTTTTTAAAGTTTATTTCTTAAAAAATATTTATAATATTTTGGTTTTTAATATTTCATATCTAATATTACTGGGCAAAAAATACAACTAAAAAAAATGACAAATTTACCTAGATTATCTATAATTAAAAAAATATTTGAGTCACTTCCCGTTTCGATTACACTGTTTTTTTAGACGACAGATAAGTAATTATAGCACGCAAAAAACTTGAGGCTTATTTCTAAAAACAAATTACAATATTTTTATTTATAATGTGCCAGATCTAATATTACAAGAGGAAAAAGGCAACTCATAAATTGTTTTTGACAAATTTATCTTAATTATCTACACTTAAAAAATCTACGACCCACTTCCCATTTCGATTACACTATAAAGTATGTAAGACTGATTATATGTTTTAATATTTATTGAATACTATCGCCTAAAAATATATAGATAGAGAAAAAAATGACCTACGATTTCTTGCAAAAAAAAAATTAATATCGGTATTCTTGAATACATTTAATATAATAATATGATTAATAAATCTTATAAATATAACTCTGGCTTTAGCTTTGAATTTAAATTTTTATCTTATACTCTTTTTTTGGTTCTTTTAATAAACGATAACTTTTTTTTTATATTTTTTTTATATTTTTTAATAACCGTCGTGTTCAAGTCTTTTTTTAAACCGGTTTCTTTTTTTGTGTTTTTTTTAACCAGAGTTTCCGTGACAACAAGTTTCTAACAAATCATTTCACCTTCTTAGTAATTTTTCTAACAAATTTTATCAAAAGTTTTTTAGCAATAGCAATATTCAATCATTTTTTAGTTGAAAAAAACTATTTTTAATAGATTTTATCAATTACAATTTTACCAATTAAATATTAAAATAACAAAATATAACATTTATAAAATCAATCAATTTTCTACATATATAAAAAAGCCCAGCGGAGCGGGCAAATTCGCTCGTGCTTTCTATTCATCATTCTTTTCAAAACTCTTCATTTTTTTTTTTATATATATTAGAATATAAAATTGATAATTCAGTAGCACGTCGGGGCATATTTATCAAATACTGGAGGTCAATGCGGTAATTTACTGGCAAGGGACATGGTCCTCGCTGGCTTAACCCCGCTTGCCCAAAAATTTATTATTTGTTTATTTTTTAAAAATTATTATCATATTTTAATGTTAAAAATAATATTCTTTTAATATAAATATTTTGAAAAGCAGTTGCTAATTCTACACTCTCAAAAATTTATTGAATATTCAGAAAATTTACCAAATTAAATTTCTAGTTAAACCGTGATTTGGTGATATGGGTTAACCCACTGAACCGGATATAACCGATCTAACATGTCACATACGTCGGAGACCGGACCGGATATCATAGCCATGACTTGCGAGTAATTAAATTGAGATTTCCTCCCAAAAGAACCGAAGGAGTCTCCCTAAAAAAAGCCAGCAAGATCACCTATGCCACGTAAGCTTACCACTAATCCAACGTGCCCTAACCCCCCCGATAGATTCCGCGTAAATTCCCTCCTCTCCCCACCAACTCTAGTTTCCCCAGATCCCCCGTTTGTTTCTCGAGAAAAAAAAATCTCCACCTCCAACCATGGCGGTTCGAGCCACCGTGTCTCGATTCCCCCAAAACGAAGACGTGCAGGAATCATCGGGACTACCATGGGGAGTAACAGTAACGCCGTTTGCGTCCAAAGACGAGAACGGACTGTCTCCTGTGTACGGATCGGAAGGCGATTTGTTACCTCGCTGCGAGAACTGTTACGGTTACTTCAACACTTACTGCGGGATTGATCAGTGGGCATGGAATTGTAGTCTATGTGGCACTCTCAATGGACTCACCTCTCAAGCAATCTCACGTTACTCGCGTCCTCAGTCTTGTGCTGAGATGATGTCTTCTTTTATAGACCTCGAGTTGCCTAGTGAGTAATTTGAAGGATTATGTGTTAAATTCAGGGTTTTTGAAGTTTTTATTTTGGTTTAGGGGGTGACTAGTGTTTGGTCTGTGCAGTGGAGGGATCAGAGGAAGAAATGATGCAAGCGCGCCCAGTTTATGTTGCGGCGGTTGACTTGTCGTGTGAGATATTATTGAATTTATCGTTAATTTTGTTTTATGTTCATATAATTTGAATTCATCAGAATGCATTAGAGTAGTAAACCGGTAACTAATTAAGTCTTCAAAAAGTTCATGATGACCAGAAGCTGAATCTGAATGACCATTAGAAGATTATAACTGCATTTGCCTGCACTGATTCTAGTTAGAAACTTTTCTATTTACTTTCTGCTCCCGTTGTGATGGCGAGGTGAGTCTTTGCCTTTCTGCAATGTGGGTTCTCATTTTATAATCATGAAAGGTGGAAATAGGACCAACTCTTAAATCATTAACCATGCATCATGGACTCATGGTAAACATTTTAGCTTACAGTGTGACGTAATTTAAGAGATGGAAATGACACGTGGCAATGAAGTTTCTGATTTGCCACGTGTCAATGGCACTATAGTGGTGCCTCTGTATCCACGTCCATATTTGCTTTACTTGTCATTTTTTTTTTAATCTTGATTGGATGAGAATAGATTGGTGTGCATATCTAGAAGTAATTTTTTTTTTTATTTGGTCACTCTGCAGACTAAGATCTTTCTAATACATGTTTGATATTTCTAAGTGATAACAATTTTTGTATTCTGATGAATTTGTCTGCAGCTTCAGAAGATTTTTTGGAGCTTACTAAAAGTGCATTGCAAGCAGCCTTGGAAGGTTTACCCATTTCTTTTGTCATACGATATTTTTAGATCAAAATGATATATTATTTCTTAACTACATGGGTTATGTCCTTTGAGGGTGATTAATTGTTTCTGTTTTGTTGCAGCTCTTGCTCCGGGCTCTTTATTTGGGCTTGCTACCTTTAGCCACAAAATGGGGTTGTATGATGTTCAAGGACCTATTCCAGTTGTAAAGAATATTTTTATTTCTCCTGATACAGAAGGAACCCTGCCAATTGAGCCCGAAGATGTCATGCCCTTGTTACAATTCTTAGCCCCTGTATGTTAGGCACACTTTTTTTTTTTTTATGTTTTTGGTGTTTTTATTCCGTTTATTTATTTGTTGTTCTTGATAAAGATGAACAGGAAAGAAGGATTAATTGATGCGACCAAACCAATGCTTCATAGAATGCTTGGTTGAGTTAGTTTTGGATTTTTCACTTTTTATTGTCATGGAGTGATTGCAATGTTCTCTAGCATGGTTTGGTAGTTTAATTGACAAGTTTTGTCTAACTTAATGCTGGCACCATCTTAAGTTCAGTGCTGTGCTACAGGTGGAAACTTGTAAAGACCGTATTACAGCTGCGCTTGACACTCTCAGGCCAACAACCTCATGGGAGAGAACCACAGGTGCAGGGCAAGGACTAGAAGGTGTTGTAATGGGTGGGCGAGGTTTTGGTGTGGCAATGGAAACCCTGTTGAAGTACCTCGGATCAGAATATGGAAATACATTTGCTTTAGGTACATGATGCATAGAACCCACATTATAAAGGCATCCTTTGTCTTTTGTATGTTGGAGATGTGCTAAGTGTTTTTGTCCTTTTTGATACTCGTTGCAGCTAGAGTTTTTGCCTTTTTGTCTGGTCCTCCTGATTATGGAGCTGGGCAATTAGATACAAGAAGGTATGGTGAACAATATGCTAGTAAAGGAGAGGATGCAGACAAGGCTTTGCTTCCAGAGCAGACTCCATTTTACAAAGATCTGGTAATCTCATTGCCTTTGTCTACATTCTGCACTGCAAGTTTTGGGAATGTGAGCATTGACATATATTTTACAGGCTGCTGTTGCTGTTCAAGCAGGTGTTTGTGTGGACATATTTGCTGTCACAAATGAGTACACGGATCTGGCATCCCTCAAGTTTCTTAGTATTGAAAGTGGAGGTTCATTGTTTCTCTATTCAAACACTGATGACTCAACGCTTCCTCAGGATATGTGAGTACAAGATACAACAGTAATTAGGACCGCGATATTCCTAGCTCCTTTTTTGTTGTGGCACCAATGAAATTAGTGCTATAATTTTAATTGCAAAATGAGCACAGTGCAATCATGCGTAACTGGCAGGGCAAATAAACTATTTGTGTTATAGATACCTCTTTGTTGTTTTATTATAATCCATTTGTAGTGGTTCTGTTATCCACGAGTGATTTTATGTGCCATCTTTTTTAAGGTATCAAATGCTTAGTCGACCGTATGCTTTCGGCTGCATATTGCGATTAAGGACATCTTCTGAATTCAAACCTGGTCATTCTGTAAGTGACAGCCATGTTCTTATGAGTTTGTTGAGCAGGGTCTACCATGTTTTTTACTTGAAATATTTTCTGCAGTATGGTCATTTCTTCCCAGATCCGCAGTATGAGAATGTTCAACACATTATTTGCTGCGATTCTTTTGCAACATATGCTTATGACTTTGATTTTACAAGCGCAACTGGATTTTCCAGGTATTCATGTATTTCTGAGAGCTAATATATACGGTGATCTTTTGTTGGCTAAATACCGGAACTTGACAACTGTATCAATTTGTATAAAAAAAACTAGGAAAGCTAATTTATAGACTATGAAATAATTTTATCAGTCCTTTATGTACTTTGATTTTACGAGCGCGACTGGATTTTCCAGGTATTCATGTATTTCTGAGAGCTCATATATACCGTGTTTTTGTGTTGGCTAAATACCATCGGAACTTGACAACTGTATCTATTTGTATAAAAACAGAGGAAAGTTAATTTAGAGCCTATGAAATCATTTTAACACAGTCCTTCATGTGATTACTAGTGTGTTGAGTATATTAAATTTAAGCAAATTTTACTGTAATCTAAATGGTTTCTGCCATAACTGAATCTTGGACACAAGTTAAAAAACAAGTCCTAAAAAATAAAGCTAAAATAACCATTTACAGAACACTTTTTGGAGTTGAACTGTAAATTAACAGTGATGTGGTGATAATAGATTTCCATTCAGCCATTTACATTAAAAACTTATGAGTGCATTTTGCTATATCTGTCGCAACATTATTTAATCTTATGTTGATAAAATCACAAATTAATTGTTGAATGACAGCTGCTCCTTCTAATGCATTCTTTGCATTGGCCTTTTTGCCATTTCTATGGTCAACCATGAAACATTGCAGTCGCTTGTCAGTTAGTTAAGAGTAGAGAATTGCCCACTATAGTTCATTGGTTTATTCAGTGTCTTAGATCTTGCAATTTCACTTGATATTTTTTTCACACAGAACTGCATTTTCTCATGTGCAAACAAAGATTTGGATATGTGAACAAGGGTGGAGGATTGATATGTTCCTTTTATACTGTAACTTGAAATGGAAAGTGCCAATAGTTTTTAATGAGCATAGAAAAGTATAAATCTTATTGATGGCATTATTGCTCTAAAAATGACTCAGTTTCAATGGATTCATCTGTTGCTTTCTCAAACTGTTGTTCTGACTGGCAACAAATCCTTGGTTGGCTTGACTTGGTTTTTAGGCTTCTTTATTTTATATAATTTACCTCACTCTTGCCCTCTTGATTTCTTGTTCGTTGTAACTCATCAAATGTATCGAGTATGTTTGAGCTTCTTTTCAGTAATTAAATTACAAGCACTTTAAAGTTAATAGCTTCATTATTTCTGCAGGTATGCATCAGAACAACCTGTACTACAGATTGCATTTCAATACACAGTTGTGGTGCCTCCTGAGGAGCTCTCAGCTTCAAGATTGGTTTCTGCTAGTAGGTATGACAAAGCTGGTGTGGTTATTGAATATCTTGTTTTGGTATGAATGCTGATGAATGAAATAAAAATTAGGCTTACTGGACCAGTATAGCATAATACATTGTCGATGCACCTTAAGGTTCTTGCTAGCATTCCATCACTCTCTGGGCTAATGTTATTTTGCTGTATGTTTATGCAGAGGCAAGCACATGCTTAAACGCCGATTAAGAATCAGAACTTTGCTATTTGGTATCGCTAGAAATATGAATGAACTTTATGACAGTGTTGATCCTGAAGCTGTTCTATCACTACTTGTTCACAAGGTATCCCTCTATTCCTCTTATAATAACAATCTGTTAAAAGAAAAAAACAATAGAATCTGATTCTGTTGGTGAACCTTGGGATAGTCAGTACCATGGTCATAGTCACAGCAGGCAATGAAATAATGAAAATAGTGATCAACATGAACCAAAATAATCAAACAATAAACAGGGAGTATGCAAGAGAAATGCTAATCACTTACCTGATTCACCTTACCCTAAGGTTTGGCTGTAGCTTTTCTGTTTATGGCTTGTTTGCTGAAAGAATTCTTAGCCAGTTCCTTACACGACATGGGCACTCCCCATCCCTTATTCTCTCGTCTCTCGTTCCTGGCACGAGTATGATTTTTCCTGTTGTCTTTCTATTAATTTAAGTGACTTTGCTCCTTAGGCTAATTGATTGTACATCTATTCAGCATCTGTTGTTTGCGCGTTTTGTTGACTCTAGGTTATATTAGCATCATTGGAGCAAGGAGTCCGGGAGGGCAGGAAGTTGCTTCATGATTGGCTCGTAATCCTCACTGCCCAGTATAATGATGTTTCTAAAATTGTTCAGTTTAAGAATGGTGGTTCGATAGCTTCGCAGTTAGATGTTGCATTCTCACAATGCCCACAACTGCAGCCTTTGCCTCGCCTAGTTTTTGCTTTGCTTCGAAATCCTCTTCTTCGCTTCCATGAAGAAGGTGTTCATCCTGACTACCGGATATACCTCCAATGCCTTTGCAGGTACACTATGTTCACACATTTGAGTTGCAATATATAACTTGGCTGGGTTTTTATTTAATTTTATTTTATTTTAATTTTTTTTTTTTTTTTTTTGGGGGGGGGGGGGGGGGATTCTATTCAGCTGTTGAATTAGTATTATTAACTATTGATGAGTTTAGAATAAACTGTGTTTGCTGGATAAACATAATGTCCAAATACTCATCGGTGGTCTGCTTCAACATGCCCTCTCCCTCCTGGTGTCTCGGGGCTGGGAAGAATGTGTTTCATATTTGTCTTTAACTTAATTTGTAATTTCTACTATATTATCTTTGGTGTCTATAAAAGTTGATTTTATTTTCATTCATAAGGTGAACCTTTGGAAATCTATAATTTTTATCACAATATACTTTTACTGTGGACATCACCATATAATCCAACTTTTTCTTTGTTGACCATTCGATGCCTTTGAGGGAGTGGGTGAACTTGGGGACTCCTCTTTAGAGAAGAGTTTTGCCATCCATTTGGCTATACCTGGAAACTTTAAACGTGTTGCTTGAAAATTAACCCCACTTTTCTTTTGCATGAAATATTAGTAGTCTCACTTCTCTTAAATTTTTCTAACTGCAGTGCACTGGAACCAGGTTCCCTTCATCGTGTTGTATATCCAGCATTGATGTCATATTCTACACCAGATAAACAAGCTTATCCACGCCACTCTTTGAGTCGTGCTGCGCTGATTACCAGTGGCAGCCCAATATTTTTCCTCGATGCATTTACAACTCTAATTGTGTTCTATTCTTCTACAGCAGACCCCGCACTTCCTTTTCCTCCACCCCAAGATTGTAAGCAGTTTTATCATTGGAATCTGCTTTTATGCAGAAGACATTATTTCTTCGAAGAATATCCTCGATTCTCTTTCTAAGATAAAAGGTCCTCTCATCAGGTTTATTGAGGAGTACAATTAACAAACTGAAGCAAGAAAGGAGCATCACTCCAAAATTAATTTTTATCCGGGGAGGGCAGGATGGCGCCTCTGCCTTTGAGAACTACCTCATTGAAGAACAGGATGTTGATGGTAGTGGCTTCACTAGTGTCATGGGTTTTGTGTCTTTCCTTGAAGACGTTACCCAGAGTGTGATGGAATACATGAAATAGAAGACCAGACAGGAACCTGATCATAATTCACCAGGTACAGGAAAAAGCACGTCAACACATGTTCATACAATCTGTGCGCAGTTCAGACCTGTTATGCCAATCAAGACATGAAAGTTCTGCATCACCATGGAATCAAAGCACCAGATTGTTTGTTTTTTATCGACTTGCCTGCTTCAACCAGTTGGAAGTTCCATCGACAAACTTCGGAACACGGCCATCATCTTTGTAATTCAAAGTTGCAGTCATGGGAGATCTGCCCTGCATCTTGATTAGAATATGAACACAGGTCAATCAAATTGTACTGCGAGTTGCTTTCTTCGAGGTTCGATCTTTTTATTATTTTCCCCTGTTGTGTGGGGAACAAATCATTCATTCAATTACGTTGAGAAGCAATAGATGCATCATAATACTTCCCCGGGAGTAATAATCTCCAATCTTTGATCCAGTGGCTCAAGATAAGTTGGCGAGGAAAGCACTGTTCTGTTCAGAGGTGGTTTTCTACTCCGCCTGTCTTATTTTAAGTCGATCTTCTATCAACCGTTTGGTTGAGATCTTGTACAGACACATGATGTGAAGTTTTTGAGAAGAAATCCTTTGAGAAGCTTAATCTTGTACAGAAACACTTTGCAATTGTAATTACACTTCCAAACACCATCAAAGCATATCAACACCATAGTAGATAAAGTGACAAATATTACACCGTGGACGGTCTAATTTTTTTTTTCTATGTTAAGGTGGTGAGTGTTTCTGGAAAAAAAGAAGATTTAGGTTATTGATTTTAATAAATTTAATAGAGTATCTTAATTTAACAATATAAATAAAAAATATAGTGAGTAAATAAATTGGAAAAACAAACTCAACCCTTGATGAATCTCCTAAGCTTTGGTTAATTTTCTAAACTCGAAACTCTTAAAATCTTGAATCTGAATAATCTTCTAAATTTGTAACTCTTGAAATCCTAGACTCTTATTCAATCAAAAAGCTTATTTTCTAATTAATTTAATATTAAATGACGGTACTAGGAAAAATCAAATTAAAAAATCTACAAAAATAAACAATAAAAAAATAATGATTAAATTTGATAAGAAGAAAAAAAAAACAATGAAAAAGATGAAAAAACCTATGTATATCACTCAAAGAAAAAAATGTTTTCGCCACTTACAAAATAAAATATCAAAAGACTAATTTATCCCCTCAATTCAACAATTTAATTGGTGTGTGTATATATATAGCTCAATAAAAAAGATTTAAGAGCACTCGTAGTTACTAAAGAATTTATATATATAATTATATAATTTAAACCTAAATTAGTTAGCCCATTTTAATGTTTTTGTTTTATATGAATTGATTAATTGAGCTGTATCAAATTAATGTTTTACTTAATTAAAAATTCATTTTAAATATAAACTCATTTAAAATCAAGCCTTAAAGTTTTTAAGTTAACTTTAATAAAAAGTTTAATAATTATGCCTTAACTAATACATATATGCATGTGTGTGAGTACAGGAAAACAAAGCCACTCTGATTTGTTTTTTAAGAATATCATTAATCAATATTTTCAAGCTTCGCGATGAAATGCTTAGGGTTTGTCTACCCTTTGAAACAAATATATTTTTTGAAAAAGTCTTTCTATCAAATCAATTCAAGCTCTCTCTCTCTCTCTCCCTCTCTCCCAGCTTGAAGCTGTAGAGCAGCAATTATCGCAGGCAGAAAGCTTCTCCTTATCCTTTCCTCTCCGGTACGTTTATTACATTTCTCTTCTTCTCGTCTTTCTGGTTTTCTCTCTTTTCTTTTTAGTTCGTTGATTTCTTTTTTTAGTGACTCTGAAAGTTTTTTTCTTAACAAGATCCCATATCTGGCATGTGCTGTTATTTTGAACCGAATCCTTGGAAAAAAAATCACAGAAATTAGTTGAAGATGTCATGAACTTTTTAGCTAAATGCATTTCTATTATAGATTTGTGATTAAAAATCTGAAGAAAGCAAATCCAAAAAGATTAAGAGCCAAGCTTTGACTAAGATTTAGCCAACCTGGAGAACACTGGCATTTCGAGAACTTACCCTATCAGGCTTGGTCAGGGTCTGATCTGTATCGGGTAATTGATTAACTTCATCCCTTCTGGGGCTTCATTTTGTAGCTGTATTTGGTAGTTTTGGGTTCTAGTCAGGTCATGTATAGAAAAGTTTGTTGCTTGCCATGTATTTGAACTGCTTTTGTGCTCCAACCTGTGGTTTATGAAATTCTTTGGGTCTGGACTCGATAAATGTCAAACCTGCAAGTTTTAGATTCACAGTTTATATGGTGGGAAACCAGAATGGCAGAACAAGATACTGATTGTTTAAGAATCTTGTTTGTTTGCAATGTTTATTGAGAAATCTGATTTTTTGATAGGTATCTTTTAAAACAATGTGACAGTAAACTAAATGTATAGAATCTCATCTGCATCAAATGTGTGTATGTTCCTAGAGATCTTTCATCTTTCTAAACTTTAGTATGGATGATTCTTTTGTGTTTGGAAACTGTTTGCTGGTTATTGAAAACTTATGTATGAGTCCATCCTGATTGGTATGTTTAGTTTGATGTGTCACCTTGAATTGTTGCAGGAAGGTGCACAGACTGGTATGTTAGTCTGGAACTCATATTTTTTTGTGAGATTCGATCATGTTGTGGTTTGATCACCTTTTGTTGCACCCAGCCCTTCACACTTTTATCAGAATGACTTTGAAAAAGAATCACGAAGACCTCTTATGTGTAACTTTCATGTGTCACCTTGGTTTAGCTCAAATCATTATGATTCCCTCCTTAAATTATTCAATTATCTACAAAATAAAAATTTTAATTCTTATTTCTGTTACAAGGTTCTTAAATGTGACCTTTGGAATGAAGCCCCTTCATTCTTAAACTTGCACTTCTATTCCAGGACAGTGGTTGCGCCACCTTCCTAAGCTACATTGCTGTCATTCAGAAATCTCTTTTGCCTTTCTCTGTTACTACTGCTAATTTTATCATCATAAATCCTTTAGTGGGTCTTTCACTTTGCAACCACTTTGAACTCCTTTTGGCCTTTCATTTTATTTCCTCCTTTCAATATGTGTATACATCCCATGAATTCTTGTGGCCTCTGTACCCTCTTCACAGTTGCATTGCAAGCTTGTGTACTTAGATATATAAGATGCCAAGTACAAAGGGAAATGGATCAGCAGCTGCTGAGCAAGCAGAATCTGAAAAGCCAGTTGAGTATGATGAGAAGGTTGATCTTGATGAAGACTATGATCCCGAGGAAATGATGGATGAAGAGGTTGAGTATGAAGAAGTAGAGGAGATAGTGGAAGAAGAAGTCGAAGAAGAGGAAATAATAGAAGAGGAGGAGGAAGTAGAAGTGGAGGAAGAGGAGGAGGACAACACTAGTAATGCTAATGCAGGTGATGAGACAAAGGTTGAAGATGAGGATGAGAAGAAAAAACACGACGAGCTCCTTGCCCGTCCTCCTCATGGTTCTGAAGTATATATTGGTGGCATTCCAAATGATGCTTCTGAGGAGGACTTGAGGGATTTTTGTGAGTCTGTTGGAGAAGTTACAGAGGTAAGCTCAACTTCTACTCATGAAGCATTTGTGTATATGATCTTTGTGAAGATGAAGACTGGCAGATTTATGACCACAGGTTCGAATTATGAGAGAGAAAGATTCCAGTGAGAACAGGGGCTTTGCATTTGTGACCTTTAGAAGTGTTGATTTGGCTTCTACGGCAATTGGTGAGCTGAATAATACTGAATTCAAGGTGAATGTCCTACTTTTCTTTGTTTGTGGTAGTTGTATTATTACTTGTTCCAAGATTTTTAAGTATGCTTCTTCAGTTACATATGTTGGTATTTCTGTCTCACTCAGGGTAAAAAAATCAAATGCTCAACATCTCAGGCGAAGCATCGGTTGTTCCTTAGCAACATTCCTAGAAGTTGGGGAGAGGAAGGTCTGAAGAAGATTGTGGCTGAGGTTGGGCCTGGAGTTGCCAACGTGCAATTGGTGAAGGTTAGTGAAGTTAATATTCTACTTGGCTTTTCGATACTTTCAGCAGTGTTTTTTTTTTCTTCACCTTTTTTATACAGAAAAAAATGGGCAGCACGTGCAATTTACTCATTGGTTATAGAACAATTGATCACAGGAGAAGAGCTCAAGCAATAACAGGGGCTATGCTTTTATTGAGTACTACAATAATGCTTGTGCTGAATATTCAAGGCAAAAGATGATGGATCCAAAATTTAAGCTGGGTGATAATGCCCCAACTGTGAGCTGGGCTGACCCTAAAAATGCTGACTCTTCTGCTTCTTCACAGGTCTTGTAAAACATTTGAATTGATTAGCCATCTTCATGATCTAGTTTTTTGCTGGTTGTCTTTGATTATGCTATGAGATGCCTTGTGTTTTGGAATTTAAGCTGGCAAGTCTCACTCCAGCTTCTCTCTTACAGGTTAAGGCACTATATGTGAAAAATCTACCAAAGACAGTAACCCAAGATCAGTTAAAAAAGTTATTTGAACGACATGGAAAAATCACCAAAGTGGTTTTGCCGCCAGCAAAATCTGGACAGGAGAAAAATAGAATTGGTTTTGTGCATTTTGCTGAGAGATCTAGTACGATGAAAGCACTGAAGGATACTGAAAAATATGAACTAGATGGTGATCAGTGATTTATCCATTTTATATGTATTTTTTATCTCAATGCAAGTGACCAAGGTATTTATGTTGGTATGGTTTGTTGTGATTTTAGGCCAGCTCGTGGAGTGTGCTCTTGCAAAACCCCAGTCCGAGCAGAAGGCTGCTGGAAGCTCAAACTTGCAGAATACAGGTTTGTTACCAGGTTACCCATCTGGTGTTGGTTATGGTATGATGGGGAATGCCTATGGTGCTCTTGGAGCAGGATATGTTACAGCAGGCTTTGCACAGGTCAGAAGACATGACTCTTTCTTCATTTAGTGATCTTACTTTGAACTGCTTGTTCTGGATGGTTATCTTCTATATATATTTTGCTCATTAACCATTTTGGACATAGCCTTAATGTGAAAGAGGAATACCTGGCATCTTTTCTAGTAAATTTTGAGCTTTGTCCGTGGCTTTATGATACAGAAGCATGGAGGTTAACTGATCTCTTTTTCAGTCTGGTGAAATTCAGTTTCCATGTTATTATAAGGGGATGGCTCTTATTATAAGCCTTACAATTGCAGATCATAATGTTCCATGTATCCAACTTCAGGAGAGAAGCTCCTGACTGAAGCTGATTCTTATTGGTGTAGCATAATTCAGGCACTTGCTGTTTTCACCTCCCATCTCCTCATTTTCCTCCACTCTAGTTTGTTGTTATTCGAGTTTGAACTTCAAATTTTTGATCAATGAGCTATAGAAAAGATGCAATTAAATCTCTGCTATTGACACCTCATTAGAAGCTGCAGAATGCTGGGATGACAGATTCTACTAGCACAATTCATTTATTTGTTTCTTCCTTGTTAAAACTTAAATTCTGCAGATTCTAGCTTTCAGCCAATATTGAAGTCATCCTTCTTTTTTTCAGCAGCCACTGATCTATGGAAATGGACCATCTCATGCTGGCATGGCGATGATGCCAATGCTTCTACCTGATGGGCAGTTCGGATATGTCCTGTAAGCTGAATCAGAGATCCCTTACCTTTTGATTTCTTAGATTTTTATCTCTTAACGGAGGGTGTGGTATCTTATGAAACTCATCCTTTATGTAGTGTTCAAGGAAAGGGAAAACAGAAACAAAAAGTTCAGTTCTCTACCCCGCACCTCTTCCCCTCCAACACCCATTCATTAAATAAGAAAATAAATTTGAAAAAAATAAAAAGCTGCAATTAGCAAAATCAGCAATGAATCTGTTCAAACAAAGTGGTAGTCACATTCTTGCCCTGCTCATTTTGTATTACACCCTGTTGTTGCCTAGCAATATGAATCTGTTCTATTCAATCATTTCACCGTTGGAACCCCCCATCCCAGAACCTTTTGTTACTCACTCCACAAGCCCTAGCACTTTGCATTGCACAAATTAATGTTTACAGGTTGTAATCACGAGTTTAACCTGTCCTTTGAGTTTGCCTCTCATATAAATCTCACTGACACCTGCAATAGTAAAATATTGGCGCCCAAATAAATTAGTTTTGTAGAACTCAACATGGCATAATTGATTGTACATTCCTGAGAGCCTCAATTGTTTTTCTGCAGGCAACAGCCAGGAGTACAGCTACACTCACCAACTTCATATCAACACTCGCCAGCTTCATATCAACACTCGCCAGCTTCATATCAAAGAAATGATAGCAGGAGTGGAAGTGGGCGGGGCAACAAAATGGGTGGCAGTTCAAGCAGGGGTAGACATAGCAATGACGCCAGCAGGGGTAAACATAGTAATGACACCGGCCATGGCCAGAGATTTCGTCCATACTAATTGCCTCTTGCAGCGTGCTTGGAGTCACAGATGAAGAAAGTGCTTCTCATCACAGTCAAACTCTTAGCGTTTTTTTCTTCCTGTTTTATTATCGTTGTGTAATGGAGCTGATTTTTGTGAGCCTTTACGCATATAGATATTGATTATTCATTACATTTGTTCTGTGCTGGTGAAAGTTTCACTGACCATTTCTCCGATGAGAAATAACAGAAGGCCTGGTTCTTCTAGGTGTGAGTTTAGGCACTTTTCTACAACCAGCATGGTAGTAACATGATATTCCATTTGCTTTTTCAAAAAGATAAAAAGGAAAACGAGCCCACCAGTGGCAGATCCAGTTCTTAAGCCAATACGAAAGAAGGCTACAAAAACGGGCAACTGAAACGAATGACATGATTACTTTCAGGTTATGACCTAACACTGGAAGCAGATGCTTACACGTGCCAGTTTCGTCCGAATGGTATGATCAGAAACATGTCGCTCAAGATAGCCTATATAGAGTAAAGGCATGGGGGCATCATTTTTCGCCGGTGTCACCTTTCTTTGGTGTGCTTTTACCTCCAGTTTTCCTCTTCTTTTGCACCTCTTTGTTCGGTGATGATCCTTCCTTCTTTCCACCATTCTTCCGCTTGAAGTCTGCAAGACCATAAGAATACCGATGAATTCTTCATAAGAGAAATTCTGCTTACAAAATGCAAAGCCCAGCTATTGAAAATTTGGCAGAGTAAACAGATAGCGTGCAGCTCAGTTAGCTGGTATTTAAGAACACTTTAGTTGATGAAAGTTATCATCAACAGGACATGACATTCATAACACCAATGCAATAACTTGGTACACATTTCAACAAAAAATCTCAGTTCATAACCTGGGCTTTTATATGAAAATTAAAAATTTGATGACCGTTAAAAGCAATACATAATGAGAACAGAACTTGCCACAAGTGCACAGACAAGTGTGTATTCATGCTGTACAATTAGAAGAACAAGGATAAGTACTATTATGAGCTGAACGACAACAAGCAATAGCATGAGGTGCATGGTTTGACAGCCATCTAGATACAGCAGTAATATATATTTCTGTCATACTTTTAAGACCCTCACTCATCATTAATTTATGAAAACATGCCTTTTATACTGATCTTTCCGCAGCATAATAGAACATTGGACATCATACAATGATCCTACAATGGATTTTGATTAGATATCATGAAGTAGTTGTTTCCATCCTCCTTTGTTCTACATGTCTTTGCTTCTACATTGATCAGTGTAATCACAGCTAAATGAGCTGGCACAGAGGTTGTTATGCTCCTAGTATGTACTATTTCGGAAAGGCAACTAACTGTATGAAACGTCCCGGTGGCAGATATATTCGGCGCAACTATCTTACATTATCTTCTAAACTTGCCAACTGATAAGAAACTCTTATCAGATAAAAGACCACCCCAAAATGCAGGTCTAAATTCAATATATATGATGGCAAACCTTTAGAACTAAATCTAAAGCCTAGAACTTCAAGGCAGAATTAATAGCCTAGTATCTAAACCATGAAGAGCAACTGAAGATATAAAAATCCCAGAATTCAGGTCTTTCTTGTAAATATTTAGAAGTCAGGTGGCCCTAATCTTATATATTTTATAGTTCAGACGCACAACTAGGTCATCATCTTACCGATCAAACCAGATCTATAACTGCCATAAAGGTGCACAGTTAAGCATTGTTTCGCACCGCCCACCTAACTATCATCCACACACCGGAAGTGAACAACCTTAGAACACAAACCCATCCCTTTTGAACTCATCTCTTCATTGAACAATAAGAAACTAAGCATGATTGGAAGAATTTGCCCGGTCATCAGATACTTACCATTCAGGGAGACTTTGAGAGGCCCGACAAACTCAGGAAACTCTATATCTTCAAGAGCTTTAAATACATCACCGGCATTCATCGTTTGCCTCTTTGATTCCTTGCATATGTCATTAGCCCTAATCACACAGTAATTAATAAGACCCAGGTTCACAGATCAAAAAACCGAAAACCCCAAAATCATTACTACAACTGAAACCTAACTAAGCACGGGAATTGAGATAATTAGACCAGGAAACCCTAAAGTTTGAATTTTTAGCGTGATTAAAAAAGAAAATCCCTAAACTGAGTACAGGAAATGGTAGATTGTTAAATTAGTTTCGTGTGATTGTTGACAGCTTACGTGGCAGTGAGATAGTGGATGAAAATGCGAGCACTTTCGGAGAATGCGAGGAGGGCGTCTTTGTGGATGTTAATGTCAGAATCTTCAGGGGAGCAGCGGGAAAGAGTATCCTTCACCACCCGGCGAACAATAGCCTTTGGAAGCTCCTCTGCTTCTGCCACTACTTTCCCCGTTTCCATCTCTCTCTCTCTCTCTCTCTAAAATGGACGACAGTATTTCCTGTCCCTTTCTCTCTCTATATATATATCTCCAGGAGTAGGGCAGGACAGGGGTCTTCTCATTTTCCCGCCATTAGCAATGAATAAGGTTGTCTCAGGTAATCTGTCCAGCTGGCCCACCTTCAATTTTGGACTATATTTTTGTGGGCTTTATTTGCTGGAAAGCCATGAAATCGTCCAATGCTGTCAAGCTCAAACTCGAGTAACACGGCAAGCTCGGAGATAGAGATAATCGTCCATTTCACTAAAACTTCGTATAAATATCTCGAATTTAAATTGAATATGTTTCATCTTTCCTTAAAGAAAGACGATCATATATTGATGATTAACGTATTATTAATTACACCAATTTAATTCATATTATTAATAAAATAATAACCAACAATTCTTCTTCCTTTTCAAAGAAAAGATTAGAAGTTGACGGTAACCTGAATGGTTAGAGGGGGTGATATCATTTAAATCTCAACAGTAAAACCATATGTGTCGGTAATCTCAGATCTCCGCCTCGCTCGGATAGGGTCATGGATATATATATATATAAAATATGATTATATATATATATATATATATATATATATATGAACGTTGGACTCTTCCTAATAATAATAGCATATAATATATAAAAAAAACATTTAATATATCATGTTTATCAATAAACTATAATCATATTTTATATATAATTTTAGATTGTTTTGATGCTCTAATTTTAAAAATAAAATAAATATATTTTTAAATAAAAAACATTGGCATGAATTTATTTATTTACGTAGTGGAAGATAACACAAACCATCTTTTGTTTTCTAAGAATTAAACACGTTGTCGTTGACGGCTAATCAACTACAAGGATTTTGGTCACGTGAGACTTGGATTGCTTTCTCAAGCGTAAGCAAAGCCAAGAAACAAAGTCTTATAAGTAAGGCCAACAAGCATAGTAGCCTATAAAAAATCTCTCTTCAGCAATCTCCCAAATACGAAAGTACCTACCTTTCTTGTTTTTTTTTCAAGCATTTCTTGATTCAAGAACCATGTCTTTTTTCTCTAGAAAAAAACGATCATCATCATCCCATGCACCCTCTGCTCCATCTCTACCAGAGTCATATGATCAACGAGGTCAGACATACAGTACTTCTCATCAAAGTAACTATAGCCAGCAGCAGCAGCAGCCTTATTATGGACAGGGCAATGGTGGTGTTTCTTCATATGGGTACTCAGGTTTTCCACCAGGGACATCTCCGGATATTATTAGGAGCTTTGAGATGGTTGATAGAGATAGGAGTGGATTTATTGATGAAAATGAGTTGCAACAAGCTATTTCTTCTGGTTACCAAAGGTTTAATATTAGGACTGTTAGGTTGCTCATGTTTCTCTTCAAATATCCTAATGATTCTCTACGATGTGGTTAGTCTTTATTTCCTTTTCTCTTGTTGGGGTTTGGTTTTAGCTGATTTTATGGATTCTTCTTGATTTAGTAAGACATTTTGAGAGCTTATTAGTATCTGGGTCCATTGGATGTTAATTTCTTGTCGTAGATTTCAACTTTCATTTTTTGAACTGGATTTATTGGTTTAATTCATGACCCGTGGCTGAATATTTTGCCATGTTGTGTACTAGAAAAATTCGATCTTGGATTGTTGCTTGCATCAATATTGAAGAACTATTTAGGCTTAATTTTTGTATGTCAATGTTTTTTACTTCTAAATAAAATCGGATTTTGGTTCTCTTTGATTAATTTCGTTGACCAGTTCAAATCGGGCAGCGAGGGAATGCTTTGATTCTTTTCATCTGCAATGATGTCTTTTACTTTTTTAAACTTTGTTGGTATCATGCATGTATTCATTTGCCCAAACTTTCCTAATACAGGACCCAAAGAATTTGCTGCTTTATGGAGTTGTCTCGGTCAATGGAGGGTGAGCTGTCTCTTCTTGTTTCTCTTGAGTTGTATATCCTTCTTGTATATTGCCTTTAAGGATGTGAGGCATTTAAAGCATTCCATGCCTCTTCATTCTTTCAACACGGAGGAAAGCTTAAACACGGAGGAATATTAAACATGGAGGAGGATAGCTGTTTCGGATTTTGCAGGAAAATCTTTTGTGAAACTTTGCTGGTTCAGCTGGATGCATCATTTGATAGTGGCCTATCTTCGCATATCTGTTCTGATTCTCTTTCATCTAAAAAGCATATGTTTGTCTTAATTGTTATTAATTACTGCAGAAGCAAAGCAATTGACAAATAACACCTTTTGGAACTCTTTCACAACACCCATTACTAAAGCCTTTTTGCTTCTGATATGGCAAATCACTTATAAAGCTAGCAGCTTTCCATAGAATGGATGATGGGATCTTGTTTTTTTTTTAAGAAGAAAGGTTTACACCAAAATTCTCAATAAATAAATTTGGAATGACTTGGTGAGTGGTCTTTCTCGTGTAGCTGATGAACATTTGGCACAAATTTTTAAGGTTTTTACTGATGATAGAGGAGCATATTTTATATTGCAGAAGGATCGGATTAGTTTGTCAATGCAACCCAATTCTAGGCTCACCGTTACACACCATTTAAGTAGTTAGAATGCTTGGCAAACCATATGCGTGTCATTAAATGGCTTTTGCTTTTTCGGCACTATTTTCATATGCTATTATATGACATGTTCTTTAGCAATTGAAAGAGAACTATTTTTTTCTTGCAGGGCATATTTGAGAGATATGATAAAGACAGGAGTGGGAAAATTGATTTGTTTGAACTGAGGGATGCTCTTTATAGCCTTGGGTTTGCTATTCCATCTTCGGTTCTTCAAGTTCTGATTTCCAAGTACGATGATGGAAGTGGCAGAAGAGTTGAACTCAATTTCGACAGTTTTGTTGAGTAAGTTTTTTCACGCTGATGTCCTTGTATGCATTTACAGGGTACTTTTACTTCTAATCTGGCTAAACTTCTTCGTTTTATCGTGCTCGACTTGCAGGTGCGGCATGATGTTGAAGGTAAGACAATGATCCTAGAAATTTAATCTCTTGTTACTTTCCTCCTTTGATTCTGTGGTTGTGTTCCTAAAGCGACCTCGTGAATCCGTTGTGATTTCAGGGATTGACTGAAAAATTTAAGGAGAAGGATAGGCGTCACACTGGCACAACGGCGTTTAATTACGATGAATTCATGTCCACGATTATTCCATTTCTTGTATCGTATGACTGATCATCAATCTTTTCATTTTACGATATAAGACTGAGATAGTGTTCTTGTATGCATTTATTTATTTATTTATTTTATTTGTGATGGTATTTCATATGCAAGAGTACTTTTATTTGCATTTTTTTATTTTATTTTAGGGAAGAACTTGTACATTGAGAGGTGACAAGCGTGTGATGATTTTCATGTAAATTAAGCTACGTTTCAATATACTGAGAAATAAGAGCAGAGATTTGATGTTTGTCTCCGCCTGTGCTATATTCTGGGAATTGCGCCCTGTAAATATACCCGCCAGATGATGACTATCTAGGCTGTACAATTATCAGCTGTGGCATTCATTCAAATTGGAACAATGCTGTGAAGCCTCAGAACAACCTTACTTTTCGAAGGTTTCTCAGAATGGCAAACTTCCAGCCTCTGGAGTTGCAAAAAAGACAGAACTTTAAGTGATCTCACACCAACTGGGTCATGCTGCGATTTTACCTCAAGAAACAAAAGCAGCCCAGCCAAGAAAACGGCGCCACCTCCCCTCCGCCGCTTCTCAAAATGGTATTAATTTTAGTGAGCAAAAGTAATGTAAATTGCAGTCACGTGGTGATCCAATTCTTTCTAGCATGCAACTGCAAGATATGAAAAAGTGCAGAACTTTTCTGAGATGAGATAGGAACTTGGGAGTCTGAGAAAGGCGTGACCTTTGAGAAAGCAAACTGTTTCACACCCTTTTTCTTTTCCTTTTTATATTAATTATACTTGGATTAAATCACTGGACAGTTAAATTGATGTATCTGATTGAATCAAATCAATATGGACCTCTGCTTCAAAATCTAGGACATTGGTTATCAATGCAATTTTAAATTCCCATTATACATAATTTCAAAAATTCAAATAAGGAAATATACAACGATTTGATAGATAAATTTTTATTTATTTTCTTGACAAATGAAGTCCTCTCTCTATGTGGGAAATCAAGAAATTTAGGCAATCTCCTTTTTTATTTATTTCTTTATTAAACTGCGTTGAGTCACATGCAAAGAATATATGGCATAGTAATACATAATGTACAGAGCGCATTTGTGCTGGGATTAAAAGATTAGAGAAAGTCTCAAAATACATATGGCTTAATCACACTGAATAATACACAACACATATTATAAATCCGCATCCAGTCAAAATCTCTGTGTGCGTGCGTGTGAATCAATGCTAGCCGAAAGTGCTTTGCCATATGAACATTTGAAAATAGAAGAAAGGACAAAATTTGATCCTTGAAACAATATTTTTGGTTTTTAAGTCTAAAGGCAGGGGCATGATTTGTCAAAAAGGGTCGTGACTTGTGTCTCATAGGAAACCACGCTCGTGGCAGGCTTCTTTATACCCAACAAAATCCCACATCGAAAGATATGGGATGTACCTACTATACAACGCACCTTCTGGTTTTTAGCCACCCAAGTAAACTACTGCCAATAAATAAAAAACCAATTTACATATAATATATATATTTTTTTACTTGTTCTTGAAATTTCGAGGGTTTTTTTTTGTTTCAAATATATGTAAATACAGAGACTTGCATGGAGATGGAGAAGAAGGGGTGAAAAAAACCCATTTAGCCTTATTGATTCTAGTAGCTGAAATTTGTCACCTTTCTTTCATAGTATTATTCCTTAAAAAGTTTTCTTAGACCTCTTCTTTTTTCAATTCTCAGTTTAGGCTGAAATTTCATTATATATATATATATATATATATATATATATATATATATATATATATATATATAACCGAGTCTTGGGCCAGGAATATGAAAGGTGGACTTGATTTTTGTAAATAAAATAATAACATTTTAATTTTTTTTAAATTCAAAACAAATTATTTCACTAAAAAAAGACTTTAATATATCGTCCAGGTTAGTGAATTGACTCATCAAATCTATTAATTATTTTGTTTTGAATATATATATAACCGAGTCTTGGGCCAGGAATATGAAAGGTGGACTTGATTTTTAACAACTCTACCTAGCTTTTTTTTTTTTTTTGACAAGTAAGAACTCTGCCTATATTTCTGCAATTCAAATCTACAGAAGAACTAGCAATCAAGGACACGGCATCCTGATAAGTTAGTGATTAATGTCATTTTTTCAATGAGAGTACAGAAAGAAACTTGTATAGCTAGACTAGAGCAGCATCTGTTTGAGATAGGAACAAGACCCCTGCTGCCATTCTCCCCCCCTGCATAAACACATTGTATCAGTCATGTGTTTGAGCAATACATAATACCAGAAGTTTGACTGTAATTAAATATACGTCCTTGTCAAGATATTTCAATATTTCTTTCCATAATTTAACATTACATGATCTCTAAGGCCAGACAAGATATAACAAATGCGTATCTACAGCCGCTTGCATTTCCTGGTCCCCTGGGATTTGGGACAGCAGAGAGATGGATGTAGCAGCTTCTTAGGTCATGTAAAGGCAGCTGAATAAATATTTGATCGAATAATCATGGTGGTAGTTAGCCAGTCACTCTATTGAATGGCCAAGTGGAATCGCGTATTTGTAAATCTTATCCTTGTCTGGGCCATTGCTGATGCAGCAACAAGTTATCTTGTCCGGGCCATTGCTGATGCAGCAACAAGTATCTGTGTGAAAGATGGCTGTCGGTGATGCTGAAAGCCACCGGCCCACTATATCACACTCTCAATTGATGTTACATGTTGAATATGAATCATAATTTTCACTCAACAAAAGGGTTAACCAGTCTTAAATGTTAATCTTTCACGCGAAGCCAGAGGAATAAAAACGGCTGTGAAAAACCCTGAAGAGTCATTTGTTCTTAGCTTTTACAAAATTAAAGTATTGAGCAGAGAAAGTAACTTGGACTTCAATTCTTATATACCTCTCTAGAGGTGACGAGGACATGTTGGAAGCTACTAAAATTATGATGCTAGAAAAACTTTGGACCAGACCATCGTTTGGTATTCATGAAATATTAAAAAGCTACCCAGACAGCAATGTTAGGCCTACTGATGTTAGATTGAAATGGACATGGGAGAGCGATACAGCCATGGCTGATGCAATATATTCTCTTTTACGATGGAGATAATAAAGGTGTAGACATCGAGGTAGCCGTCTTTAGAGATAGGGCTTAAAGTCAAAGAAAAACAAAAGGTTTTGGAGCATTCTTGAAAAATGAACGTTGAAAAAGATAATGATAAAAAACTGCTGCTGAAAGCCGCCGGACCCTGGCAGGTTCTTTTCCTGACAGAAGCAAGTTTGGACTTGGTGTAGTTGAACAAATCAAGAATTTTGCTCAAGGAAAGATTCACATTCATGAATACCAAACGGTATTAAAAGTCGCTTAGATGATTCTGAAATCTCAACCATATTATTTGCAGATTATTCTAAACCAAAACCAAATACATGAACACCAAACGGCATCAAAAGTCAGCCAAGTACACCTGAACCTAACCAGGTTAGGTGAAGAGCAGGCCAACTTCAGTTGAATTCACATTTTGGAACGAATAATTCAGAACTCAACATGGTCACTGTTTCAATTAAAATGAACTCCGTATCTAACCTATAAAAAATATGCCTACGGCTATGCCATTTGTATTGTTAATTAGACGTTGCCGTTTCTCTCCCCCTCGTTTACTGAAATTCGGGTAATCTAAGCATGGATTAAGTATGCTATAGCAAATATCACCAGGCTGATGAAGGTAGACGGTGCCTGCAAGATCATTCGAAATGCAATATAAGAAATTAGATTCAATGTTAATTATATTTAAACCAAAACGTAGTGATGATGAGAGATAGAATATGAGTTACCTTTATATTGGACGCTGAAGAATAAATTACTCCAGGAACATTGTCCTGTACTCCAGAAACATTGCCCTGCAATCCGATGTTGTAAACTGGAGTGCCGTCAGGATAGAAGAGTCCATAGTTCCTTTCAGATGTCGGACCGGTCTTTAAATTCTCGTTAAACAGTGCAAAAACATATATGTCAATCGGCACGGATGGCTTTGCCGGTGTGCCTTCCTTCTTCTGAATTCTCTTCAGCAGATTACTATGATACAGCTCTGCGTTCTGTACTGTAGATCCAACCTCGCTAGGATCCCCCTTAGATGGCCAGCCTGTCTCTGAAATCTTAACTTCAACATCTGTATACCCCACTGCTTTAATCGCAGAATACACGGCATCTACTTGAGCATACAGCATATTGTCATAATGCAGATTTGTGTTTGGATCTGTCATCCCTTGGTTAGGCTGGAAAAGGACATATTCTAGAGGTATTTGGGTTGGATCATCCTTGTATGCAAAAAAGGGATATGCATTGATAAGGAATGGTGACTTGGTTTGAGAATGAAAAGCCAAGATCGCATGCATGTATTCGATAATATCCTGCCGAAAAGTCCCGGATGAAGGAGGGTAGGAGTTTCCTATGACAGTATAAGGATGTGCAGTAGTGACAATCACTTGTTTATCTAATCCAAGACCGACAAGAGTTGTATACAGCATCTTCATTGCAGGAAGGAGATTTGACCATAGCTGGGTATCGTTGCTCATGAACACCTCGTTTCCGACAGAGATGCAGGTGATTTTGGTTTGAGCTAGGTAGGGTTGAAGATTCTGCTGGACCCAATTCTTAGCTTTGACCTGATCAGCCATGTCTTGGAGGTACTCATTCCCGATTCCAACAATGAATTCAACATTTGAATTGGAGAAGGCAAGCAGGATATTCGGATTGGCATCATAGAGTTTTAACCTGCTGACGTTGAGGGATTGAAGCATCACAGAAACACGCGATGGAGTTGGGATGTTATCGGCAAGCTGTCCATAGTTAATTCCAAGCCCAGCACCAAGAACTCGGACAGCTGAATCCGAAAAACAGAGTTTTAAGTTGAAGAAACTAAACCATGATAGCAACACCAAAGAATAAAGGAACAAGAATCATAAAGCATCACAACACACAATTCAAAAGTGCAGAAAATCTGAGGATTAGCTTCTTCTAGTCAGGATTCAAAATTAAAATATGCGTGCAAAACTATATTGAGGTAAATATAATCAAGAATCCCACTATGAATGTTCAGCATGAATTCACAAAAATATATATATATATTAAAAAAACCTCTCCAAAGTGACATAAAAAAGAAAACTTTTTGAGTCTGAAAATCAAATAAGAATAAAATTTACTGGCTTTAAATGCCACTATGAATGTTCAGCATGTAGCAGGATCCTTTCCAGTTCATAACTCTTCCCAGCAAGCTTCAGTTAGATTAAAATCCCAGTTCCAAATTCATAAAAGGAAAGCCATCAAGGAAGGAAAGAAACACAAAATCAAGTAAATCCCACTAAATTCACCATAGACTTGCACTTTCCTGGAAAACAAACAGACAGAACAATGCATGAGAGAGGTAGTCAGAACAAGAAAGAACTAACCTGAAAGAGCGAGAAGCAAGAAAAGAAGACGAGGACGGACAAAGTAGGTCGCCATGACTGATCTGATGTTGGTTTAAACAGACGGTTGAGACTTTTCTGTTTACCAACTCACAAAGCAGCATAGCAAACATAAAGAGCTGCGTTATTTATAGGTGCATTAGAGATGGCGAAGGCTGATGCTAGCAAGTTCTCACTTCCCTTCTGTATGGAAATGTGAAATCAGTTTCTCTGAGATCGCCTGGATTTGTTTTTTTAAGGTCCACTTGATTTTTTTTTTAAACGGTAGGGATTTTCTAACTGTAATTTCAGAGTTGTCTCCATCTTGGTCTAGTCACCTCTTACAGACTATTGCAAAATCATCATACGATTTTGCTCTTGGATGCACCGCACCACCTATCAAGAGAATTACAGCTCGTGGATTCATGATGTGGTTGACGGGGCGGTTGATGTTCTATCGTCTCATTCTGATACCATTAAAAATCATAATACATTTCTTGACTTTCGTTAAAACACAATTCAACCCGACTTGGCATGGCGGTTTATATTGTTCTGATAACCATGCTTATTTATGTTTTGTAGTAATCAAGCCATGTCCAAAGTACGTCAAAAAACCAGCCGGGTCTCTGTTTGTTTATTTTAACGGCACAGTTTATGTTTTGTATTAGGCATGCTTGGGAGAGCGGATGCGGTAGTTTTTTAAAGTGTATTTCGTGCCGAAATATATTAAAATAATATTTTTTTTATTTATTTTTTTTAAAAATTGACATCAGTACATCAAAATGATCTAAAAACACCAAAACATATTTATTTCAAATGAAAAAAAAAAAGAATTTCAACAAAACTGCGGTTTGGCCGCATTGCCAAACAGGCTCTTAATGGCGGTTTGTAATCGAGGTTACGGTTGTTTTTAAAAATATATTAAAATTATTTTTAATATAGACACGTCAAAATGATCTAAAAATACCAAAAAATAATTAAGTAAAAAATAAAATAAAAATCAATTTTTTTAAAGTTATTTTTGAAACGCGGTATCAAATACCTTTTAGTCATGTATTTTTAATTAATTGATACATGTTGAATTTTCATATAAATTTCGTTGAAAACGTTTTCATAAAAAGAGTTATTATTCGTAGTTTTTGTCAAATTGAGGTGCATTTGCCAACGTGGGATGGTGCCATTAATATCTTAAAATGGAGACTAATTCATCCGTACCTCAGCATACACGTGTCTCAATCATAGGAGTTGAAATTGACCTTCACGAGCTCTTTCGCGTACCTCATGCTGAAGAGTGCGGACGAACTTTGACAAGAACTCGTACATATTGTGATGCTAATTATATATAGTGTTTTTTTTTTTAAATAATAAATATTTTTGTTTATTTATTTTTAATATTTAGATAATCTAGAATAAGTTTCATGTGATGAGTTTTGGTTGATGCTCGTACATAAATGTCGGGATCACATTTTTTAAAATAGAAAGCTTCAAGATAATAGTCACCAATTAAGAAATGACCAGAATAAATAAATATAATTTGTATTTTGTTATTATTTTAAAATAAAATAAAATAAATAGAGCACGATGATAAAGAAATGAGAGAGATTTTTATCGATAAGTTGCTAGCAACAGCCGGCGACTAAAGTCCAATTAGAGCGCGCGTGTTGACGATTCTCATTGTTAAGCACGCGAAGGAAAGCAAAAGAGAGTTTGCTAATTGCTATGACGTAAATAAGGAAAAATATCCGATAGAAAGCTGTTGAAGAGAAAATGAAATGGAATTGAATCTACTGTCGGAAATGTGTTCGGTATACCATGCACGAGTTCGACAGTTATTTTTGGCAAAACAAATATCTATATTTTCAACTCGTAAAAGTTTAACGATCAAATAAATCTCCAGTAATTACCATAAAACTCGAATTAGCAGCCGATAAGGAAATTCAAACATCGTCAAATTAAATGATATTACATTATTATTTTGATAACCATGATGTTCATGCCGGTTTGCATGCATTTGACTAGCTTGCAATATTTTAAAATTAACAAACAACAATTATTATAAAATAAATGATATTTTTTCAAGCTTCTTTTTAATTATAAAATATTTTACAAAGATAACAAAACAATCAAGAGTCTTACCCCTGAAATTCTCCCACCTCACATTTTTTTTGTCTCTCTTACGAGAAAGGAGGTGAGAGCCAGCGTCTGCTACCGGCAAGTGGCGGTCAAAAGAATCTTGTGTTATAATTGATTGATGTGTAGAAAGAAAGAAAGAAAAGAGGTAAAGGTCCAAATCAGGAAGCGACGGCCCACGATATAGAGGGAGGAAATCTGAAAACGAAATTAATGAAAAGTTTTTTTAAAATTAACGAATGAATAGACGAATCAACTTCAGTTTTTGTCTTGTTAGATAGCTTGATGCTTGAGTTTTCTTTTCTGAAGATGACGTGGGCGATGTGATGAAAGGGAGATGCTGACTGTTCTTCGTATTTTAAAATATATTCGGAAACATTTATTTAATGTATTTTCACCCTTGTATATTATAAACTATTGAGATTTGAAAGAGAAAAGGGGTGATAAAAAAAACAAAGTGGGATAAAAATTAAAATATGTTCAAGTGAGGATGATGGCTGTGGAGAGTGGGTGGGTAAATACATAGTTTTCCAGTTAATTAATGAATAATGCAAGTGCTGACGCGAATCTTAGGTGGAGTGCACGTGTTAGCCACTGTCCATCATGCGGCCTCCTCGCTATCTATCAAATGTCGGCTGCATTCGTGTCTGTTTTTTCTTCGATTAATAAAATCACAAGCCTATAGCCTATATTTAATTTAATGATATCAAATTGCTTTTTTCTTTTTCTTTTTTAAATCTAACACCAAGAGGCATCAGCTAGCGAGATTGACGTTACAAAGAGGGGAAGGGTATACCTGCTGCTTCCCTTTAATTCAATGAAATGAATCTTCACAGTGAACAAGTTATATGCGTGTGCGTGTGGGCGTGTGTGTGAATTATTGATAGCCCACTACCGTGTTTTATTTTGTCAAATAAAACGGTCCAAGAAGAACCTGTTTCAAGTTTAGAGTCAAACACATGGAGTTTAATTATGCTTCTGGTCTATAACAAAAGCTTGTCATACTTTAAGCATGTCATTGACAAGTGGGATTACATATTCTCCATTGATTCGAAAAAAATAGAAACTTTAGGTTAAAAATATAGAAAATTAAAAGAAGGTGCAAGTGATTTTAAGAAAGGGAGGCATGGGGCTAGCCGTACAAGAAGCACACGGCAAAGTCGGGGGCATTAATTATGCACGTGCGTTTTCTCAGCTTAGGAAAGATAGCTACCCAGCCAGCTGGTGTCTTGAAACTCACAATACTCTAACAATGTGAGTGTTTGGGGCGGCGGTTCAACGTGTAGTTGCGTTGAACCGCAGCCCCAATCGCAGTATTACCAAATAGATAGGATTTTTTTTCCAGTGGATCCTATCTAAATAACTGTGTTTGCGGCGCAATTTGTAAAGCATCTGTGCGATGCTTTAGAGAACGCGTTCTGCGTTACAAAACGAAAATAATAAACAAAAAATAACATGCGGGTTGCGAAAAGACAGGGAGCAAAAAAAAAAGATTAGCATGCCCATCGTCTTCCCCAACTCCGGCGACAGCAACACCGACCACCAAGGTAGACAGCGCCAGCTCATCCTTGTCTCTCCCCCGACATCAGCCTTCTCTCTCTCTCTCTCTCTCTCTCTCTCTCTTCCTTCGCCATTGCAGCACAACAAGCTCTCTCTCTCCTCCAACTCTCTCTCCTCGCCAACTCCTGCAACAGCTCCCGGCTAGAAGCAGCACCAACTCCACCGTGAGCTCCAGCAGCATCCAATTTTTTAAAAAAATATAAAAATCATATTTTAAAAAAATTAAAAATTATGTAATTTACTTGAATTATTAATTATATTTTATTATTATGATAATTAAATCTACAATATTTAAAAAAAAATATATATGTGTTCTTTAAAGTAATTTCACAAGTTGACATCAATATGAAAAGCATGGTAACCAAACACTCGAAACTGCTTTTCATTAACCTCAAACTCAACCATAGTTTTAACCAAATATCAATTTCAGTTTTGAAACGCAGGTAAAAGCGCTTTTCATGAAACTGTTTTTTTTTCAATTTAACCACAACAGCAACAACTGTGTCAAATAGACCCAATATCATCGAGTCCACACACATTCCACCGTGCACTTTCCATTTCAATGAAAAATAAATTGGGACCGAACTGGATGCCATAAAAAAATAAAATAAAAATTGAAAAACGTTTAAATTACCAGCACTTTAATAATGATTCTTTAACTTAAAAATAGAGTAACAATAGTAGCAGCAGCAGCAACACTTGTAAAAGTACCAACTTCCTGAAACCAGATCTTCTCAAGACATCATTTGATGGCTGATGTTGTCCACCAATAACACAGTGCCTGGAAGAATTTTTAAACTTGAAAAGATATTAGTGGGCATTTTCTATGGCCCAGAAGACTATACTTGAAAATTCTACACTTTTGTGAAATATTCACGGAAAGCTTAATCTTGAAGGGCTACAAATAATTGAAAAGAGGAAAAGTTGAAGATGATCATTACATTTGAGCATGATTATGATGATGATCAAGTGCGTGTTGATTTGAATTTTATATAAATTTATTTTAAATATACACTGATTATTTATTTTGTCATGAACCATGAATCGAACACAACATAGACAAATCATCATCTTTTTTTATTATTATCTTATATATATATATATATATATATATACACACACACACACACACACACACACATTTCAGGGCAGAATTATTATGGGGCAAACTGGGGAGGCATGTAGAGCCAAAAAGGGTTTTATCCTTTTGTCCCCCTTCTTTTTTTTTCTTTTTTTTTTATGATTTTCAACTAATGGTGGATTGAAGGCACGAAGAGGCAGGCAATGATATGATAATTCAAGGACCAAACCTTGCTTGTGATGCAAGCTTCTTGAAAAAAGGTGCTGAGCTGTTTTGCTTCACTAGCAAGTGTTAAATCAAAGACCTAATCACGATTCACTCGCACAGGATTTCAACCTAACATCATTACAGCAATCGAGTATTCCTGTAGATATTTTTAACTTCGAATAGATGTGTTTCTCGAACAGCCCAAGGAGGACGGATTCATCTACAGAATTCTTTCAATCTGTAGAAGCAGAAAAGGTGGCGGTGCCTCTCGCAGTTCTGTCTCTTGCTCGATGTCTGAAAGATGACAGGGGGGTGCTAGAAATTACGGTGCGGCCTAAACGCAAAGGCTCAAAGTGGTCTTTCGAATATGTGCTTTTGGTCTTTTTGAAGCCCATAAACTTTCCTTACTAACTCCGAGGCAGCCTCGTCCATTTCTTGAAGATTCTTGTCCATCTTGGTTTTTGTTTTTTTTCAACCTGGCAAACTCCACCCTGTTTCTTTTTTCGTTGTGATCTGAATTTCCTGCAAAGAGAGCTCCAGTACTGGCACACCTCCATATTATATAATCCTTTAAACTTGCTGCAATCTTATTACAAAAATATGAATCCATTTGTGAAGGCCTCTGGTTTTCATTAATTTGTGAGCAGGAACCATATGGTTAAAAAATAAAATCAGGATGGACAATTAAATTCCACAAATACCATATTTTTCTGCAATTTCCTTCTAATGTATGGACTGAAGCTACAGTTTAAACTTGAGTTTTGTGAGGAGACAGAGTATATCCTGCAAAATTATTCATTTTTTTACCCCCTCCAAAGGGCATTTCTTCGAGCAATAAACTCTATAAAATTCTTTCACTTAATCATGTTAAAATGTTAATCACCAGAATTAGCCACAAGACCACCATCTCCAAAAATTCGTCCTGGTTTGTAGTTATCAGAAACTAAGACTCATTACCCTTCGACAAGGATCGATCCGCTTCCAGAGTTTTCCCCAGCAGAATGTAGGGGACAAGGGCCTGTGAATTTCGTACTAACTTTAATGATCAAAAACTGAAATACCTAGAAATCATAAGTCCACAAAGAGGGAGGGAACTAATTTAAAATGACGACAGCATTGAAACTCGAATTTGTAGGGTGCGCCAGGCCAATGCAGTAGTGCAACGCAAAGGCGACGCTAGAAAGCCCCGGTAGCGAGCTACCGTGACGGGCCAAACCCTAGAGAAATTAATTTAACATCGTGTGAACCATTGGTCCACGTATCACATATTAAACTGATAAGAACAGATACTACACTTGATCTTAGCCAAAGGGCCGTGAAAGGTATGATTTGTCCAGTCTCTAGCTTCTTTTTTTATACCCAACTTCTACACTTTGTTTTCATTACTGTCCGATGTGGGATAGTGAAACCACGAGCACAACAGAATTGCTAGTCAGCAAGCGTTCCTCCACAACGATACGAAAACACTGGTTTCTCAAATCAAAATCAAGGAGTGTTGGTGGACTTGTAACCTTTGGCGCCATGGTGGATCATCTACTCTCTGTAGTTGTGAGGACAAGATGTGAGACGATAATGTCTTTCTCTGGGAATAGAAAGTTGCCAGTCCTGGGTAAAATAGGTTAGAGAGGCTCGTGTTGTGGGACAAGAAATTCTAGCCCAGATGGAGCTGTTGGTTTGAACTTTGTCACCTGAGGTTTTCTTGTTAGTGACATAATATGTTTAGCATGACTCATTGATGATGAAATCTTGTTAATGTTCACCATCTTTTTAGGCATAATGGTGCTCATTTCGAGTGTTGTTATTGGACTTGTAACCTCCGAGATTTCTTTCTTTCTTGCATTGCTTTGATTGTGTGTATGTTGGCTCCTTGTCTCTTTTTGCAAATCTAAATTGTGGGTTTTGTCTTTTGTGTCCTTCTTTCATCGATCAAAGCTTAGGAGGAGAATCATCAATTCCATTGGCGCGGAGATATAGCTTAAAGATTTGCTACTGCAGTACTACTATGGGCAAGGATTTCCAATTAACTTTCCCTGGGAAAACAGGACGGGGAGATGGATAATCCACCCTCTCATTGTCTCCGGCGATTAAAGATTAGTAAAGGCGATGTGATGGGCTGAATTATTTAGGAGAAAAGGCCAGCCACTTCACGGATCAATGCAAGATAAATAGACGATTAACCTGGGCTAACAAGGTCCCTGCCTTGTCATTGGCTTTTTATTTTACCATGCTGATCTTATCCACCCTCTGCTTTCCAAGCCTAACGTTGACTGTAGCTCCTGTATGTTAGGGCTCCTTGTGTCTGTTACGAGTAAAGATTCTTTGGTTAGAGATTAGCCTGTTATATCTTCTTGCTCATTTCTTCTCGTCGTCTTTGTTCATTCCCAGTATGCTTGTTGTTTCCCGTTTCATGGTTAACAAACATGAATCCATCAGTTAAACCATCAAACACCCCCTTAATCCATCAATTCCTAGATTTGTTTTTATTGATGCAGGAGCAAAACCCAGTTTTTTTTTCCTTGCAGGGTGGTTGCTATCTTTTGATTGCTAGGGTTGTTCTGCGTGATTTGTATCTAGAGTCCAATTGATCTAGCCACAACCCCTTGTTGTCTCGATATGCTCTGTTCTAGTTGATGACAAGATTTACAAATGAAGAAAGAACTGTCACAAAACCATAGCAGAAGTAATCGAAGACAAAGCAACAATAATTTTATTTCTGACCATAGGAGGAAAAGGGTTTCATGTCTCAATTGTTTTTGCCCCTTTTAATCGATATTTACAGTCTTTTCTATATAAAAAATGTGTTATTGTTTGTTGATGAGAAGTGGCAGGAGAATAATAGCTTAAAATCTAATCTGACTCTTTAAAATCTATTCAGTTTCGTTTTATCTCCTGAATGTCCTAGGCTAGGCTTATAATAACATGAATAGATATCCGTGGAAACTCTCAAGGGCATAGAGAAAACCCATCCAAACGTTTTATGTTTTGGAAGTGGCTATGCCCCATTCTTTATTTCACGGAAACCCTGATATTAAAATGCTGGTCTCTGTTGGTTTTCTTGCCTTGTAGCTGTCACCTTCTGAATGTCTTTGCAGCCATGCTTGTAATTGTCAACTTAAGAGTGAGTTTGATTTAGATTATCCTTGAAAAATTCAGAAATCAATTGCAGCATCTATTTATTAACTACAGTACCGCGTAGAAGAAACCATAATGGAATTACACAACGAAGTCCCCTACAGAAATAAATGTCTACGACAGCCTTTACCATGATATCAATGATTCATAACTATCACAGAACTACATTTTAAATTCCGATCTCTGACTGCAAAACCCTCAGTAAAGATCACCTTCCTTGTGGGTGTGAATCACACAGTCAGAAGTTGGATAGGAAATGCAAGTTAGAAGATAGCCCTCCCCCATTTGATTCTCATCGAGGAATGAACCATCAGACTGGTCAACAGAACCTGATGCTAACTTCCCGGCACAGGTTGAACAAGCCCCAGCCCTGCAAGAATAAGGCAGGTCAACTCCTGCATTCTCCGCGGCATCTAGGATGTACACGTCATCTGGAGCTTCAAATTCATGCTCTTCGCCTTCTGGTGTGATCAACTTAACCTTGTACACTGTCATTGATGCTTTGTAACTGGGGGAGCATTTCAAGCCAAATGACTTAGAGACTCTCTTTACTGATCCCAGCGAGGATGGGATCTTGACTATGGCGCTGGTAAACTGATTTTGGGGTGCAGTTTTGAGCAAGCTTTGGAAGGGGGCGTTCACTGTTGTCATCCTAACACCGGAACACAAAATTGAAATTGTCAGCTAGTTAGCGAGTTGTTTTGATACTTGTAAGAATTGAATGGTTTCATTCTTTTTGCATGGAATTTGAAAGCACTAATTTTTGTCGACCTACTGCAAGAAATATATTGTAGGATGAGGGACCGAATTCCACTTTATAAAGACCATTGTTGAACCATTCATTGGCAGTGTTACACAGCAGCCATCTCATTATAGGTTTTTATATTTGTATAGCACCACAAGAAAATGAAGCACAAAAATGCAACGACTCAGACATGCTAAGGAAGCTGCATCATTCTTGATAGGCAAACCAGCATTGATCACAATTCCAAAATACTGAGCAAGGAAATCCTAAGAACAATCCAAAATAAGGTTCCTGCTCCCAGCCCGTGGATTATTAAATACCTTCGAGCATAGGATCACATCATATTTAAATCCAACAGAGTAGCAGTGTATGCCTCACTTATATCACAACAAAATGGAACCAAATAATCCATTCCTACAATTAGAAGGCATTTGATGTTTGGAGCACTATGAGAAGAGCAAGCTAATGGCTCTCTGCTCTTCACTCGAGGCTCCATCTTATAAAAGATAGCATAAAGGAAGTTAAAACCAAGATCAGCTGCTCATTCTTGGAATGAGAGAGAAATCACAAAACGAAAAACAAGAACCACGAATTGATTACAGATTGAAGCTTGTTTTGTTCTTGTCGACCAAAACAAGATACAGGAGAGGGACCGAAGTCCCCACTTTCTGAAAGACACGGGCATTACACATACCCCCACGAATTCCAAAGAATCAAGAACTACATCACATAAAAGAGAGAGAGAGAGAGAGAGAGCGAGAGAGAGCATAAGATTCAAAGAGATTCAAGTCACTGAAGAGATAGAAAAGAGAGCTTACTGTGGTGGGGTGATGAGGTTTCTTCAAATGAGGCGGAGAGTACGATGTTCTGGAGAAGTGGCGGTGTTGATATTACTTGAAGAGGTGTTGATGGTGGCTTTTGGGATGTTTGAAAGGGGAGAGGCGGCTCTATATAGCAAAAGACAGATGCCCCAAGTGCTGCCACCACTGGCCAGAAAACTCTAGAGATGACCTAGTTGGATTGGAACCGGCAACTAATTAGTATTTTATTAGTCATCACTAATCTACATAATTAACATATTTTTAATTGAAAATATTTTATTAGTCATCACTAACCTGATATTTAATTACATTGCGAATCTCTTAAATTTGTTATTTTGGCAATCATTATTGAGCATTTTGTAAAATCAATCAGAAAGTTTGAGATAGTGTTATGTTTGTATTTTCAAAATACAAACATTTTAAAATATATTAAAATAATATATTTTTCTAAAATATTTTTCACCCTAGCTTATCAAAACATGAAAAATAAATAAAAATAAAACAACAAAAAAGAAATACAAAAAAGACCGTGTGCTTTGCAATTTTGGACCGGAAGGGTTTTATAAATTTTTTTAACAAAGTCATGACATAATTATTATAAGTTGGTGATTATATATCCGTGGGCCCGTTTATAAATTGCCTATCGGCCCGCTCCAATTTGTGATCCGTTTTAAAAACTCGTCCGATCCCAAAAAAACAAAAAGCCCAATACACCATGATTGAAAATAAATACCAATCTAATTTGTTTTATTTTAAATAATAATATAGTTTCAAATTAATATAAAAGCATGTTTTAGATTCGGTTTTATAATTGTGTTTATCCCAACATAAATATCTAAATCAAATTATATCAAGAAAAAATAAGAAGTTATTGGAGTGCAAATGAACATGATATATACTTGAACGAGCCATTAGCCCGCTTCGTCACATGGATAAAAATAGAGATTATTTCACAAATATAAAAAAAATCAAGGAATTAAAATAAAAAATTAAAAGTATAAGGACTAGAATGAAAACAAAATATATAATCAATTTCAATAAAAGGACAAAATTGAACACATCAAAACTTTTGTACCAAAAATATTGAGGGATTTAAAACCAATCCGGAGATTAAAAGAATAAGGACCAAAATGAAAATGAAATACATAATTAATTTCAATTGAAGGACACAATTGAAACGAAACAAAACAAAACTTATATAATAGAAATAAGGATCATTCCAAAAAATTAAAAGATCAGGGACTGAAATGAAAACCCCGTAAACAAAAGGGACTTCAATGTACTTTGGCCTGTAGGAGAGAGAAAAGAAAAAAAATCAACTAACCACCATCACGTATCTGACCACCGTGGGACGCCACACGTACCACTATGAGGTGTAGGACATAACGGCACGTCCTGTGAGACAACGTATGAACATTTGCACCACCATACGACAATGCATGCACTGCTAGAAGGGTATGTGAGGTCGAATACCGTCGGCGCGTCTTGAAGATGCGCACACAATATCTGACAGAAAATAATGATAAAATCGATAAATTACCTAAACATCCTTATAGTAAACTCTTGTATTTTGTCTTTTATGAGGGCATTACCGTATTTTAATATTTTCGAAAAATGTTAAATGCTCGAAACACTCCCGTAGGCAACTCTTGCGTTTTGTCATTTTTTGGTGTAAAAGGATTGTTATTTCATTATGCGCTGAAAATGTGAAATTACCTTGACATCCTTGACTGAAACTCTTGGTTTTTGTTTTATTTATGATATTATAGCTATTTTACGGTGCAAATAAATGTAAAAGATAAAAAATACCCTTAAATCTAAAACTAAAATTACTATACATCGAGAGATAAAATAATAATTGAACCATTACAATCCACACTAGAAAACAGTACTAATCTGTATCAGCTTTTTATTTAAATTTAAATACACCAGTACTCCTAGAACTGTGCATGAACCTCGAGCCCGGTAACTCGATCGCACAGCTTCCAGCTGCAACACGAACACCAGCATGCACATGATCGAGCGCCCAGATCAGAAGTGGCTCCAAATATATAGCAGCTATCACACAGATTAAATCGAATATTTGTGTTGCTCGGAAGCATTATGTCGTAATCTATGCAATGCAAAGCGCTTGGACAGCACCGCCCACATCAGACAGCGGCAGGATGCTTCCATAGCCAGGATGAAGCTGCGAAATGTCCCCACAGATCCATGGCAGATGGATATGATCGAGGAGAAATAATTATGGATAAACAACAACCACACAATGTTTACATTCACGGATTCTATCATAATTGACAGTACTCCTCTTGATGTTTGGCTAGATGATGATCAAGTTCCATCTTTTGATTCTACTAAAAGCAAGGAAACACATGACGAGACATTGAACTGCAAACTCCTGCTTTAGGGTTTCAGTTTCTGCTTTATTAAAATACCTTGTCGCACACGTGTATTTTTTTTTGGTAGCTCGTGACCTTGTAATTAAATTAGAAGAAATCAAGAATACTTGGATCAAGATGCAGAGGGTCCATTTCAGAATCAGATAAAAGCCCAGAAATACAAGACGAGCCCCATAAATGCAAGGAGAGAGAGAGAGAGGGAGGGAGAGAGAGGGTCCTTCCTTTTCGAGTGTTGAAGGCGAAGTACTCTTTATTTATCTTCTACATGGTACCATCAAAACTAAATTCCTGTTTAGTAAAATCTCAAGCAAAACCATTCATATCAGAATTTATAAGAAAATATTTCTCGCAACCTGCCCCAATCTTCTATATTTATATATTTTCCAATTTTATTTTTCAAGAAATCTCAACACATCAACGTTAATGCACGAGATTTTTATTCAAATTAATATACGATATTTCTCGGGAAAGATATTCGGTAGGCATTGCTCTTATTTATATCTACCCTCCCCGTGCGTGAAGCATAATTATGATCAGCGCGCATAAGTATCACACACTCATTAATATAGTTATCCTGAACTAGGTACGTATTCAATTCTAAATCTATCAGCATGTCCAAGAAATCAGGATTTAAATTTAAATTTGGCAACGTATTTCTATTTTTGGTTTCTCAGCAATAATATTGGAAAATTATCTATTTTACTCTAAGCATGTAATTAATGTCGAAATCTTTATTTTGGAGGGGAAGAAACAAATATGGTAGTAACATTAAATTTTGGAATATTCTGTGAAATTTTTGGAGGGGAGGCCAAGGCCATCGATCCTGATCAAGTCTTTAAAGGCCTTTACCATCTCTCTTTTCCTTAATTCCTTTTCATCTTCAACCCATAGTTAATTAAGGGGCAAAACATGTTGTTTAATATTTCTTGTCGATGGTTTCTTATTCTTTGTACGGTCCTCCTCCCTCCTTGTGTTTTCGGGTTCTCATCACATGGTTTACCCACTTCATCATTCAATGAATCATTCGTTCGTTTATTCGGGAATGATCATGTGGTTTTTCTCGATGATGGAGGGAAATCAGTTGAAATTTCCCTCGATCGAAGTTCAGGTTCTGGTTTCGCGTCCCAGCTCACGTATCTCTATTCATATTTCAGTGCTTCCGTCAAATTACCAGGAAATTACACTGCTGGAGTTGTGGTCACTTATTACACATCAAATGCTGCTGAGCACAAAACTAATCACGATGAAATTGATTTTGAGTTCCTGGGAAACACTGGGGGCAACCCTTGGACCCTGCAAACCAATTTATACGGCAATGGAAGTACAAGTAGGGGACGTGAAGAGAGGTACGCTCTTTGGTTCGATCCCACTCAGGATTTCCATGCGTATAGTATTCTCTGGACCAGTGCATGGATCGTTTATTATGTGGATGATGTTCCTGTTAGAGTGGTTCGAAAGGTTGACGCAATGGGTGGAGATTTTCCCTCCAAGGCCATGACTTTGTTAGCTACAATATGGGATGGATCTGATTGGGCAACCGGTGGAGGCCGGAACAAGGTTGATTATAAACACGCTCCTTTCATCGCTAAATATTCCGATTTTGTGCTGTATGGATGCCATGCCAACCCGGCCGGAGAAGAACTAGCTGCTGATCAAACGTGCGGTGATATCGCCGCAGATTTGAATACTTTCAATGGGTTGACAGCTGAGGAAAGGGGGAAGATGGAGAATTTCAGGGTTAAAAATTTGATGTATTCCTACTGCAACGACCGCTCTCGATATCCAACTCCATTGCCTGAGTGTAACGCGGGAGGAAAATCCAGCTGATCATCGTCAACTTGTCGATGATCAGTCGATTATATATGGAGGTTCAATTATATTCACAGTACTCACGAACGTGAATGGTGATTGATTTTTCTTCTTCTTTTTTTGTTTAGCAATGGTGATGATTATTTAGCAATTAGTTTAATTCATCCGTGCTAATAAAACAATATATCAAATCAAATAATCGTACGTCTTACCAGAACAGCAGTTTTGGGTGACAACAAGTAGTCATTTCAATATTACAAAACTTGCAATTTACACAACCTTGAACAGCTAAACACACACTTCCATCAGCTATTCGCATCCTTAGGACTCCTACAGTACGAGACCTTCTCTTGCCAATTGCCACCTACTTCACCAAGCCATATATAATTAAGCCACACTAATCATGGTTTAATCTTTCATGTATCCCTTGGTTCATCATATAATAAGATCATTAAATAATTGAAGCCAGATCGATAGCTTATTATATATATATATATATGATGTAGCTAGCAATCAAGGAAAAGACTGATTAATCAATTAAATATGTCAATATTGATCAACACCTACTTGCTATCCTCAATCCTGGAGAACTCCCTCTACGTCGCTCAGCAACAAGTGATTCACGAGCTGATGAGATTCCATTAGGGGCTAGCAACTCATCAAAGGTGGAACAATCGATCCAATCCTTGAGCAAATTCTCTTGACCCCATGTATCTGGTATCATAACCCTACCAGCTACCTCTTCTATATGCTTCCTTAATCTTTCACGTCCACAATCTTTACGCAGCAACACTCCATGAGTACCAGCCTCACAGTCTCCATCATGGCGCGGAGAAACCGAGCTGCAGGTTGCCTGATCGGTGGAGAATGCAGGAATATTTTGGCCAGTACTGGATCTAGCAGAAACAATATTCGTGTGGTTATCAACTGCATTAATGGTGGCCGGATCTTCTTCTTTCTTGGATGATGAGAAACGGATCCCTTCCATCTTGCTATCGTTTTTCATAAATGGTATACAGTGATGAGAGAGAGAGAGAGATCTTCTACTTTCTTGGAGAGATAGGCAGGATCATAGAAAAATAGGTCTAATAATAAAAGCAGAGAAGGGAGAGTAAAGAACAATGTATGGGGGAGCAAGATTACACGTCACGAGTTTTTGCTTTGTATGGTGCATGACATCTCTACGTCTCAAGCTTTATGTTAACAGTGAAATTTGTGTGGTTAGTTATCATGAGAGAGATCATGAAATAGTAGTTGGTTTTTTTATATATATATATTATTTGTCGAAGGTTATATATATATATATATATGTGTGTGTGTGTGTAATATAATGTTCGGATATTATCGGGATAAAAACATATATTTCTCTATTTTTTTTTTGTTTTGGAATTTAGAAAATTAACTTCAAATTATAATAAAAAAATATATTTTTCTCTGTTTTTCCAATTATTTTTACTATCTTTTATCTTTTATAATTTGAAATAAGAAACCATCCGATATATATTAAAAAAAAAAAGAGTCTGGATGGGGTTGGTTGAGTTGATGGAGTGCTAGAGGTGGAAAAGAGAGCGCACAGGAATTGTTCCCTGGAAACAAAGACGTGGACACGTGTGAAACAAAATGCTAGATATTTTTTGGAAGCTATGAAAAGAGGAATAAGCCTTTTGTTCTTTCGAGGAAGCTTCGAAAATATGCTCATCAAATCAATTTACTTTTTATTTGATTTTGTGTTTATTCCATTTATAAAATTTTATACCCAGAAAATGTTTTTCTTAGAAGAAATGTTAAACGAATTCACATGGAAATTCAATGAGGAAAATTATATACATAGTTCAATGCTTTTTTATTAATATTTTTGCTGTATCAATATTAGAAATTAAAAAAAATACTTTGAATAAACACAAGATATCTACAAGCCGACAACAAATGATTTTCACCTATCGTCTCTGGGCTAACTAACCCTCTCTGCAGACTTCAAACAGAACAAGCTGTAACCTTTGTAAGCCCACTCTCTTCTGGATCTTGTATCCTCATGGACTCATGTTTCTAATTTTATACGTTTGTCTCGTCAGCATAGTATATGTTTTGTCTACACTCTACACGTGTCTAGTTTATTTTTCTTGTCTTTAGCTTATAGTAACGTAGTATATTTTATTGTCTACACTCTACACATGCTCTTTTTTTTTTTTTTTTTTAAATTTCTTGGTGAATACCAAATACTAGTATTTTAGACTTCTTAAATCCCACTCTTGCATACATTTGAGATGAATAACATTAAATTATTTTTTTGTGATAGAAAAAAGAAGAAAAATTATTTCCCATGCCTCTTCAGCCTCTCACCTCGCGTCCAGTCCTTGAACTTTCTCCGTGCATCAATGTCAATGCTTCAGCTTGCTCTTCCACCTCATCACTAACATTTTCTACTCTATGATAAGAAGCCATGCTTTGAGGAGCTTGTGGCAGCTGATGATGTTCTTCCACTGAAGACTTCTTCATGGTCTGTACGTGATGGTTCTGCCCTAGCTAGCTAGAGGGTGACTTCGGCTGCTGCATAGAAAATGCAAGAATCCGGGTGGTGGGCTCTGTCGGATTTGAGGAGGGTTCTTCTTCCATTGATGTTATTATCAAGTGGAGCGAAGTAATGGGGTTTGCTAAGCTAGCTAGGGAGAGAGGCAGATAGAATATTTTTAGAAGGCTTTCTAGGGTTTATAAAATCTTGATTGTGTGCATGCATGAGAGAATGAGAGGGGAAGCGTTGATGATACAAGGGTGAATTTTATTGCATGGTGTGTGACAACCCTGCGTCTCGTCATTCATGCTTCATCAAGGGGTCAGATTTGTGTGGTCCAAGTTGTCATGGAAAGGGGGATTTTTATATAGTATATAGTGGTAGTTTTCCTTTATATATATTGTTTCTTTTTTGAATGGTTGAAAGTGGCCAACAAGGGCGTGCCCTAATTTGGTCCAATAGGGATGGTGGATTTGACCCGGGATCTAATTTATTAGGTGGAAGATGGTGAGCACCAAAATTGATTTTCCGGGGAGCAAACTTGTGGATGAGTATGAAAACAGAATGGGATCACAGGAATTGATTTCTTGAGGCAAAGATCTTATGGCATGTATAAAAACAAGACGACATATTTTTTGGGAGAAGCGTACTTAATGCTACGTTTAAGATCAATAACCCTTTTCGATCCCCAAAACAAGAAAAAAAAAAAATAATCTCTGAGTCTGATTGTAAAATTATTGGAAAAAAGAAGCAACTAGCTAGCATAAGATACAAGAAAGCACCTCCTAATAATTAAATAAGAAGTAAATTGATGAACATACTTTCAAAAAGGCTTCTCCCTTCCTCTCAAATTTAAGAAGAATTGGAGGCTTCTACTCACTCATAAATCAAAACGTAAGTAGCCAGTTCCAAGGAAAAGGGAAGGAGAAAATTGACAACAAAATCAGATTTAAGGGATTTATTTTAAATAACATTTTTTGAAATTAAATTAAAGCCATATTGGTTTCATATATTATTGGATACCACCAGATGACATGCCAATTATCAAATAGCTTGTGGATTGGGAAAGATTCTTTCATGAAATGTGGGACAATTCAATAATAAGATATTGTATATTTTAAGATAAATTATTTCCAGAGGGAATCTCTGGTATTCCACACAACTCTAAAGGGCGTGAGGAGAAGATCTTAGGGGTGGGGGGAACGAAAGAAATAAAAAAAAAGAATATACATTCCAACACAAGGATATAAACGAGCAAAATGGGTCATACTCGTGGGAAGAGAGAGCGGCCTTTCTTCCTCAAGAACTCGGGAATCTCCACAGAGCCACCTTCAGGGTCAGACGGACGCCTGTTTGTTCCAAGGGAAACTTCACCATGAGCACGCTGAGTCCCCTGCATTTTTTTTGACGATCAAAAGGATATAAACAGATATAAATTTACCATAAGAAGATAGACCTCAAAGACATACCCTTCCTTCACCTTTGTCGTGGCGATTGAATCCAGTGGCAATCAGGGTTATGCTAACCTTAATGATACAAAAAAAAGACACATCTTTGAGCAATTAAAGTACAGTAATTATGTTTAAGTGAAAGAGATGTTATCATCAAGTAATCAAACCTGAAGCTCATGCAGCAATGAATGATACTTGTAATAACCTCATGCATCCAAACTAAACATCTTAGAACTTCAGCTTCCAGTCTCGGAGCAGAAGAAAGATCACATGCTAAATTAGTGGGTTTCAGACGCTGTGTTTGTTAATTACCATTTTAACAGCTCGATTTGAATTTATTGTTAACTGATTGTCAATGTTTAACTTGAAGCAAAAGCATTATATCATCTGGAATAGCTACACATCATGGTTCTCTAGTAACCCAAAAGTTCATTTATATCACTAACTTGAAGGAAATTTAATCATTCATGCAATAAGATTAAAAATAGAAGTTCAATAGGAATAAACAAAAGGCCGCATATAATAAGTTTAGAAAGATTATATAAGTGACATCCCTGGAAAATTAGAAGCCGCATATTTCGAGTTTCCTCGGTCCTTTATTGTTTGAAATCCCCTGCTTTATGCTTCAGAAATTGATTGGTAAATTCACCTGATGAGTTATTCAGAAATTCATGTGCAATTCCATTGAATTTTAACTGAGAAACATAGGTATATAACAAGGCATATATCCCACTTAGAAAGTTTTGATGTTGAACAATCTTTGACAAAGAGTAATCAGCAGTAGCAGCCACTTCAAACAAAAATGCTTTGCTAAGGTCAATATTTTGATGCTGCAAGGGCAATCAACTTATCTGCATTGTCCATTTCATCCTCGGAAATTTGACTTTCCCCTTTCTTCTTCTTTTGTTTTATTTTTATTTTTCTTCAAAAAGAATGCTCTCCATATTACATGTTACCATAGTAGTTGCAAGTAAACATGTTTTGCACTTATTTCTCTGTTTCCAACTTACTTGACCAGTTAGTGACGGATCTATCACGGCTCCAAATATTAGGTTTGCAGTTGGATCCACGAGATCATATATAACCTCTGCAGCAGCATTCACCTTCATGAAATGTGACAAGAATCAAAGTCAGAAGTTAGTTTAAAAGCTATATAGCAACCAATTATACAGAATAATAAAACTATGATAATAACCACATAATTACAGTCATGAACAAGATACAGAAATGAATAGAAATATCTTCTTACTGCAGAAAAATACATAGAGAGTCGCATGGCAGGGTATTAGGGTAAATGATGGGCGCAGAGAGCCATGTAGCTACATATTAACCCAATTCGTTATAATAAAATTATTGTCAAAATGCAAATAACATTAGCAGGTGTGTGGACAGATGAGAGAGATCTTTGCATTGTGACCATTGAAAAAGCATATGAGCAAAGCACTGGCGAGCTTCTCATTTTCTTTGTATGTAGATCAAACATTGCCTCAGAATAAAATAACAGGGTATCATATGTGTAACAGTTGTACAGTTAGTCATGTACATATCAAGCTGGTCGGATAAAATGTAGTTGTACAGTTGTATGTACAGTTAGTCATAGTTTTCTCACAGTTCTCAGCCAAGCTGGTCGGATAACTTGGTTGAATATTTTTCAAGCAAATAAAAGAATGACGCAAGTGCCTATCTGATGAATCAAAAGCCAAGATTTAACAGATACTTGTACAAAAACTCAATTTCTTTATCTAATAACAAAAAGTAGAGCACACATTAAAGAGTGGAAATATTCCATGATGCTAATAAGCCATGTTCATCTGAAAACTAGCTACCAAGAACTCCAGAAAATGTGAACTTCATGAGCATGATAGTTCTAAGGAATTTTACACCTGATGAGAATGTAATGCTGAAAGAACAGCACTACCACCATTTCATGAGCTAAGAACCATGCCATGCATTAGATGTAGCTTCACAATTGATGAGTTTCTTTTTTACTTACGAAATGATAACCTACAAATTTAGTGCTAACTCCCCAAGTCTTAAACTCTTGAGAGATGTCATGTTCCAACTAATATAGAGATTCCGCAAAGTCCACTTGCAAAATCATAAATCTGAGTGGCAGCCCAAATCAATGATGCATGCATTCCAGTGGAATCTATACTATCTAATCTCAATACTCCTGAAAAAATACTAGTAAAATGTGCAGAAGATGCATAGTAATGGAATTGAGTTCAGCCATTATACCAGAGAGATGGCTAACCTCAAATAAAGTTAAATCGGTTCCACCAGTTATATTCCACACAATCCCAGTAGCTCGCTCAATGCCAATATCCAACAAAGGTGATTGGATGGCATTCAATGCAGCATCTCTTGCCCTCGTCTTCCCTGCTAATTAATAAAGAAAAGTAATTATTACAGGTAGAAAATTAAACAAGCGATCATGATGCATTAAACAGTTTTGTGCAGAAAATTTGATGAGAACACTGAAATCGAGTATTATATCATGGATGAAGCACGCATTAAGAGAACAAAATGGAAAGTACCACTACTCTAGAAATTGATAAAATAAATGCATATGGTGACATAACAATGTTTCCCATTTTCTATTTTTTAAGAAATATGGCTGCAAAGAAATTCAGAAGGTGACAGCTACAAGGTCAAAACCAACAGAAACTAACATTCACGCATAATAAAAAATAATACTGGGGCTTCAGTAAAATAAAGAACAGGGCATGGCCATTTCCAAAACATACAATGTTTAGGATACGCTTCTTTATATCCCTTCAGAAAGATAACAAGCTGGTTTCCATGGTTGACTTCTTTAAAATTGATAGAAGACGATTAATGAGGCATAAAGACATTCCTAAGCAATCCAAGCCTAGGTGACTTGTGTTATCATAAGCCTAGCCTAGGACATTCAAAGATAATACGGAACTGAATAAAAATTTAAAGAGACATTATATTTTAAGCTGAAAATTCACATTATTCCTGCCACTTTTCATCAAAAAACAAGAGCACACTTTATATAGAAAAGATTGTAAATGATGACACATCCAATATCATATAAAAGAGGCAAAAAAGTGAGACATGGACCCCCTTTTCTCATCTGATGAGAGAGAAAAATTGATGCTTCGTATTAAATTATTTTTGCTATGGTTTAGCAACAATTCCTTCTCCATTTGTAAATCTTGTCGATAACTTGAATAGGGAGCATGTTGAAACAAGAGGTTGTAGCTAGATCAGCTGGACTCTAAATACAAATCATGCAGAGCAACCCCTGCAATCAAAAGATAACAAGCTGCCGTACAAAAGAAAAAGAAAAAGAAAGGATAGGGATTTTGCTCCTGCATGTTACCCAAAAAAATAACAATCTAGGAATTTGATGGAACCAGGGCTTTGGAAGTATAATTAGAGATTCAGGAGCTGTTTGATGGTTTAACTCGAGAGTTTGTATTTGTTCACCTTGAAGTGGGAAACAACAAGAATAATGGGAATGAACAAAGAGGATGAGACGAAATGAGCAGGAAGATATAATAGATTAATCCTAATCAAAGGAATTTTTACTTATAACAGACAAAAGGAACCCTAACATACAGGAGCTGCAGAAACTTGCCCACAGCTCTCAAACGAGAACCAACACAATCTCTACTAAATCGCTTGTGGGGCATGGCCTCTAAAACTGTTTAACACTCACCTCCATCAGACGTTGTATCAGGACCACGTCCAATATAGTCCATAAATAGCTAAAACTAAAAACATTTTAAAATAGCAAGTTCTGTCAATGGGATCTTATACTTACCGGTTGCAGTTCCTATTCCCAAAAGAGAAGAACCTGCATCTTTCATAATAGCTCGAACATCAGCAAAATCTACATTCACCAGACCTGGCACCTGTAGAAGAAAAATTTCTAACCGTTATGAGAGGATAAGGCAAAAACACAGCTGAACATGGTTGACAAAGGAAAGGAATAAGAGACAGAAGACAGAGGCCAGGAGACATGGGATAAAACCAAAAAAAAACCTTGCCTGGGGGTGGTGGTGTTGATAAGCATAAACCTTATTCCAACAGAAAATGTTGCTAGAATTACCATATATGAAGGGGAATGTAAGGATATATGGGAGGCAGACAAAAAAATTACCAGAACAAGTGTTCACTTCCAGGAATACTACTCTACACACAAACCCACCTACCCACATCCATGGAATTTGCATATTCATGTGAAAGCTAGCATCCCAATACAACTTTAGAAACACAAGCACATATTTCTGTATGAAGACCACATTAATGCATGTCATAATTCGATGGTATGAAATAAGAAGATGAATGAAAGCAGTAAGAAGAGATGCAACAATCAATTATGAATGCATTTAAACACATTATTTACAATGAAACTAAATACAATGGGTGTTGACCATATAAGTGATAACAGATACAAAGCTTTTAAGATAGAATGGATGGAGTAGATCTTGCCCCCCAAGTGAAGGTGTCAGTTCAAACCCCCCATTTGAGAGAATTCTACAAGTTAGGGTGGGGAAAAAAGCAGGAGAGAATTGATCTTCGAAACAGTAAATAAATACTGAATTGTGCATGATTTACAATTCATGGTCATGGAGTGGCATGTTAGCACATAAGCAACACATATGATTGAGGATTAATTTCAACAACCAGAAAAGAAATCACATGACACAAACTAACTTAACACTCCTCTTAGTCATTCCATACCATAATGATGTCAGAGATGCCACGAACACCTTGCCGAAGTATATCATCAGCCAAGTTAAATGCCTCTGTCACTGGAGTTGATTGAGAAACTGCAGTCAGCAACTTGTCATTAGGAATAACAATTAATGTGTCAACATTGTTTCTCAGAGCAGCAATTCCCTCCTGAGCTTGAACAGCACGTCTTCGGCCCTCAAAGGAGAATGGTGTTGTCACAATACCAACAGTCAATATTCCCATGGATTTTGCAATACTAGCAATCACTGGAGCCCCACCAGTGCCAGTTCCTCCACCCATCCCAGCCTACAGATTTATGACATCAGTGAGATATCGTAACAAAATGAAAAAGAGTAGCAATTATCAGGAAATACGGTGATCTATTTCTAAGATTTAGGAAGATCTACATGGAGATAAACAATAAAGGGAACCCTCAGTCGAATAAAGAAGATATGCAGCAATAGTTGAGGCCTGATTTAACATGAGATATAGCTATGTCCTAATGCTTTGGACTTGCAGTTATGCATTTCCTTCAACATCTATAATCTTTCCCCATCATTTCCACTTCAGAAATTTTTTTGAAGGTAGCGCCAACATTTGACTACCAGTTGGAGCTCCCATCCATTGGCATTACTATTTAACAAGACATCAGCCAGGATGAATGAGAAAGCCTTATATGAATTTCAACTTTGCAGTTCTGCAAAACAAATATCTACCTCTCGCAAGACCCCAGACCTAGTGGGTCAAATTGAAATTATTATGAAGAACTTGGGCTTTCATATTTGCAAGAAAGGCCTCTCATTTGTTGGCAGATCTAAATCAATCCAAGGAAAGGAGGTTGATGTGTTGAGGTTTGCTTTGAATGTGCAAACCAAGTGACCAAATCTATTCACAGAAAATAGGCATATACAAGCACATGCCACATTCCAACACACATATGTGTGCCTTTGATCTCAATGCTCTACTGAGCTGTGCTAAGCAAATGTATTCTTCTTTTCAAAAAGATGATAGAAAGGGAGTTCTATATCTCAGGATCTATTTGCATTCTTTTAGTTTTTTTAAGCAATTAACATATAGGAAAAGAACAAAGGCATACTGTTATGAAGACCATGTCTGCACCATAAAGTGCCTCCTCTATTGCTGCTTTACTTTCATTGGCAGCATTCATCCCTACATCTGGGTTTCCACCAGCACCCAGACCTCTAGTTAGCTCTTTGCCAACTTGCAAACGGTTCTCTGGGAGCACTGGTGACATCTTCATTGCCTGAATATCTGTGTTCACTATCCAAAAATCCACCCCGGTCAGGGAACTCTCAATCATTCTATTAACAGCGTTAGATCCACCACCCCCAACACCAATAACCTTTATTTTGGCTTCATTGTAGTTGCTCGTAAAAGAGGAATCCCCTGAGCTCTCAGTGACATTTCCTCCAGATGTTTCCTTTATCAGACTAGAGTATGTGTCATTTGCATCACTTCTGAGCATTGAAACCTCGGGGTGTAAATCTAGGAAAGAGTCCCTACTGTGATTTGGGCTGATATTGTGAGAGTTAACCGAACACCTAGTTTGTGGGATACTGAAGACATTCCTTTCATATGCAACACGTGAACCACTCTTCTTGTCAAACCTTTTGAAGATAATTGTTTTACCAATTCGGTTTTCTGTTGAAATCCTTCGTCCCACTGAAATTTGAGTACCAGATGGCGTGAAAGGTGGAGATACACAAGTCGCCATACTAGAAGGGAAAATAAAAAAAAAATCTTTATTTTATGATTCAGTAGTCGAGAAGCTTGGGATTTTATAGCCCAAGCTGCCCAAATCGAACTGTTCCGCTCCCTTCCATTCCTCCTTAACCTGATCATAAGTCATAACAAGTTAAATCATCAGGATACTCACAGAAAACACTTGTGTTACAGAAAAAGACGTGACCTTCAAAGAATTCAACTTGGATAAAGAAAACAAATCAACATTGGAAAACAAATCAAGGACCCCAAATGCCAGACTCACCCCACAATTCACTTAGAAAACAACACACTTTCAACTCCTTTTTTTTGAAATTATATACACACAAGAAATTAGCAACAAAGCACTGATAATTCATCAATGTAGCTATCATATATGCCTGGAATAATCAGGTAAGAAAAAAAAACTGCCGCATTCAGAACCCTTGAGCATTCATTACTGCATCAAATAGGAACAAAAATGAATAGCATCTGGGCAGAAGTGAATATACCTTTTAAGAAAAATAAAATTAAAACATAAAACAAACCCACAAATAGAATGACCAATCCAAGCATTATAAAAAAACGAGTGGGGAGCAAGGTAAAGTTAGTCAGTTACCTGCGAATGCTGACAATAATTAGGTATGGCAGAGGTTTTATTATGCGGCTGAGATGATAATGAGCAGAAGATGATTTTAGTACTTGAATAGAAGAGTGGAGAGGATGGCTTTTGTGTTGCTGAAGTTTTTGTCTTTTCAGTTGTCTTTGTACTGAAAAGATTTCCTTTCTCGTAAAAATCTTAGCGGTTAGCACTCCTAACTGCCTGTTGGTGGGACGGTTGCAGCTAGAGATAGAGGCTAGAGCTACCCTAGTCAGTGACTGGATTATGGGCTCACTTTCTGAGTAGTGCTTGGGCCTTATGGGCCTTATGGCTCTAGTCATGGGTGTCTGACCAGCCGTGGGGGTGTAGGACCCAACTTCTTCATCTGTTTTTAAATTTATTTGGTTTGTAAAGTTATAAAATTAATATTTTATACTGAAATATTTTGATGTGAGGACATAAAAAAACTATTTTAATATATTTTTTTATATTTTTTTTTGGATCTGACACCCTGAACACAAAAAGGGATTGGTGATTTCTTTCTATTTAAGAAAGTCAAATAAAAATTATCTTTTTTTTTCCACATGGTTATTGCTTTAAAATAAAAGAGACAAAATAATAAAAATAAAACAAACAAGTTTTTACATTAATTTTATTTAAAATTAAAAATATTTATTTAAAATATGTATCACAAATAAATTTAATTTATTTTTTAATCAAACATTTTTTTCATTGATTATTCAAATGCTAAGTTTGTAAAAACTAGAATTTGAGAGCTAGAGTACCAGGTGTGCTTCACTGCTCCAGAATATATTATATAAATATATATGTTATTTCCAATACAATACGATATAAAACATATTTATATAATTAGTACTTATCATTTTATTATTTAATATACATATGCATACTTATATATATATATATATATATATATATATATATATATTACCTATTTTATTTTTTATTGATTAACAAATAATAATAGATGATAAATACTTATTGGATATCTAAAACTCGATGAATAATTTACAAATATCTATTTTGTTACTTAATAAATAAAATATAAAAAATTACACCCCATTGCCATCCATACTCATCTGCCAAATGAGAGGTGGTTCATGAATGCAAACAATTTAATCTATGGTTGGGTTTTTTTTTAGGTCTTTTTTTTTTATTAGATCCCCAATACATCAATAAATTAGCCAATTGATTTACTTTTGGTAATCACAAAACTCATTTGATTTTGTTTTCTCATGCAAAATCATCAATTCCTCAACAAGTTTCTATTTCTTACACGAAAAGAGACATTTCTATTTTCTTTTTTTTAACCAAAACCAATAAAAGGATCTAATTGAAATTTGAATGGGGACTGAATTAAGATATCTTCTATAGAATGAGGGCCTCTTCAAGGTTCGCTCTTCAGAGAACAAAATATCAGCAAATGATTCCAAATAAAAAAACCCAACTTTATGCCTTTTGGAATCAATTCTCATTAGTAATAAAATTAAATTATTAATTAATATTTAATTTAAGTTAAGTTAATAAATAAATCAAATTTACAGTTGAAAAATAGAATTCAATTATTTCATTTTTATACGATTTTTATAAAATTATTTGGACAATATAAAAAAATAAACTAAATTGATTTTTATTCATGTAAATCAAACTTATTTACTAATTATTTTTGAATTAAATATTATAACTAAATTTATTTATAATAAAAAAATGATTTCAATAATATATATTCTCTTAAGGAAAGAGAGATATAAAAATACTTTTGAAAAGTAGTTTTAGATATAATTTTTAAAAACCAAATTTCTTTTGGAATTTAAAATGGTTTTATTTTTATGGCTGAAGTTGTTTTTTAAACTGTTTTTTATTTAAAAATATATCAAAATAATATGTTTTTATTTTTAAAAAATTATTTTTGACATCAACGAATAAAAATAATATAAAAACATTAATTTTTTTTAATTTAAAATAAAAATAAAATATTTTTTTAATATAATTTTAAAAACATTTTTAAAACAGAATTACAAAAAAAAAAGGAATAAAATCTCTTTAATTAAATCAATTTACAGTTTCAAACAGCCTAGCTCAGCATGGATTCTTCCACCTATAACAGGCTTTCTCTCTATTATCCAGGGTGGCGGATCTTCATCAAAGTTACGCCTGGAATCTACTTCTCTCTCGATTGTCTCCCTGTTAATGTCTAATCTCTTGCTGACTGTACTGTCTGGTAAGATCTTTGACGACCTTTTTACGTTTCTTAGTGCTTTTGAATTCCGGGTATCTTATTATCGAATCTCATTATTTTCAATATTTTATTTGGTTAATTAACGTTGTAGCGTTTATGTTTGAGTTTGTTTGTTTGTACCCAGATGTCAGATTTTGTGTTTTTGATGGGTTTTGTTCATTGATTTCTGTTTTTTGCCTGATTACTTGACGGTTTGCTGGATCTCTTGCAATTTTTTTATTAGCAATTCAAAAGGTTGATTATTCTTTTTTTGCTGAAATCAATGTAGTTGGTCAATACCCTGATGTTGGTTTTTTAGTTTTTCGTATTTTGTTGATGGATTTTGATTTTTCTGGGTTTCCAAAAATTTTGTCGCTTGCCTTTGTGGTTCAATGACTGAGACCTTTTTAAAGCCTGATTTTTTTTCCTCGTAATTTTTAGTCAGTGCCAATTGGTTGTTTCCATGTGTTGAGCAGCTTTTATGTTTGTGTGCTAGATCAAACTTTGCTGTTACTGAGGAAGAAGCTTGCACAGGATCCAAATATTGTTGAAGGGTTTATTAGTTAGTGTGTTATAAAATGAGCTGCATCAATTTTTCTGATATGTTTCGTGGGAATTCCTAGTTGAGGATTTGAAACTCCAGGTATTTGTTTTTAATGGAACATCTTCCAGTTGAAGTTATTGGGAACATTCTGTCACGGCTAGGAGGTGCTCGAGATGTGGTGATAGCGTCTGCAACATGTCGGAAGTGGCGAGAAGCTTGGCGCAAACACCTTCACACTCTTTCATTTAATTCCAATGATTGGCATGTTTATCATGATCTCACAACTAGCCAGCTAGAGATACTGATAACGCAGACAATATTTCAAACCACTGGGTTACAAGGCTTGTTGATTTTGATGGATGGCGTTGACAAGTTCTCTGCCTCAACAGTTATTGCTTGGCTCATGTACACCAGGGAAACCTTGCGCCGATTGATTTATAATGTTCGGACTACTCCAAATGTTAATATTCTTGAGATTTGTGGCAGGCAGAAGATGGAAATGTTGGAACTGTCCCACAACTCAATAACAGGGGTTGAGCCCAACTTTCAGAGATTCCCTTGTTTAAAATCCCTTTCTTTGAGTGATGTCAGTATCTCAGCATTGGATCTCAATCTTTTGCTCACTGCTTGCCCAAAGATTGAGACCTTGGAACTTATCAACCCAGAGATTGCAATGTCTGATGCACAGGTGACTGTCGAACTGAGCATTCCAACATTAAGGAGAGTTTATGTTGAAGCAATCAGTATGGACAAGTTTATCTTGGAGGCAGATAGCATTGAATGCTTGCACTTGAAGGATTGTGCTCTTGAGCTATTTGAACTAATTGGAAAGGGTACTTTGAAGCATTTCAAAATTGATGATGTAAGTGTTATTCATCTTGATATTGGTGACACTGTTGATAATCTTGAGATCATAGATGTCAGCAACTTCACTATTATATGGCCAAAGTTCTACCAAATGATCTCCAAATCATCAAAGCTGACAAAACTTCGTCTCTGGGATGTGGTCTTCGATGATGAGGATGAGATTGTGGATTTAGAAACTATTGCTGTTTGTTTCCCGCAACTCAGCCATCTTGCATTAAGTTATGACTTGAGAGATGGAGTGGTTAACTATGGTCTGCAAGGGTCTTCCCACTTGGAAAATGTCATTGTGTTGGAGCTCGGATGGACTATAATTAATGATCTCTTCTCTCATTGGGTTGAAGGGCTGCTAAAACTTTGTCCAAATCTCAGGAAGTTGGTAATTCACGGTGTTGTTTCAGAGGCCAAAAGCCATGAAGAATGCCAAATGTTGGCCAATTTTACATCATCCATAGTTCAGCTCATGAGAAAATACATGCATGTAGATGTGCAGTTCGATTATGAATAGATATCTCGTTATTATTTTTGGCTAGTATTCAAGTTTTGCCTCGAAAATGAGTTGTATACAAACATGTTCTGGTTAAAATTTACCGCTTTTCAGAACCTGAGCATCCCTTTTTATGTCCTGTAAATGATCTCTGAATTCTTCCTTTGTCACGGAAAATTACTCGCTTTTACAACAGAAACGTGTTTTCTTTACACTTTGTTGTCATTTTACTCAGTTGCTGTAGAAAAGCTTTTCTACTGTCAGGTTGAAAAGTTTGCTATCCCTCTCCCCCTCTCAGATACCCGCACAGATACATTGTCCAGCTTGGTTTTCTTTGACCTATGGTTTCCCCCATCCCTTTGTAAGTTGTATTTTAACTGGATTTCCTGTCCTTTGACGGAGTATTATTGATGTTTATGTTTTTATGTTTGGGAAATATGGAAATGATAGTAATATGGTAAGTGTAACAAGGATTACAGATTTTTCTCAATGAAAAATGCAAGGTGTCAGTGATGTCTGATACTGACATAAATACAAATTTGAAACAGAATGATTTATCGATGCATGGCTCTGTTAAAACACCAAGTGACTTTCTTGCCAGGGAAAGCCAGTGATGCATGTTTAAATTATGATCAGTAGAGTTTCTAAACAGACATAATTTTTTACAAGTTAAATAAATGACTAAATGAGGCATCAGATGGAAGTTTAGGGTATATGTTTTTCCTAAGGTTTCTATTTGACTTTTGCTACCTCAAATGATAAAATCCGTGTCCATGTGTTATTTCTCAATAGCCTGTTCCTCCCTAGTTCTTGAAATTGTAGTCTCCAATTATTGTACTAGAACAAGCTTTCGTTGATTTGTTTTCTTTCAATGGGTTTGCTGTTGCTGTGCTGAACAGGTCATTGGAACCATGATCGCATTATTCATTCTACTGCTTAAGTTGCGTGTCTGTGATGTGTGAAATCATTTTTCCTCTCTTTGACCAGTCAGCAAATTTGCCATCGCATAATTTAACAGCACCTGCCTGCTTCTGCTCATGTGTACAATGGTGTCTGAACTGTTTTCAAGGATATCGACCTGTATGATCTGGTTGAAGTCTAGATGCCTCTTTCAGCCAATGGAATAGGGAGATGTGAAAAAAGGACATGTACTAACGTAGATATCAAGTAATCCCACAGCATTAGGTCTTAGAGATTAATCCCTTGGAATTTCTGAGCAATGCTGGATTTGGATGGAAAGTATTGTTCACAGACACTTACTGTTTTGTTAGATTCCATGGAAACTATTTAATCGCTGCAGGCTAGCAAGACGTAAGGCTCGTTTTGTTGTCAATTAGAATAAGAGAGAACAGCTTTAGAGGGACGCAACCATTATGAACGAAAGTATTGAAACTGTGGTTTGATTCTTGGAAACTATTTAATTGCCACACACTAGCAAGACTTTGCAATCAAATCGCATAGGTTAAGGGAGGGTGCAAAAAATAGAGGTTGAAACGGACTCAACAGGATCTAGGTCGACAGGTCACCGAGTTGACCTGCCATGCTAGGCCCGCTTTTATTACCGTTCAAAATACCGTTTTCTTAGGTTTCCTTGAGTTATATAAAGGAGAAGGGAACACCTGTGCTTTCTGAATTGCTGTTCTTAGATTCTTCCTAGTCAGGAATCACCAGGGAAGAAGGCCAGATCTTGTCTGAAATTCTTGCAGTAATCTGTTTGGACTATGTCCATAAATGCAAGGCCATACCATCCTAAGAATTAAGAAGCTATATGCAAGTAGAGCCCTGTATGTCCAAAACTTTGAGGTCTGAGGATCATGATGCTGATACTGTTAAGAGGGGTGAGAATCTTTGATATGAAAGATCACTTTCAATCTACTTCTCCAAGGAGAACACTATTTTTTTTGTCTGTCTTGGGATAATTCAGTGGTAGGGTACGATCGATTCCATGTCAAGAAATCAAGGTCATCCAGTGAGGTTGCTCTTAATGTTTTACCGCTCTTTAAGATGGTCACGCCTGTAACAATTTGGAGCCCCCGCCGTCACCTGTGGAGGTTATTTTTTATTATCAACGTGCATTTCCTATTTTCCTCTGTACGGTATTTGAATAGGTTGCAGTGCTGGAAGGGAAGATCCCTCGTAAGTACCAGATTTTTCATTACACGTGATGTTCTTTTTTTCTGTAAAGAAAGTCGATAAATGTAAGATGAAGTAGAACTCGTACAAATGTTCTGATTTCAAGGAATTTAAGCTTGTTTAGTTGTTTATTATTGGAGGTGGAAACTGTGTTGCCTACTCTTTTGTTAGAGAATATTGTTAATTTTCCTGTACCAGACCATGATATAAACCTTTGCTGTGTGCATGAACTTCTTTTCAGAATCAAAATGGGCAGCGGCCCAGCACCTACTACTTGTAGTAGCTGGCTTTGGCAAATATTCCACCAATTCTAACTACCAAATGAGTGTTCAAGTTTCAATAATGTATCTACTTCAAACCAGCAGCCGATATCAGGAGCTGTTGCAGCATCTCATAAATTATTGGTAGCCAATTTGGAGGATGTCGGCATCGAGATTGCCAGAATCTGAGAGGATACTCTCAAGTTAGAGAGAAGTTTATAAACTTTGTGCACTGTTTTGGATTTAGTGATGAAGTCTATATATTATGTAGTCGAGGAGACCATCAAAGCTGTTTAGGTTGCTTCAATAGTATGTTCGGGATGCAAATTTTACTTACAGAGAGAAGGCATCAAAGCAACTGAAACGATTATTTCTATAATCTTTCTCACAGGCCATGCAGGGGAGAGTGAACTGAACAGGTACTGTTGTGGATACCACTGATAATGCTGGGAAATTTCTATGGTAAAGAGTATTCTCGAATTAGCCGCAGAGTGTCCTTAGCGTAAGTATAATTAATAATGATTTCCCATTATGACTCTGACCTTGTTCAACCATTGTTTAAGATAAAGGTTAAGAACTTGGCTATAGATTGCTTCTATTCATAGAATTTTCAGCTAAGTTCCTGTCTCGATTGATTGATGAGAAACCGTGGGAGATAAACTTGTAGGCCTAGCTCACGCAACTCTAATAATGATATAAAACTAGAAAAAAGATACAAGTGGGATAATCGAAGTCAATACTTTATATGTAGAAGCAATATCAATGAATCAATCAATATACATAAATATGTTTTAGTTCATGCTTAAGTGACAAGCAATGGCTTAATTAGTTAACTAAAATCTTAAATATACATGGATTTGATCTACACCAATAACCTGATCTCTACAAGCATAGAAACAAAGGAGCTTATAAAAAGAAGTACGACCTGAGGGAATGCAAGATTCATGGAATCTATAGTCTAAAAGAGTCTGAAAATCTTCCATATGAAGAACATGTTGTGAGGTTTATTGGGAACAAAGTTGGATATAGTATGTAGACTTTGAACGCATGTTTTTACCTAATCCATGAATCCTACCTCTAAGTCTGAGCCAACCCCTTTTTTAGGCCAATCATTGGGATCGTGAAGGAATAATCGGTGTAAGGGCATACACCTCCAAAAGTAGCAGATGGGAACAATATAAAATATTTGTTTCTACCTATTTTGATGAAAGATCATGGGTCCAATACCCCTCTGGACACAGACACAGACACAGACACAGACACATCCTCCTAACACGTATCATCAATAATGCTTGCCATGGCTATCTCTTATCAAACCCTTGAGCATTGTTTATGCAGCTTTATAATCTGTTAATTGACTCGTTGCTTTTCTTTTTTGGCCAGACCATAACAAAAGGGTAGTTTTTCAGGGTTGCTCAAAAGAAAAAAATAAAGTTTCAAGGCATTGACAGCACGGAAAACCTTACCTAATGAAGGGATTAAGACCCTGATGAGAAGATAAAGATGGATTTCGCAATGACCCTGTTACTCTGAGACCTCTTCTATTTAAGGAAAGGAATCTTCATGTGGCATGGTTTTAGGTGATGACAGGGATTGGATGTTGACCTGTCAACAAAGGAGATAATACCAAACAAATCCATCTCAGGAACCTGGATTAATGTATTGCAAGAGGGGTTTTGTTTTGGGATCATTATTCTAATGTTTTGGTTGAAATGGTGTAACAACACTCCGAGATAAATCGAATTAGTCTTGCAAAAATAATAAAAATTTAATCCCCCCCTTGCAAACCTGCCCCCTTGAGGTGTCAAAAGGAAACTCAATCCCCTTGTAGGCCAGCAAACGATAATACAGGGAAAAAACCCTTTTAAAGATTTCTCTTACTACTATTTTGTGAAAGAAAGAACCTTGTCTCATCCTCCATGATATTCGATGTTGAATTTACTGCTAAATAAATAAATCTTTGAATTTTTTTCCTGCTGCGAAGTACTTGAATCCTTGAAGAGTCTCGTAAAAAGGACCAATGGGAAAGCACAGGCGGTAAGAAGAGAGAGATGAGTGGAGTAGGAGTCATTTAGTGATTCTAGTGGGTTCCTGCTGAAGACCCCACCTCCTCCTCTTCTGGTTTTGTTTAATTATTTATTTGATCATTGAATTTTGTTACTGTTTTTTAATGTGTTTATTTTTTGGAAAAAACCCTCCACGCTACCCAGAGGGCTCGAGACAGCTCTTGCTTGTAAGGACAGGAGTTTTGGTTTACTACATGAGGGGATGAGCTTCAACTTTCAAAACCCTGCTTGTTGATAGAACTAAAGCAAACTCCAGAAAGAAAAGAAGAGAAGGGCGAACAGGAAAACAAACTAATCAAATTAGGTTAGTTCTCTTCACATAGAAGGAGAGAAGGAGACAAAGAAAGCAAGAGATAGAGACAGCCATGAAAGGTGGAAAGAGATTTATGAAGAAAAAGACTTTGTCCCTCGTTGTAGAAACTTAGATATACACTTTGACAAGAAAGCTAGCTTTGATTTCCAGTAGCGTTCTTCTTCAAGCACAACTTGATTTCCAGCTCTAAATTCAATACCAAACTGAGGTAAACAGAGTTTGTGTATTTGAATCTGTTTTGACAATAGTTTACTTACTGTCCATTTCCTCTGTTTCTTACCACTCCCGTTTGTTGTTGTGTGATTCACATCATCTTTTATTAATTTTTGATGGCCAGTTAATTCTTGTTGGAGAAAGATAGGATGAGAAGAATTGTCTAAAAAAGAGAGAGCTTGCATGGCTAGCCACAGAATTGGAGAGACTGGTTTGTCAGACTCAGGCCCCTCTAATCAGCATCTCCCTTACGCACTTCTCCATGGAATCAACGCCCCATCAACCAGTTTCATGTATGTCACTTACCAGCTTTCAAATTTCTTACAATTCTTTCGTTTATTCAAGTATGGCTGACATGGGATGGATGTATTTTTGTCGATAGTAATCAAGAAGGATCTGCTTTTGATTTTGGAGAGCTAGAGGAAGCAATTGTGCTGCAAGGAGTTACGATTAGGAATGATGAAGCTAAAGCACGTATGCTACAACCCTTTTCCTCTCTTCTGCTATCATTTCTCCTTTTCTGACGTTAGATAAGTATAACCAACTCTACAAAAAGCACAGAGAGGTTTGAATATGTCTAATCTAAAGAGAAGGACAGCACAGGGGAGGTTTCCATTTCCAATACAGTAATCATTCTGAGGCTAGAGAAATCAATGGTGTAAGGCTACAAACATAGTAACCTGACCCCCTTGGCATGATTTACTGACTTTGTCTACATATAACTGCAGAAAAGATGGGGATTAGGTGGCAAAGAAAATAATATTAAAATCTTTATCGTCTTTATTTTGAGGTGATCTGATCTTCTGAGATTTTGCTTTTGTTGATTCTTGCAGCTTTATTTACAGTAACAGGCAGACCTGCAGCTACACTGGAAATGTTTCCTTCATGGCCAATTAGATTCCAGGAAACCCCAAGAGGAGTACTTTCCTAACTTCCTTTCTACATCTTTGACCATGTATTTTGTTTTTTGATATCAGTAATAGATAAAAACAAGAGCTTTTGAAAGCTAAAGCAAAGCAAATCTCTCCCACTTTTTTCATATCAACAAATTTTCCTGGAAGTCATTCTTGTACTCAAATTGAAAAGTTTTGAACTTTCTTTATGGTTCTTGAGTGCTTTCCCATTTCCAGAATTTAGCTCATTTTTTTTAATGATTCTTCATTCTTGACCACCCTTTTGAATAATTCTTGTGGGGTTTGCCTTCTGTTTTGGTTTAAATTAAACGTTCAGGGAAGTTCAAAGTCGGGAGGAGAGAGTACTGACTCAGGATCAGCTATAAACACTCTTTCAAGCAAAGCTGAAGCCCATCTGGAACCAGAATCCCCCATCAGTAAAAAAGTTTCTTCTTCGGATCATTACAATCAGGCTTTTGATCAGAAGCATCTACAGTTTCAAGAAAAGCAACAAGTAGATATGGCTAATGATACATCAAGAACAGGGGGACCCTCTCAACAGAATCAACCCCCTGCCAAATCTCCCCAAGAAAAGGTTCTTAACACAACTGGTTTGCTTAATAATTTGTCCCTTACCTCTCTCCCTCCGTCCCCCCTCCCCTCTATTTCTCTCCCAAATCCCAAAACTCGGGAAAAAGTCTGTATCTTTATTGCCCCCCCTCTCCAGATCTTCAATATGAAAAAACACAGATCCCAACTACTCACATAAAATCAAAGAGGCCAGAGCCTTCCCTGATTCCTGAACGATTTTCTGTTCAAATGTCTGACATGAAATAAGAGGGAGAGAGACAAAGAGAGAGAGAGAGGAGACTTGTGAATAAAAAACACAAGGTCAAAATGGAAATCTTTACACTGCCTCTTCTTTTTCCTTGTACAATAACAATGACCCACTTCACTCAATCCCCATAACTATCACTTAAGCCTTTTGTCTTTACTTTTTAGCCTTAAAAATCAGCTTTGAAATCAGGAAAACACCCTCCACAAAATGGAAGATAATGGTGATTTTTGCCACCCAGACCTTGTTCTTGACTACCAATTTCTAGAACAAGACTTGCATGAAAATGATCATCAACCAGAATATCTTCCCTGGGATTCCGTGAGAGATCTCTTTTATCATTTTATCTTAAAAATATGCTACATTTTAGACGACATGCATAAATTTTCTTTTCTCTCTCGGGTTGATCACTTCTTAGCTTGTTTGTGGGGGTGTTAGAACAATGTTTTATATGTGTTTTATGTCATGTTGCAGAGAAAAGGTTCAACATCAGAGAAACAGCTTGATGCTAAGGTATTTTTCTTCTTCTTTTGTTTACCACCTTAACAATGTTCAGAGTTCAAATTCCTTGCTTCTGGTTCCAGACATTGAGACGTTTAGCTCAAAACAGAGAAGCTGCGAAGAAGAGTCGACTGAGGAAAAAGGCGAGGGTCATTTTCCCTTTCCAACTACTTGGAGACTTCAATTAATGTAAAAAAAATTCATTAATGTTGTCTTTATGTTGTGTCCCAAAACAGGCATATGTCCAGCAGCTAGAGACTAGTAGAATAAAACTTACTCAGCTAGAACAAGATCTTCAGCGTGCAAGACAGCAGGTCCTTAACTTTTGTACAAATTTATACAACATTTCAGCAATCAATGCCGATTTCACTAACTTTTCAATATATATATATATATATATATATATATATATATATATAATTTCTGGGTTGCTTTGTAGGGGCTGTTCTTGGGTGGCTGTGGTGGTGCTGGTGGCAATATCAGCTCTGGTGAGTTCTCTTGATTTTTTCATTGTAAGTAGCAAAAGGGCCAATAAATTTACAAAAGAAAAGGGAAATAAGAGGAAAAGACAGCAACTTTTATCTACTTTTCTCTATTTTGTAAAATCCTCTAGTGACTCTCGAGGGGAATGTGTGACGTCATAGTGGTGTTCTTGATCTCAACCCTAACTTTGATTAGGTATACTAATTTATTTCAAAGAATAAAATTCATATAGAGTATACTCTTCTGTTTCAGTCCTTTTGGAAAAAAAACAAAAATCTATAATATATTGTTGCCAAGAAGACACGTCCTGGTTTTCAATTGGCGGTGGGGTTTCACCCTCTGTTAAAATTATCTTGACTTAGCTTTCTCCGTGACAAAATTTAGAAACTTTCTCAGGTCTTAGTAGACATCTTTTTTTTTTTTTGACAGATTTCCTTAATTTGAAAAAAGCTTTCTCAGAATTCTTTGAATCCAAATAGTCTCACCCACCCACAAAGTCACAATAATGATAGGAGTATTGCAGGACTTTTTGCAGGCACAAAGCTACTCTCTTTGGCATGGACTCAATCACCCTTTTCCTCTTTTACGCAAAAATAACATTTGTTTTAGTTAAAGACGACTAAAAAGAGATGCAGCACAATCTTTACAAAAAAAAAATGCAGTTTATTTTCAATAGTATATACGTCTCATTGGTCCACCATGTGATTAACCATGGATTAAAAGTGCAAATGGGTCATGTCATTACAACCCTAACGTAACCCTAAACCATTAATTTTCCTTTATTGTTGTCGTGGTTGTTGTTACAGGAGCTGCAATATTTGACATGGAGTACGCAAGATGGCTAGAAGACGACCACCGGAACATGTCGGAGCTCCGGACAGGATTGCAAGCACATTTATCGGACGGTGACCTGAGGGCTATAGTAGATGGGTATATCTCACATTACGATGACGTTTTCCGGCTCAGGGCAGTGGCTGCAAAATCTGATGTCTTTCACCTGATCACTGGAATGTGGTCCACCCCAGCCGAACGTTGCTTCCTGTGGATGGGTGGTTTTAGGCCCTCGGAACTCATCAAGGTTTGGAATTCCTTAAGCATTCAAATTACGCTACAGCACGTAATTGCTTGCCTTCTACTCTAGATATTGCTGCATGCCATCATAGTGGTCAGCATAGTAAATCTATCGTGCACAGGATTTGTGTAGTATAAAAGGGTTATTCTGGTCATTTAAGGAAAAAGAGAGGCAGCACCGTGAGAGATGGTGTGGGCGAGGAGATGAAATGTTCCCTTGTAAAGGGCACACCATCGTCCATTTAAAAGAAAGAGATAGCGAAAGTGTCCTGAAGGAGGGCCCTTTCCTTGGCACAAAAAGAAAATGTCAATTTAAAATATCCTTTTTCTCACCAGTAAGTCATAGACAGGAAACTTTTGGCCCTAAAAGAGTAACTCGCACGTACAAAAAGTAATGTTGAATGACTACAGTATCCCTATCAGATATTCTAACAAAAACAATCGTCTTCTGTTTTAAGCAGATGTTAATATCCCAGCTAGACCCTTTGACGGAACAGCAAGTCATGGGAATTTACAGCCTGCAACAATCTTCACAGCAAGCAGAAGAGGCTCTCTCCCAGGGCCTGGAACAGCTCCAGCAGTCTCTGGTTGACACCATTGCTGGCGGACCGGTCATCGGTGGAATGCAGCAGATGGCGGTGGCGTTAAGCAAGCTTGCCAATCTTGAAGGGTTCGTTCGCCAGGTAAACAGTATATCATTAACCTTGATTACTCGATTAATTAAGCAGCATTTTATTAATTAGCATCTCATTATTAGAAGCCAACTATCTATTTAATTAGAGGAAAGATATATCATTATTTAAGAGAGACAAAATCCACAGTAACAGGAGAGGGACATGTGAGGTGAATCCAAAAAGACCACTTTCAGTTATGTCAGAATTAGAAAATGGTCTGTACTTCGTTTGCAAGCAAAGTTTAGTGCTTTCTGACAATGATATAGAAAAGCTGCTCTCGAGTCTTGGAGGTTGAAATAAAGCCTTAGGTGACAAACTAGGATCTCTATCCCACTAAATTTCATGAAACTCGACGATGCACCTTACTTAATATACATTTCAGGTGATAAAACATACATAAATCATAGCAGAGTTTTTTCTTTAGAACGTTGCCAGCCCTCCTCCACCATCTTCTACCTATATTAGCCTATATCTGGCCAGCTCTCATTTGGTTTAGTGAGATAATTAAGATTAGGGGTTGATTTTATATATATATATAATATCATGTGCGTGATCCCAACATAGAAAGGTCAGGCAAGGAAACTTAGTAGCTGTGAAATATTAGCAGGACTAGTAGCTCTAATGTTCCCATGTAGTACTCGTCTATAAATATATTCCATCATATTCAGCTTGTTTTGCGCCGCCATTTCTACCTGAAACCTGAAGGGTAAGGGTCCCGGAGCTTACGCTTCTTCAGAGATAAAACTTGATTTAGCAATTTTTATCGACTTATTTAACCAAGAAATATATTTAAGTGTATATATAATTATATCACACACACACACACACACACAAATGTTGAGTTCAAGTATTTAATTTAATTCAATTCAGTCAAGAAGATATGAGACAGTCATGCCCGATGCATTTAACATGGATTTCTCCATCCTATAAATTAAGATCGGCGTTCCATGGCGTGGAGGATTATTTACAAAATTAATATACCTTGAAACATCTATTGATTGTCGTGTCTCAAGATTTTGGTCAACGTGTAAATGATATAATTAACATTATTCTATACATCGAAATTGATCATTGCCACTGCTTTTTTTGCCACGCGTAGGGTGGAAGGCACCTTGACTTGCACTATCACTTATTTTAGTTTTATTATTATTAATCATTTTGAGAAGAATAAATGTTTATATTTTTCAGCTAAGAGGTCCATTTTCACAACGTTGATTGCTAGGGTTTAATTTGATGATGTTTCTTCATCTAATATAACGTTGCTATCAATAGGGTGGCTAGAAAATGATGTTTGTTGAAATAAAAACCCTACCTGAACCTATCAGCGACATTAAACTAATCTAGAAACTCTTTAATTATTAATCAACTAACAATTAAGTAAGTACCTTGTCTATTTATTAATTTTATTATGATTTGAATGATCCAAATCTATGTTCATGAATCTCAACGTCTACTTTATTTGTTCTTCACATCAGCACATAGTTGTTTGCCCCCTTACTCTTTCCTCACGGAACTACATCTTTTTTTGGCACTGTACAGGCTGATAACTTGAGACAGCAAACCCTTCACCAGCTCCGTCGAATATTGACTGTAAGACAGGCAGCACGGTGTTTTCTGGTGATCGGAGAATATTATGGGAGATTACGGGCACTTAGTTCCCTCTGGGCATCTCGTCCTCGAGAGTAAGTGTTTACCAAGAGAAATTAATAACTAGTCCCTGAACTTCAATTTTATGAGGGTGGTGTCCAGTATTGGCTGCAGTGGAGGTCGTTTCTAAGTATTGATGATTGCAATGGATCGAGGTTTCTAATGGCAAAATCATATTCTATAAGATTTCTTTCACCATCCTTATTTTTTGCTGACACGTCAGTGCATAAACTTTTTCCTTTCCTATGATCACTTTTTGTTATATAGTTATTTATAAATATTTTTAATAACATATAATACATGTTAATCCATGCATGGTGTTTAATTTAATTGCTCGATCGACTTTTTGGAATTTTTGTTTTGACAGGGCAATGATCAGTGAAGACAACTCATGCCAAACCACAACTGATCTACTAATGGTTCAACCTTCACAAAATCATAATTTCTCCAACTTTTAATTAAAAAAGAAAAGTGACATATACAAAAGGAGCCAGATCATGACAGCTGCTGCCTCGGCGATTGACTTCGCCCGCATCGTGGCAAATGCTAATTAAGGGGCTGTTAGAATTCGGATTTAGTACTTAATTTAGTGAAGCTAGGATTTCTTTTTTTTGCCTTCTTCATTATCTTGATGTTATTATTCACGATGTTATCCTGTAAATGTAAATCAATTTTATATGCACGCGGAGGCTTCCCACTTGCTTAAAGAAGAGAGACACGTGTTATCTTCTAATGATTCTTGAATCATGCAAAAGGGTACTGGAACACGATGGCATCAAGAGAAGTTGAGAGAGAGAGGGGGGGGGGGGGGGGGGGGGGACGGTTGGAACTCATTTATGTGAAGTGGCTGTGAAGAAGAAGCCATGGATTATTGTAATCTATAGAAGACAAGGGAGGAGGAATATATATATATATAATTAAGGGGATCGAAGAGATAGATATTGAAGGGCTAGATGCCTTGTCTTTTCTCGAAAGGTTTTATTACAAAATTTATAGTGCGGGAGAGAGAGATGCTGGTTTACAGCAGCGCTTCATTTATTAATTTGAAGTGGTTATGGCAATATAATCAGTTAATATAAAAAAAAAGTATTTATTTATTTATTTATTCATCATGATAATGCAAGAAAAGGATTGTGTGTGAGAGAGATCTATATATATATATAGATGTTGCTCTGACCTAACAAATTAATTATCACGGAGGAAGGAGCCAAAAACAATATATATATATACGGAGGAGCAGCTTGCATGAATGGTACTGGCCGTCCAGCAACAGCTCGATCCAGCTTTTATATATGAGAAGCTCGATCGGACCTTGATCAATTCATTCAGACTTAATTATATTCCATCCTCAATAACCTGCATGCACATATAGTATAGTTCGTACGCACACAGCTTTAAGAAGAAGATGATATGATACTTCTTGATCGATTTCTTGCGACATTTTTTATGTAAATGGTATCGATCGACAGTTACCGGCCGGCATCCATATATATTTTCCTGGAATCGAAAAGAACTCGGATCCATCCTCACCTGCGTACGCTACCTAGCTATAGCTAGCTGCTGCGCGCATGTAAATATTTACCAATTACTCTCTGAAATAGATGGGATCGATGCTCAAACGTACAATAATAATATAATTAAATATAGCTTTTCAACTCTTACTTGTATATAATAGAATTTATTTAGTGGCAGTAGCGGTACGTACAAGAGAAAGTGTGCTGAGAAGATGAATATATTTACATGTATGTATGTACTGGGAGAATGCATGCATGCATGCTGCGTGTTTTACGTGTACATTTCACTCATAGTTAAGCTCATGCAGCTCAAATTTACTTACTCACTCCATATCTACCTTCACCTTTCAATTAAATCATGCAAGAATTCATCCAATAGTTAATCAATCAATCAATTTAATGAGTTCAAAGATAGCTTATATAACTCAGAAAAACATTACATAACTTTTAAATAAACTCCAAGACAATAATGCTATAATGAGACGATATCATATTTCATTGATTTTAGTCACCTTGTGATCTAGATCATGGACTTTAACGAGTTTACTAATTTTATTTTTTTTTAAAATTATTCTTATTTAATTTTATGATCAAAATACATGCTTGCAAATTTGAGGATCAACCCTAAAAAATATTTTATTTAAGATCATGATAACCCTATAGAAAATAGACAAAATAAACTATGAACTCCATTTCCTAGCTAATCCAACATTGAATAAAAGTGGAATAAAAAAAATCAACGACAAGAAAAACATCATATTTCACTGTTAAACCCACCAAACTTGTGAATCAGGTAACTTGGATCAGCTTGCTAAACCCACATGGTAACAGAAATTGACGATCATAAAATCGACCGTCAAACTATATAAAGTGAAACAAAATAAATTATGAAACTCAATTCTCAATCAACCCAATATCAAAGATGAAATTGACAAAATAAATAAATATATAAAAGTTTAATTCTCCAAATCCGCAAATAGACTTATGGACTTTATAAAATTTAATAACATGTTTTTTTTCCAAACCTATTTTTTTAATTATATAATACAAAGAAAAATAGATGATCACATAATCAAGTGCAATTAGAAAAAAAATAAAAATATAGTAAACCAACAAACCAGGGTTACTTCGTCAAACTCTCGTAAACCTGATCATTAACTCCACAAAATTTAATAATAAAGTTCTTTTTCAAATCATTTTTTTTATCTAACTAAATAGTTTTAAAAGTAGACCATGTTGCGATGTTAAGATATTTTTTATATATCAACTTCATATTGAGATATTTTTTTGATATCACAATAATTATATAAAATCTAAGTTAAAATAATTTTTCAACTCAAAATCCCAATAAATACATAATATAAGGAGAAAAATTAAAAAAAAATCAATAACTAAATTAAAAAAAAAAAAACATTATGGATTACTATTGTAATCTATATTGCTAATGAGTATGGGGAAACAAATATCTTTCGATTACTAACCTGATCCTGAGATTTTATTTATATCGCGATAACAATATAAAAATTAAATTATAAGCTTTAAATCTCGATAAACACATAATATAAGAATTAAATAAAAAAACATCAGTCAAATTGGAAATAGTTTGAACACTTTATAATCTTAATATGTGTGTGTGTATTGCCACAGCCAGCCTCCACCAGCAAGTGAAGGAAGATGGATGTCTGTAATTAAGTCCCTCATCGGGACACATTGGATCAAAATTAGGTCACGAATTAAAAATGTTTCTTAATTATTAGGGTTTGGGTAGTCGTCAGCGTGGCTTTATAAAATCCTTTTAAGTGCATAGGATACTTGCAAGCCGAATACTTTTTTTCTTTCTGTACTGTAGAAATGCCATTGCCAATCACCCTTTTCTTAGATTAGGTTTTGATTTAATTATCCAAGAGTAAAGCTGCTGCTTTCATCCCTACTTTTTGTCAAAAGAAAAGGGAGGGTTAATCAGCTCTTCATGAAGCTATGCTTTAGCGATAGGGTCTAGAAGCGATAGGGTCTAGATCTCTCTCTCTCTCTCTCTCTCTCTCTCTCTCTCTCTCTCTCTCTCTCTATATATATATATATATATATATATATATATATATATATATATATATATATATATCTGTGTGTGTGTGTGTGTTGAAATTGATTTGGGATTAGTATCTCCCATTTCATGATCAATCACTTGCAAATTATGATTTCAAATTAAAGAATGATACTGTAAGCTTGAGTGTGCAAGAATCAAATGGTAAAACAGAGAAATCAAATTGTTTACAAAACAGATTGAATGAATTCATTTCCAAGAACTGGTACAAGACGATATCATATCATTTTTTTTTATAAGAAAAGCTTGTTTGACATTGACTAGCATGATTGCTTCATCTCACCCAATCATTCATAAAAGAAATGGGTAGGGGCCAATGATTGTTAACCAAATCCAATTCTTGCCTGCCATTTTTTTAATTAGTCTCTCTTCATCGTGTGTGTGCTTGTACACACACACACACATGTTTGTGGTCAACCATTTATTTATCAGAAAATTGTACCCTTCATCATTGTCCTTTCATAGCAAATAAGTGAGGGATCAAAATTGTTAGTTCCTCATACGAAAGGTGTGGAATGATTTTATTCCCACCGACCATCCACAAAAGAGATGTATCACTGCTAGGAAAACATAACAAAAACTGTATTTAAAAAAAATGCAGCACAGCAACAAAATGTCAAGATTAAAAACCCTGACTATGCTTTGATGCGTAGCTGCGGAGACACATGTCTGGAAAGTAGTGGTTATCAGAAAAACCTATATGGATGCAAGGTCTCAAGATACTATGGCAGAAGGTGAGGAAAATTCACTGTAAAGAAGAGTACTTTGCAACATCATCATGATCTTGGAATTATTTCCCCTCTCTGAAACAGTGCTCTCATGACCAAAATTAGTCCGTAGAGCAGAAGTGAAATAATTCTCAGGAGAATTGAGTGTAACCGGTGAGAAAAAGGGTTAATCCACTTGTATATCACTTCTACTTATCAATTAGCATTCGATGTCTAGAGGGAATTCCTGTTAAATATTGATCTGGTGCATGGATGCTTCATTCATGTCTAACAAGGTGGAAGAGTAGTAGGAGAAAAAAGTCCCTCTGGTGATCAGAACGGAAACTATGAATGAAAACGGAAATTATATGCAGATGCATTTCAATATAAGGAAATTGATTAAGGAAGAAACGAGGGAAAAGAAAAAAAAAAAAAAGACATGCTGAACCACACCTATATATTCCAATTCTGAAGGAGACATGGATATTTTTGGACTCGAAGCAGGTTCCTTGATTTATACAATCAGTATACTTTGTTACAGATCATATACAGAAGAATCAATCTTTTGCTTACCTCAACCAAGCTGGTTAGATTTGATCTCAAAAATGGTTTTTATGTTCCAACACCAGCATGAAGCGCAACTCTCTCTACATAAGCATGCTCAACTCCATAAGGTCATCCATTGGTATTTCAAGACCTATGGAATCATGGCCTTGCAATCCATCCTCATCAATATTCAACCAAGAGCCAAGATCATGAGGCCCACCAAGGTCAGTAGATGCCCCTAGATCAGTTGCATCAAACTCATTTAATTGTGAAATCGGAAAATCACTGGGTTCATCAACTTCTTTAGGGGTGTCCTGAGGAATGTTGCCAAGAGACATTGATCTCGGTGGCGGTCGCTCTATTTTATTGCTAGCATTAACTACTGAATGATTAGATCCACGAGGTCTGTTTCCTGAATTCAATAAATGAGTACTCTTTTGGTTGGCCTTTGACTTTGTTCTGCGCTCACCTTTGACTCCATCCAATGATGAGTGACTGGCTCCAGAAACAGAATTACTTCTTGAATTATCCTTGCTTTGTTCTCTATCTCTATCGTTTCTCCTACCTTTTACTCCACCAAGAACTGTAGTGACCCTTGATGAAGCGCTGCCAATAACATCATCTATAAGCACTTCCTTCTTCTTACTTCTTTCAAAGTTATCACTATGCGAGTCGTATCTCTCAAAAGTGCTAGAAACAACACCTAGTGGTAAGATATGGAAACACAGAGAATCATATGCTGCTGTTGGAACATAAAAGCAACTTAAAAATTGCAAAAAAATAGACAAAATTGTCTTAGTATACTATTAATGTTCTGAGACTTCCCAAGAAAGTCTGAGAATCTTGAGAAATGCATATAGCCATTCTAAAGTCTATTATAAGAGATGATGAATGAGCATCATTAAAGAAATGAAAAGATTTTACTTGAAATACCTAATCCTCTGGCTTCAGCATGAATGTTAGAGACTTCATTGCGTGTGTTCCTTGCAGTTCCTGAGCCCACACAACCCACAGATTTGGTGTTGTTGCATCTAGGAGCAGAGAAGATGACCTGCTGCAGTGCAGGCTCGTTGAAACAACTGCTGCCAGTATCTTCAAATTTGTGACATCTAGCAAGAGTGCGCTTGATAAAAGCCAAGGCAACTTGCCTTGAAACCTTGCGGACAGTACTTTTTGAGGTACTATTCCCACAACAAGCCTGTATAAGTTGATAACAGAGTGTCAATGGAATAGAACTGATGAAAAGGCCTTGATTCCCAATAATCAAATGGAAAATTTTGTATGACCAATCCGGAAGATACAAATTACACCATGTTCAAACTCCCAAATGTTACATGTGTTTTAAGCCATTGATCTCCACAAAGAAACAGATGATAATATTAAATTTTCATGCTTGTCCAGTTGTCCACCCAAATTCTACTCGTGCACATTGGATTTATTGGAAAATTACAGTAAAGCATAGATGTCCAAGTTTTCCAGTTTTATGCGGGTGCAATTTGATTTTCTCCGTATATTGACATGCATAGACATTATGACATAAACCTAGTAAGTATGATAGGTAAATACAATTTCTATTCTACCTCAGGATCGCCCACACATTCTTAGAGATTAGACTGCTAAACCATATATCTACGTTGAACAACCAAGAAACGTCTCAGTAACTAGCGTGCAAACTACTTACAGACAAAATACGAGGAAACATATTGGGAATGATTTTTCCCTATTCCCCAAAAGAAATGAACTCTTTTTTTTTTAAAGTAATAATTATATATGCATGAGAATCATTACAAAATTAAAAACATCCTACTATTATAAGAAATATATACAAAAGGCACAAGTTTCATTCTAGGACCTAAAATTACACCTCATGCACATGGCTATCCTCCAACAGGTTTTTTCAATGATTTGTCCATGTTACAACAAAAGTACGTTGAGGAGTGCAGCAAACAAGTAGACATGTTGTGTGAGTAATAGTGCCCAAACATCCTAATTTTCTAGATCACACCTGAGATACATGGCTGTTTCCTCAACCTATTTAAGAAATTCAAAGGTGGAAAAGAAACTGTTGAGAAATGCAAGCCATATATGCCTGTCCATAAGTGTAGGTTTTTTGTACAAAACCGTTTATTTCCTATTTCAATCAAAGGCTATCTGATAAGATGGGAGGCAAAATTATACCTCTGCAGACTACAGGTATACATAATAATAGTATTATTTAATTGCTAAGAAGTTGACAAAAGGAAACCATGGCTCAATGGAAGAATAAACAAATACCAATTGTTTTTTGTAAGCCATTTGAATAAGTTGGTCCATTGCAACCTGTTCAGCGTTCCTGCAAATTAAAACATGTTACTTTGATCCAAGATAAATCTATGGATTTCATGACAGCAAGGACCTCACAACCACTGTGAAACCTACCTTTTTTCCATATCTCTTCCTTTATGAACAGCTTTACCAAGTTTCCCTAGCTTGTTTTTCATTATTCCAATCTGTCAGTAATGAAAGGTGTTACAAAAGATAACAAGCCAGAAAAAAAGTGAATTTAAAAGAAACAACTTGAAGTATCAAATAAGTTAAAAAACAGAAGAAAAAACACGAGGAAAGATACTGTGCAAACACTTTCTGCATTTAGAACGAAATAGATAGAGAAAAAGAAACTCGGAAGCACACAACCTGCTGATGCAGCCCTTCTTTAAGCTCCATTATATTTTGTTTAATCACTTCTCCCTCTGCTAGATCAGGCTGCATGAAGGCAAAAGAAGGATATAAAAAATGAATAAAACTGAGGAACATAACATGCTATCACTTGAGAAAGAAAACATCAATGTATAGAAAAGGATTCTTACCAGTGTTTCTGGGCATAAACCAATACTTTGTAGCTCAAGCAAAAGCCGTTCATCGAGACACATCAGCTGATATTGGCCATCAGAGGAAGAGAAGCCAGGCATATTTAATCCCCTCATCTGCAGAGCACCTGGATCATTAGAGCACATTTCGCTAGCATGCCCAGCATCTGAATGTGAAAAGTCATCATCTACTACTGGCCACTGTTCATTGATATGCAAAGAACCAGACATGTTTGGATTCCTAATTGCATTTGATATAACATTCTTATCACATGAAAGTCTATCCAAGAAACAGGCCTTCTGTGTCTGAAAATTCACTTTTGACTCGACTTCAGATTCCATTCTGTCTCTATCTCTAGGTTCGATATCAATCAGATTACATGAACTGCAATGAGAGTCATCACTGGCATAGTTAAGAGACATATTCTTTGGTTCAATTTGCATGTAAAATTCTTCGCTTTCCTCTTCTTCAATCAAAGCAGAAAGAACTCTTTGGTATAACAGAGCACCCTTGTCCAAACTTCCCATATCAACTCTTCCACATAGAGTTGTTTTGAATAATTCTTGATTAAGGTCCTCTGCTTGAATTACGCCAGAAACTTTTTTATGCACAACAGCACCCTGAAAGAAACAGATCCTTTCTATCAAATTTCATTCTTACAATTTTCTTTTCTTTTCTTTTCTGGGGGATCTCACCTGAATTTATTTAAGATCAAAATAAAACTGATTTCTGACTGTTGAAAGTATGTAACAAAACTTAACAAATTGTAGGCAAACCACACTGCAAATTATAGGAATGAATGAGAGAGACTGATTAAATAATTAAGGAATATAATTCAAGCAGTACCAAAGCATCATATCTGGTGCCAAGCATTTGAGAAAAACACTCATAAAGCCCTTGCGCAGAAGTTAGCTGAACAAGCCACAAAGAATAGCAATGCAAAAAGAAATGGTTAGTCTCTGATCAATGAAAGTTCACAACATCCCAAATCTATCAAAGCATCCCACTGATTACCTGTTGCTTCAAGTAGGACAGATCCTCTAAGCTCACAGAAGCAAAAACAGAGTCCATCTTCTTCCAAAAAGGACCGGAACAGGCAAGGTCTGCAGAAGCAAGCATTTTAAAGACAGTTTATGCCATAAACAGAGCTGGCTTTTCAGGATAAACTTGAGAAAAAGGTAAAGATGCATACCACTAGCTTTCCAAGCAGAATTAGCAGCTGAAAATAGTTCTTCACGATCATCACCAGATTCGCCTGAGAATAATATGACAATGAATGTTAAAATAAGTTGCATCAAATGGATTTTGTACAATCTCTAGAGTAATTTTTACTGTTTTAAATTCCTTGCATATGCATAGACAAAAAAAATAAGTACATAAATTTGTCAAAATAAATAATAAAACCAGTAACTTCACAAAAAGGCACAAATTCACTGGAAGATGTTGATGGCCAAGTGATTATATTCGAGCTAGTATCTTGGTCATGCCAAGAAGAGAGTTTTGTCCAGTGGAAAAAAAAAAAAGCTAATATAAATTTCATCCTTGTAGCATAGTTTTGAGACTTGCAACGTTCATCATGAAGAACAAAGTCTTTCTACACATATCACAAATCTAAAACAGCAAGCTCCAAATTTATTGTACAGGAAACAATGAGTAGTACCAGTAAAATCTAAGGAACCACTGTTGGGCATCAGTCCAACACGCATTAAAGCCTTCCGATCTTTCATCTTTTTGGAAGGTGGATGGCCAGTTTTACTGATTCAGAGAAATATATAAAAGTCTCAATATTCAGAACAGTATCGAAAACAAGTTCACAATATAATTTGACCAGCAATAGGTTGCTTTGGAGCAGGGGCTGTTAGGGAAGCACCCTTTATTTTTATCAGAAGCACCCCTTGTATTCTGAAGTGGCTTTGCAGCTGGAAGATTCTCTAACTTCTCCCTCACTGGATGACTAGCTGGCTTTGTTAAGGATGAAACTTGTCCACTCCTTCCTTGTCTCCGTATGCTCTCCCCAGATTCATTAGTTGATGATTTATTCTTCTTAGTAGGAAATACAGAAGTTCCAACTTTCTGAGTTGCAGGAAGAGAAACCTCGCTACTATCTGTTCCTTTGTCCTTTGGTTTATTCTCCCCAGCTCCTGATTCTTCACTTTCAGATAACCCAAAGGGTGATGGATGGCTCTCAAGTTCCCTCTTGAACTTTTGAGTGTTAGTATCTAGATTGCTGGCAATCATGGAACCATTGGTTCCAATGGAAGAAGTTCTGACACTAGAATCAGAAGTGAGAAAACCTTGAGAAGATATCTGAGCTTCAATATGGTTTGAACCAGGAGAAATTACATTTGCCCTCCGTGAACGCGAGTTTTTGTGTGGTCTCTGACCAACCCACTTAGCCATAGCACGTGAAGATGAGCCCGCAGATATTTGACCCCTGTGGCTAGTTACCACTCCAGGCACTGGGACTTTATTTGAACTTGTAGGCTGTTCCAAACCTTGAAGGGATGTGGGCAAGGAGTGAACTTTAAGTGATGAATCCAGCAGCACGATGGACTCAGTACGTGATGCTCGAGAAACCTTTGCTTTTATCACTGTGATAGGAGTACTTGCTAAATTATCAATATTTGACCTGATAAACAGCACCATATAGCATCACATGTCATAACAAACAACCTTATGTAATGTATTGATGCACCTCTACTACAGAGTGATATTAAAGATGAAAATACCTACTTATTTGTTCCTTTTGTCACAGCCTTATGCTCTGAAAGAGCTTTACTGTCTCTTGGAAGAGGACCACTTTCCAATTCATTTTTAAAGACTGAGTCAGTATCTGAAATAGTAGGTTCGAAAGAAACATCCAATTTGGTCATTCCACTGATTCCAGCAGACAACTTTGATCTGTAATATATTAGAAAACCATTTATATAACAAAATCTCTTTGAATTTCTTCCTTTATCATGAATGTAGGAAAAGGTATGAACACAATTCAATCAGAGAAGCAATGCACTAGCATGTCAATTATAGATTGCTGCTTTGGAAAGGAGGACCCAAACAGACAATAAAGATACAGGCTTTCTAAACATGATATCTCCACAGTTGCACTGAAAAGAACACAGTAGCAGATCCCTGATATACAATCACAACATAACCAAAAAACCAGCAATAATGTAATTACCTGAGATCCTGAGCATCACATGATCGCAACTTAAAGTCAGTGATCATCTTTGAAGGCATAGCTCGTTTTTTTTCTTGATCACCATTTATAACTCTACTACTCATTAGTCCAACAGATCGCTTTTTTTTATTTTTTGTATCCCATCCTTCACCTCCAGCAGGCAATCTGCGGATCTTTTCTTCAAATCGAACAGCACCACCACCAACATCCTGGAGCATATCTCCACCCTTATCCATTACCATCTGTTGCCTTGTGGGCGTTGTGGACCTACCATCTGCCTGGTAGCACAAGTAATATAAACAGAGTTAAAAGCTTGTGTAAGCCATGGAGAGAACATAAATACTCCCTATGATTGAAGCGGGAGGCAGATTCAACAAAACATCTAATAAACTTAACTGCCTAATCTATATCCCTGGTCCAGAAATCAATCACATCCCAAACATCATGAAGATGTAAAGAAGAAGAAAAGATATCAAGATCAATGTCTAAGTACAAACCTGCACATCAGCCACTGGATTACGAACACGCTTATTCAGCCCAATACTCTTGGTCTTGTCCTCCAATCTTTGAGTCATAATATCATGAGGATTCCTATGAATCTGACCCGCTGCCTTTGCTACATTCGCTAAATTTGACTTCTCATTCAATGAAAGCTCACTCCTTTGTCGTTTCTTTGAGCTTAAGGCTTCTCTATACCTTTCCAATTTAGATAAGGATTCACGCAACAGTTTTGCTCTGTCCCTGTTATAAATACATGACATATTTAATAGCTACTCGAGAGGTTTGAGCTCTCCATAAACATGGAAATAAATCCTTAATTTGGACTACATTTTTGACACTAAAATCAAAAGCAAAACAAGGATACTATGCATGCATAGAGGCAGAAACAGCATCAAGGGAAGAATTTTGAATTGCAATAATATGCAGAGGTTGACGAAGGTTTTCCAGAATATACAAGCAAATAAAACATCAAAACCTGTTACGGACTACGAAGTTTATTTCATCATCTTGTTTATAACATAAAAACAAGCAACGATTCTTTCCATAGCCACATTATCCCATGGCATTGACAGCATTTCCATGTCAATTGTGATGCACAGCCATTACACTTCAATTGCAAAAACAATCACATAATGACTTATACGAATAAAAACCCAGATAACCATAACATGCAGCAAGAAGTTGAAATCTGATGAGCAACAGACCTGGCCTTTCTAGAAGTATCTTTCACACTTTGTTTAAAATGCTTTAGCTCCTCCGTTGCTACTGGAGGCATCGGCTTCGGATGTGCAACTCCAAACGAACGATCCTCTGACGCACTACCATGAGGAACCCCCAAAACCCTCCTCACCTCCATGGACCGATTATATTTCGGATTGCCTAACGTAATTGGCTCCAAAGGTACACATTGTGGAAATGGTGGCATATCTGGTGACATGGCAGAACTCCCTCCTATTTAAATTATTAGCTCAACTTAAAATTTCGTCTTAAGCTGCTCGAAACAAGTAACTAGTAATAACACAGAGCATCCCTCAATTTATTTTCTCTCCTCAACATTTTATAAGGAACCAAAAAGAAAATATCAAAACTTCCATAAACTAAAACTCTCATTTTTGTCAAGTTTGCCCTTAAAACCATCAATTCTAAATAGAAAAAAATAATCGAAATTACTATATTAATCCTAAGTAATCAGCTGCTAATACTAAGTAAATACAACAATTATTGATTGAATTACATGAAATTAGTAAAAAAAAAAAAAAAAAGTAGAGAATTTTATGAATGATTAAGAAGAAACACCCTAGCTACTAAATAAAGTAGGAATTAAGAGAAATTAAAAGAGAAAAGCGAAGATTACCTCAGAATCGTTGAAGTCAAGCTTCGATTAAAAAAAAAAAATTGTTATTATTAATTATTATTTTAGAGAGAGGATATTCGTGTAAATATCTTAGAGAGAAAGATATGTAAAAGACTCGCGGGAGTGGGAGAGGAGGATGATAAAAACTATTATTTATATGATCCCTTGAGTATTGGTATTGTATCGAATCGATACACGTATTTTATATTTAGTCCGATTGGGTCCTCTATCTTTAAATCAGTAATAATTGAATCCCTGATGAGATGAAAAGTTTTTAGAATTTTACCACAAACTCCTTTTATTAAAAACAAATTAGAAATATTTGTTTAACCTGGTCTATAATTTAAGAAGAAATTATTGGATATTAAAGTTTTAGTGCTGTTCTACTCGAATAATAAAAGACTTAATAAAAGAAAATTTAATTAAAAAAAATGAGAACAACATGAATAAAAAATTGTGGTTCTCATGAGAGAAAAAATCATATTTATGAAATTGTAAGACTATAAATGAACTCAATTTTAAATTTACAAAATAATTTGAACATAATCAAAATCTCAATTTATAATTTGATTTCGCTAATTTTCTATCTGATATATTGGAGGAAACTAAAATTGCACAATTTATTAGTATATATAATTAGGTTAGCATTTTATATTAAGATTGAAAATATATATGTATGAATAATTTGCTGTTAGTTCAGTTTATATAAACCTTTTATTATCCTTTATTTCCTTTTATAAATACAAAATGTAATAAACAAATGATGATGATTGTCTATATTTATTTTGAGCGATTGGTCCTGTAGTTGAATTTAATTTAATTATTTTTTAAGTTTTCATATCGTTTCAACATGCTGGTATGAAAACTATATATTTTTTAAAAATATTTTAATGAATTTTAAAGTAAAAAATAATTTGAAAAACAGCAGAATACTAAACGTAATATATATATATATATAAAAAAAAGAAATGAATTAGGATAATAATAATAGTCAAAGAAAATCATCCTCTGCAACCAGTTTTTCCTGCATTCTAATCAAAAGTACTTCTGTTATCCCAAGTTAAAAACATACAATCTTATTTGTTTCCCTTTAATCAGAATAGAATATCTCATTCAAGTCCACCTTCTTCAAAGAGCAATTCATGCTTGTAATAATTCATATAAAATGATTTAAAAAGAAAAGAAAAACTCAATTCTTTATGGTACCCCGGCTTATTTATAGAGCGAGAAGAGCCATGACAACAATGATATGGTCCACGCATCACTATACGTATGATTGGCCACCTTAATTAACACCGGTCTTCTATGTATTCTTCATCGCCTCACCAAGCCAGGCTCACTGTCCTCCTTATGCTCCTCAGCTTATCATCTTTCTTTTCTGTCGTCTTCGATGATTTCCTTTTCATAACCTGGGAAATTGACCGTGAAAGAAAATTGCTTTTTCTTTGAATTTAGACATGAATTGCTTGAAAAGAAATTGAAGATGAGGAGTAATTAGCATACCTCATCCTTTCGCTTCTCCTCTATTTCCTCCTGTTTCGAATTATATTTGAGAAGAAGTAAGGGGAAAACAAAAGGGCTGCTGTTAATGATATTATATATGTTATGATGAAAGACGATCTCTAGTTTGAATTAATTACCACAATCTGCTTAAGCTTAGCATTCTCTTGTTTTAGTTGATTCAACTCGTGTTCCAACTCCACTGTATATGCCTGCAGTGTAATCATAGCAGATTTTGGTCAGAATATTAATAGCAGCAGAGTGTCTTTCATGTCTGCAAAACATGAGGTGGAGACTCAAGTTCAAGTCCCTGCAGTGCAGCAGAGTGTCTTTCATGTCTGCAAAACATGAGGTGGAGACTCAAGTTCAAGTCCCTGCAGTGCATCGTTTAATTCAAAAACCAAGAACAGAGAAGGAAGGACTTCCTTGAGCTTAATAACATTTGAAGTACTGTATAGTTTTGTTTTTTAAAAAAATGCAACCATTAATTCTAAGAGAAAAGCCACAGTTATGGGTGATCTAACATATTGTGTCGGCCGAGAGATCCCGGGTCAAAAGGGTCCATCATTTTTATTAAAACAGGCATTATTTCGTTATATATATATATATAAAAAAAAATCGTTGATATTTCAGCTTGGAATTCAATCTGAATCAGATTCTTCCAATTCGTGGGTCAACTGATGACGCTACAGGGCTTGAAAAATATGCTTTATGTGTGTGTGAAGGTACGTAGATAATAATGAGAAGACAAAAACCTGCTTCCTAGCACGTGATCGTGCTGCTGACTCTCTGTTCTTTATCATCCGGCGTTGCCTCCGCTCCACGACCACCTCAGGCGGACCATCGTTCATTCTCTTCTTGTTCGACTGTGCTCCTAGTTCCATGATTATGCTTTGACACTTTTCATTCCTAGCATTATTTGGTCCAGCCTCTCCAACATTAAACCCTAATTTGTCATGTGGGAACACTTGGTAAGCTACGAAACCATTGCCGGCAGATAAGTTCTGGTATCCTAACCCCACTCCAAAGTTGATGTCCAAGCATGCATTGTTTCTGTCCTGAATTGGTGTCACCTTCTTTTGTTGCGAGGATCCTGCAGGAGCCTCTTGAACTACACCGGCTTTTACGAGGAAATCTTCTAATGTTATCTCGCCCAGTGTTTGCTGGCGCTGAGGAGGTTCGTGATCAGCACCAATGCGGCTGGAAATATGTAGCTGCGGTTCTTCATTCTGTATCTCAAACCAGACCTCATCGACAGTTTTCTTGCAAAGGGGGGTTGGGATAGAGAAAGAGCCTTGTCGTGCTAATTTCGGACATTGCTTCGTTACACCACCATGATCATTAGCAGGCCTGGCATTTTGGCTGGGTTGTGATGGAACTTGATTGTCATCGGAATTCCACAAGTTAGCAAGAAACTCATCCATGTTCATGGAGCCGAAGCTCTTCCCTCTCTTGATCTGAATTTCATTCAGGGTAAGTGACAGGAGAGAACTTTGCCCATCAAACGGAGAAAATGGGGTGTCCTTCGATGTCTGATCTTGGTGATCCAGTGGTTGTAGCACTGGGGATTCTTGTATGGCATTGCCATAGGCAATACTTTCAGAAACCATTCTTTGCATCGAACAGCAATGGAGATGGTTGCTGAATTAGGAATTTTGAGCTTGTAAATGTTGCAGCGAGCGGTTCAAATAAGTCCCTGAACAGGAAAATCTGTTCAAACTAATATTTAGCTGGTCAAATTTTAATACAGGGACTACAGTAATACTATTACTTTCACCCTCAAAAAGAATTTGAAGGGACAATCTATTCTCTTAAACAAAACATTATGGTGAAAAGATCTGCTAATAATTCTAAAATAATAAAAAAAAAATGTTTCTTTTTATTATCAATATAAAAAAAGCTGTTGTTTTTGTGTGTGTTTTAGCAACAATTTTAACTTTTTTTTAAAGAAAAAAATATATATTTCAAAATAAAGAAGTATTAAAAATATATTTTTAAAATATATTTCAGTACTCTGATGGTTAAGTGTCATGAGCAGGATGCATGCAAGGGTCGAATCCCTATGCATGCCCACTAAATAAACAGCCTTTAAAACCCGATTAAAAATTGCAATTAAATATATATAATAAAGATGAGTGGGCAGATTAGATGGTTAATCAAATTGATATCCTTAATCAAAACTTGATAATAATTAAGAGTAGGCAAGTTCTTAAAAAAGCTACAGAAACATTTGCAGTTGTGGTCGGAGTTAAAGCCATCTCCACTGCAGAGACGAACTCCAGGCTCTAGCACATTTGCATGCAGCAATTAATCTACCATGTAATGAATAACAAAAAGAAATCACACTCCAAACACACATGCCATTTCCAAACTAAGAGTCACCGGAAACGAACCAGGAAGATTGAGACGGGGTAGCAGAAGAACCAGCGCCGGAGAGGTCCCCTCGTCAGTCTGCACTTGCCGGTCGCTATAAGAACAGAGAAAAGGGGGGAGATGGGAATCTATCTATGGCTATGCGAGAGGAGAACAACGAGTTGCTTAAACCCAGTGGATCTGTGGGTGGAGAGTGGAGAGTGGAGAGGGAGGAGTGGTGGTGGGGGAAGGGGGGTGGAGTGTAACTGCCATGGCGAATACCTCAGTACAAGGCCACTCTTAATACATGGCAGAGGTGGCCCCCTCCATGCTGTTCAGGTTTCCTTGACACGTCTGTGCCACTTGCCTCTTGTTTTTTTACCTGCCAAATAAAACAAACCCCATCCTCCTACCTCACCATCCTTGCATGGCTTTGGCTTTGGCTTTGGCTTTTCTCTGGATGGGTAGATTTGACTCGTTTTCTAACCGGGTCTTGTGTCTGAAACAATAGGACTGCGCTACTTTTTTTAAACATATATTTTTCAAAATTTAAATCTACGTAGCATATCAAAATATATTTTTAAGAGAATTTGTTATTGTTTCAATTGTATTTCAAAAATATTTCTGAGAAAACATCATTTTTTAAGATTTTTTTATGTGATGATATCAAAAATAATTTTTAAAAAATAAAAAATATTTTTTTAAGCAAAAAGTATTTTAAAAAATAATATCAACTGCAATATCAATAAGACAGTTAATGGAACGTGGTAACAAACACTCTTTTCGGGTTTTGTTTGACATTGCGTATCAAAAATACTTTTGAAATAATTTTATTTTTTATTAATTATTTTAAATTAAAAAATAATATTTTTAGATTATTTCCATGTATTGATATCAAAAATAATATAAAACAAAATATCATTTTGATGTATTTCTTATAAAAAAATATATTTTTAAATCCATAAGTTTGCCCGTTTTATTTATATCATATTGCAATTACTATTTTATGTTAATAGTATTGTTTTAATTTCTTGAGATAACTGCATGTTTTGTAGACTATTTTCAAAACCGTTCAGGTAATTTAACTTTTCAAGCAGTCAAGTCAGTCTCCTTGTTCTGGTCAATCTATGACGTCATCCGTGAAAGTAATTAACGCATTTTTCTAATTTTAAACAGACTCTTTAGATTTTCAAATCTAGAAATAAATCACGACTCTCACCAAAATTAATTAAAGATTTGTTTCCTTTTCTGGTTTCACCTAACATTAGTTATTACTGTTTTATTTCTGTCATACACCTCACTTTTTATGTGAAAATAAATAATATGTTTGATACTGTGTGTTTGTTTTAATTTTTTTTTATCAAAAAAATATCATATTTTTAAATATAAGGCGTGTTTGATATTGTTTTTACTTTCGTGGTTCTCTTCTCTATTTTCTTTGAAGGGTTATTTTGCCATAAATTTTCAACGGAATTGTGGGTGAGTTTTTTGTCGATGGGTGATGTTTTTTGAGAAATAAAATGCATGCAAAGCAGCTTGGTTTTACTTTTGACAACCCGTGGTTTGGAACTAATTTGTGATGGGTCCCACAACAACTTAATCTCCATTTTTACAATAATCAAATAAGATTTTATCTATTTTTTTCAAACCTCCGGTGCAAATACAATACCAAACGGACACATATACTTCGTTTCTCATATATTTACGCTCATGTAGTTTCTTCTGGTTCTGAGCCTGCTGGTTTATGTCAGATTGTGTTGTAATTATTTTTTTCAATAAATAATATATATTGGAGTTGATCCGGTTAGTTCCTATCCCACTTGAACCGGGTCACATAGTAACCGGTTCAAAATAAAGCCCAGCACTTGACAGTTTCAGGGCGGTGACATGGTCGAACTGCCAGGCCGGGCTATGATTACATCACTGTCAAGGCTGTCTGTCTGACAAGATGCCATGCAAGTTTGTGGGTTGCAAGGCTGTTACCCAGTTATAAGTATAACATTCCATATTTGGTAGTTTTTTTCTAGTATAGTAATGACGAGTGGATTTGCCCGCTTCGCCGGGTTTTTTTATCTATATAAAAAATTAATTGATTTTATAAATGTTATATTTTGTTATTTTAATATTTAATTGGTATAATTATAATTGATAAAATCTGTTAAAAATAGTTTTTTTCAACCAAAATGCGATTGAATATTGTTATTGCTAAAAAACTTTTGATAAAATTTATTAGAAAATTTGTTAAGAAGGTGAAATGATTTATAAGAAATTTATTGTCACGGATACTCTGTTTAAAAAAAAAAAACCGGTTAAAAAAGAACAACTGACTTGAACACTAAAAAATCAAAAATACATGTGAAAAAAACGTTACCGTTTCTTAAAGGGAAAAAAAAAGGGTCTAAAATATAAATTTAAATTCAAAGCCAAATTTTTTTATAAAATTTATTCATCATATTATTATATTAAATATATTTAAGAATACTGATATTAATTTTTTTTGCAAGAAATCGTATGTCATTTTTTTTCTCTATATTTATATTTTTAGGCGATAATATTAAATAAATATTAAACACATATGCTTAGTCTCACATACTATATAGTGTGATCGAAATGGGAAGTGATTTTTATATTTTTTAATTGTAGATAACCTAGGTAAATTTGTAAGAAAAAAAATCTGAGTTGCTTTTTTCCTCCAGTAATATTAGATCTGACACATCATAAATAAAAATGTTGCAATTTTTTTTTAAAAACGAAATATAATTTTTTTTGCGTGTTATAAATACTTATTTGCTGTCTAAAAGGAACAGTGTAGTCGAAACGAAAAGTGCCTTGTATATTTTTTAATTGTAGATAATCTAGGCAAATTTGTTTACCTTTTGTTTTTTTGAGTTGTATTTTTTCCCGGGTAATATTAGATCTTAAATATTAATTTTTTTTAAGAAATAAACTTCAACAAAAGAGCACAAAATTAAAATTCAAAGCCAATATTTTTTTTTACTTTATAAGATTTATTCATTATATTATTATATTAAATGTATTTAAGAATGTTGATATTAATTTTTTTGTTGCAAAAAATTCGAGGTCATTTTTTTTATCTCTTTATATATTTGTAGGCGATAATATGCAATAAATATTAAAACATATAATAATGACTTGTTTGTCGTTTAAAAGGAACAGTGTAATCGAGGCAAAAATGACTTGTATCGTTTTTTAATTGTAGATAACCTAGGTAAATTTGTCTATTTTTTGTTTTTGAGTTGTCTTTTATCCCCAGTAATATTAGATACAAAATGACTATTGCTATTATTGCAAAAACTATTAAAATTATAAAATTTTCACGAAAGAAAAAACACTCAAAAACATTAATAAAAGAGTAAGCAAGAAAAAGAATATATTATTATTCTTATTATTATTATTATTATTATTATTATTATTATTATTATTATTATTATTATTATTATTATTATTATTATTATTATTATTATGTTAATGATGAATAAAGAAAACAAATAAATAAAAGAGAAAAAAATTCATAATAACTTTAGCAAAAGAAAAAAAAATCATAATTATCAGGGAAAAAAATTCATCTAACTTGAAAATAATAACAATTAAACCAATCAAAAAAATAAAAGAAAGAGCACATAAAAAAATATTATAGATGATCAAAGAAAAAAACATTTATTAGCTGAAAAAATCATTTAATGTGAAAATTTTAAGAAATATATGTTGTACGTTGCGGGCTCAGCAAATAATTTTTATAGGATTTGCTGGATAAAAATAAAAATATAATATTTATTTATATGAAATTTAATATAATAAAAGAGCTTAACACCCCCTGGTATAACAATAGCAAAATTAAAGTTTGAAAATCTAAAATTATCATTGCTCTTACTATTAAAATAATAAAAATTATCAAATTATCATGAAAAAAACACTCAAAAACATTAACAAAAGAGTAAGTAAGAGAAACAATTAAAATATTATTATTATTATTATTATTATTATTATTATTATTATTATTATTATGATGATGAAAGAAATAAAAAATAATGAAAGACTAAAAAAATTGATAGAAACTTGAACAAAAGATAAAACAAAGAAATAAAAATCAAAATTATCATTGCTATTAATGCCAAAAAAAATAAAAATTATCAAATTATCCGAAGAGTAACAAACAATTATCAAAGAAGCAAGTAAGAAAAACAATTAAATTATTATTATTATTATTATTATTATTATTATTATTATTATTATTATTATTATTATTATTATTGTGTTAAACACACTTATATATACATGGACAAAAGTAGGGGTTATATTAGAAATTTTAAAAAATAAAAGTATAAGGGCTGAAATGAAAATCAAATATAAAGGGATTAAAATCAAAAATTAAAAGTTGAAGGACTAAAATGAAAATCAGATTTATTAACATTTTAAATCGGAGGACAAATTTGCAAAAATTGAAACTTCTGTACCGAATATATTTATCTTTTTCAACCCAATCCCGAAATTAAAAGATGGAGGACCGAAGTGAAACATTAACATTTAATTCATTGCAATCGAAGGACTCAATCGAACAAAATCAAAACTTAGATAACTGAAATTAGGCCCATATACGCAATTAAAAGTCAAGGGACCGAAATACAAGCATAAAAAACCCGGGGGGCTCTTCTGCACTTTTACGTGCAGGAGAGAGAGAAACGGTACAACCGGATTTAACCGGCCACCGCTGCTTCCACGGCCACCGTGTGGAAAAACGCGCCGCACCGGGAGGAAGACCAAGCAGAGGCGCATCGGATTAGACGCCGACAGCCCATTTCCGGCCACCGTAGCATACCGCACGCGCCACTTGAACGAGGCGTCAGGGAGGACACCGTCGGTCGCGTGAACTGCATGCGCCTGACAGATTTCGAAAAATATATAAATAATAATGGTCAGTTACCATTATGTCTCTGCCCTTAATTAATCGATTTTGTCTTATTAGGGGCTATAACCATCTTTAGCCATTTATAAAATATTAAAAAAAAGGGTGCGGAGGACCGGACCGGTCCGTACACGTGCAATTACGCCCGCACCCCTCAGCCAGAACACGATTTTGTCCTATTACCAGGGCTAAAGTCGCCAATACACTGTTCATAGAAGAAAAAAAAACAAAAGGGTGGACGAACTCGCGCGACGGACGGACGAAAAATGTCCAGGCCACAGTGCAAATGTATCTGAAGCTACAGTGCACCCTACCCCGAGCTGTTTTAGCTATTGTATAATTGTTTTTTAAAATATATTAAAATAATATTTTTTATTTTTTAAGAATTGTGTTTAACATCAACATATTAAAATGATCTATAAATATTAAAAGAAATTAACATAAAATAAAAAAAATTATATAAAATAAAAAATAAAAAATCAAAATATTTTTGAAACGTAAAGTGAATCACCTTTTCTTCTCTTCTTCTTGATAGGACTTTCATCACTCATTCTAGCCCCATGTTGTATACACGACCTTGTTAGAATCTTAAAGCTTTAATTATGATGATCTTGACAAGGACTGTAGTGCTGTATTGTTCATGGAATGTTTCTTTGATTCTGGCCAAATCAGATTGCTTTCATTTGGGGGCGGCAACACCCAAATCCCACCACCATTCTTATGCTCTCTGCTGATAGCATTGGACCAATATTAAATGGAAAGTACTATGAGAAACATTTATGATTTTTGTCCTTCAAAATCTGCGGATGTATATAGCATATGGAAGAGATTCTTTTACCAGGTGCTGTGACGGATGCTTTCTTTTCATTTGAAATTTCCGGGGACTAGCTTCGATGTGTCTGTCAGATCACTGGACTCGCAACCTTCTTGGAAGAGCTTGCTATCAGTTCAGTCTGCAAAAATTTCTTATCCAGCATCCTTGGTTTTTTAACCAATGTTATCAGGTACCGACAAACCAAGTTCTCTTGACTTAGTGTACATAAGCCACGCAAGAATTTCTTTTTTATGGGGTTAAATATGTTTCCCATTTATGCTCATGGTTCCGAGAAAGAGAGTGATGAATCTAGAAGAACATATGATGGAGCAAGTAGTCCTGCTAAATCAGGAAACAGTAGCTTGCACAAACAGCTACTCCGTTGAGCAACCTGTACTCATGTTTTCAGTAAGCATTTTGCTTTGTTTCTGGTATTTTGCTTTCAACTCTCTATGACAAAATCTCTTATGGGGGGGGGGGGGGGGGGACTTTTTTTCTGCTGACTCGTGATCATTTTTTATCCATGGAGTGAAAATCTTCGTTGAACAAGAACAGCATACCAGAATTTGGCATCATCTCAATTGAGGGATTTTAATAGCCATCAAGAGTCTCCAACTCTAAACATGAAGCATTTAGTCTCAAGACTAATGGGGCATTCTTTTGAGGTAGTAAGAGCTAGGATTCTTTTTGTTTCAACATCCAGGTAAAATTGCAGGTCCGAAGGTTTCAACAACCAAGTAGCTGCTGTCCTTTACCTTCTTATTCTGTACAAAGAGTGGGGTAGCTCTCTCTGCTTCTTACTTAAGATATGAGTTGTGATGGTGATCTGCTTGCCCTAAGTTTTCAACTTGTATACACCATTACTCTGAAATTTAAGCATATGCTTTCTTGCCTCTTGAGATTCCTTGATTCTGGTATGCTCTTCTTGTCGGCTCTTACTTGAATGATTTTCAGTCAGCAAAGTGCAAGCCTTGGTCAATTGTGTGGGGATTTTCTTTTTCTTTCCAGTCCTTCAACTTCCACCAAGCCTTTCAAATTCTCAGTGATTAGTTCAAGGGGGAGGATTCTGGCAGCTATATTTTGCGCGCACACAAGGGAAAGAATCATATTACACTTCAATAATAAGTCAAATGACAGATGTGATTGACATATATACAACCCCTAAAAGGCAAACGACGTACTTAAACATGTTGAACAATGAAATAATGATGTGAAAAAATTGAAGGAACAGATTATGGATGTATCTGGTCTAATGCAAGAGGCTCTTCTCCTAGCAAAAGTGATCTCAAAACAGCCTCGCATAAACCAGTATAATGCACAATTAGATGTCCACCTTCCGGTACTTCATGATACTGAATCCAGGGTAGCTTTTTTGAAATACATCTTTGAAGTTGAAATGGCACAACCTTGTCTTCATAACCTTGCCAGATGTGAACAGAGTTTTCGTTCTGCGGGAATGGGTTACTTAGTTCCATCGGATCAAATTCCCAATCTCCAAAAGCCACTATAAAGTCGCGACGGAGAGTATCGAAAACATCTCGTTGCTGTATTTTTTCCTGAAAATTGAAAAGATTAGCATTATTATGAGATGGCACTTAATTCAGCACATTGATTTAAATGCCTATATGTAAATACAACTGAACTTTTCAGTTGAATCCTCCTATGAATAACACTCTTGCTAATTCTTGTTTTCCGTGGCGGTTAAAGATAGATGATTCTCCTCTGAGGATGCTTAGAGCCATGTTTTCATGATGTAAACAAGTCTTAGTAAAATTGTTGGCTACACTAACATCATTACTCCAGCTTATCATCTGAAGGCCATTCCCTTTCCCCCTTTCATGCAGAATGGAGCTTAGTGTTATGGTTACCTGGCTTAGCATTGGGAAACCTGGCATCTTCTTCAAGACCTCTATATCGTGAGTGTTAAAGAATGCTGGGTTTTTTTCCAGTACAGAAGTTGAAGGGATCCATTTCTGTGTAACCCACCAATGCAACAGTCCAGGAGCATATTTTGCGAACCGGCGCGTCCACTGGACAAGATTCCTTCTATAGTCCTCTCTTATCAGCTTTCTGGGAAGAGAAGGCCAGTTATAATTCACGACCGGCACTATTAGAGCAGCACCTGCTAACCTGCACAGAACTTTCTGAGGTAAGTAGCAAACTCCTATAGCAGCATTCAAACGCAAAAACCATGGAATTAACTAGAATTATCGACTGCTTTGCCTGTGTGGTATATATTTGAGGCAACTCCAGATGGGGTATGATCCCATTGAGACTCCAATCACATAAAACTTGGATCCTATCTCTAATTGATCAGCAAGTTCTTGAATGTCAAGTGCTTCACTCTTGACTGATTGCCTTCGGTTCGGATCACTTTCTCCATACCCAGCCCGGTCATATAGCAGAAAATATATCCCCAACTCTTCGATCATCCCCTGAGAACTAAAGCAATGAGAATTTCTTCTTATTTGGCATTTTCAATAGCAAACCACCAATTTAGTCATCGTGGATTCGAGAATGATAATTTCTTTAATGAATAAATCCAAACATGCTTAATGAGTATGTGATCGGAATCACTTCCATGTCTTGTCTACACAAATTTATCAAAGAAGCTTAACTCAAATGGTCCGTTCCTGTTATGCAAACATCCTAATTGGTTTTCTCACGGCGTATTGAGTAATTCCACCAGTTCAGATCCATCATAGACTAGCCATTCAAATGCTCATTGTTTACCCAGTGTATATTATTCCTAGGTCAAGTTCCCTTCCCATTTCATACCCCTTTCCCTGTGCTCTCCCTGGATGCGATCCCGACAAGAATGTCTAAAGCTTATGATGAATATAAAAGAGCTAGAGAAGAAAGTTATATATGTACTTGTGGTGCCAGAAAATTCATTTCTTTGGAGCTTCCAAAACCATGAACAAGAATAACGCTGTACTTCGATTGGTTCTTGGGAACTCCATGCTCCCTGTAAGCCAGATATCTTCCATCTCTAAGTTTGATTCTTGGTGAGTTTCCAGGAGGATTGTCTGGTGACTGGTCACTCTGTGGTGGAGGAGGTTCTGTTGCCCGATAAACCATTCCTGCAAGACACAAATCATGAGGAAAACTAGTGTTTTTGACACAAACCATTCCTCGACAATTTTTTATTTTAAAAAAAAGGGTAGATCTTCCACACACAGTTCAGATTCATCCGTAACATCAATATCCCAGACGGAAAGATCCGGTATTATTGCGCTCACCTGGGTGAATCCTTCGAGGTGCTATGCTGGATTTCAGAAGTCTCAAGGTTGAGTTGAGTTGAGTTTTCATTTATCTCATTATCGACTCTTACTTTATAGTAGCTCTGGCTTTTTTTAAGGGTAGCAAGCCAGCTACAGCAATCTTTTTAACCACTTGGGAAGAATTTTTTTTTTTTTTTTTTGTATAATTCTTGATTGCTTGCAACTTTGAAATTATGTAGATATCTCAAGTGGGGTTTCTGCTGCGCTGCTGCAATTGATGATTGAAAAGTTGAGAGTCAATGTGGTGATGCCATTTGCCTCGGTTGGATATTCCTTCGTTAGCAAAACAGGTTTGGATATTCCTTCGTTGCCAAAAGTATAAAAGCTTTTGCTTAATTAAGTTTAAGCTGTAGCTATTAATATTTATTTATATTAAAAACAAAAACTAATTATTTTCCTACACTTATTATTTTTAGTAAAGTTGTTTTTTTAAGAAAGCATCAATACCCATAATTTGAATATCATAAATCTTATCACCTCGATCTCCCTCTCAGTCCTTTATTTTTAAGCTAATTAACAATGAACTGAAGAAGAAAGACAAAAGCAAAGGCATGCTTCGCTGGGTTGTCAGTTCATGCAAGAACATGCTATTGTGTCGACTTCACTTCTTGAACTGCAAGAACATGCTATTGTGTCGACTTCACTTCTTGAACTGCAATCCATGTGCTTCATTGCTCTCAATCTCTTAATAAAATAGAATCTCCCCCGTGATTCAGAAGAGTGCAGGCCTCACAGAGAGGCTTCTAATTATTTTCACTCCGATTACATATTTTGTACCAAAAATAAATAAATAAAATGTGTTCATTCTCCCAACAAATATCAACACACTGGTCTCCATTACAGATTAACCCCTTAACCCCGCAACTTTAGGTTGGATTTTTCATGTTCTAACCAGATCTTCTTATCAGGGCTTATCGAGCACATGACGACCATGACAGCGGTGCCAGCAGGGAGAAGATGGGTCCTACTTTTAAGTATCATGGTTTGCCAACCTAGCCCGGGAAAGAAGGGGACCTAGCTGCTACTGGTGGATACACTCTCGAGGTTGCCTTCACGACAGCACGGTGGTAAGAAAGGTTAGGCAAGTCAGATTCGTTGACTCATGAACGGCTAAAGCCAGCAACATTGTTCATCTCTGCTTGGATAAGAATCCATTGTTCCGAGAGGATCGCCACTCTATTTGTACCCCTGAAGATCGTTTTCTGATCAAACTAAATAATATACAAATTGAAAAACAACTGATGAATCAAACTAAATAATATACAAATTGAAAAACAACAATCATGTCTGAGTCACTGAGCTTGTTCTCTTATGCAAGACACCAACAAAGTCACTTGAACTCCCATCACTCTTGCTGATATCGATGCTTTTGTTAGCGTTTAAAGAATAATATAAATTATATTTCAGGATCTCATCTAATAATTTAAATTTTTAGGTGAGATAATTTCTTAATATGGTATTAGAGCCTTCTTGACTCAGCAATCACGAGTTTGAATCTCACTATTCTCATTCTATTTGATAAAAATTAAGTGCAATATAGTGTAGGTCTGTGTAAGTTTCAAAGCCAAAAGGTTTCCACTGAGAGTGTGTGTTTGAGGGTGTACGTTAAAGAATAATATAAATCATATTCTGAAACCTCATCTAAATAACTTAAGATTTTAGGTGAGATGATTCTTTAACAAATTCTTATTCATCTTATGTTCACCTATGATTTTCTCCACCAAAACATTCACTTTTGCAAGCAAGTTTCTACACCTCTCCCTAACTCCCTGCAGATTGAAAAATCCTAACAATCCAAACCCTTCACTAACTAGACACTCAAGCTTACATGCATCCACTCTGCTCTCATTACCAAACTCGTAACTCCTCCCAGACACACTCATCATCGTATTGTTTAGTAGCCCAAAATGAAACATTTTTTCTAATCTCAACCTCACAACTTCTCTCCACCATGCTCTTTATTCACTCACCATTTCAAGACCTATATCTCTTCTAAACTCGCTAAAAGCTGTTATTCTCTTAGGACTAAACAAGTGTGTTGCAGATATTCTACTCAAGTTCCTTCAGTACTCACCAAAATGATCAAACCCCCATTGCTTTGTGGAATAAAAGTTCATAATCTGATTCTTTAATCGGTCTGTCGGCAGAAAGCTGGACTATTTAAGGTTTCTTTTGTTGTCTTAGGATGGCCAGAGATAATGAAACGAGTAAACCCCATGGAGTATACCGTCAATGGTTTTGCTTTTATAAGGTTAGAGGCGTTAGCATGAACCCTATGAGTCAAGGAACCAGTGAAAGTTAAGACCATTCAAAGAATCGGCCAGCCCGAAAGGCTAGGAATGCTTCTTCTAGTTCTGGAAAGTGCCCAACCAGGACCACCTGGCTCATCCACCAGTATAGTAGTCCAGGAACGTAATGGGCAATCCGAAGTTTCCATTGGTCTCGCTGAAGTTGTCTCTTGTAGGCCTCCCTGGATAGATGAGAAGGAAAGGAAGGGCACCAGTAATTGACAATTGGAACCACAAGAGCTGCACCTGCTAGCCTGCAATTGCTCAAATTAAAGTACATTAGTAAATTTTGTCGGTGATGTTAACCTAGTTCTTATGTAGAAACACAATAATCCTATTATATTAATGAGTTCGATCGGTACCAAGTATTTTGCAATATTGATAAAAAAAGAGTTTTGAAAACACAAAAAAACAAATACTTCCATTCCAAGAGATCGTGCACCAAATCCACCTCAATGCAAGAGGTCTTAATTTTTTTTTCGACAAAAATTTAGAGAGTGGCAGGTATTTTTAACTGGATTGCTGATTCATGAACTGAAGAGGCCAGCATTCGATTTTCATGCCTGTTTGGTATATATTTGAGGCATCCCCAAGCGGGATAGCCTCCCATGGAGATTCCAAGCACAGAGAAATTTGATCCTAGCTGTAATTTGTCTGCGAGTTCTTGAATGTCAAATGTGTCACTCATTACCGAGCGATCTGGGTTCGGATCACCCTCTCCATACCCTGCTCGGTCGAAGGAGAGAAGAGATATCCTCAACTCAAGAATTAGTTCATGCATTCGACAAAAACAGACACAGTTCTACTCTATTAAGAGTGACAAAATCTTCCGATGGATAGAAAAGAATTTATCATCATGTACCTGAGAGGCTACAAGAGCCATGTCCTTGGAGTTGTCGAAACCATGAACCATTATGTTTTGAATTCCGATTGTTGTATAATTCAGCATTGTTGAACAGAAAAAGGGAAAAAATAATAATTGACCATCATCACATCACCCGTCACCGTGTGACGCGTCACACTATAAAAAAAAGGACAAGACGACTTATCCGTGAAAATTGGATGAAGATTTTTTACCAGGGCGAATACCATCGGGACGTCTATCAAACTCGCCCACAGTATTCGACAGAAAATAATAATATAAATATAATAAATTATTGAAACACCTCTATATCCAATTATTAGATTTTATCTTATATGAGAACATATCTGTATTTATACATTTTCAAAAAAATATGAAATGCTCGAAACATCTCCGCAGACAACTCTTGTATTTTGTCTTATTTGAAGGTAAAATATTTATTTTACTGTGCAATAAAATTATGAAATTACAATGACACCTCTAGCGAAAACTCTTGATTTTTATCTTATTTGATGATATTATAATTATTTTACTGTGCAAAAAATATAAAATACTCTTGAATTCAATGCTAAAATTAATGTGCACTGATTTACTACAGTAAAACACTTCTTATTTCTTAATTCATAATTCTTAATATAATAAATAATATTAGCAATAGGCTACATCAACATAAATTTACAAGGTAACAACAAGTGTAGTGTGACAAAAACGAGCTTGTACTCGAACACTTTATTTCATTGTTGCAAACATTACAAACATGTCCTCCAGCCTACTGGACAAAGGCCTGACAAGTGAAATACTAGCCCAGAGATCGCAACAAATAGACTCGGCCCATCAGATTGCCTATATAAGGCCCAAGTCATACATGCCAGTCAACGGGGATCGAATTTCCCTGGCCATTACAATAAGTCAATAATATTTAAGATCACAAATAAAATGGCCTGAAAGGACAAAAATATAATTGCTGTGTTAATTGGTAATTACAGTATCAATACTGGGCCTTTAAACGGCCATAACAAAAGCCCAAAATGTGGAAGGAAGGGACGTGGAGAGAGTAGGCAAGGCAAGGGTGTGTGTGGATGTTTTTGGGTGGTCGCGTCTCCCCTCTCCTTTTCTTATTATCACCACAAAACAAAGTCAGTTGTGGTTTCAAGCTATTTCTGCTCCTCCATTTTGGATCTGCCTATACTTTTCAGACCATCTTTAATCTTCTTGTAAGTTGATCGTTTCATTTCAAAGCTTCCCAGATCTGCGAATAAAACTATTTTCTTTACTACAGTTGAGATGCTTGTGTTAAGGATGTATTTGGTGATGATTTAGAGTTGTTTGTATTAGTTCTGTGAAAACAAAAAACGGGTTTTGTGAATTTTGAGATGATTGTTAGTGGGCTGTGTTTGAATGTTGTTAATGTTGTTGTTGGAGGGTAAGGTTTAGGGTCTACTAGTTTGGAGGAAAAAGAAAGATTCGATTTTTATGAATGTTGTAATCAGAATGTTAATAAGATTTAGTTTTGTCTTGTTTGGAGAAAAAAGATACATTTTTTAGTGTTCAAGGTAGATTCTTGTAAGCTTCTTCTAGCAGTTGGGTGGATTAGTCTAGGCATCCCTGTTGACGGCTGTCTCTCGAAAACGGATTCTGATTTTTCATGTTTTGTGTTTATGCAAAAACGTCTCCTATTTAATTGTGTTTTTGTTGCGAAGATTCCAGTTTTGATGCGTGCAAGCTTTGTCGTGTTGGAAAACTTGTTTTGAGTGATATACGAATAAGCTAATATCTTGCCAATTTCTAAGAAATCACTGTCCTTGAAAGGCAAGGATTTATACGTTTTTAGGACGCGGAATGTAAAATGCTTGTGATTTGCAAAATTAGAACTTAAACTGTTGTCCCAAGGCTTTGCCAGTGTTCTCTATTCTCTTCAGTTATTTTTCTGATATAATTCAGGTCTGAATTATTCTTTATATTTGTAGCAACTGAGTTTTTTTTTTCTCTTGTGATTCTGCTGAAAAAGAAAATGGATTTGCCAGATTGATTCTGTGTTGGCGAGGTTATTTTTTCCTGAATATATAATGTAGATAGTTTAGAGGCTGAATTGAACATTGACTCTTGCATGCATGTCTATTTACATGTGTTTGTAATTCTTCTTCTTCATCTTCTTCTAGTGAATTTATTTACAGAAATGGCTGGAGGAGGGGTGATCCACCAGCTTCTGAGGAGAAAACTTCAGTCACACTCTGGTGTAAGCCTTTCCTTTCCTTATTTCAATGTGATCTTCTTCTGTTGGTTTAAGTGTTGTTTAGTCAACTTTTGGTGTCTTTTGCATGTGCATTCGTGCTTTGGATTTCCATTTGAGTGTACATATTTGAGAGGGCTATGGTTTGGACTTTGAAATGGATGTTCTTATGCATCTCGGTACTACAATATCAGTTCCTAAGTAGCTTGCTCAATTTTGCAGGGCATTTCAGTTTTATCTTCCTTCACTTCAAAAAAAGTTCATGGTGATGCTGGATCTGTGGGTATGAAGTCCCTAAGAGCATTTGCATTATTTGGAGCTGGACTTTCAGGGTTTCTGAGTTTTGCATCAGTAGCATCCGCGGATGAGGCTGAACATGGGTTAGAGTGTCCAAGTTATCCTTGGCCACACAAAGGGATTCTAAGTTCATATGACCATGCTTCGTGAGTATATTTCTCCATTCTTTCCAGTAGAAACATGCTTAAGCCCACAATTTAACTCAACTTAGAGAAGCCTTAATGGCCATGACACCCATTAAGCTATCTTATGTCCAAGCTATCCTTGGTCTGAGAAAGGGATTCAAAGTTCATATGCCTTGGTACCTGAGTATGTTTTTATTCATTTTTTGCACATATAAAATGTAATTAAGAGAACAATTTAACTTGACTTGGAAGAAGCCTAATGCCTGTTACATCATTTAGCTTATACACACCTAAGGTTTTCCCATGCTCTAAAGACTATACATTTTGATCATAATGCTGGCTCCTATATATATATATATATTCGCAGCAGTAAAATATCCTGCTTTTAAATTTTTTCATGTGTTTTTAGTAGAAAGAAATTGTTGTTCTGAATATGTAACTTCTGCTTTCTTACTAGTCTCTGGTAGTTGCTGTGTGTGCACACAAAAATTACCTTGATTATTTAGGACATTATCATATAAACTTGTTAGGATATTGCAATAAAATGCATCCTCTGTGTTAATGAGATCAATTTTTCATGAGCAGGATTCGTCGTGGTCAGCAGGTTTACCAGCAAGTATGTGCATCTTGCCACTCCATGTCCCTGGTTTCATACCGTGATTTGGTGGGTGTTGCATATACTGAAGAGGAGACCAAGGCTATGGCGGCAGAGATTGAGGTGGTTGATGGACCTAATGATGAGGGTGAGATGTTTACTCGTCCGGGTAAACTCAGTGACCGTTTTCCTCAGCCATATGCGAATGAGCAAGCAGCTAGATTTGCTAATGGGGGAGCATATCCTCCAGATTTAAGTCTTATTACAAAAGTAATACCTGCCTTCTTGTTTAGATTTTGTTTTGGAAGTTGTAATGGTCTATTATAGAAATTCTTACACTTTGTTTTTCAGGCTCGTCACAATGGTCAAAACTATGTGTTTGCTCTTTTAACTGGTTATCGTGATCCTCCTGCTGGTGTTTCGGTATTTTCTATTCTACTCAAGTTTCTCTTACAATGCAAGTTTTACAAAGCACATATTATTGTTCTTAATATAGCTGAGAGAAATGTATGAACCGCAATCTTATACAAGATACACCTTAGTTCTTTGGCTAATAATTTAGTGCATGTATGATTTGTGGATTGGCAACTTTGGTATAGAAAAAAAATACTTGATTGCGGACTTTGTTCAAGTAAAAACTTTGCTGCAATGCATTATGCGTTTTGTGCTCCTCTTCACCTGTAGAAGTCATTTTTTTCTTCTGGAAAGGTCCCTTTTCTCTGCTGGAAGGAGCTATTCACAGGCATCAGCAAAGTTTGCTATTTATCATTCTTCTATTTTATATTTCTCAGTTAAGAATTAAATGCTTGTAAATCCTTCTTCTTCTTCTTCTTCAAAAGGAAGAGTCATTTTTTTGTCATTCTTGATGTTATGGACCATGTTCTTTACAGGCATACCTGTCTTCTTCTTCTTGTAAATCCATTTGAAGAAGAATGAAATGCTTGTAAATCCATCTTCTTCTTCTTCTTCAAAAGGAAGAGTCATTTTTTTGTCATTCTTGATGTTATGGACCATGTTCTTTTACAGGCATACCTGTCTTTTGTTGAAAATATGCTTTATCATGAAGTTTATTTGTCCATGTTCAAAGTTACAAATATCTTGTTTTCATTCCGCTTCAATAAAAGATGATTATGCTCTGGTGTACTTGATGATTTTGTTTTCCTCATTTAACCTAAACATATTTTCAAAACGGTACTGTAGATCCGAGAGGGTTTGCACTACAATCCTTACTTTCCAGGGGGAGCTATTGCCATGCCAAAGATGCTTATTGATGGTGCTGTTGAGTATGAAGATGGTACCCCTGCAACAGAAGCTCAGGTTGGTTTCTTCGTTGTAATTGTTGCCAGGTTTCAGAATAGGCATTAGCTGGGAGATTGGAATATATTATTTATCAAGCAATTTCATAATTTCAAATGTTACTGACTGTGTTGCAGATGGGAAAAGATGTTGTGTCGTTTTTGTCATGGGCAGCAGAACCAGAAATGGAAGAGAGGAAACTGGTATCTTTGCTAAAAAAACAAGTTTTTGGCACCTTATACCCTTAAGAATTTACTGTAGCTGACATCATCATGTGATTTCTGATGCAGATGGGTTTTAAGTGGATATTTGTACTCTCCTTGGCGTTGCTTCAAGCTGCATATTACCGGCGTTTGAAGTGGTCTGTTCTCAAGTCTCGCAAGCTGGTTCTTGATGTTGTCAATTAGCTTCTATATCAGGCGACTCTCATTCCTATTTTTTGAGGACTTGGTTGGCAATAATTGCTTGTTAAACTAGGTTTTTTTTTTGGCCGTGATTGGTTGTTCTATTACAATGGTGATGGAGTGACCCAAAGAGTCCTCTGTGAAATTGAGGTAGAAAATAAGCTACTCCATACTTGTAACACATTAATGCTGCTACTCGGACATATGAAGTTTTGTTAAATTTCTTTGTTGGGTGATGGATATCTTCTCATGCCTGCTCAGCTCTCTTCAAGCTGAAAGAAACTTTGTTGTTTTTGGTTTTGGAGGCTGAAATGCTTCAGAATCTGGCCCTTGAGAATTACCATCACCATATTTGAAATAATTATTTGTTTCTGGCGTTCTCCTTCAATGGTGTCACTTGAGCTCCTATTTTTAACGAGGTTTGGTACCATGATTTCCCTGCAAGTGGAATGAACTGGCTTTGGTGAGTGGATATCCTGCAGTTTGTTGCGGCCCCAAATTCTGCCCAAAATGATGTACCGTGTTTTAGCTTTCCATGGATTCGAGTCTATGTTGAAAGTCTGATACATTCCCAGTTAGCATCGAGTTTGAAACTTGGTTCGAAACATGTAGCTATTTTATCTAGTCATTGAATCAAAACTCAATGTACAAACCCACCTTTGTTTTTTATATTGCCCTTATCAATTTCATCTTATTAATATCTACCACTCGCTTTTCACGAATCTCTCCATGCAATTTTGATTCAACTTGAAATCATGCATCGGCCAAAGTTTAAGATCGATCGCAACCAGATTTGAGATTTGTAGTGCATGGATGAATTTGAAAGAAAGAGTCAAATCTAGAGGGAGCACATGTTGTTTTTATTTTTTATTTTAAATTAAATTATTTTGATGTTCTTAGATAATTTTGATGTACTGATTTTAAATTTTTTTTAAAAAAAATAAAAAAAATATCATTTTGATGCATTTCTAAATAAAAATCATTTTAAAAAACAACCGTAACCATACTTCCAAAAAGATACTTAGAAACAATATCATTGCACTTTTGAGAAAGGTTACGTTTTAGTGTTAGTATTTATTAAAATGATTAATTATACCCTTCCAACTGAGGTTCATTGCACACAAAGACACATAATGTTTAGCTGAAAGGTACCTACCACTCCACAGGGTGGTACGTACCATAATAGACCAAAAGTGTTTTTGTACAGAACCAGTTTCTTAACAAAACTGATTTTCGAGTTGAAATTCAATGCATGGAGTCTGTGAAGACTAATGACCTACTGTAGTTGATTCACAGAGAAGAGAAGAAAGGAATTGTTCTATGAAGAAGACAGAGTATTTGGAGAGAAATAATAAGAATTTTAAAATATTCACTATTACTGTTTTTCAGCTTAAACACGCAGAGTGCATGTTGATATATTTATACTCTAAGAGACTTTCTTGTGTATGCATACTCACACGTATGCATACCATACATCATACGCTAACATTCCCCCGCAATCACAGGCTGGCATAAACCAAGCCTGAGATTGTTACAATGAGTATGAAACAGTGGTGAGCTTAATCCCTTTGTCAAGATATCAGCAGTTTGTTCTTGTGAGGAGACGAATTGCACAATGAGTTGGTTGTTAGACACCCTCTCTCGAACAAAATGAACATCCACTTCAATGTGTTTTGTTCGTTGATGTTGAATGGGATTGAAAGACAAAGCAATGGCTGATAAGTTGTCGCAGAAAAGAACAGGGGGCTGTGAGAGCTTAATGCCCAGAAATTTCAGCACTTGTTGCAACCAGTCAAGCTCTGCTGAGGTGGAAGACAATGCCCGATACTCAGCTTCTGTAGAGGACCTCGACACAGTCTGCTGCTTCTTGGATGTCCAGGACACAGGATTTGAACCGAGAAACACAATCAAACCAGTAGTAGACCTCCTATCATTAGGATCCCCAGCCCAATCCGCATCACTAAATGCCATTAGATCAAATGAACCTTTGGTGTAATGTATCCCAGACTGCTCAGTACCCTTGAGGTATCGAAGTATCCTTTTTACAGCAACAAAATGAACCTGCATGGGGTGTTGCATAAACTGGCACACTTGATGGACAGAGAATGCAATATCAGGTCTTGTAAAGGTAAGGTACTGTAAAGCCCCTACAATGCTGCGATATAATGAAGGGTCTTCAAAGGGCATTCCATCATCTTTTAACAATCTTTGGTAAGGAAGGCAAGGGGTAGCACATGCTTTGGCAGCAAGCATATCTGTCTTAACAAGTAAATCATGGATATATGTGGACTGAGATAAGAACAAACCAGTTGATGAATGAGAAACTTGAACCCCTAAGAAAAAATGCAGCTCCCCTAAGTCCTTAATCTCAAATTCAGAAGCTAGAGACATAATAACAGCCTTTATAGCAACAATATCACTACCTGTGATGATTATATCATCCACATACACCAACAAAATGATGATGCCAGCCTCAAGACGTTTGACAAACAATGATGAATCAGAAAACGTGGAAGTGAATCCGAGAGAAGGCAAATAAGAAGTGAACCTGTCATTCCAAGCCCTGGGAGCCTGTTTAAGGCCATATAGTGACTTGTGTAATTTGCAGACCAAATGGGGATTACTGGGATCAGAAAAACCAGGAGGCTGAGCCATAAACACCTCTTCCTGAAGAGTACCATGCAAAAAGGCATTTGTGACATCCAGTTGCCGTAAAGGCCAATCAAGTTGAGCAGCAATAGCAAGCACAAGCCTGACAGTTGTGGGCTTAACCACAGGGCTAAATGTTTCTCCATAATCCAAGCCAGCCTCTTGACTGAATCCTTGTGCAACCAGCCGAGCCTTGTGTCTAGCAACAGACCCATCTGCATGACGCTTGAGTTTGAATACCCACTTACATCCCACTAAGTTCTTATGATCTGGAAGTGGCACCAAACTCCAAGTACCCTGTGATTTAAGAGCTGACAATTCTTCTTTCATGGCCTCAAGCCACACAGAGTGAGACATAGCTGTCTTGTAAGTGGTAGGTTCAAAATCTGTCATAACAGTGGAAGAAGCAGCAGTGGATAAGCAACAAACCTTTTTCTTGACAATTCCACTTTTGCTACGAGTCTTCATGGAGTGGACATTCAAGTTTGGAATGTGATGAACAACCGAAATGACTTCTGGCCGAAAAGGTTCACAAGATAACTGATCATTCAATAAAGCATTTTCAGAAATGGGCACAGGATCCACTGGAGAGGAAGCAGATGGCAGAGGAGCAGGAGTAACAGACTTGGCTGGTGAGGTAGGAGAAGAAATAGGTGCAGGCTGTGTAGGTGGTGGAGGGGATATCACAAGGACATTATTGTGGTTGACAACAGGGGAAGACACATTAGAAGAGGAATGAGTAGGGGAATTTTGTGGTTTAGTCCCTGTTGTAAGCTGGATATAAGGGAAAACATGCTCATTGAAAATAACATGCCGAGAAATATATGTACGTTTGGTAATGACATCAAAACATACATATCCTTTGTAATGAGAAGCATATCCTAAGAAAATGCACATTGTAGTCTTAGGTTGTAGCTTGTTGGCAATATAGGGACGCAGTAAAGGGAAGCAAGCACATCCAAAAATTCGCAAGTGAGAGACATCAGGAGCAGATTTAAAGAGAAGCTCATAAGGTGATTGATTTTGCATGACAATGGAAGGCATTCTATTAATCAAGTACACGGCTGTATGGATTGCAAATGTCCAAAAAACAGATGGCAGTTTAGCATGTTGTAAGAGAGTGATAGTTGTTTCAATGAGATGGCGATGCTTTCGTTCAGCAAGACCATTTTGTTCAGGTGTATAAGGGCAGGATTTTTGGTGAATTATGCCTTTTGCTTGGAAAAACACCTTAAGTTTTTGACTAGTGTATTCCCCACCCCCATCACTTTGAAGGATTTTAATTTTACAAGAGAATTGTGTTTCAACATAATGATAATAGGCAATAAAAACAGAATACACATCACTCTTATTAATAAGTGGAAACAGCCAACAATGTCTTGAATATTCATCAATAAAAGTGACATAGTATTTATACCCATCAATTGACACACATGGAGAAGGACCCCATAGGTCACTATGTATTGTATGAAAGGGAATTACAGACTTTGTATGACTAGACTGGAATGGAAGTTTAGAAAACTTTCCTTGAAGACAACTATGACAAATAGAAAAATTTGAATCACTTGAGCATGCAACATGTGCTTTTTGTAACATCAAAGTAGCAACCTTATTGGTAGGATGACCTAATCTGCTGTGCCAAGTGGAAGAGAAGACTAACTGACCAAGGAAAGATTGTGGTTGAAAAGTGAGAGATGCTGAATTTGAAGGTGGAACAAATGGTAGTGGGTAAAGTCCGTTACTGCACTGTCCTGTGTAAATGATCCTCCCCGTGGCCTTGTCCTGAATCCAGAAAGAAAATGCATCAAAGATTAATCGATAATTGTTATCCAAACATAATCTATGCACTGACAGTAGGTTTTGAGTGAGTTGGGGCACATATAAAACCGAATTCAGTTTAATAGTAGTAGAGTTTGTAGGAATAATAGAAGTCCCAACATGGGATACCAACAAACCTTCCCCATTGGCAGTTTGCACCTTATCATTAGCAGGATATGGAGAAATCAAAGACAAATTAGATAACTCAGCAGACATGTGGTTTGTAGCTCCAGAATCGGCAAGCCACACTGATGATGAGGGCTGTGATGATGGCAGGACAGTATTCATAGCATGAATGCTCTGCTGATGAGGAGACTGAATCTGAGGAGATGCAAACTGAGGTGCATACTGGACTGGACTACTGAATGTATGAGGAGACTGAATCTGAGGAGATGCAAACTGAGGTGCATACTGGACTGGACTACTGAATGGCTGCCCTTCAGAATACAAAACTTGCTGTTTACTGTATTGAGGACCTTCAGAGTATAAGGCATGGCTGGACTGATGTTGTGGCTGCTGCGAAGATGAAGCACTGAACTGAGACATCCCAGGCTGTACACTGAACTGAGGAAGTCCAGAATTTATACCATGTGAAGACTGAGATGGAGGTGGAGCTGCTGATCCCACAGAATTTGGACCATTGTTGTTATAGTAACAGAACCATGAGGTATGATTCGTTCTTCCACAAATGTGACATTGTATGCGATCATCACGTTTGAATCCACAAGTAATGGCTGTGTGACCTTCCATGTTACACAATTGACACACAGATACATTGGAATTGAAATAAGGTGAGGGAGCTGGAATGGGAGCACCTGAATACATTGGTGAGAAATCATTGGGTTTAACAGGATACTGAGGTTTGGAATAATTCCTTAAGCCTGGTTGAAATCTCCCCCTTCCCCTATTTCTGCTAAATGATCGATAGCCTCCATTACCATAATTATTGTATGTGGGTGGTCTAGGAGATTGGGGAATATATGCACTAGGATCACTGTATTTCGGAACTGAAGTGTGCATGGCAGTAAGGAAAGATGAAGTGTCAGTACTAACAGTGTCCACAGTCTTCTCTTCAGCTAATAATTGGGACCTAAAGTCCTTCAAAGAAATGACATTCTCCCTGCCCCTCACTACACATCTGAAGGTATTGTATTCGGCAGGTAAACCATTCAAAGCTAAGATTACTATATCTTCATCCACAAAATAGACACCCGCAGCACTTAGGTAATCTCTAGTCTCTTTTATTTTGAGAAGATATTGGCTAATTGAATCAGTGCCTTTTCTTATATTCTGTAAATCAGATTTTAATTGGAATATGCTTGTCTTGGATACTGACGAGAATTGCTCTTTTAACCTAGTCCATAAATCTCTAGAACTAGAACTTCCAATGGCACAGGACATAGCAATTGAGGAAAGAGTAGCAGTAATTAATTGCATAATGGCTCTATCATGCATCTTCCAAACAAGAACATCATCACTTTCAGCAGATGAAGATGAATTAGAAAAATTCGTACCAAAATCACCGACTGAACCAGAGGAAGCAGATGATGGACATAGATGAGACCCATCCACAAAGCCTAGGATTCCATAGCTTTCCAGTAGCAATTTCATCTGAAAATGCCAGTTGAGATAATTTGTGTCGTCAAGCTTGACATTGACGGAAGTAGAAACCGAAGAAATGAGGGCTGTAATTGGGGATTGAAGAATGGTGAGTTGGGCTGTTGTGACCATTTTCTTTGGTTGTATGGGTTATTCAGCAGCTCAGAGTACAAAAATGTATACGAAAATCCACAGGAAAAAAAAAATCTGGAGAAGAAATTTTGTGTAAAAAAAAAAAAAAAAAAAAAATTGATTTGGAAGCAAAAAGGTTTGGATCGCTTTCTTTGCGCGAGCAATTACTGCTCTGATACCATGTGAAGACTAATGACCTACTGTAGTTGATTCACAGAGAAGAGAAGAAAGGAATTGTTCTATGAAGAAGACAGAGTATTTGGAGAGAAATAATAAGAATTTTAAAATATTCACTATTACTGTTTTTCAGCTTAAACACGCAGAGTGCATGTTGATATATTTATACTCTAAGAGACTTTCTTGTGTATGCATACTCACACGTATGCATACCATACATCATACGCTAACAGAGTCAATGCTTTTCTAGGCTAGCAAAAGAAACGTCGACGACAGCCGAGAATGGTGGTACTACCTGGCCCATAATTTTGAGGCGCGACGCAAAATGTCACGCCCTCTCTAATTATTAATAAATAGTTACGATTTATTTTTCAATTTTATCACAATTATAAGATTATGTTGTGGTTTATATATACTTATTAATTCTCTCAAGAAGATGAGAAAAATGAAATTCTAATAAGCTCTAAAATATATACATTTGCAGCTTCACCATTGGATGCTCTAAGAGTCTCTTTGTGAGTAGTTAATGATCGCATACAATCATGTGCAAACAAAACAAAAATGTTATTAATCGTCAATGGTGAACTATGAATTCAGAACTTGAATTTGATAAGCATCGAGAAAATAAATACATTATATAATTTTTAAATTAATTTATGTTACCTTTTAATTTTAGTTTTACGATACAAGTTTTTTAAATTCAATACATGAATACCAAGATGAAAAAAAAAATATATAAAATCTGGATCAATTAATCAAGTAATTAAACCCAGTATATAAGAAAAAAAACAAACAGGATAATAATTAATACATACACAAACAAGATTACGAAATATGTTTGCGAATAAATTGAGGTTTCCCTCTATTTTTATTATCAGTACTAGCTAGTTGCTAAGAATACAGAACTAGTCTTACTTACTCGATCTTAGGGCAACCAAATTCATCAGCCAACCATAATTTTGCAATATTCTCACCTGTTTATTATCCATTGCTTAAACCATCCACATATACTGATTAATTAAGTTTATTTTTTTCTTTTTTAATATATTATAGTAGGGGATGACACAGACAGTGCATGGTTATTGATGGTTCGTCTTCTTCAGTTCTTCTTCTCGCGCGGCATGCAGTTCCTTTTAATTAGCGTCTCCTTGCAGCGGTTTCTCTTTGAGCATTGAAGAAGACAGCTGCTACAGGAAGGTCCAGATCATTTTCTTCAGCAAATTTCCTCGTGTTGAATTTGTCCCTCGAGGATGGGGTGCTCACTGTTTGTCTTCCTTTCTGCCTGAAAAGAAGGTAAACAAACCTGTGGATCCCTATGCTGGGCATCGGCATCTCGTAGCTCACCACTTCCCTTCCTGCAGCAACAATATCAGCACGTAATTAATTATAGCTTAATTATATATTTTCCATCCATCCCCAGCAAAAAATCTCGAGTAGCTCGCATCTTAATTATGATGAGTTTTCTTTCTAGATCAGGTGAGGAATCGTACCAAATGTGGCATCTGTGGTGCCTGGGATATCAGTTACTATCCTGCAAACATATTCGCCAAACCGAGATGAAGTAATGAGCATATATATATTTTGCTAAACAAGTAAGTGATTTCATGATCAGCATGTTAGCAAAACTCATTATCACTGCTTCCTTTTCATTTATGGAAATAGTTCTTTCCTTGCTTCAGCTATATATATATATATATATAATTAAGGTGAACAAAATTAGAGGAGCTCAAATATATACCAGTGCACGTGCTCCCTCAGGTATGGATCGCTAGGTCCCGGAACATCCGGGTCTGTCATCACCTGCAGTTAATTATCAAGGGAGGTATATGCTTAGAGTAAAAGTGATCATGGTGTGTGTATAATGACACGTACGCACACGCATGCATCGAAGAAAGGAAACCCCTGGGCATATCGGGAAACAAGAGGAGAGCTAGAAAAACCCTACGTACCAGGGTGAAGAAAGATCTCATGTCACCACCATGGACCTCGACTTTAGGTTTATGAGTGACAGCAGACGGGAAAAGCTCGTGGCCATTATAAACCTGCTTGTTGGAGTTATAAGTGACGGTCATTTTCACTTTTGGAGTGAAATGATCGATTACATCTCCAATCACTCTCCCGACCACAAGAGGATCTGATAGTTTTGCCATGACAATTAAGTATATATAGCTAGAGCAGTAGTAGCTGCAGAGTAGAGGAACTAAGCAGCGAAGAGATCAAGCAAGTAATAATGGTATGGCTCTGTTTTCTTCGATCTTCTTTGGAAGGACTCGTGCTGAGGATTGAGGGTGGGAGCCTCCCATACTTATACTGCTCAGATGTATCGCTGCTTCGGATCCATGGAAACTCGATCGATCGTGAGCATCAAGGGAGGTGGGGTTATAGAAATTAATAAATTCGAAAGTGGGTCATCAACAAAAACAGGCGTGTCCGTACCAAAACTAGGTTTGTCTCCGTGATAAATTAAGAATATATTTTTTCAAGCCAAATTAATAGAGTCTACAACAATCTAAGCATTAGCATAAGGACGGTAAAGCTTGAAAAATTATAACCCTATCCCTGTTTTAGTTCTTACACATTTACTCTGAATGTTTAGAGATTAAAAAATATAAATTAAATTAATATGCAAAATTCAACACGTACATACAAATGAACTCTCGAATTTTTTTATTTATAATAAGCAACAGATTAATTGCATTACACCACCAAAAAAGAGGCGAACAATTGACAGCTCATGACTTGATCATACCCATCTAATTAAACGACTAGATCATGCTACCTAGCTACACATACACACAGTTAATTAGTTGTATTATTCTTTCATAAAGAAAAATAAATTGATCATTTAATATTTGAAATCTATGAACTAATTACGCACTCACATTGATACTTGATTAGCCAAAACCAGTAGATAATTAAGTGATATTCTTCCGGATTAACAACATGTGATTATTATATTTATTTGCATGGCAGAGTTGAAGAGTTTAAAGGGTTATGTAGGTATCCACTGAAGCAATTCTCACTCCTTTTTAGGGTTTTTCTTTTTTTAAACTTGGAAGAAGACAGATATAATATAAGCAGATCCTGCTAAGACATTCCCAAGCTAGGAACTACTCGTGATCTTTTGTATTAAAGGTAAAATTCCTGAGATGGGTGTTGCTAGAACCTTTCCAAAACTGGCCATCACTTGTGAATTTGCTTACCCGATTTGTATTTTTTTTTTTTAACGAAGCTTCAGCGCATAAAGGAGCTCCACCATGAACCTGTAGCAAAGACTGCTAGTGCTTTGGGGTCATTTCATGTAAAGAGATTCATTGTTGGGGCTCCCCCCCGTCCCCCCCTTTTTGTTCTTGGGTTTCTAAACAAGGTAAGTTGAAGCTGGATTGCCCTAATTGGAAGCTCAAAGCATTCATCTTTTTCTTCATATTCCACGCTCTTGCCGTATTTTATCATCTTCTCCTTCTTCAGCCACCACGTATTCTTTCTCTTTTCCAGGTTTGGTGCCATGCACTCCCAGTAGGTTTCAAATTGTTCAAAAAGCCTATTCATGCTCTTAGAATCATGGTGTCCAAGTGGATGCTTTGTGATCAATCATACGATGACTAGCCATTTGATTTGATTACCTAATTAGCAAGCGAGAATATTCAATTTTCTGTAGATGTATTGATCACTCATTATTTGTTCTTAATTGGTTGCACGTCTCCACTTTTCAGTACGAAAAAAATAAATGAAAGAAATCGCATATAAAAAACTTAAGAAAAGAAAAATCAAACGATGCTGTAACTTATAAACCCACAAATATTCCCACAAATGGCTGAGATTTGGACAAGGAGAGTTGAAAGTCTTGTGTTCAAGTATTACACCATTAAATAGTTTGTGAGTTTTGTTCACCATCCAATTTAACATCTTTTTTTCCCCAATAAAATAAATGTAATTTAGCTTTTCAGCACAACAGTTTCTAAGCAATTAAAATCAATCATAAAGATTACGGGCTAGATGGTGTAGTTTCTCACGTACGTACACTTTCTTTCTTGGTGGGAGCGGCTCCAAGTCTATTTATAAACCAACTTTTAAACAGGGAATCACAGTTAATCGGAGCTATATATTTTTTCTTTGTGTTTCCATGATTTTTTTTTAACCAAGGAAAGGGAAGGCAAGGAGCGAATGTTCTTAATTAGGGAAATTAAAAGCTTCTCTTGGTGCTACTGGCCATGCTGTTTTTCATATCTGATCAGAAAAGGGAATTTCCTATAGATTTCAACCTTTAAATTCGTAAAATCTGAAGCATTATATTTATGCGATCATGCCATTTTCCTTTCCTTTTATTATCCAATTGGGTTTTTTTCTCTTTTTATTTACGGTGAAACATCTACTAAGAGAACTTTTAAAATGTACGTAAGAGCAAATGGTCAGTAATTCTTTGAAACAAAAGCGACTTATAAATATAGTAGTGATCAAGCATTATGTTTCTTGACATATCTCATAATTCATATTAGAAATTCACTAACGCTTGCCTAGGGATTGTTTCACGTATCAACGAGTTGATAAATCTAACCATAATTTCGATCACTCGAGCTTTTAATTTTATATATAAACCATATAATAATCGAGTCAAGCCAAAGAACTTATATAATTAACTAAAATGATGTTTTTTACATGATCAATATATCAAAATTATTAAAAAAATAGATAAATATATTAAAAAAATGCATCTAAATAACCAGATAAAAAATTAAAGGTCCCTGCTGAATAACCTTTCCACTACTAAAAAAAGGGTGTTTTGCAACGGAAGCATCCGTTGCAAATAAGTAAGGGTGCCGTTGCAAATTTGCATTTGCAACGGATTTTGCAACGGATACATTCGGATGCAATACCTTGACTGCAAATTGATTTGCAAGGGATAATCCCTTGCCAATTTGCAACGGCTTAGCCGTTGCAAAGTTGCAACGGATTAGCCGTTGCACCGTTGCAACGGCTTAGCCGTTGCAAAGTTACAACGGATTAGCCGTTGCACCGTTGCAACGGCTAATCCGTTGCAAAGTTGCAACAGATTTTCCGTTGCAAATACGCAACGGCTTATCCCTTGCAAATCTGTTGCCAAATCTTTTCTTAATTAATTTTTTAATCCCTTCTTGTGTCCAAGTTCTATCCTCCCAGCCTTTGATACAGGGTAGTTCTTTTGTTCTTGTTCAGATCGTTTAAGTCTTGTCTAATTTCATCCCATGCCTAATGCAGGCCATGAATCATAATCTCATAATAGATATTTTGGGAAACAAAGAGCAAGTCCGGGGAGAGGAAACCCAATAGCCAAACCTTCCATTTGAAACAATTCAAAAAAACACATCCTACAACCAATAATCCAACAACAGATTCATGCAACTAATAATCCAGGCCTTCACGGAATGAGAAGGATCAGAGAAGGGCATCTTAAATGAAATCGATCCCATACCCGCCGATTGAGGAGTTTTCCCAGCTCAAGGCACCAAGATGAGGCAGAGTTCCAGACCCAAGTGGTGGAAATTGACGGCAAAGAAATTAAGGCACGGATCTGGGACGGATGGATGGATTGATTGTTGAGAAAAAGATGAGGGAGGCGGCCAGAGCGAGAAGCTCGTGAAAGGAATACGCAACTCTGTGATGGAGATAATAAAGAAGAGAGAAGAAAAGGTGAAGACTGGAGAAGCCGAAGGTCTTGGGAATGATTTTCTTGGAGTTCTTTTGAACTCATACGCGGACGAGGAGAAGAAGATTTCGATAGAAGATGTGGTTGACGAGTGCAAGACGTTCTACATTGCTGGAGAAAAAATATGAGGGGGGCGCGCGGCCAGAGCAAGAAGAGAGGATGGGATAGGGTTTTAAGATTGAGATGAAGGGTAACAGACGGGTGTGGGTTTTTATGCTTATTATAATAATAATAAATATTAATAATATTTCAAACTGTACAGTTTGTATGGGCGCCAGGATTTTGAAAATCAATTTTCATTTGCAACGGATTATCCGTTGCAAATTATATTACTTTGCAACGGTTTTAAATTGCAACGGATAATCCGTTGCAAATAGTTTTAAATTGCAACGGATTTTCCGTTGCAAAGTAATTTTACTTTGCAACGGATAATCCGTTGCAAATGGTTGTCAATTGCAACGGATTTTCCGTTGCAAAGTAATTTTACTTTGCAACGGATAATCCGTTGCAAATGGTAGTCAATTGCAACGGATTTTCCGTTGCAAAGTAATTTTAGTTTGCAACGGATAATCCGTTGCAAATGGTTGTCAATTGCAACGGATTTTCCGTTGCAAAGTAATTTTAGTTTGCAACGGATAATCCGTTGCAAATGGTAGTCAATTGCAACGGATTTTCCGTTGCAAAGTAATTTTAGTTTGCAACGGATAATCCGTTGCAAATGGTTATCAATTGCAACGGATTTTCCGTTGCAAAGTAATTTTATTTTGCAACGGATAATCCGTTGCAAATGGTTTTAAATTGCAACGGAATTTCCGTTGCAACCCATGTTTTTTTTTTTTTTTTCCCGGAATGTGTTTAGCAACGGAAAATCCGTTGCTAAACAAAAATCCGTTGCAAAGTTTGCAACGGATTTTTGCCGTTGCAAAAATCCGTTGCAAACAGCCCCCTTTTTTAGTAGTGTTCGGCTCTCTCAAGGACGTTGGCAAGTAGAAAAAAAGAAAAAAGAAAGAAGAGATGGCATCAGATACCATTCAAACTAATTTTAGTGGCCAATCAATCTATATTTTATTTGTTTTAAGGTTTCTTTTGGACGACTGTTGGAGCCTTCTTAACTAAATTAAAGACCAATCAATTTATTCATAATCTATAAATGCTGAAAGTTTCTTTTAGATTTCTTTATTTTATGAAATTATTATTTGCAATGGATGAACTTTAACTATCCACCACGATTATTCCTTGGAGTCATATTCACATAGCTTCCTTGCCAATCAAACAATATTACTCAGAGAGATTCCTTTCAAAATAATAAAAAAAAAGATGGATAAAATGAAGGAACAATTGCTTCACAATTACAAGCATATAGTGGATGAGTGCTCTTCCCGTGATGCTTGGATTAATTATAACTACTTGGCATCCATTTGTCTCTGCTAAAATCGCTCAATCCTTTAGCGTCCACTGGCTGAGAAGGCTTGCAAGTAAGAAGCTGAACCCTACTTTCCTCGATCCCCAACACCTTATATAGCAATTAGGGTTTCTTCCTTCTTTTTATATAATCTCCTTTTCTTGGCAGCCGACAATCGGGTTTCAGGACAGTCCTACTCCTTGTCACTATCATCATCTTCTCGATCAGATTCCTCATCAGAGCAGTAGTGTCCTTCAAACAGTCCTTCATCTTCTACTCTGCCCCCCCACAAGAGTATATACTTACAGGGAAGACTTCGGCTCCTCCGTATTCATAGGCTCCTGGACGTCTATGACAAAGCCCGTTCCTTCCCCATCCATGACATCTCCAGCACCAGCTTTTATTTTATTTTATTTTATTATTACTACGCTCCCCCAAATCCTGCTCTTCCACAGATTGGGTCTCCCCTCGCCAAACCCGAGGAATGTATACATTTTTTAGATAGCCGATAGTCCAACTTCCCATATAATTTAGTTTAGATTATAAACTCAAATTCTGGTGCGCGACTTTTTGAGACCTTGATTTTTCAATTTGGGACAAACTAATATCTACCATCAATTTCGTTGGTAATTTATATGATAAAAGTCAAAATTCATTATTATTTTGCTGTTTTAGGCAAGCTGCTTGGGATTTTTTGTAGGCTGGGCTGCCTCGAACTACTAGTGAATGTTCACGATCTTAGTACTTAATTAACCTTACTAACCATTTGGTGGTGCCTACCTTGGAGAACCTAAACCAGTTGCTTGTTCCAGTGCTCAAGATTCCAATAAAGGACGGAGAAACATGGCTGAAATGGAAGAAACAAATGTGAAAATTTTCATTCAGCTGAACAATCAGGGGCAAGGTCCTATTAATTCGTTCCCCGATTCCCTCGCAATCAGAAAAGAGAAACCTTGTCTTGTATGGGAGGCAAAGAAAAATGAATAACAATCACACTGTGAAAATCCTGCTGTAGAATATGATTAACTTGTATAGGGGGGGAGGGAGCGGAGACGAGCGGTGGCATGATATTTGCACAGGGCGACATATTCGTATGAAACTATGGGGGTAGAATTCCAAGTACGGATCAGTCCAGATGAGCAATGACAGCATCAACCACCTCTTGTGTGGTGCTGTCTCCACCAAGGTCTTTGGTTCGACACTTCCCCTCAGATATTACACGCTTCACTGCAGTCTCAAGTCTATCAGCAAATGAAGGAAACTGAAGATGTCTCAGCATCATGGCAGACGAGAGGAGCAGAGCCACTGGATTTGCCTTCTTTCGTTCCACCATTTTTTCTTTTCCCACGTTTCCAGCAGAAGCACCTTGCTCAAAAACAGCATAATCAGCTCCCACATTACCTGTAGTTGCAAAAAAGAAAATCGATTAGGCGAGCTTATAGAGCTGATAATAACAGAAAAGGTCCAAAGGACTTGAAACAATCAAGCTCCCAACAGCTTCATGATTAGGATTCCTTAACTTATAAATCGTTAAAGAAGGTAGGGAAAAGTCTTCTGCAGAATAAGAACTCTAACCAAATTCATACCTCCTGGCATGACACCAGTGCCTCCAGCTATACCAGCTGCTGTATTTGCCACAAGATTGCCATAAAGATTAGGAGTAACCTGTACAGAATGTTACAGAGCTTTCATTAGTGAAAAGGACCAAATGTGCTAACACAGTTGTCAATCAAGCCAGCACAAGACTATTGTCTGGAGACAGTAGCCATTGCAAGAAGCTCAGTGAGGAGACATGAAAAGAAAAAACTACAAGTCCAATTCTCAATTATTTCACACCATAATTTTAGCATCCTTGTATTATTATATAGGGTGCTACATTTAATCACGAGCAGATTTTTTCCCTAACCATATGAACTGATAATTCTCCCACCACAGAAAATGCTACCATCTGACCTGCTGCTGAACAACAGACTTGCTCCAACAAATCTAAATCGGAGTTGCATAACACCAAAAATACACACGAAATCAACTAATAATGAATAGCATGCCCCCATAGACACCAATTCAAACAATGATGATTTTTTTTCTTCAAAAAATCACTTACCATCACATCAAATTGCTCAGGTTTCGAAACCAGCTGCATACAGCAATTATCCACAATAATCTCAGTGTACTTTATACTTGGATATTTCTTCGCAACCTCTCTGCAAGATTCCAAAAATAACCCATCTGCAAGTTTCATGATATTGGCCTTGTGCACCGCCGTCACTGTCTTCCTATTATTCAAATAAGCATACTCAAATGCATATTTTGCGATTCTCTCCGAGCAAAACTTTGTTATCACCTAAAAACAAGCTCTTCACCATCAACACATCATAATAATAATAAAAAATGAACAAATCACTCGCAACAAAAAGTCATTATTCAAAATGAAACAAATAATCGTCAAATCAGTTTTATAAGATTTCAATCTACCCAAAACTAGAGCTTGAATAAGCAAACACAAGAGAGACTATTGATCATGTGGGGCTATAGAATAGCACTAGTTTAGGTACTTCCCGGAATCGCTTCCGGGAAAATCCCATCCATCAAATCAACAAGTCCCTTTAGTGTTTTTCCCATATTCAATGATTGTGATAACTAACAAAACAATTAACACAACAAACAACAAATCAATTCACTAAGTCAAGCAAACAAAAAAAGTTGATTACTTTAAGGCTTTCAACAACACCAGGAACCACCTCATGCTCAAGCCCAGCGTATTCCCCTTCAGTGTTCTCTCTGATAACAACAATATCAACATTTTCATGTCGTGTCGGTAACCCTGGCAAATTAAAACAGTTCACCAGCGAAGCATACAAATCCAATTCCTTCCTTAACGAAACATTCAGCGAACTGACACCGCCACCGACCGGAGTCCTCAATCCTCCTTTCAGACAAACTTTGTTTTTCTTAATCGATTCTATTACTTCCGCCGGAATGCGATTCATGTCGCCGTGGACTTCGTATTTCTCGAAGTAAAGCGGTGCGTGCATCGCTTGCATTACTTGTTCTACTGCGTTGGTGACTAAAGGCCCGATCCCGTCTCCGGGGATGAGGGTGACTGCGCGTGGTGTTCCGTCTCCGGGTCGCGGCATGTAGGTAACGGATCGGGAAATTGGGATGGGGGTTAGGGAGTAGGAGGTGGTGGTTTTGGTTAGGGCTTTGAAGAGGGACAAAGAACGGCGAGCCATGGAGGCTTTCAGGATATTTTGTGTTTGATTTTTGGAAATTAGGGCTTGGAGGCCATCAAAGGAGGGGGAGAAGAAAGCGGGTAATTTGGTGATCGAGAGACTAAATAGAAAGGAAGACTAAAGTGAAAATGTGGAAGAAAGTTTAGATTTAGTCCCTATTATATATGTTCATTTTCATTTAAATCCTAAAACAAGAGTCTATCAGATCTCAATGTTTTGACATTTGTCAGTTAGATCCTTCGGAGAATATACTGTCTTCTTCAATAAAACACACACACACACACACTCTTTTATTGTAAATAATACTTGACTAAATGATTATTTGAGTGAATACTTACTCTTTTTTTAATAAATAAAAATAAATTTAAATATAATAGAAGCTATTCATAAATACACATTATATTATGCATCTATAATTACCTGTGAAATTCTTTTAAGGATCTTGATTTTTTAAATATTTTTGAACCATATATAATTATTATATACCAATCCAGATATAACCCCACTAAAGACCCGAAAAGCTTAATAATTTAATACAAAAAAATTAAATTAACAAAGTTTTACATCAACCTACTTATTTGTCTTAACACTTAGTTTTAATTAAGGGAATTATATTATTCATCTGACGAAAAAAAAAGAAAAAAAAAAGAGAGAGAGTTAAACTCAAGTCTTCATTGTTTTGAGGATTTTTTTTTTTAAAAAAAAGAGAAAAATAGGATTCAGTGTTGAATATCCCGTGATTTAAGTCAGCTTCGTGCCTTCAAAGGTTCATCAACAGTTTGAGAAGCTTACGCCTTTAATACCAGTACCTGGTGCCTTGCCCTGGTCGAGCAATCTGCATCATAATTGCCTGTAAATTACATCACATTACATCACATCAAATCATTGTTCTTAATTTGGCAAGCTCATCTCTCAACAGTTTATCTTGGAAGGCGATGATATATTTGAACCTTTTAAAGCTACAGCGATGGTTAGAGCAATCACAGAGCGCACTTGGCAGTGTATCTAACAAATGTTGAAATATTGAACGTTCAAGCATACAAGCATGAACTGAAACTATCAAATAATTCTCTGGCAATCACATTTGGGAAAAGAAGAAATGAAAGATATTTTTTCTATCCATAAAGATTAACTTCAATGAACATCAGAAAACCTTTTTAATGGCGGATACCATCTCTCAATATAATGAACATAGAAGGGATCCATTCAGAGTGTCAAAGAAAGTCAAAGTTCTATTTGAAAAAGCCTCCATATAGCGTTATACCCAAGAAATAAGAGAGCCTAATTCTCAGCTATCAACCAGCTTCAAAACCTTTCCTGCCCAGCAATCCATTTACGTTGAATCAACATCTGTAGCTCCTTTTTTTCATACAAAAACCATGAAACAACCGGCCTTAAAATGCATATACAAAAATACCAGAACTAGAGGGTCGGAGCAGGAGATGCCACAGCACTACCCAATCCCATCTTCTGCCCCAAAACTGTAAGCTGCTCAACAAACTCAATTCCTGTAAGGATTTCTGTTGTTCCATATACAACATGCTTGACAGGCTGCTGACGCTGTGCAAATTCTTGCAAGCTGCCATACTCCATATAATTACCACCACCAATCATAAACACTATAGCTTCTTTAAATGGCCCTTTCAGATGGCTGCTACTGGTCCCAGAGCTTGACTTGGGAGCACGTGGATCAAACACAAGGTAAGAATCCACATCAGGATTTGGTCTCCCCTCCATCAAAGCTTCCACAGTCCTTGTTAATGCCAGCTGCCTATCACTAGACAATAGATTCTTCACACCAGCTGTCACAGCGCTAATTGACTGCCCATAAAGTTTTTCAGCCCAATCAACAATGTTACTTCGACTGGCAGAATTTGCTGATGCCAATGACACATTCAAGGACTTCATTTTCTTCACATACTGGAATGCACAAGTATCAACCTCAGACTCCCTTAGAGAAGTTTCAATGGCTTCCACTTCTGATGGAATAATACTTTCAGAACATATAAGGTAAATGATTGCAAATCTGAGCTTATCCATCTTGGTTCCTTTCCCTCTAAGCACACCCAAAAGTTCATTCCGATCAATCCCTCCTCTGACCATCATGTCATTCTCTTTTTTTGCATAGGAATCAAGAGACCTCTCCTTGATCTCACCCAACAAAACAGTTGCAATGTTTGTGTGCTTATCAATCACCTGCTTCCGCTCTGTCAATTCAGGCAGAGAGTTCACAGCATTCATCAAATGCTTGGTATTCCCCATTAAGTCCGTCCCATCAAACTCAGCCCCATCAGTTCCTCCAGTCCTCCTATTAACCTCATCAACATCCTTCTTATACTTGTTCAATTGAGTCTCAATTTCCACTGCAACTTCAGGAAACTCCAGGAACCCATTTGCTACCCAAAATGGATCAGAATTATCCAATTCATATGACCTCATCCCACCCTTTTCCCCTGGCACACTCAACCTGTTAAGCCTCAAGCCAAGAACATCATGAACAAGAGGAAGATACCTAAAATCATGTTGCATTCCAACCGACAATTCAAAATTTCGATCAAATATACACAAAACCGGCCTCTGAAATGAGCTTGCAAAACCCCCACCTTCTGCAAACAAATTATTCTTTGACAATAAATGATCTCTCAACTTTTGATCTAACACTGATGCCACCATCTCTGCTGGTCCTCCACTTGGACACCTAATAACTGGCACAACTGCAAGAGTTGCCAACACACAAAATAACCCACTAGCAACCTTCTCAACAATCTCCTCAATCTCTCTATCACCAGCAGACGGATCATTCAACTGAACATAACAAGACTTCTGCGCCAACGAAAACAAGTTATGCTCCAAAGTCACAAACTCCAAATACTGGTCATGCACCTTCGAAATCTTATCAACGGATTCCGAGTTCAATGTCCCGGATGCAAGATCCTCAAGAAGCGGACGAGGAATAGATGATGAAAAATTCAGGTGCAAGCTATCATAAAGCGAGCGTGACGCATCGGCAACAATCCTCCGAACATTAACTTGACTTGGTTGAACAAAGTACACAGCAGGGACATCATGGACAGGCTTTCGATCCTTATCAATAAGGAAATAAAGAGTAACCCCATGTTTTCTCAGATCCTTGACATGAATCAATGGAGATAATATATTTTGACAAAATTTATCATAGATCAAGATCTTGTAAACCTCTTCATTAGCAGTACCAGTTGCATTCAAAGGTTGGTTCAGATTTAGCATCCGGATTATACATTCTGCAGCCCAAAATAATGAAATTACAAAACTTGCTCAATAAACACATCAGATTAAACAAAAAGGAAAAAAGCTTTAAGTGTAATTTGGGAACAAATCTAAGTAATACAAAATGGGTTCACGTCAAAATCAAAACTTACTCACTACATACATCAAATTAAGTAAAAATGAATGAGCTTGAAAGGTTATTTGGGCTTAAAACTAAGTAATAGCATATGGGTTACCGCTTCATTTCACAAGAGATCTAAAGAGAGAAGGAGTAAAGGCACTGACCTGTTTGTTTTTGACGCAGATTGAGAGCCATAACAGTAGGAAAAAGACAAAATCTGAACTTTCTGAAATTTCAGAGTGCAAATTTGTTACTCTAGTCCCTCTCTCTTAAATTTATCCCTTCATTGTTAGCTTCCCTGTGAAAAATGGAGAGATCAAGGTTTGGCTATGTATGTTGGATTAAATGACGTCGGATTCATTATAACGTGGTCTTGATTATCCAATAGAATTATAACACGTCATATGTTAGAATTCATTTTCTTGACTATTTCTGGAATTAACCAATGATGAGATGCCACGTAATAGACACGGAGCATTAAATACGTGGTTCTCTGGCTGCTTTTTAGAAACAGGCAAAGAAGAGGGAGGGGAGTGTGGAGGAGAAGAGAGAGAGATTTTCGCGATGGAAAAAAGTTTGGTTTTGAGAAACAAATATTGGGTTTTAAGGCATGGAAAGAGCATTCCTAATGAAAAGGGTCTCATTGTTTCCTCGATGGTGTTACTACCTATCTCTTTAGGAACTCTACCGTTTGTTCTTAAACCTGTTTCAGTGCATGTTATAACCAGTGGGTGATTTATAACAGGAAAATGGGATCAAGGAAGAATACCAATTAGCAGATGAAGGTGTTGGTCAGGCGCAGTTGGCCGGAGAATTGTTCCTTAAGGTGTGTATTTCAGTGTAAAGATTGCATTTTTCAAAAAGATAACATTTTTAATGCTTTATCCTTCTAATCTGCATTCAATTTTCCTATGTATTCTATTTGCGTAGGCTTTGTTCTAATTTTATGGGTATAGTAATTCATAAAATAAAAGGGCAATTCTGATTGTATTTTGAAAAAAACAGGACACCTTTTTCGTACAAATCTTTGAATTCCTAGAGTTAGAGAGGTTTAGGTTGTTATAGTCTGACTCGAGGTTTTTCAATTTCATAAGCAGCAAAACTTGGAAGGTCCTTTAAAAAACTAGGAAGTCCAGATTTCTGATGATGATATGAATGTTCAAAACTGTTGAAGATGCCAAACCTTGGGATGAGAAGGCATAGTTGAGAAAATTATGCACTTCAACTCAGGGTTGTCGGTTTTGTTCTGTTTCGGCTGAAACATTTTTACCGGTTAAAAAAACGAGACAAAACAGTGTCGGTTTTTATCTCGGTGCTCATTCTGGATTTTTCGGCCAAATACCGGCCGAAAAGTTCCGGTTTCGTTCTGCCCATTCCGTTTCGGTCAAATAGTATTTTTTTTAAATAATGAATTATTTTACAATATCAACCATATCTTTTAATCTGACCATTAGATTGAGATGAAATTTTACAAGGAGTCTCTTAACATATTTATATATATTATGTTAAATTTTCGGAGCAATCAAAGAATGTAATGAACTTGCAAGATTGATAATGACATTCTCGTAATATTATACATGTTCATAATTTTGTTCAGAAAATCATTTTATTGTATTGTTTTTTAGATTAAATTACACAATTCTAAATAATTTTATTTTTGGATTTGAACTATTTTTTTAATTAATATATTTAACTATATATATATATACTCACACACATAAACAGTACAGTCTCGAAACGGCACGCCGAAACTGAAACATTCTGTTTTAATTGAAAAAATAAAGCACCAACCGAAATTGAATTGACAACTTTGCTTCAACTTGCTTTCTATCCCTGATTGAGCACTACCCAAAACTTTTGCAAACTTTATAATGAAAAGACTGATCGTTTTTTTTTTTTTGTCATGGACAGTGAACTTATTTAAGCAAAGAGTGTGATCATAATATATGTTTTTTCTTCATGATTTCGTTTGAGCAACCACAAAAATGAGCCAGAAGAGTCTGGGTAGTCTATCCCAGCATGATCCATGCCATTTCTACATTTCCACTTGAAAATAATAAGCTGTGTGTCTTGGCAACCAGTTGGAGTAAAAGGACCAAAGAAATCAAAGTTTGGCGTGTCTTAACATTGACAAGATAATATGGGAAGAAAGTTGTTGGCAAGGTTTTTTTTTTTTTTTAATGATTTTGTGAATTCCATTTGCTAATGATATCAAGGATGACAGTATAAGTAAGGAGAAAACTACAATTGCTAATGGCTTGATTGAACTTTTTTTTATCCCTAAGTAATTAGCTTTCCTTAACTACAGTTGTTGGTTTTTCCCTTCAGCAAATTTAAGAGTCCGCTGCATATCCAGCTAACTGTATAATCTGTGCAGGAATTGAAACAGAGAAACATACCGCTTGAAAGTGTTCGCATCTGCTACTCTCCATTTGCAAGAACCAGCCACACTGCCAAAGTTGTTGCATCTGTTTTGAATCTTCCTTTTGAAGGCCCTCAATGCAAAGTGAGTTACCTAACCCAATGAGCATTCTTTATTTAGTGCATCTACTTATTCTCTGCACCAAAGTGCTTGAAAAGTGTTGTTCCTCTTAATGCTGTTCACTAGGAAAATTATCTGTAATTAGCAAGGTTTGGCAGACCAGATGTTGTGCCTCTCAACATGCAAAGAAGTTGAATGGTTATCTTTTATTTTATTGGGCTGCTGGCCATGTAAGCTCTTCCGATGACCTGAATCTACAGTCCAACTTTGTTACCATCTGAAGAAAATAATCTGCTGAATATCTGATATCTTTTCTCTCAGAAACCTGTGTTCAGTCAATTAAATTCAGTGAATTTTTTCTTGCGTGTTTGTTATTCTGCGTACTCATTATAAGGTAAATGCTACTTGGCAGATGATGGGAGATCTTCGAGAACGCTACTTTGGCCCTTCATTTGAACTTTTTTCACATGATAAGGTAACACAATCATGGAGTTTATTTTAGTTTTTTCTTGCCATAACGAATACTAAATTAAGGGTCTTTTGTCTTTGTATATGGTAAGATGGAGTTCGCTGCAACAATGGTCTCACTCTATATCCCCTACCATCTCAGCCAAAGAAGCGCAGTCCTTTCCACTAACAAATGAAGCTCGCTTTTTTTCTTATTCAATTTACAGTATCCTGCAATATGGGCACATGATGAGAAAGATCCATTCATGCAACTAGAAGGTGGAGAAAGTGTTAATGATGTTGCTACTAGACTTGCAAGTGCTCTGGAAATTATCGAGTCAGAATTTCAAGGGTAAGCATGTCCATGTTTCTTTGGCTTTGTGAAAAGCATGATCCAGAAAATGAGGAAACAGTTTTAGTACCCTCAGTATTATTACCTTTATAATCCATCAAAGTGTTCTCAGGAAATATTGAATGTTTCTGGGAACATATAAAACAAACCTGTTCTTTTTAAAGTTGCATTTTAATGTGAAAGTTGGCATTGGCTGTGAAGGCTTCATTTTAATTATCAATTGCTGTGCAGGTGTGCAGTCTTGATTGTGAGCCATGGTGACCCCTTGCAAATCTTGCAAACAGTACTAAACGCCACCAAGCAAAACACAGAGTCCTCCTCTAATGACTTGGCATCAATAATTCGAGCAGTCAAGGTCTCTTCTGTCTTGTCTCAGCACCGGAAATTTGCACTGGTTACTGGAGAACTTAGGTCAGTAGTATAATTTGCAACTCATGTTGAGTGTAGTTTGAAACTTCAGCGATTTGATTTTGTTTAGACTTGAAAATATCCCCTGAAGCAAGCAATGATTATTCTGATGAGCAATATCATAGTCTGCTTAATAAAAGATCCATTCTTTTTCGATGTGTTTTGGATAAAATATACTTGATATTTGAGGATTTTGCCATTAATGAAATGCTTAACCAGAGTCCTGCATTCGTGCTCCAACATCTCACCATTCTTCAATAGGCATTATAAATCTTTAACAAATCCACTGTTTAAATAGAACTTAGGAACCTTGAATGATTCATCTATATCTTGTTACAAACTCCTTGGCAAGTTCTCACGCTGCACTTTTTGACCCAAAACTCCACTCCATACTCCATAACCATGTCACAAATATTCCTCGGTTGCAAAATGCTGTTGCAGAAAGACAATCTCCTAGAATAGCAAGTTGATAGCCACAGCTATTGGAGCCACAACCACTAGGTTTTGGGACTACTTGAAATCGCTCATCTGCAAGATCAAAATAGAGAATAACGGGAAGCTCATAATGCATGCGAATCCAACTAAGTCAATGAAGCTTTCCATTTAAGCAAGAACCTAGCTGGAGTCCCAATCAGATGGTAAGATATTTGACGAGTGGGTCTTGCATGGGATCGATAAGGACATACAACGTGGTGGCTCTATGAGTTTTAATTTAACGTTGTTGGTAGTGGACTGCCGTTATGTTAAGGTTGGCGTTGAGTTTTATTTAGTAGGGCCACTACTGTTCGACTCAGGAGCTTGATCGGTAAGGAGCTGCTTGCACAAGGAATAAACAACGTATGGAGTTGTAGTAATGCATTGCTGGGTTTTTATTTATTTATTATTATTATTATTTCTTCGTGATGGAACAGGCAGAGTAAATGATAGATGATTTCTCATCTTTTATGGCCAGCAAGTAAACAGCATTTGAAGTCGAAATATTTAAGCACGTACACCGATACACGTTAATTTAACAAGACTCAAACGTTGAAGTAACTCAATAGCTGTGCTGGTTTTCACAATCAAGGCTTTTAAAACTTGCACAACATTTCGAAAACCAAATGTGTGATACATGACTAGCAACCCCATCATGAAGGATCTTACAGTTGACGTAAAGATGGATTCAGATGAAAATTTGAGCCCAAACCTCCAGTCTCCTCGTCCAACTACAGGATGTTCTCATCAATGTCAGCCAAAAACCATCCCATCGGAGAAAACTAATAGCTCATGTGATTGGGACGCTAGAACAAGACATCTTTTTGACTGAGTTTCCTACAGTTGTTCTCTGACCCCTGATCTGATACCCCTGAATTTGTTTCCGTAAAAAATGGAATAAAGAAAAAGGACTCTAATCTTTAGTGACCCATCTACGACCCCTGACCTGATATGCACCATAGCTTTGATCACTGCTACTTTCTCCCCCGCTTTCTCCACTGATATATCCTGATTTCCTGCGGTGGTGCTTCTTCTCCCTTGCTACTCCAGTGTCACTGAAGCTCCCATTTAAAAGAGGGTCATCAATTCCACGAATGACCCTCTGTGTGGTTGAAGATGTTGCTATGCAACTATCATCCTTTGTTCTTCTCTTGTCTTTGTTGTGCTTCTTCATATTTTGAGAAATTCTATGCAATTTCTCGTTGAACCTTATAATTCCCTTCTCCACAGGCTCCACTGCTTGGTTTACAGTGAACTTCACATCATTCACAATCTGCATGGGAGGCAACAGCTGATTCAGCAGAAGATAAATGTGATGTCATGTGCTTCACCAAACCAAATTAACAGTGTACATTGCCATATTTTTGTTTTACACTGTAATTTTATCACTTTTCCCCATATGGACATTGACTGGCTATCAGTTTAATTTTTTTACTGGACTGGCAAAGCTGATACTGAACCACCTATTCCTTTTGTTTGCAGTATTAATAACGTTTCAGGTTAGTGACTGCACAGCTATACTCCAATAGCATTCTTACTATAAGCTAACTGAAAGCAACTTACAAATCCACCACCACCAACGACCACATCTCGTACACTTTCTTTTATGGTCATTCCACTCCTAACATCAGTGTCGGGTTGAGGAAGGCGTAACTTTGTTGGCCGTTCACTGTCTCTAACCTCATCAGGATCTACGGGGCAATCAACAGATACATAATCTCCAAGAACTGCAACACTTCCAGGAAACCGGTCTCCCATTAGCTCGTAAGGCTTGGCAGGGAACACATACAGATGAACTATAGAAGCAATGCCCATCTGTGCTGGATGAATACATTGACCTGTTAAACTTCAATATTTTGAATGAGAAGAAGAAGAAGAAGAAGAAGAAGAAGAAAACCCTGTTATAAACTCTACTGAACAGATATAGGAACTGTTTGGGAGTGTAGTTGAGGTTGCTTTTGAAAGTGATTTTCATTTAGAAACGCATCAAAATAATATTTTTTTATTTTTTAAAAACAATTCTTGATATCAACACATCAACATGATCTAAAAACACCAAATTTTTGTAATTTAAAGTAATTTTTTTTTTCTTTTCAAAATTGCTTTTGAAACGCAATGTCAAACAGGCCCATAGACAATGATGACTGTTGGATACGCCAGGAATATTGTAACAGTAGTTATAAGAAAACTTCACTAATCAAATTTCACCATTGACATATATGTAGCACATTGCAATGAAAGACAGAGGACCAACCATAGTTCATAACTTTGTCTGCACCATAACCACTAAACTGGAGGCCAAATGGCAAAGTTCACCAGCATGTCTCAGTGAATAATCACTGTAACTTTGTCTCAGATACCTCTCATTTATTCCATGGCTAAACCTACTGCAGAGCACCCATACTAGTAGACTAACATTTTTTCTCTCACTTAGTTCTGGAGAAAATGACAAGGCAAAAATCACCAGAGCAACAAAACAAAATGAATTGCCACATAAAACATTCAGTAAGAAAGTTTAAACAGCCATATAACAGAAATGATCAGTCTGCCCCACCAAATAATGCAAAGGTGATGTGTCCAGCATTTCAAAGTGGTAAGTCCTTGAGAAATGACATCCTAGATACGCTACATGAGCAAACAAACAGTACATCCACTTGAACACTCTTTTATTTTGTCTTTTTTCTTGATTGATAAGATTAGGCTCAAGTCTATTTTATTCACACGCCTCCTCTTTCCTTTACCACTTAAGCTGAAGACCAAGGGCACTGCATCCAACTATTTACCACCCACCTTCTGAACTGTGACATCTACGGCCATTATCTGCTCCTCTCCTCACTGCATCACCTTATTTCAACAACTTGAGTCAGGCTTCACTAACCCTAAATTTCAGAACACTGCCAATTTACTTTTTACTCAACCCTTGCCCTAAAACTCATCAATCAGCAACATGCCAAAGTTTCCTCTCTAGAGAAGCAGCTAGACAAGCATTTCCAGTTCCTAGAATGCTCAAGTTTCTCATATAACCACAAATAATAGAAGGCACATGAACATGCAGGGATGTTTTATTGAAAAGCAAAATCTTGCTTTTGCTCTGTCATAAGAATTCCAACACTCAAGTTGGAGTTACATAACTTTTGCATTTATCTTGTGATAAAATCTTCACTCGTCCATGAAAGAATCAAGTGGCATTTGAGTAGTTCAGAATGATGATTTACCTAGGACATTAACCTATTCACTTCATGACGTCAAAGAAAGCTACTAGAACAACAACATATTATCTTACACAACCAAGAACAAGAATTATATATGTATGGAATGGAATGCAAAAAGATATACTTTGGTAAAGGAACATATCTACCTCTATACAAATGATGAAGTCTTGGATACTTGACTTAAATTGCAAGCCTTGAGCTATAGGACTTTTTAATAAACCAAGAGAGTAGAGAAGAGCAATTGCCACTCCTTGCCACCAAGTCAAAAATACAATTGATTTAAACGTCAGGAACTTGTATAAAGGTTTTATGTGAGCCAGTTCATCCTTTGTGGCAGCGTAAAATTGCACCAAACAGTACAAAGCCCAAGATTGACTGAAATTTAGAACCACGGCCATGTAAGGATACCTACAAAACCAGGGGAACACTAATGTAATTAGGAACCTAAATATGGAATGCTATGGTAATCAGTGATTTTTGACAAGAGATACCTGTTAAAAGAGATTATACATCAATTGGCCAGTTTAGAAGTAAAAAATCATTATATACATACTCGCAGATAAGACAACAAGTCTAAATGGAATGACCATTTAAAGAATATGCAATTAAACTATGAACCAACAAGTACATTGGCATAGGGATGATAATTCATTCTCAAACTTTATCATTCCCATGAAAGCCTTTACAGAAAACAAATTTCAAGCAGCAATGGACCTCACAAATGTATAGATCAAGATCAGCTTTACCCGCATCTCAATTTAAAATCTCCTTCACAATATACACCAAAGACTTCAAGAAATACAGCTAAAACTGCTGTCAGAGACTTTATTAACATCTGCCAAAAAAGATACAGATTATAATCCTTTCCAATACAAGAATGATGGAATTGGGAAATGTAAAAAGAGCTGCAAAATATATAACTTCTCAAAAGAAAACATACATATTGAACAATACCGAACTTTACAACTTGGTAGAACCACTGACCAGGCTTCCATGGTTTAAAGATATAATTCATTGGAAAAGGGTGTTTTATAATTCCCCTCTCATGATTATGTTCTAAAAGGGGTGCCTTAGAGCACAAGCGACCTTCTCTTTCCAAAAACTCAATTGTTCTTTCTTCCCCACCTTTAAGAAGTAGACAAAAGAAAACAACTATCAATAAAAATATCAACACCAGAAGAAAAAACAAAATGAAATCAGGAGAATAATTAAATAAAACCATAGGAAAATATCTCATCCATATGTATAATTACAAAACAATAAAAACATAGAAGATCTGTATGTCTTGTTAATAAACAATATTGAAAATCATACAGCAACTAGATCAAACTTTCACTTTTTTATATAGAACAAACTTCCACTTATAAACATAATTATAGTTTGCAATGACATGAATGCTGTAAGATGACATTAAAAACTAGGTCGGCAACCAGACAGACATGTGCATTGTAAAATGTATTTGACCATGTTCATATATTTCTCTGAATGCGTACGCAAGAAGCATGAACAAATGAATTCAACACTTCATTCTGACAATGCCAACAAATTTCTTCCAGCCAAACTTGCCAGTTTTGCATCTTATATTACTTTACCCATAGATTATTTAAATACATGCGCACATGCTTTAATTTTTGCACATTTCAAAAGAAATAGCACCCTTGAATTTGTCAGAACAGGAACAAATACATAAGCCATGTTCAACAAGTATTTTTCAAGGCAGATTGTATTCAAGAAAACTCCTTCATGACCATCTGGGGCTTTAGGACCAAAAGGCTTGACTACAAACCATAGAAGGAAACGGTCTATGGCTGCTGAAAAAGCCCCAAGATTCTGACTTCCATAAGAGGATTCAGGGACAAAAGCATGGAAATGTCAATTCCATGCAGAGGAATATATCAGACCATCCAGAATTAGTAAACAACTTCGAAGAACTACCACCACAGAATCTAGGAAATGACAAAATTAATTGAGATAAATTAAACAGAACTTCGAATAAAACCCTTCATTGCGCACAAAAAACTTTCAGTAAGAAACATACCTAAGCAAGCAACAAGGTATCTTCCAAAGCAATACATAGCAAATGATTCATAGCAATCCCGCAGTATCTCAATATCAACACTAATCGACGGATCCAGCAATGAAACAAACTGTTCAAAATAAACAAGTTAGTAGGAAAAAACAAACAACCCCCGCCCCCCTCTCCAAATTCAAAAACTCATACCCATTATTCAAAATTCAAACTTTTCACAGAATAAACCTCAATCAAGCAGAGAAATCACTCACTCACCGATTCTACAGCATAGCAAGGAACCATAATGATAACCCCGATCAAAAACTTCTGCTCCTGAGAGGTAAAAAATGTACCGAACAGTCAACTAGCAAATCTAAAAAAAAACTCATTCAAAAACGAAAGAAGGACAATGAAAAAAGGAAACAAATAGTCACCTCAGGATTCCTGTACGCGGAAAGATGCTCGAACAAGAGGTAGAAAGACGAAGACAAGGTTATAAGTACAAAAGCAGCAGCAATCAAAGTATCCCATAACGGAATTGAGAATGTCAAAAGATTATAACCTATGAGATCCTGTAAATACATCATCGCCTGCTTCTCTCTCAAATGCTAAATATCATACAGCATAATTTGAGTTTCCCAATATCCATAATCAATCTAAAAAGGATGAGATTTTGAATTAAATTTCTAATCAATTCATTCATCAATTGTCAAAGTGAAACCAAAGCAATGAAAGTTGAAAATAATTTACTGGCAGCTGAGCCAAAATTGAATTGAACAAGGCAAGGAAATTGGAGGGGTGAGTGGGGATAGACGTAATGATTCTGCTCTGCGACAAAAAGGGATTTTTATTGACTACATTATGGTGTAGGGAGGAAAGACTTTCATAAAAAAAATCGCAGCCATTAAGCTACATTAGTCCCACCTTGCTACTATAATATGATTCTGATTAATGATTATATCAATTCACTAGCCAGTGAATATTTTTGTTGTTTCCATTTTAGTACCAGGTGATATTTATATTTTTATTTATATTTAAAAAAAACTAATTATCATAATTTACAATTAAAATAAAATTGAGATTTATTTGAATACTTAAGATTAAATCACTCAATAATCAAATTTGATTTGATTATATATATATATATATATATATATATATATATTAATTAATTAATTTTTTGTTAGCGTGTTCTTACAGATAAAAATAAGATTGGTTGAAATAATGAGGATAAATTGAAATAATTTCAAAATGAATTTTTATCTTTTATCCAAACTATTTTCTTTTTTATATATCGAAATAATAATTATTATCTTTTAATTAAGTAGTGTGAATGCAAAACATACATTTTATTATTATTATTATTATTATTATTATTATTATTATTATTATTATTATAATCAAATTAGAGTCTTTTAATTTTAAATGAAGTTGTGATTTTGGTAATATCTTAGGGACGATATTGAGGTTTGCTCAAAAACTTTTTAAGTGAGAAAATTTAACGAACTGCTCTTCCAGTTGGAGGCAGATACGAAAATGGAGAACACGAGCATGCTAAAAGAATGGTTCGAGCGAGTTGACTCTGAGAAAACTGGAAACATCACTGCAACTCAGCTCAAGGTCATTCTCCTTCTCCCTCTGTCTTCTGTTTTTCCTTTGCTTCTTCTTTTTTGTATCTTAAAAAGGCTAAACTCTTTGATCAACTTAATTAATTAACCGTCTTATTATTAATGATAATCAGAGTGCCCTTGCTGTTGGTAATCTTGATTTCCCTCTCTCTGTTGTCCAGCAAATGATCAGGTAACCCACTTCTCAACACTCTTCTTTAATCTCTCATTTAATACAAATCAATTTATTTAACAAAGTTCTTCAATTTTTGTGGTGTAGGATGTATGATTTTGATAGGAATGGAACTATGAGTTTTGATGGTGAGTTTCGCTTTTTTGGCTTCAAGTCCTAGACTTTCGAAATGGGTTCTGTATATTTTTTCCTGATTTGATCTAATGTCTTTCTTTTTCAAAATGCAGAATTTGTTGGGCTTAATAAGTTCCTTTTAAAGGTTTGTGCTTTCATTATGAATTGTCCATTTCAAGAAGTAAAAGGCTATATTTTGAGCGTTATGCTCTTATCTAGCTAATTATGAAATACTTTTATGGTGTCTGTAATTGAATTTTGCACTCCTGTTCTTTGCAGGTTCAACAAGCTTTCTCGGATCTCGAGAGGTTAAATTTAGTGGCTTTTCTGCTAGAAAGTAGACTTTGATTGTTTTGTGTCCTGCCTTGTAAACTGTTTTCATGGTTTGATGTAGTCTAGCCATATAAAAGCATTCAAATAGGAATAGATATGATAGTTATCTTTGTTTCTACATTAATGGTGAATATTAGCTTAGGTAGAGGCTGAAATGAAATGTGATTATCATTTGGGTAGTTGGTTCTGTAGTCATTTTAGTATGGTTAGTCATTGGTTCTGATATTTGGATGGTGTGAGGACATTGTTTAGCAATAAAGTTTTTTGGATTCATGGACTGTTTGCAGCTTTGAGCTTGTCTGGCTTTACAAAATCTGAGCTTTTGAAGTTTTGTGTTTGAGTCAATTCTGATATCTGCAATGATGAACAAATGCTTGAATTCTACACCTTTTTCCTGTCTCTCTTCCTAAATTGGAAATGGTTGGATTTGCGTGTGTAAAAATAAGTAACTAGTCTTCGCTTCTATCTTATTGTTTCAGGGGCCTTGGATATCTTGTTCCTGATGATGTATATAAGGTACTTGTTTGAAGAATGTTATCTAGCTGTGACAGAATAAATATACTTTTAAATGCTGCCCATGATTCTTGGCACAATGTCTGTGGAAAATAAATTCCTACATTTGTTATATAGTTTACCTAATCATAATTTTCGTGCTTCTGTTTAGATTATTCTTGTTTCACGAGATATACTTGAAATAGAGTACATGGGTTCTTCTGTTTCTATTGTTTCTTAATTATCTGGTTTCTCATGAATCAAACTTGTTGCAGGGATTGGTGAAGATTGGTTTCTCATTGGACTCTCCTTCTTTTTACACGGTTTGTGAGGTAAAGGCCTTTTGCACTCCTATATTATGTGTGAGTTAATAAAATTCTGTCACGGATATTACATGCAACCTTCATTCTTCAAAGATCTGGCTTGATGTTATGTGGCATGCTTGTATACGGAATTCATTATTAAATTCAACTAGCCCATTGCTTGGTCTTCTGCACTTGTGTATTTAATTTATTTGTGCTTAATAACCCTATCAGTGGGGAACTTGCTCCTTCCATTCTCTTGATCTTGTTTCTAGTGCTGAAATGTGAAATCTGCCCATTTTGCTCAGAGCTTTGACCAAAAGAAGAATGGAAAAATTCGTCTAAATGACTTCATATCTCTCTGCATCTTTGTACAGTCTGCTCGGTGCGTGGCCCCCTGATCATTTATGATGCATTCTTTAGGTTAAATAGTCTACATTAAGCTCTTACGGATAATCTATCATTTCTTTTACTGTAGGAATATCTTTAATTCATTTGATACAACAAAGCAAGGCAGAGTTACTCTTGATTTCAATCAGTTGGTGTACTGTAGTAAGTAAAAACCAATTCAATATGAACATAAACTACTTGATATCATGGTGCAATTTCTTAAGGTTATTTCTCTGTCGTGCAGCTGCAAATTGTAGAATATGAAATCACCACCAGCGCTCAAAATTTCTATGCCCGTTCATACTTCCAAGTTCATAATGATTGATGAACAGGATCGCATGGTCTTCATCAATGTAAAAAATCGTGGTCTTTGGTACTGAATTTTTTCTCCCTGGTGTTTGTTTATGGGACGATGCCGTTGTCAGTTTTATTCTTATGTATGATAATAGTTGGAAAGTACATATGTTGATGATGTGATTGGTTGGAAGTGTTTTTTTAAGAGGGGTCAATTACAACATAGACTCTTCAGATTAGCATGAAATTCACCATCATCCTTAATTGAGAAATATTATTCTTGAAAATGATTAAAGAAATGTCTAAAATTAAAGTTGTGTTTGGCTAGTGTAAGAAAAAGGTGACATAAACATGTTTGGTTAGAGGAGCAAAGGCAGGGATGTAAAATAAATTTGTTTTTGGGATAGTTTTGCAGTGGATTTCAAAACAGGGGGTTGGGGGACAGTAATTCAACGAAGTACATGTTTGCACATTCATCAACAAGTCTTCCGCTACAACTTGTATATTAATGGAAATCAGTTTCTTTAACGTTGTCATAACAGCTATTTCAGTGGCACAGCTTTGACCAGGAGCCATGCAAATTATATATAGTCCAATCAATAACTGAAACATGTGAGGAGATGCTCTCCGGAATCCAAACTCCAACTGGCTTTGTGTGTTTTTATGCTCTTAGTTACCCATGGCATGTTCGGCTTCTGCAGAAGAGCCGATTGTGCGGGCTGTGGACTGTCTTTTCTTGCCCTTCTTTCTTTCAACAATTGCACATTTCAATTCTCACATGAAAGAGGATTAACAGCGGCCGTAGATTTCAGGTGGAGTCCATAAGGATCGTATAATCCAAGCTCATTTAGACTTTCAGTCCAATTTGCTGCTTACTTATCCACATTATACATTGGAATCCATAAAGATTAAAATTTACATGGACAGAGTGAGAAAGGTAGAACTTCAACAGAACTCCAACGTAGTAGATTTAGAGTTTGATTTTAATTACTTCTGAACGGCACTAACAGAAACTACTTTGATTGTATTAATATATCAACAAGTATTAATTTTATTATAATTAGTTAATTTTAGAAAAAAAATCAAACAAAACTTACATGCATTGTTTCCGAAGCCACTATTAATAATAAACCAGACTTGGAGGATCAGGAACTAGCCCGAGCTAAGTAGGAGTTGAGTGAGTTAACCTGTCAAAGCTTAGCTAAACCACCAGAAGATAGAGGAACTCTCCTCTCCTGGGTACGGGGACAAAGATGACATCTTCCCATGTCTTATGTTTTAAAAGAAATTAATTTATCGGACAGGAGGACAAAAAGAACATCATATGTTCTTCCTTCAAGCTCTAAATAGATATAAAACAATTTCAAAGAACAAAAATTCATTTATTTGTACTTGTATCACTCCAACCGAATACGCTGCTGCTTTTATGGAGAAAATTTAGTACCCCTCTTTTTTTCTCGTTGAAAAGCACAGTGCCATTTTATTTATATTTCTTAAAAAGAAATAGCCAAGTTTTTCTTTCATTCAAACCCACAATATGCAAAGTAAGGTACGCCGGTAATATACAGATATGGCTAGTAGCTATAGCACACAGTCAGAGAGACCTAAGAGAAATAGGGCTGGTTCAGCTTTTGCTGCATAACCAAACTTGGACGTACTGTACTTCCTATGAACTCCGGTGAGTTTCCCATATCCAGCTTTCTGATGGAAACCAACCATCATTCTTGAGCATTCCCTATCGGCATCATGTATAAGAAAGAGGGAGGAATCATTCATCAGTATGAATCAATTTGGTTACAAAGTTGAGGTAGTCATGCGAAATACTCACAAAAGCTCATCTTCTGTGTAGCCGGTGTGCCACTCGCTGGTTTTAGACCACTGCTTAAACTGGTAGAGACTACACTGAGCAGTGTAAATTGCTGCAGCAGCTAGTAAAGATGGGGGGAGCCTCAGCATCTCGTACTCAACTAAGCACACCTCAATAATGAAGAAGGAGAGAAGCTCAAGCTGTTCGAATCATGAGTAAAGTCATTACAAAACATCGATAATTTCCCCCCCAATAACATCTAATTCGATAAAAAAAAAAAAAAAATCACTGACTACCCAGTAGTAATTTACCTTCTTGTCAGATAGAGCTGCCTTGAGGAATCTCTTCATGAACATACAAGGGGTTGGTACAGACATGTTGAATTGTAAAGTGTTCACCATTAGTTTCTCCTACAAGCAACATCAAAAATAGTTTTAAAAAACTGTCACGCGACTGATGGAAAGGGAGAAGGCTATAATATGATTTAAAAAAATGCCACTGATGAAAAAGGGAGAAGCCATGCTACGAAGAAAAAAATAATACCATATCGAGGATTTCTATCCTTGTGTAAGCGTTGTCTGATATCAGCACAAAATCTTCCACAAGTGGGACTGATACCTCCTCATACTTGCATGCTAATAACATTGCTGTCACACCAACCAGTTGAAGTTTCTTTCTGGTCACTGTGCAACGCTCCAAGAATCGGTCAATAAGATTGATGGTTAAGAACAATGTCTCGTCCATAAGCTCAAATTTGTAGTGGACCTATTGAAACAACCAGACTTCTTTTATTAGATAAAGGATGATAAGGTTTGAAAACCAAACATTAGAGATGGACTAGCTGTTTGTTTCTATTTGATGTAGCATTTGGTTCAATTACAGGCAATCAGACCTATTCTACAAATGGGTCAATTCTAGTCAGATGATGAATTGTCATTATGGATACTGGTTAAACACTTGGCAACGGTTTCAATTTCCATGGAAAATTCAGTCCACGGAATTGCTGTTAAACGAATCAAAAGTGATTTCCAATATTTTTCTTCAAAGAAGCACAAGGTCAGAGGAGTATACCTCAATAAGCCAGTCGATAAGGATGGCCCTCATCTTCTCGTTGATGTCAAATTGACGATCCATGTAAGTTGGAGAGACACAGCCAGAGCTCTGCATAAATGAATAATATTCGAATTTACAAGATTGATCCATGTTCCACAGAAGGTTGCTGCATCCAAAAGGCTACTGTTTTGGAGGAATTTCATGCCAAAAGGCTACTCTTGGCCTTTTGGCAATCAAGTGGTGGTGTTACAATAAAATTCTATCTTTTTTTCTCCAGAATCCACATCTTTCAAAAAAACCAAGAAAAAAAGAGGCTTAGATGCATTTTTGAAGGAACAAAGCAATACTAGTACAGAATGAATCATCAATTACATATTTCTAGCGTGGATATCAATCATAACTAATCAATCAGATGTTACTTTCCACAGTTAGAACGAACCCTTGTTGAATAAATCAACCAAGCTTAATGCTGCTTTGGATCCATATAAAAGAAAAACCTTTTACTTCATTTGGAACACATGCAAAGGATCATCCAACACACATGAGTTTCGTAAAAGTAAATCCTATGATTTGAAAAGTTTTTCCTTTTCTGTGTATTGTCTTCATACATTTATGCCCATCAAACGTTGAGGATGATATATCACATCTTTTATTGTGGATACAATAAGCTCTAGTGTGACATTTTAGTTTGATGGTATTTTTACCCAACATTGAGACTAACAAGGTAGTCTAAATGCATAAAAAGCTGCAAACAAGTTTAAGGAATGGATTTCTAGTCAAGATTGGATTACCTCAGTTTTCTTGTAGTTAGCATATATGTCATCTATATACTCAACAACTGCCAATGTATCTTTCAAATCACCAGAGTCAATATCCACGATGGAGTCCTCTGCATCCTCCATTTCAACCTCCTACAAAAATTCAATGGAGTTAGTGATTGTTTCCTGCAGCATACACAGACTGAAAAACCTTATTTAGAGAAATACCATCCTATCTATCTCTTCTAGCATAGCCTCTGTGTGCTTCACAAACATCGGTAACGCGGCATCATCATACTCTTCCACTTCTATTACTGAACAACAGTCTTTCGATTTCCCAGTCTCCTTAAATCATAACCAATCCCAACAATTCAAGTCAATATCATGTTTTCACCGCAACTTCAATTAATTTTGCTTAGAAAATAAATAAAAGTCTAAATTTACTTCATAGCGTTGTTGCTTGTTGCTGACCATTTCTGCTGCCATTTCCCTAAACAAGAAATTAAGTGAATTACTTTGGAAAGTACAGCAAATACTGAGTTCCTTTCACATAATTTTTGTTTACTATGCATAATACAGCTCAGATAAACAGGTGTAATAACATAGTTATGTTAATTAGGGGGACAAATCCAATCAAAATGAAGTTGATATTGTAGGAGTTACTCGGAGCTATCTCTCTTGTTGACCACACATGGGCAGAGAGCAGCCCCAACAATGTTCTGATTGATGCTGGCTAATGCCCTCCTTTGATTCTGCCCCATGTCCTTCACAAACTTCGAACCCCCCATTGTCGGTCCTTCTACAAGACCAAAAAAGATTGATCTAAATAAATAAATACTTCAACTGAAAAGCTGCAAGAAAGACAAGCTATATAATGCCAAGCTACCTTGAAGATTGAAGGGTACAAAGAGACCAGGATTGTTCTCATTTGATCCGCCCATTTTCAAGAAACTGAAATCAACAATAAAAGAAAAATCCCTTTAAAAATCGTAGAAAATCAAAACACATTCGTGATCCACCATATAGTAAAGAAAACCAAAGATTTTATGATAGTGAACTTCAAGAAGTGAAAAAGAAAAAACCCGGTTCAACAATGGATCAAACTGAATCAAAAGGCATGGATTTAATCTTATTTACCCCTTTAATTCCAATCTCTCTCTCTGTCTCTCTCTGAACTCTCTGAACTCTGGGGTCTAGAAGAACAAAAAGGAAAGAGATTTTGAAAATAACGGATAGTAAGTAATGACCGTTGGATTATAATAAAGATGAAAAGTTACGTTGGTTTGTCAACGGTTAAAATAAGGAGTCTTTGGGCCATAATTGGAGCGGGCAGTCTGCAGGCATTTAAAAACAAAGCCCAGGTCCGCTCCTAATTCGTGGAAGCTTCCCAAGCAAGGAGTGACCGTTGCTGGATGCCTGGATCACAACATTTTTTTTTTATCTCAAATCTATTTCTATCTCAAACAATTCGAGTTTCTTATTCCTTAATAGAAAATACTTAGTTTCCCTGCAGGATAATTAGAATTATTTTCTAATAAAAAAGGGTCAATTCAGATGGAATTCATGATAAAGATATGGGCAGAAAGATTCAATCAAGAGTTTCTCTTGGGTGCGTGTTTCAATGTTTTTCTTCCTTCTGCTGTGTTTCCCTTCACTGCGTTTAATTAACTAATTAATAATAAAAGAGAGATGAGTTTTTTAGGGTTCTTCTTATAGCACCACCAGTGACACGCAGCATGGTTTTAAAAGCCCAGCTCGGAAAGAAGGTGAATAGTTAGGGATAACACAACACGATAGGGAATTCCAATATTTTTGTCATCAAACAATTGGCATGGGATTATTCATCACCAGAAAATGAAAATGGAGAATGAACTTGATCTGGCACTCCAGCGTCTCCCTTGACTGGCCAGCAGGCCCCATGATGACAGAAGTAAGGAAGTTCTCGGAGGCAGATGGGGCCGGTGCAGCGAGAGCCGGGCCTGTGTACTTGCAAGAACGGGAAAAAATATGAGGAGAAGGGGCCGGGTCACAAGATTGACGGAGGAGAGGACTTGGAGTGGCGTAAATGGAAACCTAATGCGTGAACTTCCGGTTGTTGAATTGCTGTTCCTTACGATGATTCCAAATGAATCACCTTCATTAGATTATCAAGATGGCCACCCGTGATTTGCACCCATCTTCCTTCCTTCCTTTTTTAATTCAATGTTCTTCGCCCGTCTTCTTTCTTTAATCAAAATTTAAACCCCTTCGTTATTGAGCTGCGTGTAGATTGGAAAGAAAACACCCACTCAACTCCTGGATTACTTGCCCACCCCGAGAACAACTATAATAGGAGATGGACTTTTGACCTAGCTAGCTACAAAAAAAACAGGAGTTGCAGGGAGGGACTGGTGTCCCCACAAACAGAGGCAGAACACAGGGAGGCGTTGGTGTTAAATATTATAAATGGATTCATTACAGTGGTGACCATGAAACCCACAAAACAAAAAAATATCTTGACAGCACTCCGACCCTCTTTTCTCAATTTCTTTCTTTGCGACTCTGTTTATTTCTCGCTCGCTACCGACGCTGTTGTAGCTTTTTTGTTTTTTGCAATGGGATTGCATGGGGAATTATTTTTTATGAATATATTAAAATAATATATCTTCAGAGAATTATTTTTAACATTTCAAGCGATCTTAAAATACTAAGAGTGTTGCTTTAAACTAAACAAAACAAATATATATCTTTTTTTTTAAAGAAAAAAACTCTAAAATATAAAAATAAATGAGCTATGGAATGCTTGGTAAATCCCACCTCGCAAGATCTGCATGCTCCTTTTACTAAGTGATTTTTCGGGAGTTCAAGTAAGACTGCTTTTAAAATTATTTTTATCCAGAAATATATTAAAATACTTTTTTTAAAATAATTTTAATACCAGCATATAAAATATCTAAAGACACTAAAAAAATATTTAAAAAAATAGAAAAATATTTAAAAAAACAATATAAACGGGGCTTAAATTTTATTTCCTCGAAACTCGTAGAAAAAAGGGATTAAAAAAAAGGGACCCAGCCGGAAGAAAACAAAGTGGGGTGCTTGATCCATCTGTACACGTTCGATAAGCACCAGAAAAGTCGCACGTGAAAACGCGTCTCGTTGTCTAAAAACCGCGTCAAAGCTTTTACTGTTTTTCGATTTTCATTTTTTAAGATGAATTTACCCGCAGATAATTGCATTATATTATTTCATTAAAATATAAAATTCATAAATCACACTCTATTATTATTATACATATAAATTATATATTAACACATTAAATTATTTCGAGTGCTGGTACAATGAAATGAATTTTTTTTTCCTGTGATGTTTATAACTTAGTTTTTTGCTGTAATTTATTCATGTTTTTCTTTTTGTTGATTTGTTAGAGAAACATGTTGTTGGTTAGAATTAAAAAAGAAAAACCCTTTTATTCCAGGTGTGTGTTTATGTAAATAAGAAAATCACTCTAAACACAAAAAAATTATTTAGTAGAACTTGTGCAAGGCCGGGTAGTTAGCTGAGCAGTTTAATTTAAGGTTTTTATTTTTAAAATATGTAATCTTAATTTTAAAAAATATTAATAATTTTTTTATAAATATATCTTAATAAAGTTCCAAATCACACCCCTCATTTATTATGAAACCTGGCCCAAATCGAATTAAAGCTTACTACTATGTTTAATAACCTTCCTAAAGTATTTGAGATATTATATTAGAATTTATTTCTTGATTTATAAATATAATAAATTATTTTAAAAAAAATACATGTTTTATATTAATATATTAAAATTTTAATAACAGTGTTCGAGGGGTGTGATGTTATGACTTGTGATAAATGGCTTGCGATCTGCACAGCAGGTCTCGGATTCAAGTCAGAATATGTATCTTTTTTAAGAGTCAGGGACGGTCAAGGATTTACTCATTTACCTGAACTCATAAAATATGTTTGTTTGATATGGTTTATCGCATCCAAATAAAATATTAAAATAAAACTATATATTAAAAAACTTAAAAAATAAAGATTTTCATTTTATTTTTTTAAAACACATCCATCATCATATATAGTGGTTCTCGTGCATGTAAATCACAGTAACATTAACAGGCCATACAGATTGGGTATAGACATGGCAATGAACACGCACGCGTATATCTTCCAAGATTTAACCGTATCTTTGCAAATTTCTAAAGGATCTATCATTGTTTCAAGCTTCCTAGCTAACCGCTTCTGTTTCACACTTTCTTTTCTTGATGAATCTGTGCATTTGTTTTTTGTTCCAGCCATGTGTTGATTGGAATCTTTGTATTTTTTTTGGGATCAATCTGTGTATATTATACTAATATTAGTGTGTTTTTCAGTAACTGGGTAGAATGATTTAAGATATATTTAGAAAGTTAAGGATCCCCTTTAGGACATTGAGCTTAGCTTGTGGGGCTAGTGAGGAATGGAGAGGCAGAAAGTGATGGAAAGAGGAGAGAAGGCAGGCGTGTCAAGTTCATCCAATGGCGGAGGTGAAGTTGATGTTGTGGCGGAAATGATGGATGTGATTGAGGCCGTTGGATTGTACGTGGGGTACAGGAGGACACAAAGAAAGGAGTGCTTGAACTTGGTGAGGAGATTGAAGCTATTACTTCCTCTTTTGGAGGAGATAAAGGAGATTGGTAATTATAAATCGGTTTCTAGTGAGGCTTTGAAAACTAGTTTGGTTAATTTAGACAAGGCCTTTTTGGGTGCTAAGAAGTTGTTGAAGAAATGTAGCTGTGGAAGCAAGATTTATCTGGTCAGTGTCTATTTTTGTCCTTTGTATTCTTGTCTCTCTCTCGGCTTTTTCTAGTGGGTTTGTGTTTCTTGTTGTGGGTGATCATGGCTTTCCAAGCTTTATTTGAAGTGTTTGTGAATCGTGTTTGGCTCAATTAGGCAATGGAGAGTGAAGCAGTGATGAGTAGCTTTCATGCTGTCTATGACAAATTAAATCAGGCTTTGGATGATTTACCCTATGATGAGCTAGGGATCTCAGTTGAGGTTAAAGAGCAAGTAAGTCTTCTTCTCCTTTAATTTCCTTTTGCCTTTGTGCTTCTTGAGGATCCTGGACTAATTAGTTAAGTCCCCATCTGGTTAGGGCCACAATTCATGAGAGAGAGATTTGGCAGAAAGTTTCTTTTTCCACAGTGCTAAATCTTGTCATATACTTCAGATTTTGTGATTGAATCTGAAATGGGAAGTTAGGAATGCTCAAGGTTTAGTTCTCCCATCTGTCATTTCATTTTTGATATCAAAAGGAAAAGGAATGGTACATTCGATTTATGGAGCGGTGGCCTTTTGGCACATATTCGATTCGTGAAAGAATCGTTGTAAATCGAGCTTTGGCTCGGAGTTATGCAGGGTGATATTGCACGAGTCCAGTAGCCTCCTTTGACAGAAGACTGGGTGAACAACCAATTTTGTTACAGGAGTCATTATGATTTGCTATCAGCATGATTTTTCCTTACATAGGCATCCCGTGTTGCTCATCTGAACTATCATGTAGTCTCATGTCCATTTCGCAATAGCGGGTCTGTGACAGTTGTTATCGGATCTGTTTCAATGCATTATCAGAAGTTGTCGGGTGAGTTGAATATCATGTTGCCAAACGCTACAACAGCTTTCATCTTTCACATAACATTGCACAGATGTTGTGGTTCGAGGGGTAGGAACTTTTTTGTAGAAAAATTAGACAATGTTACTGATAATTGAGAAATACATTTCGAGCTGCTAGTTGAAATTCCAGATGTATTATAACTCCAGTTTTACATGTGTTGATTGTGCTATTGATATGATCCAGGTTGAGCTAACAAGGATGCAACTTAAGAGAGCAAAGAGGCGAGCCGACACCCAGGATATAGAACTGGCAATGGATATGATGGTTGTATTTTCTAAAAAGGACGACCGGAATGCAGACAGCGCAATCCTAGAGAGACTGGCCAGCAAGTTAGAGCTGCATGCTATTCCAGACTTGAAAGCAGAAGAAGTAGCAGTCAGGAAACTAGTTAAAGAGAGGGGGGTTCATAATGCAGAAAGCATCCAGCAAATTAATGACCTTTTGGGAAAATTCAAACAGATTGCTGGGGTTGATGAAACCATTGTTCTTGATGGCCCTTTTTCTTCAAAAAATCTTCAGAGGTGTCGGTCTTTGCTTATCCCTCATGAATTCCTATGTCCAATTACTCTGGAGATCATGGTGGATCCTGTCATTGTGGCAACTGGACAGGTAATCTCACATTAAACAACTAAAATCCTTTTGATGAGACATGTCACGGTTGAATAAACAAGTTTTTTAAGAAAGTTTTGATGTTACAGAAACTTAGGGAGAGATTTTAAATATTCCAGTTACTAATGCTATGGAAGCTGAACGCGATTTTCTTTTGTTTTAAAAGACCTATGAAAGAGAGAGCATACAGAAGTGGCTAAATTCTAACCATCGAACCTGCCCGAAGACTGGTCAAAATTTGGATCATTTGTCTCTAGCATCGAATTTTGCACTCAAGAATCTTATACAGCAATGGTGTGAGAAAAATAACTATGAACTACCCAAGAAGGATGCTTGTTTAGGCTCTGATGGCATTTCTGCTGAGCTTATAGAGGAAATCTCTTCCTTGGTTCAAAATCTGTCCTCCTGTGAGTTTGAAGTGCGACGAGAGGCCATCAAGAAGATCCGTATGCTTGCAAAGGAGAATCCAGACAACAGAATTTTGATTGCCAACTATGGAGGGATTCCTCCACTGGTTCAGCTGCTGTCCTATCAAGATTCCAACATTCAAGAACACGCCGTAACAGCTCTTTTGAACTTGTCAATTGATGAAACAAACAAAATACTGGTAGCCAGAGAGGGAGCCATTCCTGCTATAGTTGAGATTCTGCAGCATGGAACAAATGAAGCTAGAGAAAACTCTGCTGCAGCTTTATTTAGCTTGTCAATGCTTGATGAGAACAAAGTTCTAATAGGAGCTTTGAATGCAATCCGTCCCTTGGTACACCTTTTGCAGAATGGGACTGTACGAGGTAAAAAGGATGCTGCGACTGCGCTCTTCAACTTGTCTTTGAACCAGACCAACAAGTCCAGGGCCATTAAAGCAGGTATCATACCAGCATTGCTCCATTTGCTCGAGGAGAAAAACCTCGGTATGATCGATGAAGCCCTCTCCATATTGTTACTCATTGCATCACATCCTGAAGGGAGAAATGAAATCGGCAAGCTATCTTTCATCAAAACCCTTGTTGAAATCATAAGAAACGGGACTCCCAAGAACAAGGAATGCGCTCTATCGGTCCTTCTCCAGTTGGGGTTGCACAATTCATCCATCATCTTAGCAGCACTTCAGTATGGTGTGTATGAACATTTGGTAGAGCTTGCAAAAAGTGGAACCAACAGGGCTCAAAGGAAAGCAAATTCTATATTACAGCATATTAGTAAGTACGAACACATTCCATGAAATTTTTGCACTAATTTAACAGATTGATCAGATCTAGCTTCCTAGAGAGAGATGCCTACTTGTGTATGAGGGTATATAGGACAACCTTTTTTTGTGTGTCCAGCACCGAATAAGGTTTTTTTTTTTTGCACCATTATACAAGACTGTGTATGTATTGTGAGCACACCAGGGTAAGAAATGTTTACAATTCTGGTGATGATAGAATTGTTTACAGAAGGCTGCCAAAAGCAAATAAATGGGAGGCCATCCTGTAATTTTATCAAAGCTTTTTTTTATCAGACAAATGAGAGACATCGCCATTTGGTACTTGTTTGTTGATGTCTGGCTATAAATTAATTATATAAACCGTGCTACAATGTAACTAGGATTTTAAGTTAATTTTCAATGCAAGATAAAAAAAAATGGCGACACATGCATACCCATGTCAAAATATTTAGAACAGTCTATAAAATCTCAAAATCCTAATACAGAAAGGAATTCATGTTCCTGCTTTAATTGGGCTACACTCTCTTCTCTCTCCATCTATCTCTGCATCTATATAAACTCATTCATTAGCAGAAAATGGCTGCTATTTTATAACAACCTTCATGCAAGCTAGAAGAAGGTTACTCCTCAAAAGAAGCTACCAGGCTGATGGTGCTTCACCAAGAAGAAGCTACGGAAGAAGATGACTCCTCGAGCTCCATGGCTATAATGGTTCCTCATCAAGAAGAATTTCACTTCACTTCTTTGATCTAATTCTTATTGAAGCTTCCAATCCTTCTTCGATAATTCAAATATAGTATGAGATCAAATCATATTTTTCTTTTATATGTAAAGAATCGTACATTTAATCAAGAAATGAATTTATTATTAAGTCCATAAATCATACTAAAAAAAAGATGCCATCAAATCAATCCCTTTACTTCTAATTTTGATAAATACTTAAATCAACGAAAAACAATCAATTGATCAACTCAAACGAAGATGACAAATTCAAAGGTTTATATACGACAGAATTAGAGGTAGAGGGATCGCTTTGGTTAAACTTATTGTAAAGATGGATTGATGTGTAGTAAATATTGATTTAATTTTTAGTTTTCCCAATAATCATTATTTAGATGCCACTACTTGCTGTTCACCATTACCAACAAAAAGTTTTCATCGAATTATTATTCCAGTCCATAATTCGAATAAATAACCATTTATATTTATAAAACTTGTAACTTAGTTTAAAATTCAAGTTAATAAAACATTACATCAAATTAATTTGAGTAAATATAAAAACAATGTTGTTTAAGAAGTTCAAATTACATTATTGATGGTATAAGTTTTGATATGGTTAAGCGGGCTATAAGTTTAATTCATAATTTAATTAAGAATTTCATAATTTAATTAAGAATTTATGTGATATTCTAGCTTTTAAATTATTCAATGTTGAAGGATACATCTTTTAAAATTTATTTTTGATATCAACATATAAAAAACAATATTTTAAACAAATAATTTAAAATAAAAGTTGAAAAAATTATATATTTTTTAAAACACTAAAATAAATAAATATACCGTTAACAGATAATGGGCGACCCGGATTTTATAACACTGAATCAAAGCCCATTCGCAGCAGCAATAAAGCAAATACGTATGTGTATATTAGGTATAAAAACAGTAAACTTCCTGCAAAAGAAAAGAATTCTACATTTATTATAATTTATATGCAAAAAAAAACCGTAGAAACTCGAAACCCTCGATCGCCCCCTCCTCTCTGCCCTTCCCAATTTACTGTGATTTCAATTTCTCTGATTTCCAATTCCTCTCTGATTTCTCTTACTTTTATCTCACATTTACTCAGAATCGAAATCACACTCCTTTTTTTGTTAAAAGAAAACTAATTAATTGATTCCGCAGTTAGGGTTTTTGATTGATTATTCTGTATAATAATAATATGGGAGCTGCTGGCGATTCGAGCGAGTCAAAAGTGAGTAATGAACATCAAGGTCAGCAAGAGGATGCTGCTGTGGTGATTAATATTCGGTGCTCTAATGGTACAAAATTTGCTGTGAGGACGAGTTTGGAATCAACGGTTGGGGTTTTCAAATCTCTCTTGGCTCAGAATTGTGATATCCTACCTGATCAGCAGAGGCTGATTTATAAAGGCCGGATTTTGAAAGATGACCAGACCCTTCATAGCTATGGTGAGTTCATTTCTTTCTTGTATTATCGTTTCATATTTTTTTTGTTTTATATATTTTGGAGTGAGAAATGGAACTTTTAATAATTTTGGCCTGACAATGGATGGGCAAGCATTTTATAAACAAAAAAAGGTAGATTTTTTCGTCTTTGTATGGTTGATTTACTTCAAAAAGGGAAAGATAAGAAAAATGTGGCTGTGTTTTTTTATCAGTTAAATGGCTAGATGATGATGATGATGATGATGATGATGAACCTCCTATTGATTGGTTTTCTTGATTAGAAGTTTAAGATTTGGGTATTGTTATTTTCTGACTGATAATTTATTCATGATGAATTGAAAAAAAAAATGTAGTTATTAAAGTAGTGGACATCCTAATGCAATTGCTCCTCCATATCCTAGGGTTGACGATTGAATTATTTGTTCTTTAATTTTGCTGAAGGTCTACAAGCTGATCACACCATTCATATGGTTCGTGGTTTTTCCCCTCCTGCTCCTGCTCCGGCTCCTACACCTGCCGCCACTGTTAACCCTGATACGACAACAGGGGTTACACGGGGTGTTGGTTCCAATGAAGGTGGGGCCTTTGGACTTGGGGGTGCTGGTCTTGGGGCATCCTTGTTCCCTGGACTTGGCTCGCTAAGTGGTGGAAGCCCACCTGGTCTATTTGGAGATGGGCTTCCTGAATTGGAACAAGTACAGCAACGGCTGACTCAGAATCCCAACATGATTAGGGAAATAATGAATACACCTGCTATGCAGGGCCTGATGAATAACCCCGAGTTAATAAGATCTATGATGATGAGCAATCCTCAGATGCGTGAGATTATGGACCGAAACCCTGAGCTTGCTCATGTCCTTAATGATCCAAGCATTCTTAGACAAACATTAGAAGCTGCTAGAAACCCTGAGCTCATGCGTGAGATGATGCGAAACACTGACAGGGCTATGAGTAATATTGAATCAACTCCTGAAGGATTTAACATGCTCCGGAGAATGTATGAAAATGTTCAAGAACCATTTTTAAATGCCACAACAATGGGCGGAAATGCTGGCAATGATTTGGGTTCAAATCCATTTGCAACCCTCTTGGGGAACCAAGGTGGGACACAAGTCAGGGACGCTTCAAACAACCCTTCTGCCACTGGTTCTGAAACAACCGCAGGGCTCGCTGCTCCTAATACAAACCCCCTGCCCAACCCTTGGAACAATGCTACTGGTGAGCTTCACACCTCTTTGCTTCTGGCAATTCATTTAGATATATATTTTTGCTTAAAAGCCACACTCTGAGATCCAATTTAAAAAGTTCTAATAGAGATGATAACCTTATTAAGTAGATGCCTGTGAAACTTTTAGGTTGAGAAACATGGCCTGGTCCTGAGGAATTCTTGTCCATGCACATTTTGTTGATCTTGACTATCTTTAATTGTACTTTGCTGGAAGAAACTTCTAAAGTAACTCTTTTTAAATGATAATTGAATTATTCTTGATGTTTAAAATTGTGAATTGCTAGGAGGAACCCAGACAAACTCTACTTTGAGGCCAAATCCTGTTGGGAGGGCATCAGGTCTTGGTGGTTTGGGTCTGGGAGGGCTTGGTCTCCCTGGAATGGACAATTTGCTCAATAGTATGCCCGATTCAAATCAAATGAATCAATTGTTGCAAAATCCAGCTGTATCACAGATGATGCAAAGTCTACTCTCCAATCCTGAATATATGAACCAGGTATTGTTATTGAAAGGGTTTTATCTTATATGATATTCAGTGTGGGTTAAGTTTTGACAATAGGCTTTTGAATTTTAGATGCTCAACTTCAATCCCCAACTACGAAGCATGATTGATTCAAATCCCCAGTTTAGAGAGATGATGCAAAATCCTGAGCTTCTACGCCAATTAACTTCTCCCGAAACAATGCAGGTAGCCCCCCCCCCCCCCCCCCCCTCTTTATATATATATTCTCTATACATATATGTGTGTGCACGCGCGCGCGATAGTTACTGCATTAGTTTAAATTCTTTTTCTGACTTTGACCCTTTTTACTCTATTTGCAACAGCAAATGCTAGCTTTACAACAGTCACTTCTTCCGCAACTCCGACAGCAGGCTACTCGGTAAGTGAGGACATTTGGTTTTGGTTATATTCCATGGCTGAAATCTTAGTTACTTATAATTATACTAGAGTTGAGATCATTAAAGGAATTTTAATTTATGCTTCTGTTGCGTGACAAAATTAGATCTCTCTTTAGTCATTGCTTATCCTGTGTTTGCTCACTTGCAGGGAATCAGCGCAGCCTGGCGCCCCTACAGGTACCCAAGGAAACAAAAAATCTAGTGGATGTATTTTATAATTATTCATGAACTGGCAGATTTGTCTGTTTCCCCAATTAAGATTATGGTAAAGTTTTCTTGAATTAACAGGAACACCTAATAATACTGGGCTGGACATGGTGATGAACTTGTTTGGTGGTCTTGGGGCAGGCAGCTTATCAGTACCTAACCAACCTGATGGTTATTTTCTTTCTATCTTTTTCTCTTTACGTAGTATTATCTCATGGCAATTACTCAACGTTTCTGAAACTTTTGTTGCTCATGTAGTGCCCCCAGAAGAACTTTATGCAACTCAACTAGCACAACTACAAGAAATGGGTTTCTTTGATACCCAAGAGAATATCAGGGCGCTGCGGGCTACGGCTGGAAATGTACATGCAGCAGTAGAGCGACTTCTGGGGAATCTTGGCCAATGAGTTGTTTTTGAAAGCAAAACCCTGGAAAGGAAAGAAGGGATCTTTCTGAGCAATGGTTAAGTCTGAAAACCTACTACAGCAGAATTGCCGCTGCTAGGACACTAAAGTAGAAAATTAAAAAAAAATAAAAATGTACAAATTAGTATTCTTTCATATGGCAACTGCATTTGATCCTCCTTTTCTCCTCTTCCCTGTTCAGTTTCTTTGAAACCTCCTTTCTCTATGTAGAAAATTTTATTAATGACCGACAGTGGATGTATTTTACTTCTCAGACTATATTGTTGCTCTGTGATCTTTTTCATTTGGCCATTAAGATTAGCATTGCCGGATTAAACAGTGAGGTGATCTTTTTCCTCCATTTTTAAGCTTTTATTGACGTGTACCGTTTCTCTGTTGTCAAGCCATGCCATAATTTGCTTGTTCTGAAAGCTTTATTAGTAAGCTAAGATGATTCTAGAGCTGTGCCTTGGTAGATTCCATGGGGTGGTAAGTCTGGGCTCCAGTGTATCCCTGGCTTCCTCATGTTTAGCTTGTGGTAACGTGCAAGCTTGAACCCGCGGCCGGGAGAATGCTTCGTGGCTTAAACTTTCCAAGCTTTGAAACAGGTAGACCTGTGACCAGAACCTGTGCAGGTCTAGATAAAAGTGTGCAGCTATATTTTCTTGAATAAGGAGGGATAGCTGGGAGAATTTCAAAGCTATAAACCTCATCAAGGTTTTCTGTTGGCAGCTGGAGGAACACTAACACTGAACTTGGATGAGTGTGAGCCATACCAGGAAATTTAAAGCAGCTGGAGGTGGCATTCCCTCACGAGTCAGCTGTAGAACTCACCACGGAAAACGGAAAATACTCATCCAATAGGGGGTATTATCTAATATGATTACCGTGGAAGCAGAAGCAATTCGAGGGGTTCTTCATGTAAGTCACATCCTAACACGTGCACAAATGGGGTGGTGGTTTTGAACAAGGTTGTTAATTTTGTTTCTGTTGGTACTTTGTTTTTTCAATTAGAATGAAATGTTTTTGTTTCGAAATGTTTCGGCACTTTATTTCGGGGTTGTAGTGACTTATGTTATATATATATATATATATATATATATATATATATATATATATATATATATATATATATATATATATATATATATATAACAGTTCCAATCCAATAATAAAATTATTTAGAATTGTGCAATTTAAATTTCAAATATAAGTATAAAAAAATAAAAGTTGAACTGATATAACTCAACTAACTTGATGAGTTCAAAGATAACATGAAAATTGATAAAATATAGTTTAACTAAAAAAAATCAAGTTGACTTCTTAAGAAAATATTAAAACAATGATATATTGAATCAACTCGGGTCAACCTTGGTTAACCTTTCAAATGTACGACCTCAGTTATAACTTATAAGACCATGATGACCTTAAATAAAACAAATCAAATTATAAAGTTCAATTCGTAATAAACTCGTTGTTTAATAATGAAATTGAGAAAAATTTAATCTAAAAAAAGATATAATAAAATAATTTTTCTGAACAAATTATGAACATGCATGATATTACAAGAATGTCATCATCAATCTTGCAAGATCGTTACATTCTTTAATTGATCTGAAATTTTAACATAATATATAAAAATATGTCAAGAGACTCATTGTAAAATTTCATATCAATCTAACGGTCGGATTAAGAGATATGATTGATATTGTAAAACTATTTATTATTTAAAAAAAACATTATTTGACCTGAACGGAACAAGCGGAATAAAACCGGACGGTTTCGAACAAAATTTGGGCAGATTTTTCGGAACGGGCTGAAATTTTGAGCGAGGTAAAATTTGTTCTGGTTTGTTTTGTTTTTTAATTGGAATGAGATGTATCAACCATTTCAGAGGAAACAGAATTGACAGGCATACTTTTGGAGTCACAATTCCAAATTAAGATTAACCTCAAATATATCATCAAGATTCAAGAATCAAGACCCATGACAAAAAAAATTCAGTCGCTAAATCTGAATCCATATAGCTCTCTAATCTTGATTTTTCAATCCTCTCTATTCTATATTCCTTATTGTTAAATATCAAAATATATCTATTAGTAAATGCCATAAGTCTCGATTTACAATTCGTAAAGGGAATAATAATAATAATAATAATAATAATAATAATAATAAATGTGTCTTACATCGGAATTGCGTACACATACTTGACTAGTCCCCATAATAAACAAATTAATCAATAAAAAGAATAGAAAAACAACTTTATAGCACAAACCAATCACCTTTTAGTTGTTTGTTCAGTCCACTAAAAGGTTCTTGAGAGGAAGTGCTGCACCGAATTCAAAAACCTGAAGTCACTTTGTGTTACACACACACATTTTAGTTGTTTTTTTCTTGCTTTCTCTTTTCTAGTTTTTTTGAGTTTTTTTTTTGAGATAATTTAATAATTTTTATTGTTTTAATAATAATAGTAATAATAAAATTGATATTTGTTTTTCTTTGTCTTTCTCGAGATAAGCTAATATTTTTTATTTATTATTTTTTTTTGTTTTTTATTTGCTCTTTTGTTAAAGATTTTGGGCTTTTTTTAATTCTTTTATTAAATTTATTTTCCCATTATTCATGCAATAATACTAATAATAATAATTTTAGTTTTTTTTCTTACTTCATCTTTTGTTAATGTTTTTGAGTTTTTTTTCTCAGTGTAGTTTAATATTTTTTTTATTATTTTAGCAATAATAGTAAATATATTTTTAAATGTTAAGCCTTCGTTAGTGCTGCTGTTTTAATATGGTATATTGATGTGCTTCATTACATCAACCCTTGCATGTATGAATGTTATATTTTATTTTTTAAATTAGTAAAATCTATTAATTATTTCAATTCCAACAGTTATAAAAAGTGTTTACTCAGTCCGCAATGTAGTGCAAACAATTTAACTAGTATATATATATATATATATATATAATTAATCAACTAAAATATAAAATTGGTGGTCATTTTACTATGCAAATTTCACTATATACATAGATACAAATTACCATAGATTCCACCAGTAAAATTACTATTTTATTCCTGAAAGTTGACAAAAAAAACACGGAATAGCGAGAGGTGTTTTTTGTGGTTATTGTTGGGTCCTAGGTTGTATAGATAATTTTTATTTTTTTCTTTTCAAAAACACTGCAGACGCGTGATATGGAGGGGCCTGTAGTGTTTTTCGCACACGTATATTTAAGGCGTTGCGTGTGGCGTCATTAGGCGGTGGAAATGACCTTTCCACCGTTTCACCCTTATGTCCCTAGACTCCCAGTGAGGCATGTGCCGTGTTAAGATGGTCGGTGAATCGTCGATGGACGATTTAGTTTTTTCTCCCTTTTTTTTCCTACCGTCGGAAAATATATTTTAGCCCTTAATATTTGTGATTATTTTATTTTATTGATTTTCTTTTGATTTCATTTTTATTCTTGATTTCTTCAATGGAAACTTTGTTTGTTTGCAATTGTGCCATTCTATTAAAATTAAATATTATATATTGGTTTTCATTTCAGTCCTTATTCTTTTGATTTTTTCATTTATTTTTGGTTCCTTTAATTTTTTTGGTATGCAGGGTTTAATTTGATTTATTTTTTTTAACAAAATTACATTGTAATTGTTTTTTAAAAATACCTTTATTTGTTTCAGTCCCAAGGTTTTATTTTTGTTTCAATTTTATCATTCGATTGGAATTAATTATATATTTTATTTTTCATTTTGGTACTTATTCTTTGAATTATTTATTTGGTATTAATTCCTTTGGTTTTTTCGGTCCTTCTTAAACAATTTTTATTTTTTACCTGTATTTATGCATCTATGCTTTTAATTTTAATTTTTAATTTTTATCGTTTTATTTTTTATTGAGGTTCTATTTTTATTTGGTTTAGTCTTGAAATTTTAATTAATATTGATGATCATTTTAAAATTAATATTTTCTCTTTTTTTCCCTTTCTTCCTTTTTTGTTTTGTTTTTTTGTTTTGTTCTTTAGATAAGATGATTTTATGATTTCATTGTTTGCGCAATAATAATGATAATTTTAATGATTATTTTTTTATTGTTTTTTGTAAAAATATTTTGCTTTTTTTATTCCTTGAGAAAATTTAATAATTTTAATTGTTTGGACAATAATGTGATAATAATTTTAATTATTATAGTCATAATAATAATGGTAATGCAAGTATGAATTTTCAATGATATTTTCTTCTTTTTGTAGATAAAAAATTATTTATTTATTTTTATTATTTGATTATTGTAGGTGTTTTCATAATTTAAATTTTGTTGGTCGTGTATAATTTTAATTGGATTACAAATTGAATTAATTCTAATACAATAAATTTAATAATTCAGTCATCCAAATATCTTTGTTTTTACAGGAAACTCATATTTTTTAGAAATTCTGTACAAATTTATTATTTTATCTAAATTTATATTATAATAAAAAATCTTATATAATTAATATTTTTTTTTTGTTGAAAAAAAAAACTCTCTTCTCGGCGAAAAACGTGAAAATGACTAGCATATATAGAAAAGAGCTCAAAAGTTGGGACAAAACATAAATAGCCAAACCTACTGTGGCTAAAATGAAATATTAAACATTAGAGAACTAAATAATAAATCTCTTAACTTTTTTTTTAGAGCCAAAGCTTTCTTTTCTTTTGAAATCCCCTCTTTCTGTCCTCACTCGCGGCGTTTCAATTGAGCTAAGGTTATAATGCCTTTCCTTCTCTTCTTTGAATTCCGGATTTTCTCTAGCCCCTTTTCTCCTTAGTATATTACCACCCCTCATTCATTTTCTTTCTGTGAAGTTTTTCGTTTTTGGAGATTAATGGTGAAATAATAGGCAAAATGGATCAATTTTTGTAACTACGTGTAGACTAGGTTGTTATTGTAAATTTTGCGTTTTGATTTGATGGGTCTTGTTTTCTTAGGTGATAAACAGAACCCATGTTTCAAGATTGCTGTATTTAATATTCTGGATTTCTGTTTTTTGGGCCACTTCTGCTTAGTTTATCTTCAATGTTGCTTAAAGATTAAGGTCTTATGTAAGAGGAATAGGTACTATTGAGTTTATTTTGTTATTACTTGTTGGATTCTTTTGATTTGGTTGTTGGTATTGCTGTTACTGTAATGTTTAAGTTATTTTGAGTTCAGCTGGTGATCATGCTTAATAAATGCCCTAATTGTGTATTGTGGTTGTTGAGTAGTTGAAATCACAATGTCATATATGTTTATAGTTGACTCTAGATAATGAAGAAGGATATGACAATTTCTTTTTCATTTGAGTTGATATGATTTGTTAGGATTTACTTGTGAATCCAATGCCAAAGGAAAATGCTGCCTTATGGCTTTGTTGACAGTAAGTATATTGGATGAGTGCTCAGGAAATGGTCATTCAATCAGAATTTAAAAAGAAAAAGAACTTGTATTTGCTGGATCTGCTCTCTTGGTTCAATGTTCATTGATGCAGTGTTAAGAAATCTGAAGCTTCTATCCTTTATTTAATTTGCATGGGTGATTATACTAAACACAATGATTTCTTTCATTGTGTTTGGCATGTGACATTTATTAGTTCTAGTTTCCAAAGGTTTCTCATCATTTGACTTCTTGTATAGTTAAGCTCTTCTGAATCTCCCTGGTTTGTCTTTACTTCAGATGGTTCAACAAACGACAGATTCAAAGTTTAGTGAGTATGGGCTTGGCAATACTGATACTAACTTGTCCACACACGATAAACAATTTCCTCTCGTTGTCAAGAAGACAGCATTAAGAGATGTGCAGAATGAAAATAGAATTCCCAAATCTGTTGGAAATTCTCCATTATCAAAGGATGGAGGACAGGCTATGAACAGCTTTAAGGTTTCTGGAGCCAAGAGGCCATCTTCCGAGGGCCTGATGAACCCTCCAGTTCTCCGATATGAATCTTCAAGTAGTGGTGCTCCGAATTCTCATCTTGTTTATGTTCGCAGGAAATCTGAAGCAGAAACAGGCAAGCTTGGTCATCATGAGGAGACTGTTCAACCAAAACCTTCCCAGATAAAGGAGCCAACAGTCTCTTCCTTTCAAGCATTGGCACCAATGACTGTGGCTCCCCCAATAAGTTCATCTGGAAAACCTTCAATTCCTCTTCCTCTTGGACAGTCTAGCACAAGGTTTTCACCAGCAGAACCTAGCTGTCATCCTGTTGGCTCCACTGTCCCTTCATCTAATCCTAAGGCAGAGAAAAATATGCATTGGGAAGAGCGGTATTGTCAATTGCAGATATTATTGAAGAAACTGGATGAATCTGATCAAGAGGAATACGCCCAGAGTAAGTCTTGGAGCTATAAATTGAGATAATCTATTCAACCACTTCCAAGTTATAAATTGAGATAATCTATTTAACCACTGCTAAGCATTGATTTACTCTCTCTCACTGTTTTCTTCCTCCCTCCCTGTTTTAGAGCTTCGGTCAGTTTCCTCAGTTGAGCTTAGCAGACATGCAATTGAGTTGGAAAAGAGATCAATTCAACTTTCACTGGAGGAAGGTAACGTGAATTTTTGTTCTGTGCCTTTTATTTTCCTTAGACTGTGTGTATGATAAGGTAGGGTCAAATACAACCTTCATAAACTGTAATATGGATATGATTATGGGAGTCTGCATGTCTGAGGTGGGCTTAATGTGCACCACATGTGAATGAATTTGGCCTGCATAGGCATTGTATAGCATGAGTTGCACAATGTGATATGAAATGGACAGCAAAATCTCTCTAATTTTGACGACCATTAAGTAATTTACCACTTGAATTCTTCGCCAAAGTGCCAACTATATCTTCACTAGAGTTTTATCATGCTTTTGCCACTGAACATTTGATTGCTGAGCGGTTATAAACAAGATTTACTGTTAGCTACTGTAGGATTGTGCGCTGTGCTTTAGTTCTGAGCATGTTTTCTGCGAATTGTCATATTATATTTGCCAGTCATGTCATCTTCACAGTAACTGCATAAGTTTTAACAGGTGGTGTCATACCTTTTCTGAGGTCCATAACCGTTTCAATTCCACCTTTTCTCGGTACCACTATAATAGACATTTGTTGCTCACTGTGTGTTCATGTTTGATAAATTCTAGCCTCTTTCACTATTTTGAGATGGAGGCAAATACATCACTCTGATTCATTCCCAATTTTACAGCGAAGGAGGTTCAACGTGTTGCAATTTTAAATGTCTTGGGGAAATCGTTGAAGAATTTTAAAGCACCCTCAACTCATCAAAGCCAGTCAGAGAAATAAGAGGATGTTTGAATACGTTACTGTGTTATTATATACTCTTGACTAAAGAAGGGTAAAAACAGACCCGTCTGCATTTATTTTGACTCTACTGCAGTGGCTGTCGACATTTGCTGTAATATTGTGCTGACAGCTTCAGCCATACTTTAATCTCTAGCGCCAAAATCTATTGACAGTACTGAATTCTAACCGTCTTGTAATGTAATGTTTAGTAATGTTCATCTGAATCGTTTGCCTGTCTTCTACTGCCTTCCAATCGCAATCCCAGCTATGTTCTATTAAAAAACAAGCATCTATTTGCAAGGGATTAATACAGAGTGGTCTTAGTGATTAAACAATCGAAAGAATTCATATCCTTTTGCAGGAGTTAATCGCTAAATTGCTTCTGTTGAACCGTTGTGTCACACTGTTAATGGCTAATTATTCCACCTTACTTTGTAAAAACCATGTGGACTAATGTTGGGGAGATCTGTCCTCAGGGTTCGTATATGAGCTTGCAGGTGCGAATGTTTAAAAGAAATCATTTTAATTAAAAATTAAACTCAACAGATATTATTAGAAAACTAATGTAAAATTATTTGCCTAGGTTTTTCTCCTAATTTCTTAAGAAGAACGTGTTTGAGTGTTAATATAAAGCTGTTTCTAAAATGGTTTTTTAATATTTGATGTTATATTCTTATTCTTACTAGTTAAAGTGGATTCAACCTGCGAATCATTACCCACATTTTCCCTCCTTACCCTCCAAACACAAAACAGAAGTCACCCATTACCCTCCTAATTAGCCACCGCTAATCTCATTTGGAGACAAACTCAGTTTTCTCAGAGTAAATTACTGGTATTGTAGGGTTAAATTAACTAGCAGAAAATCCTTTTTATGGCCATAACCTCAACGTGAGAGATTAGTGTGGGCCAGGCAGTTTGATTAGTGCTGAAAAAGAGTCACCATGTTTCAAGCACCTTGTGGATAACTACTACAATCAAAACACATCGAAACCGCCACTTCCTCACATTCTATTAACTGCCTCTAACTGCCATTACATCTACATAAGCAACCACTTCTCCCATGGTTACATTTTTCTTTCTTTCTTTCTTCTTTCTCGTTCAAGCTCCACAACCTTTACTTACCAAACAGTTATGACAACTGATCCCGACCCTGATTTCTGCCTCCCATCATCTTCTTCAATCCCTTCCACATACCGCCATCAAAACCAACGTAAAAAAAGGACTAGGTTGACCAAGATTGAACAAGGCCTGCTTCCTTCTAGAACAATATCTAGGCCAAAATATCACAAAAAACCTGACCCTTCTGCACCAAAGATCACGAGACCCTGTAGTGAGTGTGGCAAGAAGTTTTGGTCATGGAAAGCACTCTTTGGCCACATGAGATGTCACCCTGAAAGGCAATGGCGTGGCGTTAATCCTCCTCCTAATTATCGCAGGCCCGTTTCGCCTATTCAGCCACCAAGTATTGCCAGTCCTCCTAATTGGGAAGACATGATGACTGCAGAGGATCTTGAGGTGGCTTCTTGTTTGTTAATGTTGGCTGATGGTGACGGTGTAGCAATGCTGGAGGGTACTGACTTTGGTGGCGGGGTTGGTGCCAGTAGCTCTCATCAAGTCGAAGATCATGATCAGGTGAATTGTACTCGCTTCGAGTGTTCAAGTTGCAAGAAGGTTTTTGGGTCACACCAGGCACTGGGGGGTCACAGGGCTAGTCATAAGAACGTGAAGGGTTGTTTTGCATTAACAAGGAGTGATGGTTGTCACGAGGTAGTTGAGGATCATAGTGAGAGTGGTGATGGGAATGAAAACGCGGAAGATAATAACAGGGCATTGCTGGTGTTAGGGCACAGGTGCAGTATTTGCTCGAGGATGTTTCCCAGCGGACAGGCACTAGGTGGGCACATGAGGTGCCATTGGGAGAAAGGCGAAGAGAACTCATCATCCATGAATCAAGGACTTCATTTTCTCACAGCAAAGGAAGGTTGTGGGCTGGACCTCAATCTGCCTGCACCCAAGGAAGATGAATCTTCTTCTTATTCATCAGGTCTCACTCTGGACTTGAGATTGTGCCTCTGAAGATGAATCATCTGGGTTCTCTCACTAAAAGATTGGTATGTAGCTGATTTGTAACCTTAGCTTAATTAGGATAAACTAGTGATCTGTATCATTGATGCTGCATCCCCAAATTTGGGAGGCGTTGTATGTATGCACTTACAAGTATGCAAAAACTCTTTACTACTGCTCATCAATAATATTTTTCGGAATTCGATCCATAATTTTATAGAGCACAAATGAAGATTTATTTAACCACAAGGACTGATCATTGAAACAATGACGAACCATGCTCCCCACCCTCCCTCCCTCAAGCAGCTCCTCCCCTTGAGGTTTCATGTGCATAATCTATTTACAAGGAAGCTCCTCCCCCTGAAGTTTCGTTTCATGTGCATATAATCTATTTTACAAATGCGGCAGTTGATTTCCGGATAAATATGTGAGTTTCTTTAGAGGTTATCAGGGCGTGTTTGAGAAAACAAAGACATCAGACTGATCATCGTCGTATTGATTCCTAAAATGAGCAGCAACATACACAAGCGGTCATCAGGTTACTTGGTGATCAGTACTGAACAGTTTAACACTTGGTATGTGGCAACTAGCCCAATATTTGTTAATTGCCTGAACATTTAGTGGAAAAGTGATAAATATGAAGAAGAGTGCACGAAACATACAGTCTGAAGTTCACATGTAAGAAATTTATATATCTCATAGTCTCTCTGAAGACCTAAAACTTGAAGAGCTAACCCACTTATCTGCGCTAGCTTCTAAGGATCTCTACGGACACCGAAAAGTGTATATCAGAAGGATATCCCTTAACAATTCTTCTACTGAATTTTGTTGCAGAGGTTCAGTCTAATCCCATGATTGGTTTCTAGCTGGTTTTTACTTTCTAATGTCTTGCATATACGTGACATGACTGGTCTGGAGTTTGGACATAGTAGATGCCAAAAAATGATGAATTTGTTTGAAACCTTTAAAGTTTTACTTCAGAAATACAAGTCACCGAGGATTGAAAATGATTAAAAGAGAGGAATCCTGATATTCTTTAATTGCTGAATTTGCTTTGTAAATGCTTAATGTGATCAACAACAACAGAATTTGGATAAGATAAGCATGCTCTTTTTATAACCGTTGGACTTGAAATCTAATGGTTAAGACCGAAATACTATCAACAATCACTTTTTAACTGGTGAACTCCCAACCCTTTTGATCCAAAATAAAGCCAAGTCCCACAGTTATGCTTAAATAAAAAAGGGAGCCACCAAGCTAGTGGGGCTACAAAACAAGAGCAGCAGGACAGCAAATGACTAAAGACGATATGTAGTTGCTAGATAGTGTTAAGCTGCATGGATATTGCAGCCCATGAGTTGAATGTTTGGGCTCAAACTGTCAATTAGGTCATGTCAAGTAAAGAAAGAAAGAAAGAAAGAAAGAAAAGGTCACTGGCCACATTGAATCTGATGATAAGCTATATATATATATATATATATATATATATATATACATGCAAGTTGTCCTCCTCGAGTTGATTAGTTGATCAGTGCAGTATATTTTAACATATTCGTCCCAGGGGAACTGAACGTGGACAGCTTGGTGTTTGTTCATAGCATGAATTATAAAAGGATTCTTAGATGTCGAAACACAAAAAAACTTGAAGAGATTTTTTTTTTTTTGAAAACACTTTGTAAAGGAAAAACCAAGTATGCATTTAGTATAATGGGATAAATCAAGGAGAATAAAAGAGATGTGCAATCCAGAACCAGATGCATGTACTGTGACCAAAAAGGATTTGGAAAGAAAGCATAAGAGAAGATCAACGCAGAATATCCAATGATTACATCATCTTTTCCATCTAACATTTTAAGTTTGAAATAAAGCAGAATGATTATATAATAGCTGCTGATATATTATTTGCTTATCCGAGTAGGAAAATAATGCTGGTTTGAAAATGGTGCGCACAGTGATAAGAAGAAGGTAGGGTACCTACCTAACGATTGGTGTACCCCAGTCTATTTTTTTAATTAAAAACCTTGTAAAGAGAGGTCTCCTCCATTATAGATTTCTTTTCTGAGTAAAATATGATGCTCCCATGGCCCTGATCAAGAAGCGAGCTCTTTTGTATGGAATCTGCGCAAGGTTATTCCTCGAATATCCGCATCTCATTCCCGTTGGCTCTAGATTCTTTCTCGGCAGCACACAATTGACCTAACAAGTACAGCCATTGATAGATACTATTGTAAACATGCTTTGCTATGCATGCGTGGCTGATACTATCTGTAACCATGTTATGCTATGCATGTGAGCTTTCAGGTCTTCGTTCGTGCATCAGCCCTCAAGGTTGTGGCACAAGCTGGCAATTATAAAACTTAATCACCAACAGAGACGTTCAAGAATACACGAGGAGGGTAATGCTCGATGCAGCTGTCCTGCGGAATTGAAATTATACAAGGATTTTCAGATGTGATACAATTAGAGGTAGACTATATAAATGGTTTGACAAGTGTTTTATGTATAAACTAGTTAGTAGGATAAATCTAAATCTAAATCGAAGAGAAATGATGTTGGGTTGTTCACACCTTAAAATTATCAGGTTCTGTATATTGTGGGATCGAGCTCAAATTTTCTACACATAGTTTTCTTATGAAAAACCACTTAATTTGTTGCTTGTTGACCTGTTAGATGTTTGAGCTAATTTTAATATTCTTCCTAGATGTTTATTAATTCAGGTTTTTTGTTTTACTTTCTTTATGTTTTTCGATGTTTAGTTGTTTACTAGTAGCTAGGGATAGTATTTTGCAGACTATTTAAAATTAAGTATTGTAATCCTCTTAGGAAGACAGCTATCATATGTATTATATTTTATACATAACTTAGTAAACCTGCAAAGTTATGGTTCATGCATCAGCTTTTTTCTGCTCATTAAAGTAATTCCTAGCCTTTTGTCATTGTTATTGTCCTTGATTGTTTCCGCCTTCATCAGGCAGGTTTTATATTTATGAATCTTGATTGCAGCTATGCAGGAATTCTCATCAGATTAATTATTTCTGGTTTTGTTCCTTCAAGGAATTGAAGCCAGAATGAAGATGGGAGATTAAAAAGAAATGAAGCAATTATGGACGACCGCCACAAGGCTAGCCTCCCACTTGTCTGAAGGTCAAATCTATATGAAAATGCAAGCTGATGGTGGCTCACGAAAGGAGATAATGCAATGTATAATACAATAATGGACAGAATTAATGATTAATTAGCTTTAATTAGAGAAGCAGATCATTGTTTGGTTAGAGTGAATGACATGTCTTGATCTAACATCATATATATTGTGGATTTACTCTTCCTGATTTATTTATCTGTATTTTTTATTTCTTCTGCGTTTTGTTGACATCCACTTACATTTTAAAATAGTATGTTTGATCTCTTGATGTTTGTAATAATTAATTTCCCTCTGTATGCTTCTTGTAAAGCAGAACATGATGTAGGGTCACCAAAGGCGATGGAATATTAATTAAAAAGGCACTCGGCACGAGAGCACCACAAGCCTTGCTTGACTAGTCTGAGGTTTCCACCATGTTCAGCACGACCATTAACATCAAACTGCTCTTCAGGCTGGTGGTTATTGTTGACGTGGCAAATCTGCAGGCGGTGAATAAAAATGAATTCATGGCCCCCAGCTACTATACAGGCGTTGCCTGACATATATAGAGATACGTTACTAAAAGCTGTCATCAACCCTTCGAACTTGTCCTTCTTTGCACTTAGCAGACAATGTGAAATCTTCTGAAATGGCCTGGGAGGAGGACCGGACTGCATTTCTTAAAACTTCAATGGCTTTTCAGCCAGTATTTTTATGACATTTCTCCAGAATCCCCGAAGCACAACTAATATTGTAAGGGATGTATAATTAAAGCAGCAGAAATCATGCAGGGTTTTTAGTTTATAGAGCATGAAGTGTCTGAAACTTCTTGACATCGAATGCTTAATGCTGGGTCCTGCTGATAATAAAGCCAGAAAAAGAGAATCTTGAGCTAATAACCTTGGTAGGTGAAGGTAAAAATGATTGATTGTTAATCTTGAAGACATTGAAATTGAACTCAGTTTATGACCAGGTGAATTAAATAATAGCATTAGACCTTTTTTTTTTGTAAGCATTGCTTCATTTTGTATACTTAACATATAAAAGCTTCATCTCTCTCTCTCTCTCTCTCCCTCCCTCTCCCCCTCACACACATTTCTTCCTCCTCATTTGCCCTTGATTGCTCATCTTTTGAATGGTTTACGTTGTAGCTAGAACTGACTAAATACACACATATAAGGTGATGATGGAGTATATGATCTCAACGTATGTATTTCACTTCTTCTCCTTTTCCTTTTCTTCTGTTTCTTGGTCAGTATAGCCTGAGTACCCAATAATCTGTCTGCCAAACTAGAACTGTACCCTGTGTAGAAAAAACTAGAAGATATATAGTAACTCTCTCGTTTACCAAATCTGTGGATGCATGAGGTCTAACAAGAGAAAAAAAAAACAAGGTTCACCCAAAAAACAATCGTGGCTATTTTTGTAGCGCTGCTGCTCTTGAATTTGATCAAGTCTCACAGTTCACTGCTTTCAGCAAGGCATAGTACACAGACAGGGAAAGAATCTGACCTGGCTGAATCAAGAGTCTTCAGAAAGTGAGTTTCTTTCTTGCTTCATGTTTCACTTCTGTTATTTTAATACATGGTTTAGTATCATAGAAGGTCCAATCCTGTTAGTTGTTTCCTTGAAACATGCATGGTAGGTTATGATTTGCTCTGAAATGCATTTCAGAGTACAGTTAGTAATCCTGGATTTTCCTCCCTTTGTTCCAGTTTTGTGCTATACTTCTGTGTTACAGGGTGAACCATTCCTAATCTGGAGTATATGTAAGCTTTGATTGGTGCAACTTTCAAGCAAGTTGACTATATGGATGACCACAGATCCTCTACCCCTGATTCTACCTTCAGGATTTTCTCAGGAAATGTCACGAACTGGGATTTCATGGATGAGATCTTGTATCAAGGATGGTTTGAGAAGGATGGAGGGTTCAACTTTCTGAAGCAAGGTCCTTCCACCTCTAACGTTCTTCATGACCCTTCACTATATATGCCTTTTATGGGGACTACTACTTTGAGTACAGCCTCAAACCAGGAAGACTACAAAGAAGAAACAGAAAGGAATTTCCATGGAAATCCACCTCTAGATTATCCAAACATCACGGAACTTGTTCAGACTGAACTTCAGGTTGAGGATTCTGTGGACACTTCCAAATCTTTCTCGCAATCCACAAGCTGTCGAGTAGAAGCTGCTGGGTCGGGTGCTGAATGGCAGATGGCGCCGAGAGGAAATCCAGGGACTTCAAGTTCTGTGAAGGAGAGAGTGATGCAAGCCGTTGGATATTTAAAAAATTGCATCCAGGATAGGGATATTCTTATCCAGATTTGGCTACCTATGGAGAAAGAAGGGAAAAGAGTCCTTGCTACAATTGATCAGCCCTTCTTTGTCAATCCGAGTTGTAAGAGTCTTGCAAGCTATAGAAAGGTTTCAACTGCCCATCATTTCCAAGCAGAAGGTGATCCACAATCTTCTGTAGGGTTCCCCGGTCGGGTTTTCTTGGAGAAGCTGCCTGAGTGGACTCCTGACGTACGTCTCTTTAGAAGAGAAGAATACCCACATACAGATCACGCAGTACAACATAACATTAGAGGGTCTCTTGCACTTCCTCTTTTCAAACAAGGCAGTGACACTTGCTTGGGCATAGTTGAGATTGCGACCACCATTCAGAAGATAAGCTATCGTCCAGAACTGCAAGACATCTGCAAAGCTCTCCAGGTTTTTTCGTTTCCTATGTATCTTGCGAAGGTTTCAAATAGCTATCAAGTTTACAATGGGATTGTTATATTATCTTATGTTAGTTGCATATAGACTTCATGTTTCTTTCATTTCAAATATCCTGGCTTGCATTTAACTTTCAGCTATTTCAATGATTGAGATGCCTTTCAAAAGTAAAAATGGCTATCAATTTCTTCAAGCCTGTGAAATAAGCAGACAGCTTTCCTCATTTTCTGATCTTTTTTTATATGCAGGCTGTTCATCTAAGAAGTTCTGAAGACTTCTGCTCTCCTGGTGTCGAGGTATGTAGATACTTGACATTTCAAGGACTTTGCTAGACAGTTGATGAAAACTTTACATGCATGGTTTAGACTTGTTAAGAGGATCAGAAGGTATTCTGATTAGGATTAACAAGTAACAAGTTTCTTAGATATTGTCATCTTCTAGTTTTCGAATCTTTTATTTCAGAGATCTTGTTTGTTTGCACTTCTCTTCAGTATTTAAGCCTCTTTGTACTCTCTTTGATTTGCTAGTTTGCCATCCTCTTACTAGCACTAGCTTAAATCGTGCTCTCTATCGAATCTTATAAGGAAAAAAAAAAGATTCTGAACATCTTAAAGACACTAAACTCAGGTTTCTGAAGTTTTAGTATTTGCAACTCCGATCACAATTGTGTTCCTTTTTTCACAGACTTGCAATCGGTCAATTCAAGTTGCGGTGCCTGAGATGTCAGATATTGTGAAATCTGTTTGCAAGACATATCGATTGCCCCTGGCTCTAACATGGGCTTTATGTAGCCGGCAAGGTAAAAGTCGACGCCAGCAGTTACCTGAGAGGTTTAGCTCTTGTATTTCCACCGTGGATTCCGCTTGCTTTTTGGCCGACAGAGATTTTTCAGGTTTTCACGCGGCGAGTTTTGAGCACTACCTTTTCCTGGGACAAGGGATTGTGGGGAGAGCATTCACAACACAAAAACAATGTTTCTCGAATGATATAACTTCCTACAGCAAGAAAGATTATCCTCTAGCTCACCACGCAAAGATATTTGGTGTTCATGCTGCCATAGCGATTCCCCTGAGAAGCATCTCTACCGGATTCGTTGAATTTGTGTTGGAGTTATTCTTGCCAAGAGATTGTCAAGAGACCGAAGAGCAAAAGAAGATGTGGGATTTACTGCCTGTTACCATAAAACATGTTTGTAGGAGCTTACAAGTTGTCATGGACAAGGAGGTTGATGAAGGAGAGAAGCAGAGTTTCGAATCATCCCCTTCGAAAGAAGCTCCACCCGACGAATCATCCTGGATTGCCCGCATGGTGGAGGCCCAAAAGAAGGGTAAGAGTTGCTTTGTGACATGGGACTATCCAAAAGAACCTATAGAAGAGTTCAAGACGATCACTCATTGGGATGGCTCCGCGGTGGAAATAGATCAAAAGCAAGTGATTTCAGAGTGGAGTGAATTTCAGCAAAATTCTAGACCCAATAGCAGTGTCGAGGGTGATGGCGTTTCTTCTGATTTTTTCGGACGTCACTCGTTAGGCAGCAGGAAAACTGGGAAGAAGAGACGGACCAAGACAGAGATTCAGACTATCAGCTTGGAAGTTCTTCGACAATACTTTGCCGGGAGCCTCAAAGATGCTGCTCAAAGCCTCGGCGGTATGAAAATGTCCTATCACAGCTGAAACCACATGTTTATATATGAATAGCATTTCAATGATAGATTTGAGGCATCCTTTATTAGATTAGATGATTATCATTAAAAAGGCGAACATTTTCTGGAGAGCAAAGTGATCTGATCCTCCAAAACAATTGTTATCATTTTCCTCTGTTTAGCTAGGTCGCTGTCTTAAAATATCATTTGTTAGCTAACCAATGGTGTGCTCACACAATTTGCTCTAATTTCAGTTTGCCCGACTACTCTGAAAAGGATATGCAGACAACACGGTATCAAACGATGGCCTTCTCGAAAGATCAAGAAGGTTGACCATTCCCTACGAAAACTCCAGCTGGTGATCGATACAGTCCAAGGTGCCAAGGGTGGCTTTCAAATCGAATCTTTCTATTCAGCTTTCCCAGAACTGAGCTCTCCAAAACTTTCAAGTCATTCTTCTTATTCATCATTCAGGAGAATCGATAATTCCAAGCACTTGGACTCTCCACCTGATGATTCTAGCCCTTGTGGCACTGCCTCAAAATCCCATTCCTCTCCGTGTAGTAGGAGCTCTTGCTCAAGTAACTGCTGTTCTGCTCGAGGACAGCAGCATGCTGCCACCACTATAACTGGCCCAGGCAATGGAAATGGCTCTTTAGTTGCAGAAGCCTCGAATGGGATTTTGAAGAGGAGTACTTGCAGTGGAGAGTTAGAAGAATTGCATTCCTTGAACAACCAAGGAGAACCGGACTTTCTTGTAAGATCACAAATTCACAAAACAAGGACAGTCAATGATCATATTCATCGAAGTGAGCTAGAAAGCCGGCCAGGTTTTGGCCAGAGTTTACGAGAAGGAGGTGTCTTCGGAGTCAAAGCCATTTTTGGAGTAGAAAAGGTTAGGTTAGGCTTGCAACCAAAGTGGGGTTTAGGAGAGTTGAAACAAGAGATTGGTAAACGTTTCGAGATAGATGATTTCACGGGTATCGGTCTCAAGTATATGGATGATGACGGGGAGTGGGTTCGTTTGACCTGTGATGGTGATCTTGAGGAGTGCAAAGAGATACACAGATTCTCTCACAGAAACACGATCAAGATATCCCTTCACGAACACTCCTCTTCATTTTGTTTCCGAGGTTCATTCTAAGGCTTCCTTTGATTTTCTCGCTGGTCTCTGCCGCCCACATGACTGGTTTGGAGTTACGACATAGCTCGCAGAAGGTGTTTTCTTCGATTTTTGCTCTGTACGTTTGAATGTTTTGAAGCTGTACTTGGAATAATTAACAAGGAGGAATAAACAAGGAATGCACTCATTTGTTTCAACCGCATCTAATTTCTTTGAAAAGGATAAGTATTGTGATTAGCACAATTTCCTTTTCTAGCTGCTCTTTATTTATTTTGGTTATGACGAAAGCCTAACCTCGTAGCAGCACTGTATGCATGCCGGTAACCAGGTGCTGATATGGGGCTAGCTGTTTGTGCTTCTTACAAAGTCGCAACAACAAATCAACAAGGCGTTGACCACTCTTCAAGAAAACCCCGAAAGGTGATCGAATCAGTCCTGGATGCTAAGGATTGCATTCATATTAACCCTTCTTTTCATCCATCTCTGGAATAAGCTCCCCAAAGTTTTCGTCTCAAGCTCCTTCTTCATCATTCAAGATGAATGGCAGTTCAAAGCACTCGCTCGTATTGATGTGTGTTAATTTTTTGGTTAAAATATGTTTGTATATTATATTGTGACTTGGTGGGGGGTAAAAATAGCATGTTTTGGAAGTCATAAATGTCCATTTCGGAGCTTGGTGGTGACTTCCTTTGTTGGGGGTTTAGCTATTTTCCCTTGCATCTCGTGGAAGAACATTATATACCTTGGCCCCATGATTTGGTCCATTTATTTGCACAGGTATGCGTGACTATTAGATAATCTAGAGTTTGTTATCATCAATAACGTGTTTTCAATGGTTTTTAATCCCGAGCTTTGCTTTTCAACCGAAATCAATTTTGACAAAGTCATGATGTTTCTTTGAAACTCAAAATAAATTGATGCTAGATTAATGATCATTGCATGATTTTCAACATGTTAGTGCCTTCATTTTGACCCATCCTATCCGTTTTTGAAACTTACGATCCTGGGTTTGTTTCAAGTGTTCTTTATCTTTTTTGTATGTTAAATTCGTTTTGTGCAAGAATTTTTGAGTTTTGGGGTGCTCAATCTTTTTTTTTTGAGCTGTTTTCTATTCAAACCAGGATTTTTTTATTTAGTTTATGGATGAACAAAGAAATTCAGGTCAATCTGGCTGGGTTTGGTAAGAAAATTTGGGTCAAAGGGCTTAACACCCTGTTTGGTTTGATATGTTTTTGCTAAAGATTTATTGGGTTTAAGGGTGTGCTTTGCAAACATGCACCATTTAAGTTAAGCTTATTTTGTTTAGTTTCATTTGTAGCAAAAACTGTAGCTATACCTCATCAAAGGAAGTTCTAAAGATAACCGAGTTCTTGACCTGAAAAAATAGGGCTTGTTCTAATTAATGAGATTTTATCTTTATAGTCAGGCCTTTCTTGATTGAGATTTTCATGTCAACCATGTTTTATAGTGAATTTGATGGCTATAACTGGTCAAGCTCATAAAAAACCTTCAAATTAATCCTAATTAAAAAATGCTTTATTTATTTATTTAAGTTTTTTTCTTTCTTTTTAGTTTTGAATTGTAACTTTCAATCTTCTTATCCTACTGATTTAAGCTATTGCAAGCATTTCATTTTTGTTTAGAAAATAATAGTGCAACTTGGGTTAGTGGCTGACCCTTTTTATGAACTCTATGGTCTTTCTATGTCCTTTGACTTTTCTTTTCTCTACCATGGATTCGTTTTTTCCTTTGTTGCCAAGGTTAGAGATAGGCTATCCAAGTAGGATTAATGTAATCCTAATAATTATTAGAGTCATCCCCTGCTATACATTAGTTTTAATTTCCCCTCATAAAGTAGAAAACACAGATGGCTTTTTTTCCTTTAAAAACTAAATACCTTTTTAAAATTTAAATTATTCAAAAAATGTTCAAACAAGTTTATTCATGAGCTATAAAAAATAATTTTCTACTAAATCCAAGTTCTAGAACTGTGTGTGAGCAATTAAGCGAAGCGAAGCGAGCCCATATGTAAAATACAAGAAAGATTTATAATTTTGATTGAGATATTTTGAGTTTACAGAATATGTCAATTAAATTATCGATAACCTGTGATTGTTTTAAACAAGTTAATATATTTTTGAACTCTGTATTTCCCATGTCTGACTGGTTCTGGCAGCGAGCGAGTAATGGAAATTCTTTAGCAGTAGAGAACTCAAACTCGGTGTCTGCGAGAGGAAGTTGTCTACAGAGGAGTCAAAGCCGTTTTTGGAGAAGAAAAGGGCCGGGTAGGCATGAAACCAGACTGGGGTTTCGGCAAACTGGCAAGCGTTTCAAGATAGATGGTGGTGATTGATGGTGATACACAGCAGATCGATCGATGCTCTCGATCGAAGCAGAACAATTATATATTTCACAGCGTCTGGATCGAAGCAGAACAATTATATATTTCACAGCGTCTGGATGCATGCACACGCTCGCTCGTTCGATCCAAGGCCATGATTGGTAATTTCTAGCTCTAATGAAAAATAAAACCCTAACTGAACTGATCGTCAAATAACATTTCTTACCATCCTTGCACCTGTCTAGATAGTCTAGCGTCCATGTCCCACCACACAACCTGTGCAGAATCTCCAACATCACCATTGATCAGCTTGAAACCTCCTTGCATTAATCTGGTTAAGACTCATACGCTCGACAATTAATCTATCTTTTTAATTGGTCGGTGAATGAATTCCCAAGCACCGTTTGACTCGATCCAATAGCCAAAAGTAATTAATAAACAAATAGCTATATATGCTTGTAAATGAAAAAAAGAAAAAGAAAAGAGAGAGAGAGAGAGAGAGAGAAAATCGAGCTAGTGGGTCTAAGAAAGTAGCTAGGGCAGGCCTGGAAAAGACCGATCGAGATGTAGCTGTTAGTTAGTGGTAAGCTAACGATTTAATTATCAATATATAATTACATGAGAGTGGTTTTGCTTTGGAATCATGGCAGTTGAATCTGATGGCTAGCTACGACGTTCTTGGATATTTATATGTAATTAGTGGTCCGACTCCTGCTGATTAGGTGATCAGTACGGTATAGTTTATCATATACGTACTCGGGGAATTGAATGTGGACACCTTGTTTCTTTATACAAATCTTCTCAGACCTCTTCATAAATTTAGTTTAAGGTTGTAAATTAAGGAGAATAATAAGATGCACAGTGTTTAATCTTGGATCATCTGTACCACCACCACGCATAAGATTCAATATCTGCATGGAATTGAATCTGTGCAATGTTATTCCTTCAATATCCGCTTCTCGATTGCGATGGTCATAGTTTCCTGCAAGCACAACGATGGATACTACTGTAAACAGGTTATGCTATGCTATGCATGCTATATAGATTATCGCCTCCACCCTCAAGGTTGTGGCGCAAGCTGGAAAACCCTTTCAGAAAGTTTAATGATCGCAGTTACGCAGAGAATTCTCATCAGGTTAATTATTTCTGGTTTCGTTCCTGGAGAGTTGATTTAACCAGTAGTGGCTGGACTCAAGGAGTGGAGGCCAGGATGAGGATAAAAGCTAAAGTGTGTAGAGACCCCATCGATCGAGAAGAGAATAAAAAAAATGAAGCCATTATAGACCAACACAAGGCTCGCTCTGATCACTTGTCTGACGGTCAAATGTACATGAAGATGCAAGCTGATGGTGGTCCACGCAGGGAGATAATGCAATAATGAATAGAATTAATGATTAATTAGCTTTAATTAAAGAAGTACGTAGATCATTATTTGGTCAGCAGGTAAGACATGCATTCATCTATCCGTTACAGAATAATACAAATCATATTCTGGGATCTCACATAACAAGTTAATCTTTTAAATGAAATGATTTCTTAACACTAATATATTCTGGGGCCTCGCCACCTGCTCTATTTAATTTGATAAAAATCAAGCACAAGATAATATAGACTTATGCAAGTTTCAAGTCCAAATGACTTTCATTTGAGAGCGTGTGTTAAAGAATAATATAAATTATAATCTAGAGATTCACTTAATAACTTAAGGTTTTAAGTGAGATGGTTCCTTAACACTAACATCATATATATTGTGGATTTACTCTTCATGATTTATTTATCTGTATTTTTGATTTCTTCTGCGTTTTGTTGACATCCACTTACATTTTAAAATAGTGTGTTTGATCTCTTGATGTTTGTAATAATTAATTTCCCTCTGTTTGCTTCCTGTAAAGCAGCACATGATGTAGGGTCACCAAAGGCGATGGAATATTAATTAAAAAGGCACTCGGCACGAGAGCACCACAAGCCTTGTTGACTAGTCTGAGTTTTCCACCATGTTCAGCACGACCATTAACATCAAACTGCTCTTCAGGCTGGTGGTTAAATCTGCAGGCGGTGAATAAAAATGAATTCATGGCCCCCCAGCTACTATACAGGCGTTGCCTGACATATATAGAGATACGTTACTAAAAGCTGTCATCAACCCTTCGAACTTGTCCTTCTTTGCACTTAGCAGACAATGTGAAATCTTCTGAAATGGCCTGGGAGGAGGACCGGACTGCATTTCTTAAAACTTCAATGGCTTTTCAGCCAGTATTTTTATGACATTTCTCCAGAATCCCCGAAGCACTTGTGCCATTAGATGGACAGAAACAAGCACACCTAATATTGTAAGGTAAAGCAGCAGAAATCATGCAGGGTTTTTAGTTTATAGAGCATGAAGTGCCTGAACTTCTTGAAATCGAATGCTTAATGCTGGGTCCTGCTGATAATAAAGCCAGAAAAAGAGAATCTTGAGCTAATTACCTTGGTAGGTGAAGGTAAAAATGATTGACAGTTAATCTTGAAGTGACTGAAATTGAACTCAGTTTATGACCAGGTGAGTTAAATAATAGCATTAGACCCTTTTTTTGTTAAGCATTGCTTCATTTTGTATACGTAAAACATATAAAAGCTTCATCTTTTGAATGGTTGACTTTATATCTAGAGCTGACTACACACACACACCTATATATATATATATATATATATATATATATATATATATAAGGTGATGATGGAGTACATTAAACTGTATCCTCTATTTCTTTTCTCCTGTTTCCTGGTTTATACAGCCTGAGTCCCCAATCTTCTGATTGTGAAACTAGAGCTGTACTGTGTGTAAAAAACCGAGAGGATATATACAAACCCTCTTGAATATGATTGGGGTTCACTGTTCACTGCTTTCAGCAAAGCATAGTACATAGGCTGGAAGAGAATCTGACCTAGCTGAATAAAGAGTCTTCAGAAAGTGAGTTTCTTTCTTGCTTCAAGCAAGTTGACTATATGGATGACCACAATTCCTCTACCCCTGATTCTACCTTTGGGATTTTCTCACGAAATGTCACGAACTGGGATTTCATGGATGAGATCTTGTATCAAGGATGGTTTGAGAAGGATGGAGGGTTCAACTTTCTGAAGCAAGGTCCCTCCACATCTAACGTTCTCCATGACCCTTCACTATATATGCCTTTTATGGGGACTACTACTTTGAGTACAGCCTCAAAGCAGGAAGACTATAAAGAAGAAACAGAAAGGAATTTCCATGCAAATCCACCTCTAGATTATCCAAACAACACGGAACTTGTTCAGACTGAACTTCAGGTTGAAGATTCTGTGGAGACTTCCAAATCTTTCTCGCAATCCACAAGCTGTCGAGTAGAAGCTGCTGGGTCGGGTGCTGAATGGCAGATGGTGCAGAGAGGAAATCCAGGGACTTCAAGTTCTGTGAAGGAGAGAGTGATGCAAGCCGTTGGATATTTAAAAAATTGCATCCAGGATAGGGATATTCTTATCCAGATTTGGCTACCTATGGAGAAAGAAGGGAAAAGAGTTCTTGCTACAATTGATCAGCCATACTTTGTCAATCCGAGTTGTAAGAGTCTTGCAAGCTATAGAAAGGTTTCAACTGCCTATCATTTCCAAGCAGAAGGTGATCCACAATCTTCTGTAGGGTTCCCCGGTCGGGTTTTCTTGGAGAAGCTGCCTGAGTGGACTCCTGACGTACGTCTCTTTAGAAGAGAAGAATACCCACATACAGATCACGCAGTACAACATAACATTAGAGGGTCTCTTGCACTTCCTCTTTTCAAACAAGGCAGTGATCAGACTTGCTTGGGCATAGTTGAGATTGCGACCACCATTCAGAAGATAAGCTATCGTCCAGAACTACAAGACATCTGCAAAGCTCTCCAGGTTTTTTCGTTTCCCATGTATCTTGCGAAGGTTTCAACTAGCCATCAAGTTTAAGAATGGGACTGTTATATTATTTTATGTTAGTTGCATATAGACTCCATGTTTATTTCATTTCAAATCTCTTGGCTTGCATTTAACTCTCAGATATTTCAATGATCGAAATGCCTTTCAAAAGTAACAATGGCTATCAATCTCTTCAAGCCTGTGAAATAAGCAGACAGCTTTCCTCATTTTCTGATCTTTTTTTATATGCAGGCTGTTCATCTAAGAAGTTCTGAAGACTTCTGCTCTCCTGGTGTCGAGGTATGTAGATACTTGACATTTCAAGGACTTTGCTAGACAGTTGATGAAAACTTTACATGCATGGTTTAGACTTGTTAAGAGGATCAGAAGGTATTCTGATTAGGATTAGCAAGTAACAAGTTTCTTAGATATTGTCATCTTCTAGTTTTCGAATCTTTTATTTCAGAGATCTTGTTTGTTTGCACTTCTCTTCAATAATATTTAAGCCTCTTTGTACTCTCTTTGATTTGCTAGTTAATTTGCCATCCTCTTACTAGCACTAGCTTTAATAGTACTCTCTATCGAATCTTATAAGAAAAAAAAAAGATTTTGAACATTTTAAAGACACTAAACTCAGGTTTCTGAAGTTTTAGTATTTGTAACTCCGATCACAATTGTGTTCTTTTTTCCCAGACTTGCAAGCGATCAATTCAAGTTGCGGTGCCTGAGATGTCAGATATTGTGAAATCTGTTTGCAAGACACATCGATTGCCCCTGGCTCTAACATGGGCTTTATGTAGCCGGCAAGGTAAAAGTGGACGCCAGCAGTTACCTGAGAGGTTTAGCTCTTGTATTTCCACCGTGGATTCCGCTTGCTTTTTGGCCGACAGAGATTTTTCAGGTTTTCACGCGGCGAGTTTTGAGCAATACCTTTTCCTGGGACAAGGGATTGTGGGGAGAGCATTCACAACACAAAAACAATGTTTCTCGAATGATATAACTTCCTACAGCAAGAAAGATTATCCTCTAGCTCACCACGCAAAGATATTTGGTGTTCATGCTGCCATAGCGATTCCCCTGAGAAGCATCTCTACCGGATTCGTTGAATTTGTGTTGGAGTTATTCTTGCCGAAAGATTGTCAAGAGACCGAAGAGCAAAAGAAGATGTGGGATTTACTGCCTGTTACCGTAAAACAGGTTTGTAGGGGCTTACAAGTTGTCATGGACAAGGAGGTTGATGAAGGAGAAAAGCAGAGTTTCGAATCATCCCCTTCGAAAGAAGCTCCACCCGACGAATCATCTTGGGTTGCCCGCATGGTGGAGGCCCAAAAGAAGGGTAAAAGTTGCATTGTGACATGGGACTCTCCGAAAGAACCTATAGAAGAGTTCAAGATGATAACTCATTGGGAGGGCTCTGAGGAGGAATTAGACCATAAGCAAGTAATTCTAGACCCAATATTTAGCAGTATTGAGGGTGGTGGAGTTTCTTCTGATTTTTACGGATGGCACTCGTTAGGCAGCAGGAAAGCACGTAAGAGGAGACTGACCAAGACAGGGATCCAGACAATCAGCATGGAAGTTCTTCGACAATACTTTGCTGGGAGCCTCAAAGATGCTGCTCAAAGCCTCGGCGGTATGAAAATGTCCTATCACAACTGAAACCACATGTTCATTTATGAAGTAATGACTAGGATTTGATTAATGTTATATTTGAGCTATCCTTTGCTGGATGATCACCATCACTCAGACAAACATTTGCTGGAGACCAACTTGATATAATCCTCCAAACCCTTATTATCATTTTCGTTTGTTCAGTTGGATCGCTGTCTTCAAATATCATTTTTTAGCTGATTAAACAATGGAGTTCTCTCACAATTTGTTCTAATTGCAGTTTGCTCTACTACTCTAAAAAGGATATGCAGACAACACGGTATCAAACGATGGCCTTCTCGAAAGATCAAGAAGGTTGATAATTCCTTGCGACAACTCCAGCAGGTGATCGACACAGTCGAAGGTGCTAAGGGTGACGTTCAGATTGAATATTTCTATTCAGCCTTCCCAGAACTAAGCTCTCCAAAAATTTCAAGTCGTGCTCCTTATTCATCATTCAGGAGGAGCGACAATTCAAAGCACCTACACTCTCCACCTCATGATTCTAGCCCTTGTTGCACTGCCTCAAAATCCCATTCCTCTCCGTGTAGTAGGAGCTCTTGTTCAAGTAACTGTTGTTCTGCTCGAGCACAACAGCATGCTGCCACCACTATAACTGTCTCAAGCAATATTGGAAATGGCGCCTTACTTGCCGAAACCTCGAACAAGATTTTGAAGAGGAATTGCAGCGGTGAATTAGCAGAACATCATTCTTTGAACAACCAAGGAGATGCAGAATTTCTTGTAAGATCACAAATTCACAAAACAAGGACTGTCAAAGGGCATATACGTCAAAGTGAGCTAGAAAGTCCGCCAGGTTTTGGCCAGAGTTTACGAGAAGGAGGTGCCCTCGAAGTTAAAGCCATTTTTGGTGTGGAAAAGGTAAGGCTAGGCTTGCAACCATACTGGGGTTTAAGGGCGTTGCAACAAGCGATTGGTAAACGTTTGGAGATAGATGATTTTACGGGTTTTGGTCTCAGTTATATGGATGGTGATGGGGAATGGGTTCGTTTGACCTGCGATGATGATCTTGAGGAGTGCAAAGAGATACACAGATTCTCTCAAAACAACACAATCAAGATATCCTTTCACAAATATTCCTCTGCATTTGATCTTGTTGGAGCAACGACATAGCACGTAGAAGATGTTTTCTACGATTTTTACTGTGCTGGCTAGCAAGTTTTACTTAGAAAAACAAGCCATTGAGGAATAAACAAGGATTGTACTTCATAATCTTGCCATTTTCTTTCATCCGCATCTGACTTTGAAAAGTATAAATGTGCTCGGCACAGTTTCCTCTCTATAAAGTAACAGAAATGGGAATTCTACACTCTAATTATTCCTTGATTAACCAGAAGACTAGCCTCGTTCCTTGATTACTGTTTTTGATTAATCTACATAATTGAAGATTGATAGATCGAGATTCTGGGAAGCCTGATCAACCGATTGACTTGAACCTGTCAACTAGTTCACTTGTTTCTACCGATCAACAGGTTGGTCAATCTGGTAGACCGGTTGACCTGATAGTAAAAGTATCGGCTTCGTTGGATTTGATCGGTTTGATTTTATGTTCGAGTTTGATCGGGTGAAACAGTTAGACATTATATTTACATTTTGGTCTTTAAGCTTACAACTTAAATCTTTTGTTACCTTGCTTTGAGTTGTTTTTTAGTGTTTTTTGTATCTGTTATAGGTTTTGTTGATGTTCCTCCTAACAATCTTCAGTAATCTCTAGTTTCGCATCACTTTATCTTTTGATGTTCCTCCTACAATTATTAATTTGCATGTAATATAAATGAATAAGTATGTTGATTATATGATGAGTGCAAATAGTTTATTTCCTAACTATTTATATTTGCTTCTTTATTTTTCGAGCACTCATTTATTCTTGAATTTGCACTCACATTCTGTTGAACTAAATTTTCTAGTTATGTACAATGTATAGCAACCTATCATGATCCTGTAAATATCAGAAAAATCATAAATGATTTGACTTAACAGTTTAGTGATTAGTTTCTCGGTATAATTATTAATTTTTTTTATCAAGAATGTTTTGATTTAGATATTATAGTTTGAAATATGTTTGTTTTGTCAAATCATGTTAGTTCTCAATATTATAGTCTTAATTTATGTGCTGTTACCCTTGATGAGGATAACTTGTGATTAAAATCAAAGCATAACACTTCCTACATAAAATATACATAGTGATCTCTAATATAAGAATCATTTACACAACTATCACGAGAGATTTTCCATAGACATTAATGATCTCTCCATATAAAATTCTTCTGGAGATCAGTTCGATGTTGTCACGACCCGATTCCCGGATCCGTGACCGGCACATAGGCATGGTCCCCCTCCAAGGTTCCACACCTATGCGAACCCAAACTTACACACAAACCTATCATTCGACTTCAGAGTTCAACGCAGCGGAAATATCAAAGTAAACTTAATAACATAATTCGATCGTCTTTATACAAGAGTTGATTACATACAGTTATAATTGTGGAGCACTAACTAGACATATGAACAAAAATATCCAATACAACCAAAATAGCAGGTTCCAAGAGTTGGACAAAAATGACCTGCTAGCAAGCTACGACCCTGAAAATGATAAATAATGAGGGAGTGAGTTCAACAACTCAGTGGGTAGATAATATCCAATATACACATACGAGATAACATAGCAAAGAGAAGTATAATATCAAATCGGCTCAAGGTTCTTACAACAAATTTCTCAAATAGGTCATAACAAACATGTGATAGGTAAAGCTCGTCAGAAAATCAGAATGCAATGAGCATGAGGCTCCGTACTGTGGGATGATCAGTCCACACAGGTTGGTGACTCCCCCGACCAACTAGGGTTTCAGATACGATGTGCACAAAGGCTAACACTACCCTGTTAGCATGGGTATTCTGACTGGCATACCATAGGCATATCTTATAATCAAACAAACATATCCATATCTCAAGGCTCAACTCATGGTATCAATCAAATGAGGAGCTATCAATTCACAAACAGATATAGGCTCATATCAAGAACGGATATTCAACAAATGATTATGCTTTATCATATCAAGAATATAATCAAGGTATATATTATCAAAAAGCATAATCCAATTCATACTAGCAAATTCAAATATTTATACTATTTCTCATGCATATTAAATATTATCCACTCACCGGACTCAAAAGCGATCGAAATTCAAAAGCAGAATATTGACGGAACCTTATTGATGTCCCGCCGGTTGAATGTCGGGATTATCTGAACATATAAAAGAATATATATACTCAAAAATGACTAAAAAGAAGTAAAATGCATTTAATAACATATCTAGGAGTTCAACTCTTAATCCTATGTGTTTTTGAATCAAACTATCCATTTCTTCGCAAAAACCTAAAACAAATGTTTCTTCCGAAATCTAATTCCAAAATACATAATTCGTAAAATTTGATATTAATCCATCAAATGAGCTTCAATTATCCATCAAACCAATCTGAAATACTAATATTTCTCTTAGGGACCATTCTGAAATTTTCCATTATTTTTAGGGTCAAATTGTAATTTTATCAAATTGAAGGACTAAATTGAACACTTCATAAATTCATAGCTATCCTAAAATATTGTCCATAATTCATCCTCAATTCTGTCCAGAATCTTCAATTTCACCCCAGGGACCAAACTGTAATTTTTCCAAAGTTCGGGGACTAAACTGAAATTTTCACCAAAAGGACCAAAATGAATTTTTGTCATCTTCAACCTCAACCCAGAATTTCCAGCAAAGGATTTTCGAATTTATCAACATTATTTCACCATTTTTATCAATATTTTCTCAAACCAAACATCTCAAAACTTCAAAATCATCTACAATCAAACTAATTAAACTATTACCCAACACATTCAACTCTTAACATCTCTCCTAATTCATCAATCAAACCCAAATAAAATTCTCAAACCCTAACAATCTATACAAGCAAAAATCATAGTTAATAATCACATTTATACATAATAAAACACACACATTACCTTAACAACTTATTTCTCCTTCTTCCTTCTCTTCCTCTTCTCTTTCCCTCTTTTCTCTTCTTCTTCTTCTTTCTCCCTCTCTCCCGATTCTCTTTCTCAATCTCAGATCACTTCTCTTTTTCTTTTTCTTTTTGTTTTTCTTTTCTTTTCTCTTCTATTTATATTTATAAACTTATGCAATTACTACAACACCCTTAACCTAATTCTAAGCCACTAAGGGCATACATGTATTTTCCTTATTAAAAAAATTCAAAACACCACGGGTGTACATATCATATAACAAACACCCACATATTAGTTTTAGGTTCAGTTTATAAAAGCAGTTGCTTCATTTCATAAAAGAATGAATATAATATACATCAGTCTTAATAACTCTAATTAATGTTCAATTTCAATAGAATATTTTCAAGGAACATTTAGGGAAAATATTTTGATGTAATATAATTCTCATAATTATAACAACTTTATAACTTATTTACAAACTATTTTTATCTCATTAACCTTATTTTACTTTGAACTCATTAATTCAATATTGTAAACATTAATAAAATATAAATAAATATTAAAGACGATAAAACTTTATTAATAAAAAATATGTTTTACAAGAATAAAATAACACAATGTTTACAGGAACAAATTGTCACAACTTCAGCTTAAAAAAAATTATTATTTTTTCAAAAACATTTTTTTTTGCCAGACACGCCCGACATCATTTCCCAACAAGATTAACATATATACATAGTAAGCATCATTGCCCGTTCCACTCCATTGCTTTTGCTTTATATATATATATATATATATATATATATATATATACTAGCAAATTGCCTGCGCGTTGCCGCGGGTATCTTTTTTGTATATATATTTTTTTTTGTATTTCCCAACAAGATTAACATTTTTTAGTTGAGTTTGTAACGTAAGCATAGATTACATCTTTTATAATATAGGTATTCCGTCATAAACGATCACAAAAGAGCGCAAACTAACATTAGGAAAAAGAGCAAAATATTTGAATAAGAAAAAAAAAACTTACTTAAATCATTATTGCGCAGATAATAAAAGTATAAAAATCAATTAATAGAAAGAGAAAAAAAAAAGGAAAAGGAAGCAATATTAATTTAAAATATTATAACAATAGGAACATCGGAGTCTTAACATTTAAAATTATTATTGCCGCTAGAATAAAAATAAAAAAACTATTCAATTATACCGAGGGAAAAAAATAAAAAGCATGAAAAAAATAGAAAGCAAGAAAAACCAATTAAAAAATTATTATTATCATTATTATTATTATTATTATTATTATGAAAGAATAAATAATTACTATTATTATAATGATAGAATACATAATCACTATTATTATAATATTAATAATAATCACTATTATTATAATTATTATTATTATGCTAATAATGAAAGAAACAAAAATGAATGAAAGACTAAAAACATTCTATAAACTTTAACAAAAGATTTTAAAAAAAACAATTATTGCTATTACTGAAAAAAAAATATGAAATTATCCGGAGGGAAAAAGAACATTACAGAAAGAGCAAGCACGCAAAACAATTTAATAATTATTATTATTATTATTATTATTATTATTATTATTATTATTATTATTATTATTATTATTATTATTATTATTATTATTATTATTATTATGTTAATAATGAAAGGAAAAAAACAATGAAAGACTAAAAATATGCAAGAAATTTTAACATAAGATAAGAAAAACCAAAAATTATTATTATTGCTATAACCGGCAAAAAAAAAAATTATTATCAAATTACCGGGAGAAAGGAAAAAAACAGAGAAGCGTAAGAACAAAAAATAATTAAGTCATTATTATTATTATTATTATTATTATTATTATTATTATTATTATTATTATTATTATTATTATTATTACTATTATTATTATTATTACTATTATTATTATTATTATCATTATTATTATTATTGTGTTAAATACACTTTTATATATACATGGACAAAAGTTGGGATTATTCTAGAAATATAAAAAAATAAAAGTATAAGGACTTAAATGAAAATCAAATATCAAGGGCTGAAATTAAAAAATTAAAAGTCAAAGGGCTGAAATGCAAATTACATTTATTCTAAATTGAAATCAGAGGACGAAATTGCAAAAATCAGAACTTTTGTACCGAATTGATTGACTTATATACAGCCAATCCGGAAATTGAAAGTCGAAGGACCGAAGTGAAACTTTGACATTCAATCAATTGAAATCGGAGGACCCAATCGAACAAAATCAAAACTTCTATAACAGAAATTAGGGCCAAAAACGAAATTAAAAGTAGAGGGACCGAAGTGCAAAGTCAAAATAAATGGGGGACTCTCCTGCACATTGACGTGCAGGAGAGAGAGAAAATGTGGCCGGCGGCTTCAACCGGCCTCCGCCGTGTCCACAGACATCTGGTGGTTACACACACCACCGCGGGAGGAAGACCACTTGGCGGCGCATCGTTCTGTCATCCGGTTTACCATTTCCGTCCACCGGAGAAGCCCGCACGCGCCGCCTGAACAGGTCGTGAGGCGGGAAACCGCGTGGCGCGTGCGGCTCACGCCCTGACAGACGCCGATTATAAAATTCGAAAAATAGGGCCAATTACCGTTCCACCCCTGCAGCCAATTCATGGTTTTTGTCTTATTAGGGGCTAAAACCATATTTAGCCATTTTCGAAAATAATAAAAAATTAGAAAGTTGCGGCGGACCGGGCCGGTCAGGTCGCACGCAATTACGCCGGTGCCCCTCACCCGGACGCCTGTTTTTGTCCTATTACCGGGGACGAAACCGTCAATACACTGTTCACAACTGAATATTTTAAAAAAAAAATAAATGGAAAAACCAAGAATAGCCCCGGTTAAACCCCTCCTCTCGCCGCGCGCCCGAGGGCCATTTTCGGGCGTGCACTGTTCTTAGAACAGTGTTTTGTGAGTGTGTGCACAGTGCAAAATCCCACGGGATTTATTTGTTTTGTAATATATATATATATATATATATATATATATATATATATATATATATATATATATATATATATATATAAAGGAAAGAAGGAAGGAAGGAAAGAGACCCTTCGGTATCTTGCATTGAATCTATTGGCTCGTGAATCTCACAGCATTATACGTACTGAACGTTTCCTGGTGAGGGCATACCCTCTTTTGCTTCCTGATAGTTGCAGCTTGTGTCATCATTGTATGAGATTCCATTAGCCTTGTTTCATGGCCCTGATTTGCATGATCTGACTTTGTTTTATTCTGTAAAAAGAGCATGTTGATTCTTCTTATCCATATATCTATGAATAGGCTACACCCAGCTTGGTGCCTCTTGCTGACCTAGTTTACTCCCGATGCAGTGTGTCCCACCACTCTTAAAAGAATATGCAGGCAGCATGGCATCACTCGTTGGCCCTCTCGGAAGATTAAGAAGGTTGGCCACTCATTGAAGAAACTTCAACTTGTGATTGACTCGGTACAAGGTGCTGAGGGTGCCATACAAATCGGTTCCTTCTACACCACTTTCCCAGAACTGACCTCTCCATTGTTTTCTGCGAATGCTACTGGTTTTCCATCAAAGCAAGGCAAGCGATGATTCTAATAAATTAAACCCTCGCCCTGAGAATGGCATAGCTAGTGCTTCAAAATCCCCATCATGTAGTCAGAGCTCTGGATCAGGTATATGTTGTTCCGCTGGAGTAAAGCAGCCAACAACCACCAACAGTGGCTCGGTTAGTGGGGATCCATTATTGGTAGAGGACCCGGGCGGCGTGCTTAAGAGAACACATAGTGACGCCGCATTGCATGCCTTCAATCATGATGAATCAAAGCTTCTCATCAGATCTCGAAGCTTCCAAACGTTTGGTGACCTTCCAAGTCCGGCGACTCTGCCACCCCTCCCAAAAAGTACGTGATAGGGGTGGCTTTAGAGCGAAGGCCACTTTCGGAGCGCACAAAATCCAGTTCACCCTGCAACCTGACTGGGGTTTCAGGGGCTTGCAACAAGAGATTGCAAGGCGTTTCAATATAGACGACATTTATAGAATGGATCTCAAGTATTTGGACGACGATCAAGAGTGGGTTCTCTTCTTGACATGTGATGCTGACCTGGAGGAGTGTAAAGATGTCTATAAATTGTCCGAGAGCCACGCAATCAAAATGTCTCTTAGTCAACCACATCTGGGAAGTTCGTTGATTTCTGTAGGGCCACGTCTGGTAAGCTCAATGGGAGGTGCCACCGGTACTCTGTTTCCAAGAGGTCATAGCATCCGGGATTAAGAGTGGATTTTCTTCTTTGGTGGCTTTTGTTTTGGATGCCATGCACCCAGTAGCTTATGAAATGGCTTAGGATTCTGTAAGGGATCTTTTCGGGTTTCATGCCAGCATAGCAGCCATCGAGTCTTATTTAACAGTTCAGTGGCTGTCAGAACAGTAAAAATATTAACTGGATGTTTGGCAGAGAAACGCTTTTGGAAGAAAATAAAAATGTTTTATTTTTTAAAATTAATTTTTTTTTTATATTTCTAGATCATTTTCATGTGTTCATGTCAAAAAATAATTTCTAAAAAATACAAAAATATTATTTTGATAAATTTCTAAATAAAAATCACTTCCAAAAACACTACCACCACCAGGAAACACCATCTACACGGCTCTCTTTAGCACATGATTTAAGGAAAACATTATATTTAGTGTCGTTTTCAGGGGATGAAAAAAAAAAAGCAAGGATTTAAATTGCGAGATGTAATTGGAAAATCCCGCTTTCGCTAGAACGGTTAAGAATGTAACAAGAGAAGAATGCAAGGTTTCCTGGGGCTGTGAGGCAATGAGAAGCTGGGGTGAATCCTCGAGCTCGCTAAGCAATGAGGATACGGGCAGTGATGGTAATGGATCGAGGACGGGTACGGCGAGGAAGCGATTGAAAAGGTGCAATGACTGCTTGGGACCCTTGGTTGACAGTGAGTGCTGATTCCTGGAACGCCTAATGAGAGACGAAGAAAAAATCAGAGTCGATTGTGTTGAAATCGGAAATGTTCTAGCTGTGCTCTAGGAACCATGTTTCTACAGCTAATTTATTTATTCTTTGCTTGGAGACCATACAACAAGGTCCACATCCTTGCACAATGCGATGCATTGCGTCGGGACAGTTTAGCGATTCGGAGAAGACACGCTAGACATCGAGTGATGAGCATTGTGTTTAAGGAGGATCTTGACGAGGATAAATAAATTGAACTGGAAGTGTCCTAGCCTCGAGCTGTTTCCCCCCGGATGGTTGATGTGGTACACTCTTCCCAAATACTAGAAGAGAGAAGGGGTGCAGGCAGTGTTCAGATCTCTTTCCATAATTATGTTTTGCAGTCTTCTTAATTACAATATGCATGTTGATCAGCAGCCCAGGAGGGAGGGAGGGAGGGAGGGGGTGATGAAGTGGAAGCTCATCTTGTTTCCATGATGACATGTCTTGGTGGTGGACCCACCACGCTCAGCACCACCTGCAAATCACAACACACAGACCCGTGTCATTATTCAGCCACTGATAGCCTCATGCGGTCATCATTCTTTCTTTTTGCACGGGGCAGTCACCTTCCTCTGCTAGTCTAGTTTGAAGCCGTCACATTTACATAATGGCACAAAACAGGGCATTGCCCGACAAGCATAAATATTCCCTTCAACTCAACCAGGGATCGAGTCGGACAAAGGTTACGGTAGTTGGATAAAATTAACTTACTGGTAGGAACACCAGTCCATGCAAGAAACCTATGATAACCAGTGCCAGGTACATTTGGAAGTAATAAACCTGCAAAACCCAGAAAGCTATTTTATTTCCTTGAAATGGACAAAAACTATTGAAAGCACAAGGGGATGCAGCAGAGACCACAAAAACTTCTGATCTCGCAAAGCAAAGGACGATCACTCCAACAAGCTTTGTGAGTGTAATTCCACTGTCAAAAAGTCATGGAGATGAACGATTATCAATTACTGGCTTTTGGTTAGCATGAAGTACAGCCATGGACCTCAAGAAGATAAATGGTATTGAGTGAATGCTTCATTTCTATTTTTACAATTATATTTGGAATCTAAAGTATTATGCGCTTATTGGGAGGAAATTTCAGCCAAATATGACTTCCCTCCTTTAAGAACTGATGTATAGTGCAAATATAAAGTTTAAATGAGGTACCACAAATGATACAATGACAGGCAAAACAATAGATAGCAGAAGATAACCTGAAGACGGAAGCTCCCATGGTGCCCAGAGCCTCTTTTGCCCTCTGGCCCCTATCACCATGGCTCACCTGTCAAGAATACAAGGTTGCAGAATATTAGCGAATTAGTATTCACATCAATTCTGCAGGTGCAAGTATCAGGCAATGGCAGTCCCAAGAGGTTCCAAAAGGTTTTGATGTCAAATACTCGGTAATCACTGTATTTGTCTGTCAATTTTATTTTTTGAAAAAAAAGGTCAATTTTGGAAGCCCCATGAGTAATGCAGCTACTGCCTCGTCAAAGACAAAATCCAAAACCAAAGAGTTGCCACAACATCTATAAATACTAACCAAGAATGCATGTGCTATATGCACACAAAACTCAACGGCAATTCCAATTGACATTATAAGGTTGACAACAGAAATTGCATTTAGTTGAATATCCAAAACTGCCATTACACCCTGCAGGAGTTAAAAACCAAACAAGTGTATTTATTAGCAGACAATTGACATAAAGGGTACAGGTACATGAAATGACTAGTAGATAGAGATGTATGCCATAATAAAACTTTTATCATCAGACACGAGAGAAGGATTCTCTTTGACCATTATACCATTAAATCCACAACAATCATCACCAAAACAAGTAGAATGATTGCTGAACACCAAAAACTGCATCAAAAGGCAATCAAAGGGATTAAAGGTGCATAAAACAGTGTCTTCAACAGTAGACAGCTTCTACATTTAGTAGCAACAGTTAGAACTCAACAAGGGCTAAAGAAAGTTTTCAAACCTGGAAGTAATGACCAGACATACAATAAATATAGCACCTGCATAATATTAAATGAGATATTCAGATGCTTAAAAGGCTCAAATGCACAGAGTACAAAATAATGTAGAATAATTATCGCACCATACTCAAAAAAGGGCACAGAAAAAAGGCCAAATGTCTAAACATTTTGGTGATTCTGCAGTTTCCAGTTACAACTTGAATAAACAGATAACGATTTTGCAAAGTGTCTAATGAGAAGGGTTATGTGTATTTCAATGCACTAAAAAAGCTTCAAGTAAATAGATAACCTAACAGTTCCATCAAAATTTATGACCAGCTTCAGTGCATCCATCCACACAGACACATTGTGTCATGTGTAAAATAGGTGTGGCAACAACAACTACTTCATAAATAATGGACTACCAAAACACCAGAAAGACTTGATTATATTCATCACAACCATGTTATGTAATACTGACCAAGTGCTATAGCAATGTTGATCAAAGCTATCCTCCAAATGTCCAGGTACTGCTCAAAGAAAATGTAGAACACAGAATATGGAAAGATCTCAATCTGCATCAAAGAAGTAAAGAGTAAATATCTGAATTCAGAGAGAGATATATTGCAGCAGAAAATACAGAGAGTTATTGGGATAACATGCAGGAGGTAGGAACAAAACTTAAATCATGGCCCATCATTGACTCTGTCCTCTGAGGGATAGGTCTATCCCTCTCTTTTAAGTAATTACACAAAAAGCATACATGAACCACATTTTAGTCACAAATTGTGTTTCCAGACATCCCCCCCTCTAACTCAGGTTGCCCATGACACAGACATGAAGCTAAAAATAGAATTAGGTAATGGGGTACAATAACTAATCTCTGTAAATAGGTCTTGAATAATGTACATGGTCAGAATATACGATTTATAACAACTAAATGCCTGGCTACAAACATGTTTGTGTCATGTCGACAGGGCAGAGCACTATTAGTTGTTGAATATCAAAAGCTAGCCAATATGTAGCAAAACATCAGGTTAGAATAAGGAACTAGAAATGAATACATTTCACATGCCGTGCTATCATGCTTCAGTGTCTAGGGAGGAAAAGAAAACAGCTTATCCAACTCTATTACTTGAAAATAAACATTCTAGAAGTACTTTACAATATCAAGAAAGCTAAAGAATATATAGCAAACCTTCAAGGAATCAGAAATTCTTGAACTGAATTCCCTTGCAGCTCGTAGAGCATTGACATAGTCCCCCTAAGGAAATGAGAATAATATAAAGCAAAGATGGGTGTATGCATCAAATTATGAACTAAGAAAATAATAAACTATGTTCTAAACTTCTAGTATTAATTCATTAAAGGAACTTCCATACTTGTTTGTTAACCGGTGTGTGGTATGTACGGAATTCTGAAGCTCTTATAACACCATTCTTGTAACCTGATAAACAGTTTAAAAGCGAATGAATCAAAATGAAGCCATTCAGAAAAGGAGAAAATGTCAATCTAACTAACCATTTAGATCCACACTGCTGGTATAAGCCCCATGACCACCCTTTGCGCAATCAGAAGATGGCAGAGCATCAAGGAACCATGGTAGTTTCTCCGTAAATTGCATTGTAGATGGCCGGTCATTAACCAAATCCGAATGCCGAAAGCACTGGAATCAATCTAAAATGTTAGACCTTCAGAGCTTTCTTCCTGACAATAATTTAATTCAGCTTTACATATGCTGTGTGCACACAAATAATAGATGATACAAAACAATCAATTTACCATATGTCATAGGCCACTTGAATAACATGGTATCACATGAAAGTCACAAGGGTTTTTAGAACATATTCAAAAGTGAAAAGGGTAATTAGCCACACACACACACAAATAGATAGATAGAGAGGGGGGGCATCACCGTTGTGCAGTCTTTGCAAACTCCACCAAACCCACAAGAAAAGTCATCAGGTGAGCAGCAAGGTGGCTGAAAAGAAAAAAATTTAGCTTCAGTTTACTACTAATATGACAAAGTTCTGTAAACAACAACTAGCAAGCTCAAAAACAAGCATGAATTCAGAGTTGGACTAGTTGTTATTACACTGGATAAAATCCATGCAATATAACTACATTAACAGAATGGACTCAAGGAAAGATTAAAAACAATTGCTCCATCCAAAGTGGGAGGGAGAGCAAGAAGAAGAAATATTTGATGCTGACATCACTATTCAGACTTGAGAGTGTATATGTCTGCGCAGGCAGGTCTGTGTGGGAGGGAGAGCAAGAAGAAGAAATATTTTAAAACAAAATCACAAAAAAAACCACCAGCAACAATAAGATGCTGGAGTAGTTCACTGCTCATGCTTGGGAGTGTTCACGAGTGTCGCATGGCATGGGTATGACATACGAGGTGAAGAAGAGATTTTCTAATCTGCTAAACCAAATCCAAAATGTCAATATGCAAAGATACAGTTTATCAAGCAAAAAGAGAAACAAAGGTAGAACTTCTACAAAATAGCAATGTATAATATAAGCACCAACCTGATCATCTGGTGGGCAATAAGTACCATTCATGAACTTCCGACAACAACCAAAGGCCTCTGGTGACAACCAAACAAGAAAGTCATCAAGCCATGAAGCAGCAGGCTTGGCTATGTAGCTTGATTCTGGAACTAAAGATGCCCTTGATACCTGCAGCATATATGGTTGGGAAATATCTTAATACTACTACAGCCTGTATCAAGGTGAAAATCATTTCCATACTAATATGACATGTTTATTAAGGTGAAAAAAAAGTGATAATTTTAACCCCGAATATGGAATGAAAAATACTTGATCACCCATTACCTCATTCAATAGAGAGTTTGAATCACACTGGCTGATGGAGCATAACTGGTTTGTATGCCTTGATTCCAAGCTGAGTCAGAACCATTGGGCATCAAACAAACTATTAGAAGAAACCTAATGTATAATGTCACTTAACAATACATTAGGAATAGAGGGATGTTATCAATTGTCATTATTCAATCCAAATGAACACAGCACTTATGATATATGATGTACTGTAGAACTTTGAAGATGATAGATTGAAGAGAATGGAGTAGGGAGATAGCAGTAAAACTGATACCTATAGTTGTAATCTTTAACAACAAAATACAAGGGTGGTCCAATTCTCAGATATTCGGAGATATTATTGAAATAACCCTGAGCAAATACAACTCTGTTTGTAAGGCAGGAACACAAAACGCAAAATACTAAATGGGAGAAAATTTACAAGATAAACAAATTGAGGTATGGGGACTTAAACCTGAAGGTAGGAATCACGGGGAAGAACCACTTGTTGCTCCAAACCAGACTCAATCCTAGGACATAGTGCCTAAGAGGGAAAAAAACAAAAGAAAAAGAAATTGATGAAATATTAGAATAATAACTTGACTTCATAACATGGAAATTAATAACATGGAAAAAAAACCCTACTTACAATGCTTGCCAACGCAAATGCAACAAAGATAGCAATGACAACAATTTTTACAGCCCAAACTCCAAGAATGGGTGCATGAACTTCCTACAATATCATAATAATACAAAAGGTCATTTTAGGGATTAAGGCAAGATATTTACACAAACACTGATGTCTGTCCACATAACGATATTTGCATTCTCTACATTACCCAATATTCAAAAGTTACCTTCATATATCTGGCCAGAAGCCCAGTTCTTCTTTGATTAATGCCTATATACCAACATACTACATCAGAGACGATATGCAAAATGCTGAAAAGATTGTAGTTCTAAGAATATAATGTATATTTCAACACTGAACTACGCAGGTACAGGACCCAAACTAAAATGAATGCTCCAGTAAATACCTTCATTAGATCCTCCAGTTGATGAAGGAACTTTAATGCACGGGAAACAGTCGATCCTGTTATCCTCAGCTCTCCGGCAGTCAAATGTGATCAGCGCAACAAAAGCTGTGACTTGAAGAAGAAAGTCCAATAGAACAGCCAAAGCTACAGATAAGCAGGCAGAAAATGTCAAAATCAGAGGCAGAAAATGAAATTCCATGGTGAATTATCCACAAGTGCAAACCTTCAGACCTGCAAACATGGAGAAAACACGGCATGCTGGCATAGGAATAAAACTTCCAACGGCAAATGCCAGAATCTCAGACAAACTAGCAAGTGTAATTGATGGGCCAACTTCAAGCAATGCATTACTTATTCTCTCCTCTATAGGTAACTCAATTGATTGCCGCTTCACAGCATGCACCAATATACACATGTTATCCACTCCAACCTGACACGGATCAGAATCAGATGCAACTCCACTGGAAGAAAAAAAAAAACAGTACTAACACAACACTGGCTGCTAGAACTGAACTTACTGCCAAAACCAGGAAAGGAATGACTTCCATTATTATTAATGTAGATTTGACTCCAAACGCACTGAAAAATCCAACAGATCCAAGGACAGAAAGCATAACAAGAACAACTCCTGAAAGACCAAGCAATACCTGGAACCATTTCATCAAGAAGTGAGTGTAGTGAAATCATAACCGCAGTTCTCATACAAGGACTACTTAGCCATGCATTTAACATATAAAGCATACAGTTCTGGTATGCAAATTCAAAAATTTAATTCATATACATATGCCCATATACAAACTCTCGAGACACATGGAGGGGCAATTTAAAGCAATTGTAAAATCATACCTTGGATGAGAGAAAGAAGGTAGACAAGCGTGATGCATCCCCCAAAGTCACAGAAACATAAGCAAACATTACAACATAGCTCACCTGAAAGTATGTTGGACAAGTGGGGGCAAAGGGAGGTTATAAGTTTCAAACTTATGATCAATAACAAGGGCAGTGCTTAAATGACACAAATTATATACTACATCAGTGGTTGTTCTAAATGAACACATAAATTCTCCAATGACTTACTGCTATAGTTATAATATCTGCAGTACTTTCTCTTTTCAATTCTTCCTCAATTGAGCTTTCGCTTGAGTATGAAAGTGTAAGATTGCTAGGCTGCACCATGGACAGCAGCTCTTCCTGCCAATATGATTGGATGAAGTTATAATACAGATAAATCATACAAAATGCACACTGCTACTAATGAAAGCAAAACGGAACCTCCGCTAACAGCACATGAAATTCTAGGCACTAGCCCTGCTTACCCAGTTCTCATTCTACTACCTCAATCCAGCAAAACTACAAAATTTAGGCCAATTCTCATGTGTGTACATGGAATGTATATTCTTAATAACATACTTTTAAATCCATGAGGAAAATTATAATTCCATGACAGCATTTGCAATGCTCCAAGATTATATGACATGGGAGATTCAATACCATGATATTGCATAATCACAATAGATATGATAAATAAGTTCCTTGAATAACATCAATGTGAATCTCACACAGAAGGAATGCAAAATCTGTAAATGAGTAAACAGAAAGAAAATGCAGTGCCCGAACCTCCACTAACCGAATGAAAGCTTTTTCCCATGCCACAGCCTTTCCATTGCTTGCTTCATCAATTGCATTATTAACTGGGTAGGTAACGACAAATGCAGATGCCTGAATTGAAAAACGACATCAAAGTGTTAACACGGAGTCATATTTGTTAAGGAGTCATTTCATCTAAGAGCTTAAGTTGTTAGGCGAAGTCTTAGAATATCCCCCCCATTCAAGTGAAAGCTTTTTGGGCTTGAAACTTGCACAAGCCCACACTATCTTGTGCTTGATTTTTATCAAATAGAATAAGGGTGGTGAGATTCGAACTCATGACCGCTAGATCAACAAGACTTTGATATCATTTCAAGGAACCATCTCACCTAAAAGCTTAATCTGTTAAGTGAAGCCCCAGAATATGATTTATATTATTCTCTAACAATATTCTTGTGCTAAGATTGAACACCTTACCTCAGAATAGTTGTTCCCAGAAAATCCTCCTAAGGCAGTGCTAGGGTCAAGAGGGGCTTTAAATGCACTCATACAAGTGTCTGCAGTAGTATAATGCTGAAAGATGAAAAATGCAGCCCATGAAAGTCAATATGCATACACAGTGGTCAGAATTATCACAACATCTGCAATACAGAAAAATTGGGTCCTAAATTGATCGTTTCAACAAATGACCTAGCTTCTCAAGGATGTGCTAACCAAGAAAAAGTTTTTTGACATGAGTTTTGATTATGAAGAAGCTATGTGGAGACACAACAGATGATGAATTGACTCCGACATAATTACATTCAGCCAAAAATATTTCATCAAAAATGATAGTGGATTGCGACATTAGAAGTTACATACACATCATTTATTTTAGCATATGTAATAACTTATTGGTAGTTTTTATTCATGGGCATTTGGGAAAGTGCAGAATTATTCTATGCACATTTTTGTTAAAAACAATTGAGGATTACAAAAGATGATTTATTCTTTGAATTTTATTCTTCACATCTCTCTCTTGTATCTCATTAGTAAGAAACTTGTCTCTTCTTCCAATATCTCTAGGAAAATATAAGCAGATACAAATATAATTCAAAGTATTTTAGTTAAAGGAAGATAAATGCCACCAAGTGATAGAAATTTAATAAGCTAATCTTTGTGTTTGACTATGTAGAACTGGATTTTATTAAACGTTTCCTCACCAATCAAATAATCACAGCCCATATACCACAGATCACTAAAAGTTTTTTTCCATTAATATCTAAATTTCAAATGCAAGGGGGTCATTGAATTACCTGAAAGCAATACTCAGCATGTTCCACTCCTCCATAGTCATCATAATTTTCAGCGTCCATTTTAAAATACTACCAAGAAAGGGGGAAATGATGTAAATACTTGAAAAGTAAATACAACCATTCCTATTAACTTGTTTCAATCTTGAGAGCACATAAAGCATGTATATTTCAACATCCACAATTGCACTAAAAAAAGACAGGCAATACCCTAAGCCTGACAAAGACGTCCCCACCAACCCTGGTTTGTCACTTATACAAGATGAGGACAAAATGCATACGAGTTTCACCCATCAAGATGCAAACGATATACAGATGCAGGAAAATGTAAGAAAACCTGTAGCAAGCTTTGAGTGGCACAATCATTGCCAAGGGGCTTCAAGCAAATGTCTGTTAGAGATACAACTGAGCCTGAATAATTTGCACGAATTCCATCAACCTGGTATCATCAAGCAAAGAGTCAAAGAAAATGATGGTATCAAAGCTCTAATTAAGAGAGCACAAAAAGTCATAAATCCACCCTGTTCATTTAAAAGAAAGTAAAGGAACACTTTTTTAGATTAAAAACTTTCAACTTTTCACATATTGTAAAATCTGAATACCTTCTTCTGTATTTCAAATAGTAACTGGATATTTTCATCAGTGACAATACTGTGTCGCTTGCCATCCTTCGAATCTGGCAAGGTTGCTAATATAAGCTGACACACACAAATATTGACAGGTATAAGAGTACATTAAAACGTCCCAGCCTATAAGACAGGGAGGAAAATAATCAGAGAAAGAGCATATCTGTACATATTCATTACAAAGTTTGAAACAGGGAAGTTTTCAGAGTGTGAGTGGGGTTGAAATGAAAAGGGTGGACATACATTAATATAAACCTAAATCCAGTAGCTAGCGTTGTGACAGTTGGTTCAATTATACTGAATTTCTCTCGCTGATAAGCAGTTACAAAACAAAAATCCAGAATCATTATCTTTACAGTGCAAACATACAGAAATGGCATTCAATATTTCAATATATTTAGCTTACTAAAGATATTTTGATCAAGATGTTTCAATTATTTTCAATTAATGCCCCTTTTTCAGCCTTATTTAACTTCCCCAAAATCTTTTCATCCCAATTACATTTTGTTTCAACCAAATTCTAGTTGCCAATTTGTTTTTCAATAAATCCAATAAGAGGAGCAAAAAATCATCTGGATATTACAGGAGCATGGACTAACTTAACAAGTTAGTCCATGCTCAAGAAAAACAATTTGTTAACAAGATATTCTCAAGAAAAAACAGAAAAATGCATTAAACAAATGAACACATGGAAAAAGAAATGGTGTGCATAGTGTCTGGCCAAAACAATATACTTAAAACACAATAATTGTAGTATGTCATCAAGCTTGCAATTATCATTCTGCAAGCCTCATTTTAAAACCGCTGATCAGCTGGAAACTCCTTGACCTTTAAAATATTTTTAGGAATCTTCTTCTATTGTTGCTCCCAAATGTCGCTAAGAAATGTGAGTGAAAGGGAAAAACAACAGGCATCCTGATTGTGATTGACTTTTTCTTTAGTTTTTCCTCACTTTGAAGAGAAGCATACATCATGGCAATAAATCATGAGAAATTACAAAAGACAATACAAAAAGAGAAATATTAAAAGCAATAATGAAACCTGTTCAATTCTGTAGAAGGGGGCAAGGTGGCTGTCAAAAAAATGTTTCTCTTCTGCTGCCTTACTCCCAGGACCAACCCACAACTACAAAATTACATTTGTCATAATTCATTTATAAAAAGAGAGACAAGCATGTGGAAATGCTATATTGACGAGCACTAATCTATTGACTTGTGCAGAGTAAGTGTACACTAAAAGGAAAATTCGCTAGAAAGATATGAAACAAATAGATTTCAGTGGGATACCTTCTCAGGCCGCGTCTCCACCTTAAAACAGATTAATCCTATACAAAGCACAAGAACAACTGCCACTGATGAACAGAGGACAAGAGTAGGATTTCTAGCAACCCATTTTCCATAATTCCTGGATGAAGCATGAGAATTTATCAGCATTTTTCACGTAAGCACGTGCATTTTTCATGTAAGCACGTGCATTTATCAGAATATTTCATGTAAACATATAGTTCGAGCATTGTAAGCATTCAACCTGTAAAAGCTTGACATATGTCCCTGAACACCAACTAGTTGGAACCTATTAATCAATTGAGGCACCTGCTATTCAGCATGTAGTCAATTAGTCCTTTAATACCAATCACATGGGGGGGGGGGGGGGGGGGGGGGGGGGAGAAGACTAGAAACACATTTTGAAAAAACATAGTGAAGTAGCAACACCTAACAAGTCTGCTTCTCAAAGCCTCAAATGACAATTTCCAGCATTCTAAAACATTTCTATTACAAGTTTTGCTGCCACCCCACAGCCTTTCTACCATACCAAAACACCCCAATAACAAGCACTTCACAAATGTGACCATGGTGATCAAACAGAAGAGACATCAACACATATTCATTCACACCCGCACTTCAACGTGAGCCCTTGTCACTGCACCGCTAAATATTCACATGATAAAGTCTACTAAATACTGCAACTGATGAATACATTAACAGACCTTAAGGCACGAGGAGATCTGGGTGATTGAGATGAATGAAGTTAAAGCTAAGAGAAAGTACAATGGTTTATCATTTGATGGATGAATGACAGAGATTGGCTCCATCTAAGAAGAAACACATGATAAAATAAAGATTTTAGAATGAAGTTAAGAACATTAGATGGTAGAAAAGAAAGGAGTTTAGAAAAGATAAAAAGTAGAAAAATAAATAACTAATTAAATAAAATAGTTACCCTTTATGTATTAATATTCAGGACCACTAATATTGCCTAGAAAACTCAAGACATGAGTGTATGATGAATCTAAAAGCAATAGTAAAAATCAATTGCTGAAGATCTCGGTTTCAGACAATCATAAGAAAGTAGATTTATACCTACAAGGAAATGGGAGTGTAAGATTTAAAAGAAAGGAAGGAAGTGGAAGTTTTTTCTGGTTTTCATGCAATCAATCTAACAAGGCCACTAAATAAGGCAAGAAGTGAAAGCTGACCATGTCATGACCACATATACCAGAAGGAGAAAACCAGTGCGAACTCTAGACCAATGAGAAAATGTCTCAATCTAAATGAGAGAGATGCTATTTTATTAGACCAACCAATACTATAGAAAAGATGGGGAATTGGATGAGAAGAATCGAGAAGTTTATCTACCTTTCCATCCTTTTGAATTTCAGTAGAATCAGCTTCACCCTCATCCATCGACCTCAACAATGGTTCTGTGCTGGTTGCAGCTCTTCTTTCTCTTGTCCGTTTAAGAGAAGCCCATCCCAGAAATGCAAAAACCAATATGATGTACAAGATTGCTACAGAGAAATCAAGACATTTAACCTGCAAGCATAATTCAAGAAAACCAAGTAGATTATATACAGCAATGCAGGTCAGTCACTTTCCATACAATTCCAAGACATCTCAGTCATTGACATGACAAAATATGGTCTAACCACTGAGAAGAACCAAAACAAAAGAAACTAAGTCACAGCATTTCCTTACCTTGAGAGGCCCAATTCTAATCAGACAGGATTCTTTCTTGGGTGGAGAAGGTGGCTCTGAACTAGAGCACGCTGGAGCTAAAGGGCAATCACCACAAGAGCATCCCAGTGAAGTGTCCCCACATGAATAAGCAGAGACATTCATAGGGACCATTTTTGATGAATCAGGAGTAGTTGGCTTAAATTCAATTTCATAAGGTGAACCAGGAAACCCAGGGGGTGCCTTCTGACCAATAAATGCAAACCATTCTACAAGAACAAAAGGTAGAAGAAGAAAAAATATTTGGTAACAACAGAGAAAGATGTTCTACGCTAAAAAATGACAGAAACTAATGCAGCAAGAAACATTTTCTAAGGTGGGAACTTTTTTATGTATTGAAGGGAACAGTCATCAAGAAGTCAAAAGCACATGGTGGTAAATATAGCAATTTGACCTGTGATGAAGCAATTGCAAAAGACTGCACAAAATGTTCAAACATCCATTCACAAGATAGCAGGTCACCTTTAAAATTATTGGCACCACCACCAACAAAATCTATTGCTCGTGTATTCATAGTCCCAAATTTCACATCTTTGCAGGAGTCATAGAGCCTTTCTCCAAAATCATTGGTTACATAATAGGCAATACCATCCACAGTGAGATTGCCATTAACCTTGAACAAAAAAATAAGAAGATGGCAATTGAAGAATGAGAAAATTGTTTAAAACACAATTCTGGAAAGAAATTAAAAAAAAAAAGGCATGTGGTGCCTTGATAAAACGAAATATTAAATTGTAACAAATCAAAAGAGTCGTGCTAACCTCAGAAATAGAAGTGACATTGATGAAAAGACTTTGATTGGGTGAACAAGAAAGCTCACAAAACAGATTTAAGAAATTCCTCAAGCAAGCTGGACAGCCCACGAGCAAAGGAATTGCCTGCAAAGAGATTGCATTATGCATTCCACATCATTCCCTAAGACCAAAGCCATGAAGCAAACAAAAAAAGTATGCCCAATGCTATGAACTAAACTGCAAAGAGATTGCATTATGCATTCCACATCATTCCCAAAGACCAAAGCGATGAAGCAAACAAAAAAAGCATGCCCAATGCTGTGAACTAAACTGGATCAGTCCTTAAAAAAGCAATAAAACAAGAAAGAAAAAACATAAAAGAACATCATACTATAATGTGATCATCTTGAGAGGGGGAGGGGGGGCCTTACTTGTTGGACCTGAGCTCGCAAAGTGTCAAATTGAGTCTCAGTGCAACAAACATTCCCACTAATTGCAGGGCACAAGCTTTGAATTTTTGCAGAGAAATAGTCATCAGGCTACAAACATCAAACCATTAATTAATCAATATTGATTTTATTTACTTAAATACGACTAAAAAAAAAACAAAAACAATTAATACTGACAACAACAGCAACCAACCTTGACGGAAGAGGTAGGAAAGGGGCAATTAAGAACTTTGCCATCACTGCGTGATCCACAGATATCATACATAGCACAGTATTCTTTCTCATGCTTTGCACTGCCCAACAAATCACAACGCAAATTCTTAATCACTTTTAATAATCGCGTTAATTAAGCAAATTAAAAAATGATCAGGAAATTAAAAGAAGGTAAAAAAAAAAGGGGGGTGAACGATGAGTGGGAGCAAAATACCCGTAACCGATACCAGAAGTCAAAGAACAAGAGAACAAGAGAAGCAGAAAGAGCATCGTCATTTCTTGCGTAGGTGAGATTAGAGATTAGAGGTGTTAGATGGGTAGAGCATACAAGTAAAATACGTAAGGTGAGGGAAGGACGAGACCAAGTATACCAGTAGTCGGTTTCTTGCTTTGAAGTTGAATTCAGAGACGAAAATATTAGAAAATGATTTTATTTTTATTTTCTTTCTTGTTTATGGAGTTAGAGAGAGGAGATAACACAGACGGACACGCATCTCGGTAACCCAGTCCAGCTTGGCCCAATTCATCCTCCTTACCAAGCCCATCCTTTTTATCCTGCCCACTGCTTCAAATTATAATACCCGGTCTCCCTCATGGTTACGGGCTGGAGTGGAGGGAGGGGGTTAATCTAGAATCTAGATGATATTATTTTAATATTTAAATAAAAAAAAGCCTGGCATGAGGACGCCACCGCAACCCTATCATTAAGGCACCACTATCAAGATGCCGGTGAATCAAAATCATCCAAGAAACTGAATCTCTGATTATTCTCATGTGAGAGAGAAAACACCTCCTCATCCCTGCGTGATCAAACACGCATGAAGCGATTTTCCATGCCGACGAGACAGGGATGGCCAAGCTTTGAAAATGGGAGGAAACACTGAAACATCTACTACTGTTTGAACTCCTGCTTTTCTCATTTCGCGGTAGTGGGAAATTAATGACTTCTTGCCATTCTTCATTTGTTGTCGATTCTTTTATTCTCAGAATCCAAATCAGGGAGTTTTGAACCTGAGAATATCGTTCAGAAACGCATTGCTTAGAAGCAAATGCTGGCCAAAGGCCATTTAAGAGCATTGAAGCTGGCAGTTTATGGCCGAACCATCACGATGAGTGTAATGCTTGCTATTGATGCCATTTTTAAAGCACCCTTGAGATCTTCAAGACAGAAATCAACGAAGGAAATTGTCGGTCATGTTTATATTCTGATAATATGAGTTGCTCCAGGCTTGCATTGATTTGCGCCATATCTCGATAATGAAAGGAGAAACTGCTGTCACACACATACGCACACAAAATCTAGGTAGCAAGTTTCTTGGGAGGAACAAAATTTTGTTGAGCTACAAGGGACTGAGTTTCTTTCCTTAAGACTATTACAAGAATGAAAAAATGGGGACAAAAATCATTCATGAATAATGTTGCAGTGTTGAAGATAAGGGTTATCGTACTGTAGATATCTAGACCAGTAAGACTTGTACTTGGAAATAGCCACATCCAACCATGGTTTGTAATTTCCGTTGTAGTGAACTACTGCTGCTTTCTTTATCGCGGTTTGGTTAAGAGCCGGGTCATAACCAAGTCCCAAGACATGCCAGCTTCGATCCAGTGGATAGGTTAGGTTATAGAAGGTTATCAGTCCCGGTGGCAGTGTGCCCAATTTCCAAAGAGTTCTATCCTCATTCTGCAAAACAAATTTACCAATCAGTCACATAAAGGAGTGACTATAAAGTGAAATAGAATTCAGATTGTGTTATAAAAGCAGATAAGAAAACACTTTAGGAAATCGATTGAGGAACAAAATCATTCAATAAGCACCCATCTACCCCCCCAGCTAAAAAGGATGAACTCGATCGTTCGGCCACTCCAGCATTCACTTATTCCTCTCCATCTCCCAATCATGCCCTCTTATTATCAAGCATGATTAAACCAGCTACCCTTGAAAACTGGTTTCTTCACGTTCATTAACAGCTATATGGTATCTTGGCAAAAAATAATACAAATAAATATCACAAGATTTTAGTATGTTCTCCCTATGTCACAGCTAATCATATACAGCCAGTTCACGACCATGAGTAAATATAATCATATCATCCAAAAGACATAGACATAGATCGTGCATAAGAGAAATGGAGCTTAAGGTGGACACTTAGGAGAGAGAAGATTGAAGCTCTTACCAGATCTTGCCAATGATGATATATACCAGTAATATTCCGCCTCTTCCACTGCTTCAAGTCAAACATGTTCATGCCAAATGCCCAACCGCAAGAATTTGGATTAAACTTTTTGTAAATCTTAGGATTTGAGAAGTTTAGATACTTGTCAAACCTGTGAAAGTTCTTCTTGCATGTCTCCACTGCACCATTCACCATCCCATGTAGATCAACAGACCAAAGTGGTGTCAAATCTTTCTGAACTACAATGTCATCATCCAAGAAAAGGATCTTGTCTAGTTTTGGATAAACTTCAGGAAGATAGAATCGTAGATGATTCATCATAGACAAATACTTTGGATTCCTATATTTTAGATTGTCAGCACCAGAAGCGAGAGAGGAAGGATGATTTTCCTTGAAATAGTACTCTTTAATCCTGGTAGATTCAAGTTGGCGTAAAACAGAACAGTAGGAGGCATTCACCCACTTAAAATCATCAATATTTTCGACTTGGACTGTTGCTTTCGCTGGAGGATTGGCAATAAACCACATTTTCATCGCAGCAAAGTTCAGTTTATCTGTGACTATATGGAAAACATGTTCCTCTGGATATTTTGCATGCTGCACAGTTGATTTGACAACCACAGATGTTGCGAGTACGTTATCTGAAAAGATGGCATAGTGGAAGAGAGATGGATCCTCAACCTTTCCTCTGTCAAAATATTCCTTATTTTGATGACCATATAGGAAATAGTCAGCTGCAAGCTGCAGAGGAAGACAGTGTAATGGTTTTGGAATTGTTTTAGCTGCTAGGTTAATCAAGAATGCACTTTTTTTCTTCATAGCTTTTACGTTCTCCAGAGATAACTGAAGCATGACCCTTAACTTCCTTGAAATTGTAGGACATTCGTACAGTCGATCCTTAGCCATAGACAGCACAGACCCCATTGCTTTTGCATGAACTAGTGCTCTGGAAAGACATAAAAGAGATATCCATCCATGAAAACCAAGAATCATTATATATGCCCCATAAACGAATCAGCAGACAACGGAATGGGATACCTTGGGAGAAGCTTGGCATTGGACATCGCTTCTCCAATAGCATTTCGGTTTTCTCTCAACTGTTTCACAAGAGCGCTGTAAAGCGTGGTAACATTATTTGATTTGGCAATATTTGCATATGCTTTGGCCATTATAATCTGGTCCCGCATGAGTTTCAGCGTAGAGTCAGAATTTGGACTATCAAAATATCTCCCCCATATACTGTGTTTTCCCTTGATAGAGGTGTCCAAGCTTGAATGCCATATAAATGCAGCTGCTTGTGTCTGGTTGTCAGCAGTTCCTTCATCTTGAATTAGCATTGACGTCCGATGTTCTCTCCTTTCCTTCCGCATTATCTGAAGAGCTAGAAACCATCATAAACCAAATCAATTGAGAAAACAAATACAGTGCATACAAGCAGCGGCTATTGACAATTCACCTGGCGCTGAAGCATCACTGGGCTCAATGGTAACTTCAAAGAAGATGTGGTTCCACAGTCACCATATCGATGATCGCTCACAGAATGCTGCACATGATCTTCATGTGTATCTCCAACTTTTGATGAATCTTCTAATCTCTGAAAGTAATGGAGAGGTAGAGAAAAATGACTCTCAGGTTTGCAACTTCATCTACTGAACTAAGTCAAAAAGGAAAATCAAGGTTGAAAGTTATTTTGAAGTCTTACAACATATATTACTCTTAAAGATTCTTAAAATGCTTTTCATCTTGATAGTCATGACATAATTCATCTTCCTTTCATAGTAATTATTTGTACCGAAACTCAACAAGGTCACTTCATTTCACCTGGGAAACCTTTGGCTGATCATGATTTTTATCTGCAGGGTTTTCCAAGACCCAAGAAGGAGAGAGATCGCTCATTTTCACCCTACTCAACCTAACAGCACCAGCAGTGTCGCTGTATGTTGCAATTATGTTGATATCCTGGGCAGAGAAAAATAAATATAAGCATCAGTCTTTTTTGCTGTCAAGTGAAAGAAGCTGCTAGCTACCATTCCATGTTCCAAATGAAGCCCATGTCCAGCCACAGAAGAAGCATCGTGTTCCTGATCGCCCAAAAGTAGGTTAGGTGTCAGTTAAATGTGTGTATGCTCTAGGCATGTATCAGTATTCACTCAAACAAACAATGTCGCAAAGCTATATAAAAACAGGGCATTAAAAAGAAACAAGAAAATAGATGCTGGTTGCATTAAAAAACTCAACAAGGAACCAAAGGCACCAAATCCTTTTCTCGTACATGTAAAACCAAAACTTCAGTCAAATGACATGCCATCAAAACAGTTAATTACTATAACTGACTGAGGGCAGCGCGATCTTCGAACATAAATGTAAGATTATATAACCTTCATAAACAAAAAATTAACATTCAGCCCATCTGGAACTGAAAAATACAGGGATTTTCTAAGAATTTAACCAACACGTTTGAGGTCTCCCCTAACCTTTTCACGAAAGCTGAGCCCCCTCAAAATGATAGTAATAAGACATAATAATATAGTTGAAGCAGAGAGACCCCTGATAAAGATAAAGAAAGAGGGCGGATGCCATTGACAGACACATGCATTATCATTCAACACCAACGTCCAGCCAGATTACTACTAAAATCAAGGTATTCAAAAACCAAGTCATTATTTGCCTGTCTTCACATTGCATACAGCACACTGAAAGATAAAAAAATTATAGATTCATTATTTCAGCACAGTTCAGTTCCAGTCCATAAATATATTAAAATCAGCAAACGCACATCCAAAATAAGAAAGAAAAGGATTAGAGCTAAATTATAGCATAGGTTTGACAGCACAAACAGCAACAGCCATCGTAGTCAACTAAGATTAAATTTTTGAGGTAAGTTAACAGAAAGAGAGGAGAAAATAACCTGATGCAATCGCCTAAGCGCTTTTAGCTCTCTTTGACAGAAAACAAAAACAGTCAGTCAGCCAGTCAGTCAACTAAATAGATTAAGTAAACATGCGAAAATATAAAGAGCGAGAGATCTTACAGAGTTGGATTATCAACTTCTAAATCTGCACCAACAACCTGGTTTTAAGAAAGTAAGATTGAGAAATGGAGGTTAGAGAGTACAATTATATTATTAGATAATTAAAATCGAAATGAAGAACACTGCCTACCATGCTCAACGAGAAGAAGAGCATGAAGATGATCAATCTGGACTTCCAATTCTCTTCTTTTGATCTTCTTCTTCCACTCTCTCTCTCTGCTTCCATTGGAAATCCAAAATTTCTATGTTTCGCGCTGTTAGTTGGTTAGCGAGGTAGTTATAGTTACCGGCACGGTTCGTGTTCAGACGTTGATAGTGAGCGATGGTTGCTTACCACGTGGCAGTGATTGAGGGGTGTCCTATTGGGCTTTCAGTACTCAACGAAGCCTGGTATATGTGTTGGATCTGGTCTTATATGCTGGTCCCGGCCCAGCATTCTTCTGCCTCCCAAGAAAATAATTAATTAATATCTGCTTGCTTGGTCGGACGTGGTGCAAACGGCTCTTGTTGGATCCCATGTTAATCCCATTGCTGCATGCTACACAGCATTAACTCTTCTTGGATGCCATGTTCCCTTCTCTCTCTGCTGCATCCCTTGTAGTCTCTCTCTCAAGAGGTCTAGTCTCCGAGTCAAATTAATGAAGTTCGATCTTGTAATGGTGCCCACCACTATCTTCTTGAATCGCCAACCCAATCTTTTCCTTTACCACGTCCATGATCGATGGACTCAACGTCTTCTGCCGTGCGTTTTAAAATTAGCAATGGCGAATGTATATGCCTTAATTCCCGGTGATTTTAAAAAAAGCTCTCCGATTTTGCCGCCCTCTTCTTACTGCTTTAGATTCTGCTTCACTATCATCACCATCCTGCCTCAAATTTTCAGAGTTCTTTCTGGCAGCTCTTGTATATGCATGGATCGTGCCTGAAAGCAGCAGGGAATTCATAAACACGTGTGCTGACAGCCGGGAAATGGCAAATTCAAAGGTAAAAGGCTAGCTTTACCTGTCAGAAATAAGACAAGATCGCGGGCTTCCTACAAAACAATATCTGATGAGATTAGGCCACCTTGTATACGAGGATAGCATGCTACTTGATTCTTGCAGGAGGATCGTCAATGCGCATCTTTATTTTTAAATGTAATTATCGTTATATGGGCAACGGGACTGAGCCCTAGAGCTTCACAGGGAATTCTGGATTTCCAGAGAAGAAGAAAAGGTGGTTGAGATTTGGATCAAGGCACTGTAGAGCATTAAACATGCATGCCTAAAACAGCACCATCAAGCCCTGCATAGTGCATACAACAATGGATGGCCTACCAACATGACAGCTCTAAATAACAGCCAAAAGGGGAAAACCAAAGAAAAAAGGCGGCCGGCTAAAGGACTGCTTTGAAGGACAGTACCAAACACATTACAAAAGTGCGAGTGTCAGAGAAAGAAAGTGCAGATCAACGAGTAAGCTTATCACTCGTGCAACATCACTACTAGCTTTCACTTAAAGAACAAGGAGACCTAGCTAGCTGAACTCAGTATCTATTTCAAATACCTCGGCTTATATGGAAAGTATCCCTACTGAATTGATGTACGTGTATAAACAGAAAATTCATGCTGTCTTGCATTAACTATTTGTCTGTTCCGAGCTGGTCAACGTCTGAGGCAGACACCATGATTTGCGCGTACATTAATTTTCCATCATGAGCTGTTCAACGTCTGAGGCAACACGTACATCCAGTGGAGACTATCAGTATTTCAGTCCTGTAACTGGAAGAGACTCGCAACGGTATCGAACCTCAACACTTGAAAAAATAGATGCGGATGACTGAGCTTTCATTTTGGTAACAAGTAGGCTAAAACGACAGCCTTGCCTCAGGGAAATAGACTTGCAAAATGATAGCTCTATAAAAATAAAAATAAAAAGCACAGGAGGAGATGAATTATCTTAGTGAATGCTTCGTCACATGTCTAAGTCAAGTATACCTGCCAAACTATTCACACTATGCAATTGTCATCTCTTCGTATCAAGTAGAATTTTAGGAGGCCCTGGCTTAATTATGCTAAGAGAAAGGAAAGGGAGTTCTTAGGGCCACGATTCCGTCCAGAAGATGCAGAGTTGTAACATCTATGACAATAAACAATCTACAAATGTATAAACAGAGGAGCATTTCAAAATTTCACAACTCAGGAGGCTCAGGTTCAGATTTTTTCAGACAGTAACAGCAAACGAACAGGAGGACCATGACTGTGCAAAACAGGTACTTAGAATGCCTAATCTAAATGACAGTACCGTTAACGCATTTTACGTAGAAAAGTCTAATTAATCTAATTGCCTCGCCAAATGATTGACCCTCTTGTGTTTCCTTCATATTAAATGTAGAATTTCTCAGAAAATATCATCACAAATTGCTTTTCTTGGATTGCAGGCATAACCTTGCATTGTATTATATAAATTTGAAGGAGTTGTTTTGTGACCTTATAAACATCGAGGCATGCAGCTGATTTCACAAACAAGTATATAAAGTGTAATTCATATATTTGGGCCTCATCAGAAACATCAAAGAACATTTGAGAGACATTCTCCCAAATATCATGCGCAGTAAGCATGATATCCAGGTTAGTCTGACTGAATAAAATTGACACCCCGAGGAAGGGTTTTATTGCCGGAAAATAATGAATTCCCTTCCTACCTACATAGCAGAACTACATTGTTTATATGCTTCTCGCCACAACCCCACATCTATGCTAAAAATAATTACAATGGCTGATATACTCGTTGCTCAGTCTCCATTACAACAACAAAACTCGCTATAGACTCTAAGAACTACATAAACCAAGAAATGATTCATTGTGATGTAGAAAAATGATCGCAATCTGTAGGACCGTGTTCTATGGCAGTGGCTGGATTACCTTGCTCGCGGAGATTGTTGGTAGCCTCGACTTCCATCCGGAATTGGACGAAGAGGAGAGTGGTATTGCAAGGGTTGCTGGGTGTTTTGGTGAGACACGGAACGGTTAGGGCGAGTTCTAGTCTCTCTTTGTCTCTCCGTGGACGCGTCAATTCGTTCTAAAGTTGCCACGACTTCTTTCATATGTGGACGGTGCTTGTGTTCAGATTCAAGACAATTTAAAGCAAGCTGGGCTATTTGCTGAGCTGCTTTGGAAGGATATCTCCCCTCTAGATGAGAATCCATGATGCTCTTCAATTTTCTTCTATCAGATAAATATGGCTTGATCCAGTCCACCAGATTATGTCTCTCACTTGGACGGGTCGTATCGAGTGCCCGTAAGCCAGTCAAAATCTCAACCAGGACAACCCCGAAACCGTATACATCACTTTTTACATATAAATGCCCTGTTTTGGGAGAATGTTAGTGTCATGAAAAGGGTATTAAATAGCTTTCACGTGAACTGGCTTCGAGCCAGACTACTCTAGGAGCAAACATCGAGGTGGAATCATACAGAAACCAGCTGAAGATCCAAGGGATTACCTGTTGCAACATATTCAGGAGCTGCATAACCATAGGTTCCCATCACCCGTGTTGTCACATGCGATTGACTATCTGAAGGCCCCAATTTTGCCAGGCCGAAGTCTGATAACTTCGCTGTGTAAGCCTGCCATAAAACCACAAAAAAGGAAGGGTCTAAAATGCTAATACTCCACTGGTGACATCTTCCAAATCAGATGCGTTAAATTCAGAGAGAAGAGTACCCCATCAAGCAGTATATTGGAGGCTTTAAAATCTCTGTAAATCACTTGCTTATCTGATGTGTGCAAGAAAGCAAGCCCTCTAGCTGCTCCTATGGCAATCTTTAGCCGCGTGTGCCATGGAAGTGGCTGAACAGCTGAACCCCCTGTGTCAAATGAAAAAAATATATTGCATGATTTATCAAATGATCTTGTTTCATTGTCTTTCTCTAGCAAAAAAAATCGGGAAAAAAAAAACCCTTCGCGCCTAAGGAAGAGCTTGGGAGGGGGGCAGGGATATCAGATATCTCAAAGTCAACTTACTTCCAAATAAATGGTTCTCCAAGCTTCCCTTCTGCATGAATTCATAAACAAGGAGAAGTTCCTTAACCTCCCAACAGTATCCTATCAGCCTTACAAGGTGGGGATGAGAAAGCCTTCCTAAGAAATTTACCTCTGACTGCACCAAAATATGAACACGTTAGAAAGTAGATAAATTTTTAGAAAAAAGTAAACTAGGTTAATCAGAGGACCTCAACCACTACCCGTAAAATTGAAGCCCAATGGAAGACAACTATCCACTTGAAATTTGCACACCAACCCGAGGTTACCTTCTCAATTTTCATGACCCGTATGCATAAATGTGTATCTGGAGTGGGACTCGTACAAACACTTATATCCACAGAATCATTGTTTTAATACCATACGTCAACACTAGTGTATATGCCTAACTTCCAAATAAACATCATAAAGAACATTTGAGGCGATCCAGCTTCACTTCATATACACTTACTGTTAAATACCATTACTAACCATAACAAGTTTCCTACTCTCCAGATGATAAGAAATCCAATCATTTCAAGGTATTGAACAATCATATTAAAACTCAATGGTGATCTCTAAAAACATTTTGTCTGTGCTTAGTTCTGTCTCAAGTTGGGTTGAGTACCTGCCATTCTTCAAATCCTTGCGAGCTCTCAGAATTCAATCTCTTAACAGCAATTACAGTTCCACTTCCAATTCTCCCTGACGCCTTCTCGTCAAGCCATCCCTTGTAGACTTTACCAAAACCTCCCTCGCCAAGCAAAGTATCAGGTTTAAAATTCCTGGTGGCAATCTTTAGCTCTGCAAAGGAAAATATCCGCAAGTTTGGGGTAGGCAAAATCTGCCCATCTGGAAACTCCTCATCACCACTCTCGGCCGAAAACCGGCTGTGTGCAGTGATTTCGCTGCCCATGGATGACATTGCATTGCTTCCCCCAGACGAAGCATTATTGCCGGTTGTCTGAGATATGCCTGCTGTAGTTACAAAATTGAAGTGATTTTGGTATTGATTATCCAAATTAAGGTAAAAAATCAACTTGACCCAAAACAACACTTGGAGTAAGAAAGAACTAGATACAGGAAAGTTAGAACGATTTTCTCTATACAATGAAAATGAACAGATTGTGAAAAAACAGAAGAAAACAGCAAACAGCTTTAAGCAAAAAAGGAAATTTCCATTATTTATCAGACAGAAGAGACATAAAGTCCAACCTTGTTGAGGGAAAAAAACAAACAAATTCCAGGAGAAAAAAAAAAAAAAAAAAGAGTACACACCAAAAACTGTAGAGCATCAGGGTCATCTCCTAGTGAAACGACTGCATATATATCAAACTAGCTCAAAAGCAAAAGGAGAAAGAGAAAAGCAGTTGTTACGGTGCTAAACAAACATGATACTGAATCACATCAGTTTAAATTCCTTAAAGATTAGATCAAAAACAGCAAATCCCAGATTGCAAGTTAGATTAACAAGATTAAACATTTAATAAAAAGAAGAGGAAAAGAAACAATACATAAAGGCAAGAGGTTTTGCTTTACGTGTACTTAGATGACCGGTGGTAGAACTATGAGCAGAAGAACCCCAGCAAATCCCCATCTAAAAAAACCAAACCAAGATACAAAAGATATAACCTTGCAGTAGTATCGAGCTTAATTTCAAGAATACAAAGATAGGTACAAGAAAAAAGGAAACAACTTTGAGCTTAATTATCTAGATTCTTTCATATATGTGAATCTAATCAGCAATATAATAGATAGGGGGCTTTTTCTTATTTCTTTTAGCAAACATAACTGTTTATCCAATGCTGAGAGAGAGAGAGAGAGAGAGAGACAGGACAGGACAGGAGTTGCTATGGTTTTGTAAGAAGGCAAGTGGTCTCGCCGGTGATGAATGCAGAAAAACGTTAGTTAGTCCAAGTCAACTGCGTGCCAGGAATATTTTTCTCCTTTTTTTTCATTCAACGAAGGAATTTCGAAGCAAGGACGTTTAGTTATTATTCTATGAATTATTTTTCTATCGAATTAAGGACATGGATTATTTACTTACTGATTGATGTTATCTCTTTTCGTTGACGATGAGTCGTCATAGGAATGGGGGGGGTAACCTCGTTTGTTTCTCCTTTAGGATTGGATTGAAATGTAAATTGAGGATGATGATTTTTGTTTCTCACATTAACCTCATCAAATGTATAAATTACGATGATTCTGTAGTTTTCTTGAGCCAAGAAAGAGATGCTTTAGCAAATAGACACTCAGTGAAAAGGGAGATCCAAGATGGCACGTTTCACTCAGTGACTGGGGGGTTGGCAGTTAGTGAAGGATTTACTGAATCTGACAGCAGCATGTCCCATTTCCAGACCAAAAAGGATCATTCTCTTTTTTAATTTTTCATTCAATAGAGACAGCTAGAGGGCTTGGCTATATGTGCGTGCGTGCGTGCGTGCGTGCGTGCGTGTGTGTGATGAATTTTATAATGTACTTAAGCCTAACCCTTGTATTAAACCTATTTTTTAGTAAAAATATCGATCTTTTTCAAAACAATAAAATCCAACAGTTGACGCAATCTTATTCCCAGAGGAACCCTTGTTTTGTTAATTATTAGCCATGTTTCCCATTTCTCCAATAAAAGCAAGCAAGTTTGGCCTCGATGATTACATGCCCCACCAATCCCTTTATGCCAAACCCAACCTCATGAAACCTCAAACGTTCGATAGTTGATGGGGGTCATGTTTGATTTGAGTAGAATAAGGAGGAGGTCGTGTTGTTTCTCTGCAGATCACCTCTTTAAATCCGTCAACGGAAACATTATTTGCTAACCCATCTTTCCCTTCATAATACTAACGGATTTTCAGAGAAATTGCATGTTGTAATACAAAAATCGGCAACTACTTTTGGGGCCGTGCGATATGGTCGACGATAAATGATGACTAGCTAGTCACCATGTTCCCACCTCCCACTCGCAAAGTTTTCAAAGTGATGTGCTTGTGATTCTTGACCCATTGGACATGCCGACAATCTTATGCTGTATGGATACAATTCCCCCACGTTTTGTCCTTTAAAAAAGTAAAAGCGAAAGACGACAAGAGACGAAACACCTTCGTCTCCTTGCCGATCGATGTTACTAACTATAATAATCGTATTATCAAAGGGCGACTCCTGGATGACAGAAGAAATGACATTTGACAGCAAAGCCGTGTTTCACATATCGCCAACAAGCAGAAACTTTATGGTATGAAACGAAATTTGAAAATAGACAAAAGTTTTGAAGTCTGCACTGCATGTTGAATTCCAGAAACCGTTGAATCCCTAAACGAAAATTGCATTTCGAAGTTGAATTTAGTTATTGTGAGAAAAACATCTAAGATGTTGAATCAAAGCCTTAGAACATCATGGTTTTTTTGGTTTCCACGGTTACAGATGAAACCTTTTCCTACGCTTATGAATCAGGATACATTAATCTGTACAGAAACAACCTGCGGTTTTACAACGCGGTTAGGTGTGACTTGGATGGATCCTTATTGAGGAGACCTTGACTTGGTCTAATCCCTGGAAGCACAAATGCCGAGCCCGCCATTATGTGGTTTTTGTGCTGGCGTCAAAGCTTGGACCCTGGTTGAGTGGTTTGGGATGCAACACCAAACCACAAGGGCAAGGAGCATGGGTCACCACCACGGTTAACTTAATCATCTGAGAAGAAGAAAATGCTCAGCCATGCTTGGAGCTGCAAGGCTAAATCTGGCTGTGCTGGGTCAACGCGACCATAACTAGGAGAGCCCGGAGACTGGTCAACAGATCTCGGGGCCTCCAGTGCCTCGCTCCCAGGGTTGGGCAATGCACCACTGATTTTTATTGAACTCGAATTCTCGGGAAACTTCATTTTCTCTGAGTTTATGAAGTTTGCATTTGCTGAACGGACAAGGTTAAATGCAGAATTGGAATTTAATTTAGGTACTGATTCTGCTCTGTCAGAAGAAAATCAACCAACCATAATAAGGGCCAGTTAAGTTGAACCACAATCTAGCAGGGCATGTTGTGGACAGAGCAGCATGCCGTAACGTAAACACCTGATAAAATTTAACTGCATCCACTTATCATTGTTAGGATTTCTTAAGGCTCACATTTCACTGACTAAAACCAAGTGACCTGCTATACCACATTAAATAGTCAAGAGATATTCTACTGTTTTTTTACTTTTTGATTTTTTTTGTTCTGATTACTCTTGACCCGCCATCTATCTGTATGGGCCATTCACATAAATGAGGCTTCATTTTTCACTATAAGGAATTAAATAGAAAATGGACATGGATGCGATACATACATCCACTAGCTGCTTCCTTTCTGCATCAAAAGTATTCAGCACAGATGGCACTCGTCCACCAGCTGAAGGATGGAATTGCTTCTGTGTGCTACGACTGTTCTCATCAAGTGCCAAATGCTTCTTGATATGCTTCCCTTCAAGTATAGAACCTGTAATAAAAGTGAAAATGCCATAGAAGCAATTATGTTAAGTACAGAAATGGAAGAGTGCGGACAAATGAAGTTGAAAAGGACAACTTTTTATATAAAAAACAAAGAAACTAGTATTGAAGTTCCATACCTGCAGTTTCATCATTCCTCTCAAATCTGCTCTCAGTCCACACATAAGCTTCATTGCGGGAACCATGAGATTGTCCTGACAAATCTGGAAAACCAGACTTCTCTGAAGATTTATTCTCTCCACCTGTAGCAAGAGTTGCACCTGGGGGGAGCTCGGAACTAGCAGGGTCCAATGAAAGCCTGCCCGGTGATTTTTTTAAATTCTCAGAAGGTGGCCTCCCTCTTCTTGCTACTTTAGGTTCTCTTTCATTATCATCCCTATCTTGCCTCAATTTTTCAAAGTGTTTTTTGCCAGCTCCTGTATGGATCGCGCCTGGCAGTAATAGGGGATTCAAAAACCTGTGTGGACAACAGGGAAATGGCAAATTCAAATGTAAACGCTGACTGTACCTGTCAAAAATATATGGCAATTTCATTATCATCGCTTGGGCGCTCTCTAAGCACTTCATTACCATGACCTCTTTTAGCTTTGAAGATAATAAAGAAGGTCTTCCTTTCTTCTTCTTGTTCTTCTCCAGAAGCCTGTCCATTTTTATTTTTTGCCTTCGCCTTTGCCTTCTCTCTCTCTCTCCCCCTTCACTGACTGACAAGCAGGGTGTTACTTATTTTTTATATTTTTTAAATCATTATTTTTCTTTTGGGGTAAACTATAATTTGGCCCTTAGAAATTCATCCACTTTTCATTTATGCTCCCGTAGCTCAATGTTTTATGGTGCTACCCTTATATGTCTTGATTTCAAGGTCTTTTAAAAACATCAAAATGGGCCGATGCTGCTTTAAAAAATACAGAGTATCGATGGCTGTAAAATCCAACACTGGTTGGCTCGGATTGACAGACAAATAAAATAAAATAATTTTAATATAAATACAAAGGTCCTTGAAATCAAAAATTAATGGATTGAAAATACCTTAGCCGCATCACCATATCAACAAAACCAAATCAGGAGATGCCATGCCTCCTCGACACAGAGACCGCTCTCCTCCTCCTCACCCAACGGTGGTTCGTGTTTACACTGTCTGTGACGAGTCAAGGTCTCTATCTATTTCTTGTTTTCTTCTTGTTTTCATAAAATCGGATTAACAAAAATGTGTTTTTAGAACAGATATTTGATAGTGAGGAACGTTCCTGCTTTGGGATGCGGTGATGATTTGTTCAAACTCTTTGCCTCTTACGGGGACGTTGAAGAGTATGTAAAACCCACTTCTCCTCTTCTTCTGTTTCATTTTTTTCTACTTCAATTTTCTTAATATTATTCTCTTATAAAAAGGAAAGAAAAAAAAAATGTTTGAAGGTGTAAAGCAATGGATGCAGAAGATTGTGAACAATTTACTGATGTATACTGGATCAAATTTCGTCTGGTCAGCAATGCCAGGTGAGCTGAGGGTTTCATCCATCCTTTTCAACTTCTGGGGTTTGATTTTTTGTCTTATCCAATAATAATAAATCATGTGCTTAATTTCTAGGTTTGCTAAAAGGAAATTGGACGAATCTATTTTTCTAGGGAACCCTTTGCAGGTCTCCTATGCTCCTCACTTTGAGACCGTCTCTGACACAAAGGATAAGTTAGAGGGCAGAAAGAAGGAAGTTTTAGCACGTCTGAACCGTCAGTTTCTGTTTCTGTGAACAATTAGAAAAAAATTTGGTTCTATGATTCTAGTTTGCCTGGCTGTTAAGGATTTTGTATCTGTCTTTACTGGTCTCAGCTGGAAGAACCAAGGGTCCCAAAGTTCACAACGGGCGCACTTCGAGCCAGGCTTCATTGCTTGCATCGCAGATTGACCACGTTTCTCAGCACCTCAACTCTAATCAATCTTGGTACGCTGTTTAAATTTTATGTCCATTTTCTCCCCTCTGCGAAAGTGTTCATCTGTGGCAGTTTCACTTCCTATGCGCATGGTTAATGTGTCCTACACTTCTGTAGGGACTCTGGAGAATCACAATATATTCATCAGATAGGTGATCCTCCTATTACAAGGGTTTCCTCTGACCAGGTATGTTAATGTTTTGTCGGCGCGTTCCATTGGCATGACTGTTTCTGTAATTGAAATCCGAGTGGGTTTCTTGGGACAAAAACTGAGGATTGAGTAAGCTACCTGCTGAGCTGATATAACACAACCCTGTTTCATATTTGAGTTGATCGGTCCAAACTTGTAACGAGTGTCAATTTCTGGTTTGGAAATTGATAGTTACCATGCCGAGTATCCTGTCCGCATTAATTTTGAATTTATCTAGTACAATCCTCACTCCCTGAAATTACAAAACTAAGTTTAAGATGCCACTAGATGTAGATTGTAGAGTATTTTTCTGGGGGAAATGCAGTACCTTTCAAATCAACACAGCTATAAGTATGGCATTATTTAACTTTTATGATTTGTTTTGGATTATTGTTTAAATGGGATAGTGTATAATTCACAATTTTGTGATAATTTTCAGGATTATTTTCCATCCCAGTCAATGAATCAGACTGTTAGATTTGTCAGGGAGAAGCTTAATAAGGTGAAAACCCTTTGACTGCAATATTTCTTTCTTTCTTTGCTTTTTCCTAAAAGATTCCTAGTGTTAAATCTTACCTGAAATGTTTTTTTCTCATTTAGATCCAATCAAGTAGTGAGCATCTTCAAGTCGGGCCTGCATCCAAGAAAGCACGAGTTGACAATAGAAGAAGAATCTGATAGAACTCATATACTGGACTACTGGAGAAGACCGTCATTAATCACGGGTCCTGTTTTTCAGTCTTAACTCCGCTGCCAAAATATCTCTTGTGGTGTGGCTGCCTCGTAGCAGCCAGGTAGGCAGGAGCGGGGGGTGGGGTTGGAGGGGCAAGATAAGATATTGTAAATCTGAAAACAAGAAATCAACATTGTATTTTTGTGCTACACATGTAACTATTAAATCCAATTTGGTCAATTAATGTGAGTCACGGGAGATTATGCTGAATGTAAAACCTTCCAATGATGGATTGCTCTTTTTGGTAATATTCTGGGAAGATATTAAGGAGCACTTGCACAAATTGCTGAAAGCAAGGAAAAGGTCCTTTCCTTATTGGGCAGTCTGCATTATTATGTGTTTTATGTGCTAAAATGTAGATACTACAAGATGATATTGGAGGATACACTTTATCTAAATTATATACACGCAGTGAGAGAATCTGTATAAGAGCCTGCGTATGCTTTTTTTCTCTCATTTGCAGCTTTCATGCACAATGGAACAAACCAAACCAAACCAGTCGTGGCTGTGCATCCAACAACAGTTTAAGCTGGCTCTTACTCTTCCGGTTTTGAATCATACATCCCCGGCATCTTTATAATAACTTGTTAGCAGACTCAAATGAGTCTTCCAGCCTCCTGAGATCTTGGAGCCTTGTATCAGGTGACATGTTTTGTTTCCAAGATCGACTGCTATGATACTACTCGGAGCGAGAGGAATTGCAATGGCACCACCATGAAGGCCATCCAGGAATTGCAATGGATTTTTTTATGTTATCCAGCAATGGTAACTAAGAACAACTCCCTGAGCTCAGAATTAACTATCAGTAATCAGCATTACCACTAGGAAAATGAAGGCCTCGCCGCATCTGGTTGTTTGAACAGTTTTTAAGGTCTTGCTGAGTGAGGCCATGAACCTTGGACACCTGCTGACTTAAGATTTTATTTCATTATCATCTTGCAGGGTTGCAGTGTGGACCAGCTACACACCAACCAAAGCATCCAAAACCTTTTCATTTACCCCGCCAAACGGGGCCACCACTAGTAAGATGAAGATGGCCTTGGCATTGACCTGAAAAATCAGGCAACGCTCCTAGATCGTCATAATAACCAACCATAGTAATATGTGCTTTTATTATGGGTCCCAAATGTTAGCTGTGCATCACGAATGTTCCATTAAAGTGCTCTTCGGCAGTGGCCTGCCAAGTCTTCCAATAGACCTGCCTAATTACATGACAAGAATGTGTTTGGCCTTTCTCTGGTCATTATTCCAAGCCATGGCCTCAGTTTCAAATTTCCTGAGATGGGAACAGCCGAAGGCACCCTTTTTTCAAATGTAATTTTTTACATTTAAAAATATCTGGACTTGAAAACGTTTTTTTGATTAATACAGAGGTATAATTTATAGATTTTTTAAAAATCACAACTTACAATGTCAGACACACAGGAAGACGCTCCCAGAAAAGCAGGCAAAAGAAACATTATTACTTTGAAGATTATATCATGTGAATGGGAGGGGAGGGTTTGCTATTTGAGCCTATATTTGACTTTGGATTATAATCTATGTATAGCAGCACAATCCAAGATTACACTCCACATCAAGTATCTTAACTTGGAAATAGCAATTAACAAATAAAGATTCAGACATCACTTTTGGCTTTATGTACATCGGTTTTTTTCATTTTCAGTTTCAGACATTAGTTTTGAGACCCCATCCTGAGTCATCTCTCTAGCAACCAGTAGGTGAGTGCTTGAGAGTTATGGAAAAGGCGGCATGTCAAAGCATGTACTATTCATGTTCTGCTATGCATTGTCTGCAGCTTCCTTCAAGTTTAAAGTAATCATCCTGTTGTCAATTGCTTAACTCCCTGTTATTATGCATTAGCTGTAACGATAACTAACTACCACTGTCTGATACTGTTAGCTTTCATTGTGACAGAATTGTTTGTGAAATCCATTCCAAATCAACAGTAAGAATCTTTAAAGCTGATAATCAGGTGGTGAAGCTTTCAAAAAGAAAAGGAGAAACTGGGATTGGAAGAAAAAAGATCCAAGCTTCTCCAAATCCAGCAAAACTTAAACGAGGTCTAAAGAGTTAAATTTCTAGTAAATTGAAGAGTTGTGCATGGGCCATGGCAAACAAGACCAAGAAAAGGATTCACAAAAATAACATCCTGGCATTCAAGAAAAGTATTCAGTGGGCCTTTTGCTTGTGCTCAGGCAGAATTCATCAAATGCAAAGAAATACTACTGAAAAGGCCATTAAAAAAACAATCAAGTATAAATGTAAATTAATAAGTTTTCGGTTAAATATTGAATCAAAATCTATCATCATCTCTTTCTACATCTGAACTATAATTATTTTTAACCATAAAAAGAAATATAAAAAAATGAAAATCACCTGTGTATACATCAAATTTCCATCATCATATCAAACCAAGAACTCAGAAAAATTGAAAGAGAAATCATGGTTCAAGAGCATAGAACCAGATTTTTTTAACAATCCATAATCTATTCTTCTCTTCTCGATTTTTTTTCTCCCCTTTTTTCTTGGTCCTGGAAAAGACCACCACCCTATTCAGTCCAGAGCATTAGGACCAGAACATGCCTTCAACACAGGGCTCCAGATCCATTGCACCAAGAACTTTCTACCTCTTCTGCCATTCATATTAAAAGTCTTACCTTGCCTATCCCTCATAACCTGCCCTATATACCCACCACCACCACCTGTCCCATACAACCCTTCACACAAGTCCCCTATCTCAGTTGGTGCTGTTGGGTCCTCCCCGGCATACCAAGCATTCACTAAAGGATTTGAAGACAATTCTGCGAGCTCATGGCCTATAACACTAATCATTCCATCCACGCCCACATCCCCATTTGGTGACTTCAAGGCTCCTGGCCCCCCTCCACCCATGTAACCAGGGACTGCAAAAGGGTAGGCGCATACTTCGGGACATTGTTTGCCTGAGTTACCAACCCAGGCATAAGGCAGCGTGTAGCCAACCATAGATGGAAATGTAAAATAATGAAATCCACACACTGCCCTACAAAAGTCCTGCATAGTCACATCTTGTGATGTCAATATAAGGTAGATCCCATTCTTGTGATCTACAGGGAAAGGTGCAGACTTTACTGCCGAAGCAATCACTTGTTGGATTGTAAGTCTTGTTAAGCCAGTCCCGTGTGAATAAGCACTGTCAGTATATTCACCAGCTATGAGTATTGAACGTGAGACATTAGCTCCAGTTTGATCCGTGTACAACGACACAGTGCGCCACCACTCAGAGACGGAGGGCTTGGCGGCGGCAGTGGTGGGGGAGATGGAGTTGAGGAAGTCTTTGATGAGAAGTTTTTGAGAATTAGCCCAACGGCCATACCAGATAAGGTAGATGTTTATCGGTGTTGAAGAGAGGACTGGACCCATATGGTAACGAAGATGGACTAAATCTGATGAGCCCTCAAATTTTTTAGAGGGGGAGAGGGTTCTTGGTGGAAGTTTTGGGTTTACAATGTCTGGTTTTGTGTTGAAGGTTTGAACTTGTGGAGTCGTACTCGCAGAAGCAAAGACATGGTGAATAAATAATAACGATACGAGGGCATAACAGAATGATAAAGAGATATCAGATAGCTGTGACATTTTGAGTGGTGGTGGGAGAAGGGGGAGGGGAGGGGAGGGTGGGGGATGGAGGAGAGGGTGGGTGGGATATATATAGAGGGGTGAGGTGGGGAGAAATGGAGAATAGGAGGGAAATGGACTGGAGACAGCTGCAACGTGTGGGCACACTTTACTTTTGAGACTTGAAAGTTGAAAAGAACGTCCTCTCCATCTCGCTCTGGTGTGTACTCGTTTGCGTTTGTTGTTTGTGGAAAACCGGGAATCAACTTTGGTGAGAGTGAAAGGGAATTCTACTGACTGTGATAAACTATGCTTGTTTTGTTTGACTGAATGAGCGACTGGGAATCATCTTCTGGTTTTTGTCCTGATCTGTCCCTGCCTGCTCTTCTACTTCTTCTGCTTCAACTACTTCACATGAATTCGTTCGTGGGAGCACTGAGTTGTGGCCAGTGGTAGAATACAGGGAGTGAATTTGATGTCAAGCAGGTAGCCTTCACGGCTATTGAGCAAGCCAAAAACATTACCCTATTTTTGGTTGGTTCAGAAAAGCAACTGCCCCTCTGCCTCTACTTCTTCGGTCAAATTGCTGCTACTGCAATCGCAGTCTGCATGCCAATATGAATCGTAGTTCACTGCACTGCTGGTTTGAAGAAAAGTCTTCAATTTCTAGCAATTGTTAAAAAGTTCACCGTGACTGCGTACGCTCTTCAATAAATGGTTGGGTTAAACTTGGTTGCCATCTCATGTCAGGGCAAAAACATGACTGCACACTTTCTTTAAAATTATTTTAAGGTGAATCTCCTTTTCAACACTCTTCATTTATTGATTCTTTTTCCACTAATCAACCACCGGTGTCTTGACAGCACTGATTTGAAGCGCTCTTCGTCTACCTATCGATCGGTGTCTCGACATTCCACTCCTCCTGGTGGTTACTTGCAATCTCGTAGAAAAACACTTGGGAAGGTTAGGGTGAGGAATTGAGGTCCCTTAGCCTCGGGAGAAGAAGAGCCCGGATCCCACTGCAGGTACACGGCCCCTGCTTCTTCAAATTCTTTGAATCCGTCGTCGGTTTGTAGGGTGCACCAGCCAAGGTGCCAGGCAGGTTTAAATATTGATGTCTCTTTTATGCTGCAGATTCTGGAGTGAGTCCCTCAATCTACACCGTGCTTGCAGGTGACAACATGTATTTTATCTTGGACAAATATAAAAAAGTATTACAAAAGTACTTCGTCTCGATTTTATCTTCGAATATATAGTGTTTTTATTGCTAGTTTTATCATCGAAGTCTTACAAGTTCTTGATTAAGTCCTTCCATCCACTTTTTTATATCAACATACACACATCAGTAACTTGATTTTTTTCACTGTAACACCTAGAAGATGCTGCCTGTGGAACAGAGCCATAAAAAGGGCCATTTTATCATTGACTTTTGATTATCAGACCGACCACTGCCACTTGACATTTACTCGGTTCAAAAACATCTGGGCGGAAGGGTGATAACACCTTCGACTGGTGAATTCCTCATCTTTGATCGCGATATTGCTCAGAATTAAAGGAGAGTTTCAGTTTGAGGAGGACAAAATGAACACAGAGTCGACAATGAGAGAGGATTTGTGAGGTCACAGTGCATGCTCCTGCATCTTGCCTCTGGCCCTGCATTGCCGGGACACCATTAAATGATTGCAAAATATCAAGCAGGACACGGTGCAATGGGATGCGTGCAGGAGACTGGTGGCAAATATCTTTTTAAGATATTTCTCTCCGAGTAATAGTAGGGGCGGGCTGGTTCTCTCACATCACAGGCAGGCAATCAATTCGAGGATAAATGTTTGCGCTGACGAAGATGGAGTTATTGACCTTGCCTTGGAGAAGTAAATGACGGGTGGATGCTCGTGCTCCACAGTTGCCGTCCGCGCAGAAATGGTTGCGTTTCTTTTCTACGATCACATCGAATGACTGTTTTACTTTCCATGCTGGTTGTCCACTTTGCCTGTCAGCTTGGATTACGGCTGATTGATAACTTCTTTTCTGGGGCAATTTCCTGTGTTTGGGTGAAACCCATCCAATCATGGAAGACTTTGCTGCGCCTATGCATAGACTAGGGTTAGCCTACAGTTTTCTCCCCTGCTTTATTTTGAGTATTTTTCGACGAAAATAGGCACCTCAGTTGCCATCTTCTCCCAGGAAAGCTCACAATCATTTTTTATTATCGCTCGAAACCCTAAAATCTGGGGTACAAAATGTCCAAGTCTTGTAAAATTATAGCATCACAGCACAGACATAACGTATAGTAATGCAATGAAGGGAGAGTTTTATTTTTATTAATATAGATGTCCGTGTCAATTTATACATGATTCAACTAATCTCACGGACTCTAAAGTTAATGATCATATAAATTTTTATTATAGATGTCTATGTCAGTTTGTATGTAACTCAACTAATCTCACAAACTCTAAAGTTAATGACCATATAAACCTTTATTAATTATTATATTAGCAACTATGAAGTTGAAACATGAATGAAACAATAAAGATAATAAATTTCTTGATTCTAAACTCTTGTATCTACATCACACCACCTATTTGAATCAGGGGAGGCAGGCGCACAAGTGGTGGGCAAACAAAGGAAGGAAAAAAAAAGGCATACCCGTCACCGCTGCCTTCCTCCATCAGAAGTTTCTGCTGCTACTCGGGCCGGGCATCACCATTGGATCAGATGACTTTTATAGTAGTGGATGTACCCTGATCAGAATTCACAATGAGTCAGGACGATGACCCTCCATACCGTCGCTTTTCTTTTCACCATCATCATCGATCGTCTTCGTCGCCGTCGTGCCTGTCTGGCTAGACTCCGGCCCTTCCCTTTCTATTTATGTGAATTATTTGCCCACGTGTCGGTTGAAGGACCCAACGCGTAGCATTCTGATTGCAGTGTGGGGAGACATTGTTGAAGTAGAAGAAGAGGACGGGTGGGAGCTGTCTCCCTCCTTTGTTTCGTCCACATGTGATCCCTCCAAAATTATTTATTTATTATAATGGTGTTTGCTTTTCTAGGACCCTTCAGTATACAAACCACTGCAATCAACAGCGTTCGCTCCGCGTTCCATAGCATTTGCCATTTGGTTGTTTTCTTCTTCTAATATATCAAATTCATGTAAGAAATAGATGATTGTTCTCTCATGTTTGATATAAGGTCAGTTTTTTCGTGAAATTATATATATATATATATAATAATTTCTCATTTGAAAAAAAATCATGCCAAGCGTGACTTGGTGTCACTTAAATGATTATCTAAAATTAACTCAAACATATCATCAAAACAGATTCAATAAAAAGTTTCAAGATGATATATATTTTCTAATATTAAAAAGACAACATGTTAAATTTATTTGAATGAACCCTACTTGATATGAAAGCAACTCAGGTTAGGAGACTTTTATAGCTCTTTAGAAGATAAATTATGAAATCTATTTTTTAATTGACTTACTATTGAATGATAAAATTAAAAAAAAAATACATTTTTAGTTCACATTTTCAAACCCGCAATCCAAATCATTCTCATATAAAGTAAATCAAAATAAGTTATAAGTTTCAATTCTCAATCAACTAATGATGAGATTCAAAAAAAAATCAAATGAAAAAACATATATAGTAAATAATCTGATTCAACCCACCAAACCCGTGGTCTAGATCATCAGATTGAGGTAATTTTATAAAAAGATTTAAATCGGGTTAACCTATCGAATCTGTGACTAGTTATAAAATTAAGATAACTTAATAAAAAAAACTTGGTGTTGAAGGGCTCATTAAAGAATAAAATTGAAATACAAAAACAAAGCAAACAGAGCAGCAACGCAGTGCATGGTGTTTTTTAGGGAAGGCATAGTTGGAAAAAAAAAAAAAAAAAACCTTCAAATATCAGTTTGGTTAATATATCTCTAAGATTATAATAAAGAAAATTACCATTAATGTATTGACCGATTAAAAAATCTTTTTATGAAAAAAGGCCTGGTGTATAAATACACACACGTGTAAACTATTTATATTTTCTAATATACATGGCAATGATATAATTAGACATATAATTTCATAAAATAAGTATTTTGCTCTTTTATCTTTTATTATATAGCAACTTGTAATTAGAGAGTGGATATATGAATAATTACAAATAAAATACAGATATTTAAACATCGCATCCAGGACATGAATATACATGGATGGATGCCTCTTGAAGATCTCACTCGGACCCGACTCATGAACATACATTTGAGCTCAAGAAGCCTGTAGATATCATTGAAGCACAGTCCACGAATTTCTTTTATTATTATTATTATTATTTTCAAATTGAACCCAGCAATTCAAAGACAGAGTCACCTCAGAGCCCTGTCTGCTATGCTATCTATATACCAGAGAAATGACAAGTATAATGCAGCATGGTCATGAATCCGACAGAAGAGTCTTACAATTTTCAGACCGGCGAGGTCGTTTCACGGTGAAGAGATGAGATGATGACGTGTCGCCAATAAAAATGGGGAGAGGAATGCACAGTTGCTGCCCGCCCTACTATACCCTGACAGCAAAGATCTCCATGAGAGCATACCATGTCCCTGAAACAGCAAGAACAAGGCCTAAGGCCACGATCCCTGCATCGATACTCCACCCTTTCCAGCTCATTTCTTCCCTGAACACCAGCAGGTGGAACAAAGCTGGCAAAACAAATCCCAGCCCACAGCATACACTGCTCCCCACCAAGGACAAGAAATCGGCAAAATTCGGCACCATCAAAGCCACCACAGTAACCACCAAGACGGATACCCATCTCAGCCACAGACAGTACCTTCCACCCCAAAACCTTCTCTCCACTATCTCATAAACAGGGTTCATCATCAAGGGAAATGTGAAGAACAGATTGATACAGAGACCCAGTTGAACCAGGAGGCTAATGAGTCCAGGCCCTAAATTAGCAGTGATGATATCCTGAGTATCATTTCCGAAAGCAAAGTAACCCAGCACGCCAAAAGCTCCATATATCACTGAAATGAGCCCCATGCTCAGCCCTAAGATTCTCCCGAACTTTTCCCTCTCTCTCATTTCAGATTCTATTGGCAAGACCATACCGATCCCTTCAAATGCATAAACAGCCACGCCCATCCCATAGAAAATCACAGATAAACCTCCAAATGCTCTAACTTCAGGCCTGTTTTCCATCATTATAAAAACATCCTTAACAATCACCACTCCCATGGCAGCAAGATCAACAACATCAGCAAAAATACTCAAAGGAGCCAAATGGGTCAACGTTGCAATAGAATTTAACCCCAATTGAACAGGAAAACAACCCCATATATACCAACTCTTAGCTGACATTGAAAGGGCCAGGATTTGAGAGCCCAGGCTATCGGGTGATGACGAATTGAATAGATTGGCCAAAGTATTTGCAATAAATATCAAATACCCAACACAAAACCCAGCTTGAGACAAAACAACCATGACATCAACAACGAACCTCCCAATAGAACCACAAACAGTGAAACCCACATCACCAAAAGAGTTGATCTTTGAGAGTCCACCAGAAAAATATTGAAGCTTTCTACGAGTATTGACTAGCAACATCATACAATAATGAGTTAAGCCAGAAACAGAGAAGAGCATAATAAGACTCATTAGCCAACCTGTGCGTTTGAAGGCGTAAGGCAGACCAAGAACACCAGCACCAACAATAGCAATGAAGACATTTGCAAAAGTCTTCGACTTGGATGATAACGGCGCGGACTTGGCTATGAGAGGAGTGTCTTCTCTTGGTGGTAAACTTTTTGCTGATGATGATGCTTTTTTCCTCCCAAATCCCATGGTTGATTTGTTCGTTTGGTTTGAGGTTTATTCTGGAGAAAAACAATAATTAGAAGAGAGATCGGTCGTCGATGATGCTTTTCAACAGGATTGGTCTTGACTGGTAACAGCGATAGGAAATTGCTATTGGCAGCCTAGTTATCATGCCGTGATCCTTAATTCCAGGCTAGCCGCCTGTCACTGTGTTAACAAATGTTTTTTTATTTACAAATATATTAAAATAATAATGATATTATTTTTTAAAATTTATTTTTAATAGAAATACTAAAAAATAATATTTTAAAATAAAACAAAAATATTTTAAAAGAATAACTTTAATATATAAAAACATATATAATTTTTATATCTATCAAGGGCCTACCACCAAAGTTGAAAAGTCACCGATTATACAAGAAGATTTACTAATTGTAAGAGCATGAATTATTTGTCAACAAAGAAAATAAAGGGAAAATGTGATTTTAACTGTCTTTTTACGGTCGCCACGAGTTGGCCGTGGGTTGCACTTTATTTTTTCATTGAAGCAAACTGATTAATTGTTTTATATATTTTAATTAATTAATTAAATATTAATTAGTAAAATGATTATCCATAAAAACAATTTTAATAAGTTATTTGTTTCTTTTATCGAACTGTTTGATTGCTGTTATCGCTTGACCTACTGGGATATTAGTTAAACCAGCACTTTACAAAATTGTAATTGATAAAATCCACTTAAGATAAATTAATTGTATTTTATAGCTAATTGATTAATGATTGAGTTTGTTTAAACTGTTTGTGAATTTATTTAATTTGCAAAGTGCAAAATTACAAATGATTGGTGTATTTTAATTATTTTAACAATTATTTAATCGATAGATAAAAAAATTATAGTCAATTAAAAATAAATTATTTGTTTTTTATAGTCAATTAAATCAATTAAATGAGTTTATTTTTATGGTGTCTTTAAGTCAAAAATGAGTTTTTTTTCCATTTAAAAATTAGACACATGTTTTTCCAGCTCTATAAATGACACGCATCATCTATAGAGCTGGAAAATACAATTTTATTCAATTTTTAATGATTGCATGCACAACATACAATGTTAAAACACACATTCATGGTAGTTAAAGAAACGAACGTCAATCTATCCCCATAGCTTGACTTCTCAAGCTATCGCCTCTTGAATGTTGCTGCCATGGGAGTGTTGATCTTTGAGAATTTACCAGAGAAAGAAAGATGAAAGCTTTCTACGAGTGTGCACCAATAACATCATACAATCATCAGTTGAACCAGCAACAGAACAGGATAGACCAAGAACAGCGCTGCACCGACAATAGCAATGACGGCATTTGCAAAAGGTTTGGATTGAGAGGATGAAGTCTCGTCCTTGGCTATGATAATGCCGTCTCGAAAGTTTTTTTATAAAAAAAAAAAAGTTGATTTTTTATATATTTGAAAAATTATAAATATTATTTTAATATAAAAACATTTTAAATCGTGAACCGAAACAGACGTTGGCGTTTTAATCAACGTTGGAAAATGTGGCAGGGACTTATTGGGTGGCTGGTTTGGGTCCACCGGAATATTGGAAAATTGAAACTGCAAGGAGAGTATCGAGAGAGGTAAAGGAAAATCAAACCCTCGTATGGAGCATCAGAGAGCGATGAAGAATTAATCAATAACAGAAAAGCTGGAATGGGAAGAACGGGATGCGATTATCGATGCCTTCTGATACCAGCCGCACTCGCATTCTTCTATATCCAGGTAGGTAGGGGGGGTCACTGTTTCCTTTTCTTCTTTCGCGGATCCATGAAAACAATTGCAACTTTTGTGTATTTTCAGATGCGGTTATTTGTTACGCAATCAGAGTACGAGGGTCGGCTTGCTGCCGCCATTGAATCGGAGAGTCACTGTACGAGTCAATCACGTTTGCTTATTGACCAGATTAGTACTCAGCAAGGCACTATTGTTTCTCTTCGAGGTGCTGCTGCTCATCCCCCCCTCTCCCTCTCATGACAATTACTGAATTGGAATGGATTGGATTTATTTATTTATTTATTTTATGGAAATAACTTCAGACCAAAATAAACGACAAAGCGAAGAGTGTACACAGCTCAAGGCGCTTCTTGAAGATCTTGAAAGTATGTTCTTTTATTACCTACTTGAACTTCTACGAAAGCTCTCATCATGTACTCTTTCGGTTTCGCTCTTAAGCTTGCTGCTATTGGTGCCCAGCTTTTATTTTATTTAGTACATAGAAATCCGGTCTTAGGTTGTTGCAAAATGCGAACGCGGAGACCACCTTAAGAATTTTGTTCCCGTGGAAAAGGGGAAGCGAGAAATTTGAAATGTGTGCAAGTTCTTTGTTGCGGGTGGGTACAAAGAACCAAATTGTTTTTCCGGGTAGAAGGTTAATTCTGATAATGTTTTACCTTTTGTTCTCTTTTCCTTGAAATTAGCATTGATTGCTGCCAGTTCCTATCTAGCCAGGTTTTCTTTCGGGCAGTTTGCATCTGCTGTTACTTTTTTTTCTCTGTATTTATGGAAACATTTTCAGAAACTTAGCATGTTCTTTATGCTAATGTTGCAGGAAAAGGCCTTAAAAAATTGGTTGATAAGGTACAGTTCTCGAACCGTGGATAATTTCTGGGTTTTCTTCTCTTCTTTTCTTTTTACATCTATTTCGCCATTGAAGTCATTACTTCAAATTATACAATTCCACCTCTTCTTGCAGGTACCAGTGGCAGCAGTTGTGATCATGGCATGCAATCGTGCTGACTATCTAGAACGGACAATTGAGTCTGTTTTGAAGTATGTTTTATGTTCATGTAGTTTGTTTTCTACTGCATTGAATTCAATCCTACACGCTAGCTGACTGGTTTTCGAAGTTCACAGGTATCAAAGCTCCGTTGCTTCAAAGTATCCACTATTTGTATCTCAGGTACTGGCATTAGTTTTTTTTCCTCCTTCCTTTGTTAAAATGCAGATTAGGTGTAGTTGTGAGCATGGCTTGCGCACCTATTGTCCAATAGATGTTGCACAAGAAACCCCATATAACTATTCCGTTTTCTTTTGGTAATAACTAGTTAAATTGCTCCCACTATGTTGCAGGTCTTGCAAACAATTTTTATAACTATTAGAATTGAAATAATTAATAGATTTTGCTAGTTTAAAAATAAAATATAACATCTATACATGCAAGGTTTAATATAACAAAACACATCAACACACCCTATTATAACAACAGCAACATCCAAGGCTTAACATCTAAAAATATCATTTCTATTATTGCTAAAACAATAAAAATTATTAAATTACCCCGAGAAAAAAACTCGAAAACATTAACAAAAGAGGAAGCAAGAAAAAAAACTAAAATTATTATTATTATAATTATGACATGAATAATGGGGAAATAAATTCAATAAAAGAATAAAAAAAAGTCCAAAAACTTTAACAAAAGAACAAACAAAATATAATAAAATGATAAAAAAAAATCATTTCCTGTGACCTGACTCGAACCGAACCAGATCGAAAATGTGCAATTACCATGGCACCCCTCCAGGCGACACCTGTTTTTTTTACCTTTTCGGGAGACAAAGTGGTTATTTTACTGTGCAAAATATAAAAAAATTAGTAAACCGGCAAACCGAATCGACCTGAAAACTGAGCAACACTATTTTAATCCACAATGATTTGTCTCACAATAAACAGTAACTGAACCATAATCTCTTTTAGTATATAGTATAATTTTTTTTTTCTTCAAATTTTCAGGATGGAACAGACCCAAATGTTAGAGGCAAGGCTATGAGTTATGATCAGCTAATGTACATTCAGGTAAACTGTAATCTATGTATTTTTGCATGTGCATGTAAGGTTATCATCTGCTATAATAACCTTGGTGAATGTATAATGTTTGTAAATTTGTGGTCTGTCAAGCCATGCTTTGAGGACATTTCACATTCCACTTGTAATGCTTACTTTCATTAGTCTTTTTCGTTCATTTGCAGCACTTGGATTCCAAACCAGTGCATACAGAAAGGCCTGGGGAATTGATTGCGTATTACAAGATTGCAAGTAAGCAACGAATACTTCTTGTGTAATAGATTTCCTCTGAAAGATACTTACTTATAGATATATCTTCATTAGGGCATTACAAATGGGCAATGGATCAATTATTTTACAAGCATAATTTCAGCCGAGTAATTATACTTGAAGGTGGACTTCTTTTCTCCCCTACATATTCACTTGGGCGCGTGAGAGAAATTAAATTCTAAAGTATTGCTTCTCAAACAGATGATATGGAAATTGCCCCTGATTTTTTTGATTACTTTGAGGCTGCGGCAGCTCTTCTTGACAAGGATAAGTATGTCTTTTTCTGTCTTCTAGTTCCTGCACATTAAATTTTAATATAAAAAAGCAGGGGATCTTAGGCTTTTGGAAAGCTAGTTTCTTTCTCATTTGATTTCCAACATGTTAGGTCCATTATGGCCGTTTCCTCATGGAATGACAATGGACAAAAGCAGTTTGTGCATGATCCTTGTAAGTTCATTCTTATTTGCTTCCCGTATACTACCACCCTCACTCTAAATAAATCCATGTGATGATCAATTTAACTTTCAATGAGCTAAAACAAGGACCTTGAACTACCTAGTTTTTTCTGATCTTCTATTTGATGTTCTGCAGATGAACTTTATCGGTCAGATTTCTTTCCTGGACTTGGGTGGATGCTGACTAAATCGATTTGGGACGAACTATCCCCTAAATGGCCAAAAGCATATCCTTTTTCAATTGTATATATTGTTTTGAAGTCAGGCTTTTATAGTGTGAGCTGAGGCATTTTACTAACATTTTCCTTAACAAAAATCCACTTATTGGGATGATTGGATGCGATTGAAGGAGAATCATAAAGGTCGACATTTCCTTCGTCCAGAAGTGTGCAGAACATATAACTTTGGCGAGCATGTATGTATGGCCATCTATATACTAATGCACTTGTTGGTTTCTTTTTAGTTGTTTCAATGCATCTCCACATCAGGCATGCATATTAAGCGAGTGTTTATTAGTATTAATGCATCAAGGACTGCTTAGGCAGAAGCTTACACATCAGTCAATCATTCATTGGAAAACATGTAGGGGATAAGTAAAAGAAAGTTTATTTTCATGATATAAAAATATCACAGGTCAGCTGTCTATACCCACTAATTGACTGTGGATGTATGATCACAGGGCTCTAGTTTGGGGCAGTTTTTCCAACAATATCTCCAACCTATTAAGCTGAACAATGTAAAGGTATCACGTATTCAACATCTTTCCCCTAGTTCAAGTTTCTTCATGTATAATGCATATCATTAAATTATAATAATGAATTTAACTTTTGCCTCTTCTTCAAAAGGTTGATTGGAAGTCAAGGGATTTAAGCTACCTGATGAGGGTAATGAATCTTTTAATTCATGTAAAGTGAAGGAGACCTAATATCTTTTCTAGTCAACGAATCATGTAATGCTACTCTTCTCAGGACAAGTATACAAAGCATTTTGCTGACATTGTAAGAAAAGCTAAACCTATCCAAGGAACTGATGCTGTTCTTAAGGCCTATAATATAGAGGGTGATGTACGTATCCAGTACAAGGACCAACCAGACTTTGAAAGGATTGCACGCCAGTTTGGTATTTTCGAAGAATGGAAGGTATTTGTGCTCTTGTTTGGATAAAGTTTCGCAAAATGGAATGGGATGAGAAAATGATTGACTTTATCATATTCTCTTGGGTATATAATTTGGATTGAGTAGTTCCCGACATGCCACTTCAGATTTCTTGGGACATGTCACTATTCAAATGTTCAGTGTTAACAGATAAAAATCCATTCTCTGCATGGCTCCGTGTCATGGTTATGCATGTCCTTCCCGTGTTCAGAATCTGTTTTTTTCCCTTCATATTGAGAACAATTGTGCCCCCACTTGATTTTTTTCGTTTTCATTTCTAGGATGGAATACCAAGGACATCATTTAAAGGAGTAGTTGTTTTCAGATACCAAACAACAAGACGCGTATTCCTCGTCGGTCCAGATTCTCTGAAGCAACTTGGGACCAAAGATGCTCGAAACATATGAAATAGGAGATCATGAGGAAGGAAGACACCATCAGATACCCGAGTAAGTTCTTGTCTATCTTTAAATCAACAGAATTCAATGAAGGAAATGGGCGCGAATTTGAGGTCGTCAGAGAGGCAGTCAGGCGGCTACACACTGGACACAGCCAGACACAAACAAGCATAGGTGATCCTGAACTACATCGTGGAATCAGCTTCTATCGATTCTTGACCCTGTAAAAATTTTGGGTTCATATTTACATCTGATTAGGAAGCCTGATTCTTATGCTCCTCGAGTGGTGGAGTTAGCATGCATGTCTTTGTTATTGGATATATATAGGTCAGAGGTGCCCATGGATGTTGTAGTCTTCATCGACGACTCTATTTCTCTTAACCAGTACATGCCAAGTGATAATTGACTGGTGACTGTTTCTTGATGCATGGCAATGTATTTTTTATATGATTATAAAAACATGCTCCGAGCTTCAGACGCAACTCTTATAAGTTGGAAGTGCAAGGTAAATTGTGCTGCCGGACAAAAGTGACGTGGATAATGAGAATAAAAATGTGTTCTGCTGAAGAGAAAAAAATAAACACTAGCATATCTGTGAGTGTGAGTGTGAGTGTGAGTGTGAGTGTGTGTGTGTACACAGAAGTGTGAGTGTGAGTGTGAGTGTGTGTAGCTGTGTACACGCACGCGCACTTCAGCATGCATGTAATTCAACACTAACACTAAGACCTATATGTTTATGCTATGTTATGTGCTAGTGGATACGATAGTTTTTATGTGACCCCTTTTTCTCGAAAAGATGATGAAATAAAAAATATTTATGCTTTTTATATAAATGATGCATGAAATAAAAGAATTAAAATATTTGTCAGTGCTGTAGAAAAAAAACAATTATAGATAATAGTCGTATAAAAAATTAAGGCCTTTTAAAACTAATAATGATATAGCTTGTGTTCCAAGTTTCACATTATAAGATATTTTCCACTTAAATTAGAATTTTTTTTCTTTTGTTTCTTCCCAAAAACAAGAAAGAAGAAAGAAATTCAATTTTTGGATGGATCCATGGGCCTGTGTTCCTGAACGACTCTCCACCCACCCAGCCCAGCCCAGCCCAGCCCCTCAAAAACCTAAACAATGCTTTCCGTCCCCCTCCCTCCCTCTACCCCTGCTTTCCCTCCAATAGCGAAGCGAAGCAAAGAAGTAACCATGGCTGCTGCTCCTCCAGCTCCTATAACCAAGCCTAGAAACACTAAAAAACACAGTCTAAGAGAACTCAAAACCCTAGGTAACCAACTTCTCTCTTCAAGAGCACACATAAACAATCTCCCTCTCCTTCTCACTTGCATATCCCCTAACTTTCCTCCTCAACATGTCCTCGAATCTCTCCTCTCTCTCCACTCTTTCTTCTCTCCTCTCCTACCCGAACTCCCTTCCTCCTCCCGACGCCCCGCCCACAACAAAGACAACGACGAGCCGGACACTGACGTTATCTATAAAACCTGGCTTCGCTCTAAGTTCGATGAGTTTGTTATATCTCTCATCGATGTTGCTGTATCGCCGAAATCTGAAGATGCTCTAAAGGTCAGTACCTTTAATTATTTATTTTAACTTCGGTAAAATTCGTATTTCTTAATGATTCCCGTGTTTGATTTTTTTTAGGAAGTCGTGTTGGATACACTAATGGAATTCATCAGGACTGGAAATGGAGGGAGGTTCAATTCGGCTATTTATCACAGATTTCTTGTTCATATTGTATGTTTTGCTCTGTTAATTCTTTAAGATCAGCATATCTATGCTGTTAATTACTTCTATTTCTTCTAATTATGGTGAAAACTGTTTGCTTTCGGATTTGGTAGCGCAGATTGGTTGTTATATAATTATGTGAAATTTGTGTAATTCATCCGTTACTGCTAATCATGTTAAATCAGTGTAAATATACTGTTAAAAACCTGTGTTAAATACTTATGTTTCATCTTTGCTTGTCAGATTAGTGTTAATTGCAATGTTGAACAGCTACCTGCATTCATTTTTACTTGCAGGTGCAATCTACAGAATCTTTGGATTTTGTGTTAGAGTTGTTGGCATCAAAGTATTTCAAGTACATTGATATCCGGTAAGTCTTTCTTTCGCTTTCCTCTTTTAGAACGTGGAAGTGCTGATTATTAATTTTATGATTTTGCTGGTTGATGAATGATAATTTGATTTTTTTTTCTTGGTTTGTGATACAGCTATTTTACTTACATCAACATTGGAAAATTTGCTAAGAATTTGGAGGCAAAAGATATTTCTGGTAATATTATAGATTAGTCATGCCTGTCATGTGGAAAAACTGTTTTTTTGCCAGATGTTTGTTTGTTAATTTATTTGATTTGTTTCTTTATACTAGATGGAAAAACTGAGAGCGGTGACAAAGTTGGTGATAGTGATTCAAGGGAAAGGTTAGTTGTGTTTATGATCGTCACATCTTGGTTTTTGAAAGAACATGTTCTGTTCCAATGGTGTTATAGAGATGTGTAAATTTATTTACTCTTCTATTATTTCAGCTTGGAGCTTTCTATTTGCAAGATTCATTATATAATATCAAATATCCCTCTTCTAGAAGACCCAAAACAGGATTCTGATTATGAGCTGTGGGGTGGTTCAGGTAATTGTTTCCTAGTACAATTATCAGTGTGATCATTTTAGAGCTGCTATATGCTTGTATACAGGTCCTTCCTAACAAACACACATGGGCACACACTATTTCAGAAAATTCAATGCAAGGCATCAAAAGTGACAGATTCTTTTATAAGCTTAGCTACTTTTCTGCCCTTAATTTTTTATATTACAAGCTTGCTACTTTGGTGGGGTTGCTGAATTCTGTGTTTAATCATTTCTATGCATATCAGGATTTTCTGTTAAAAAAGGTGAAGCAAAAGGGCCTTCTCATCACCTGAAAACTGAAGACAAAGACCTTAAATCTGAGAAGCATGATAATGATGTGAGTCATCAATGATATGTTGTTGATTTTTTCATGCAATTTTTTCTTCATATCATGTCCTAGGTAGTCTCTGATCTTGTATAATACTCCACTATACTTTGTATAGAGCTTTATGTTTTTTGGTCCATTCAGAGTTTATCTGCAGGTAATTATGCCAAAAAGATGAAATTAAAGTTCACCAAGGCTTGGATTTCATTTCTTAGGCTACCACTTCCAATTGATGTGTACAAGGAGGTAAGGCTTTTGGCCCCATACTTGCACTTGCATTGGTGCACTTATTTTTAGTTTTAAGGCTGATATCGAGTTTTGATTTCCCTTTTTTGGTGTGGCAGTGGTTTATTTGAACACTGGCCCCACCCACCCACCCAAATGACCATCTGTTATTGTAGTGCATTATTCTGTTCTGATATGCTTGTCGCTGATGCATAGGTTCTCTCCAACCTCCATCAAGCAGTCATCCCTCATCTGTCTAATCCAATAATGTTGTGGTAAAGCATTACAGTGGATATTTTAACCTCATGGATACGAATACTCCATCCTACTTTAACTGAATTGCTGATTTGCTATTTAATTGTGCAGTGACTTTTTGACAAGATCATATGATATTGGAGGTGTTGTCAGTGTCATGGCCCTTAGCGGTCTTTTCATCCTCATGACTAAGCATGGTTTAGAATATCCAAACTTCTACGAAAAACTCTATGTGCTCGTCTTACCTTCCATCTTTATGGCAAAACACAGGGCGAAATTTTTTCAGGTGATGTCCATATGAACATAAATCAAAGTGATTTGTGGAATTACCTCAAGTGCAGTGTGTTGGTGAAATTAAAACTAGGTGTTAAGATAGTTGCTGTAATACCTACATGATATGGATTGATGATGACCTGTATTCATCTTAACATATGCTGACTGGTAATATCATGCTTCATGTTTGGGTTTATTTAAGGTGATATAATGATCATATAATTTCTTAAAGTTCAAATGAAAACATTAAGAACATGTTTCCCTCAATGGCCTTGAATTTGATAAACACCACCCCCTATAAACAAGATTTATGAAATCAGCCTAAGATGTCACAAAATAATACTCGAATATGCTGGTGAATATCGGTCTTTTTTAATACATTCTGATGAGGTACATTTATCTTGCTGTAGCTCCTTGATTCTTGTCTAAAGTCACCACTTCTCCCAGCATACCTGGCTGCTGCTTTTGCTAAGAAATTGAGTAGGCTAGCACTTGTAGTCCCTCCTTCTGGAGCGTTGGTTATTATTGCATTGATTCACAACCTCCTAAGGAGACATCCTTCAATCAACTGTTTGGTGCACCAGGTACCCATACAAGCTTTTTTTTTATTTGAATCGCTAATTTATCAGCTATTTGTTTGAGCAGGATGGCGTGTATTCTGCATTCGATTAGCAGTTGTTTGTACCTCATTTTTTTTTTAGAGTTTGTCTGGATACTATCTTCATTATCACTTTTCAGGGTGATTGTCTGGAGAGCATAAAAAGATCTCTTTACACCTTTCCTTCATTTATTTTAAGAGATGATGTTTCTGAATGGTTTTGTTGGAGAAGAACTGTAAAGCATGTGATGTGTATATGCTGTTTATATTTTCCAGGAAGACAGTAATGATACTACAGACAACAATTCCGAAGCAGAAAGCGGAGATAATAATATTGAATCTGGAGTTGGCACAAATATTGCAGCCAGAAAAGCTGGCACCGATCATTTTGACAATGAGGAAAGCAACCCCTTAAAGTCCCGTGCCTTGGGTAAGTGTTGCACATGTATGTGTTTGAAGGTGGACATAACCTTACACATGTATTAACAACAATAATATTCAAACAGGAAGCTCTCTATGGGAAATTGATAGTCTTCGGCACCACTACTGCCCTCCTGTTTCAAGGTGTGCATACATCCTGGCTGCTTGTTCATCAAGTATGTGTACTTTTATTGTCTCTTGATGTTTGATTTGCTGCATGATTAGGTTTGTCCAGTCACTTGAGAATGACTTGACAGTCAGAGCCAAAACCACTGAAGTTAATGTTGAGGATTTTAGTTCTGGCTCATATGCGACCATATTTGGAGAGGAGGTAATGTTTGGAGTTATCCTCTAATCAGCAGAAGTTTATTACTATTCATGTATCACTTGATTGCAATTGAAATTACCGGTGTCGTGTCATTTTATTTCCAACTAAATAATGGGATCAGTTTTGACTCATTTGGCTCAATTTTTCATTAGAAATATGTTGTAGCGAATGTTATTAACATCCTAGTAATTTAGATTCTGGAGGAACAGCAACCATCTTCATTGTATCTCTTTGAGACAGCAACAACAGTAACGGGATTTTTTCTCATGTTGGTGAGGGGGTAGTGAATCATGTGTTTACACTGCTATTTCATCCCTGAATGTAAGCTGCAAATTCTGATTCTTGTCAAATATGTTGTGTAACTTGGGTCGGTGCTTGCTGATTTATTGACTCCATCCAGACACCGTTTTGATGGTGCATCAGAAATTTGGAATGGACTTTTTATCTGATGTTCCTTTTAAGTTTGATTCATATCCCATGCACGTGACTTGATGCATGGGAAAGACTTTTTTTTTTTTTTTTTTTTTTTTGTTCCCTTGTATTTGAAAACTGACGCCCATATTTGTAACCTCCATTGCCAGATTAGACGAAGGGTAAAACAGGTCCCAGTGGCATTCTACAAAGTAATCCCAAGCTGTCTGTTTTCCGAGCCTGATTTGACTGGATGGACCTTTAAAGAGGAGGAAGAAAGAAAGGGAAAGAAATCTGAAAACGGTATTTTAAACTCACCGGAAGACAAGGATATATGCTGTACGAAACGACAACGGGTGGAGTGAGAAGCAGCAAGCTGGAGATGAGTAAAATGTCGGTTGTTTGTGGACAACCAAGTGCGGCGGATCTGTTTAGATATTAAAATTAGGGTGATTGATTGGTGTTTTATTGAGAAGAGTTTACTTTAGCAGTACGGGCTATAATTGTGACCGAGCCATTTAGCCAGCCATGCATGAAGCTGAGGTGAAGAATGGCTGGCATTTTCTGGATTGGACGGTCAAATGTATTTTTCTCACCATTTGCTTTTGCATTTTTTTTTCAAAAAAAGAATAATAATATTTGTTTGAAAAAAGAGAGAGATGGTCAATTTGGACTTGTTAACTACCAATGAATATTTGTTTTTTTTTTTAATCCGTGCCAGGGATATCCTCGCATCATTTCTGAGATCTAGCCTCTGTTATAATAATAATAATAATAATAATAATAATAATTGTTGCTGTTATTAAAAAAACAAAGGTAGTAATATTTGGAAGGGATGGTAAAAGTAAAAGAAACGCCAAGACTGAGAAGCTCATCTATCGAGAACCCTTGATATTATTTGGAGCTTCTATTTAATGACGCTGTGGAATCTGGATAGCTTTTAACTGGGATCGGGGGGGTTATGATCAGGTATAGCAAGGTAGGCGGTTATTAATTTAGAATAGAAAAGTCAACGGAGGGGGTGACTGGCTTTGAAGGTTCGATAGTGAGAGCGAGCGAGGCAGTCGTAGTTGTTGTGGGATGAGTTAAGAGAGAGAGAGAGGAGATATATTGGATTACAGGGGCAGAGGCTGTCTCTGCGTTATGATTGGTTTGTTCGTGTGTTTGTTTCATGATCAATCTCTCAATGAAATCAGGGCTGGCTAGGTTGTGTTTAGGGATATGGAAAAATATCAAATATAAATAAAATTTGGCTGTCATTTCTGGTTGGCTTTTGCAGCACACCACCCGTCATTTGATCATACGGCCCGACCCTCCACCCCCCCCTCGCTCGCTACCAATCTTACTCTCAAGGTAAGAAATCTAGATCCCTTTTCTTTTCCTATGATTTTTACGAATCCATCGCTTTCTTTGAGAGATCCATTTCCTTTCCATCATCAATTTATCTTTCATTACTACCATTCCTTCCCTTTTTGATTCCCACCTTCATCTACCTCGCCATTGGGTTTTTTAGATTGCCTTCTGGATAAGATTCGGGAGGGATTTGATTAGATTTGGATTATCGGTGTTTGAATTACAATGGATTCCCCTCATGCACTTTTCCCACCTGCTTCCTTTCTTCATGCAATAAATGATGCTCCCTCCCTCTCCATCTCTTTCTATTTTTTTCCCAGTATCCTCACTGCAAATCACTTTCTTTTATCATTGACATTCTCCCCTGTAAGCTGATCTGCTCTTCTTCTTTTTTTAACGTTTTCTTTCCTGACATTTTCCAGTGGTTTTGCTCCAGGTTTGTGAGATTTGTGCAGTTAGGGCCAATCTTTGTCCATGTTCCTTGCCGCTAGGATTCTTAAATAGCGCTGTGCTGGGTACAAGTGAATTACAGGAATGAGGGGGTGGAACATCCCTAGACGTTATCAGATTGTAATTTTGACTTTCATATGCACTTGTGTTTGTTATATAGAACGAGTGGGTTTCTCCATTGCGTACACTATTGCAGCGGATGCAGCTGGAGTGAACCAATCCAGTAAAGGCACTATACTTTCCACTTTCTATTATGGTTATGCATGTTCTCAGGTCCCCGGTGGCTGGGCTGCTCAGAAGTTTGGGGGAAGGAAGGTTCTCCTTCTCTCTTTTCTTTTGTGGTCATCCACTTGTTTTTTGATACCACTTGATCCTAATCGAGTTGTCCTCTTGGTGGTGGCTCGCTTGCTTGTTGGTGTTGCTCAAGGGTTCATCTTTCCCTCCATCCACACTGTCCTGGCACAGTGGGTTCCTCCCCATGAAAGGTCTAGATCCGTGTCCCTTACAACTTCTGGAATGTACTTAGGTGCAGCTATGGGGATGCTCTTGCTTCCTAGTCTGGTGAAATTCAAAGGCCCTCAATCTGTTTTTCTCGCTGAAGCAGCATTAGGCATTTCATGGTCTTTTCTCTGGTTTCTATATGCAAGTGACCCTCCTCGTTCTGAGCATCCAAAGGCCACTGCTGCTGGTTTTGGGGAGTCTTTGCTGCCACTCAAAGCTAGTCAAAAGGCAAAAATGGAGAATGGAGGAACTGCTGTTAGAACAGCCAGAATTCCATGGAAGAGAATTTTTGTCAGCTTACCAATCTGGGCAATTGTGGTGAATAATTTTACGTTCCATTATGCTCTGTATGTGCTGATGAACTGGCTGCCAACATACTTTGAGCAGGGCCTCCAGCTGAGTCTTCAGGAAATGGGTTCTTCAAAGATGATGCCTTACTTTAACATGTTCATATTCTCAAATATAGGCGGAGTGGTTGCTGATCACTTGATAACAAAGAGAATTATGTCTGTGACGAGAACCCGGAAGTTCTTGAACACTGTAGGATTTTTAGTTGCTTCTCTTGCTTTGATAGCACTTCCTATCTTTAGAACTTCCAGTGGGGCAGTCTTCTGCTCTTCTGTGGCGCTTGGTTTTTTGGCACTGGGAAGAGCTGGGTTTGCAGTGAATCATATGGATATTGCTCCAAGATATGCAGGAATAGTAATGGGGGTTTCGAACACAGCTGGCACTTTGGCTGGAATTATTGGGGTTGATCTAACTGGCAAAATTCTTGAAGCCGCTACCACCACGTACTCAGATCTTTCTAGTCCAGAAAGCTGGAGACCTGTATTCGTCATACCTGGTTTGCTCTGCATTTTTAGTACTTTCGTGTTCTTGCTGTTTTCAACAGGGGAGAGGATTTTTGACTGAGGTATGCTGCGCATTGCTTGGAATAGGGTCATCTAATAATCTAATAGAGAACTGAACATATAAATGTCTTCTCGAGGCCCTCTGCCTCCTGTTCCAACATACCACCTCTCTGGAAGGGTGTGTATTAGTGAACATTTAAAGCTGTCGATATAGAGTGGACAGCTTTAAGGAATCCATTTTTTGATTAGTCAGAGTGAATTGCTAGAGCCTCTTTTGCCCATTTTTCTAAAACACCATGCTAGAGCAGTATTTATTTTTTTGTAACTTCCTTTGAGAGTGGGTGCATAATCTGCTCTTTGCTGGTCAACATCGATACTGCATTGTTGCGAAGCTGTGTAACTTAATGAAGAGACATGTAGATTTACGTTGCTAGGCATGGAGGAAATTTGTATTTGTTCGACCAGGAAAAGTTGTATCCTAGATGCTATAATAAAACCTTCTGTTCTTGAAGAATGAGAGATTCCCTTCATTTTTGTGCTTGAAATATCATGATCAAATCGTGGATCATTTGGTTCGAAGTCATGTGGTTTTGACTTGTTTGTTTGAAGGAGATTTTGTGCTGCGTTTCAATTCATGCCGCTTCTGATACTTTTCTAGTGCTTACCAGGTCCCAATCATTAAATGCTCTACAAATGTTGTTTGTTTATATAAATATACTAGCCAAGTGCCATCGCGTTGCTGCGGGCATTCTTGTATATATAATTTAATATAATGAAATTTACAATGATAAATTTATATGATATAACTAAATGAAAGTTATAGATTAGGAGATAAAATGTATAAAATTTTAAGTAGAGTTTGTTACGCAAGCATAGATTACATCTTTTAGAATGTAGGTATTGAGTCATAAAAGATAACAAAAGAACGCAGACTAACATTAAAAAAAAAGAGCAAAATTTTTTTATAAAAAAAAAATTAATCATTAAAATCATTATTGTGCAGATAGTAGAATTATAAAAATCATTTAATACAAAGAGCAAATAAAAATAATAATAAAAAAATTAAAGGGGAAAAGGAAGCAATATTAATTTAAAATATTATAACAATAGCAACATCGGAGTCTTAACATCTAAAATTATTATTGCTGTTACTATCAAAACAATAAAAATTATCAAATTATACCGAGGAAAAAAAAACATGAATAAAATAGCAAGCAAGAAAAACAGTTAAAATATTATTATTATTATTATTATTATGAAAGATTAAATAAATAAATGAAAGATTAAAAAAATTGTAAAAACTACAAAAAAAGATCAAACAAAAAAATACAATAAAAACTAAAAATTATCATTCTTATCACTGTCAACACAATAAAAACTATTAAATTGTTCTGAGGGAAAAAAAAACCCTAAAAAATATTAACAAAAGAGTAAGCAAGAAAATAAATTAAATTATTATTATTATTATTTATTTGTTTTATTTTTGTCTTAATAATGAAAGGGAAAAAATGGAAGAAAAAAAATCCTAAGAACCTCAACAAAAGATAAAACAAAAGAATAAAACAACAACAAAAACTATCGTTGTTATCACTGTGAAAAAAATAAAAATTATCAAATTATTCCGAAGAAAAAAACCCTCAAAAACATTAACAAAAGAGTAAGCAAGAAAAATAATTAAATTATTATTATTATTATTATTTATTTTTGTGTTAATAATGAAAGGGAAAAAATGGAAGGAAAAAAAATCCTAAAAACTTCAACAGAAGATCATACAAAAGAATGAAACAAAAACAAAAACTATCATTGCTATCACTGCCAAAACAATAAAAATTATCAAATTATCCTGAGGAAGAAATAACTAAAAAACATTAACAAAAGAGTAAGCAAGAAAAACAATTGAATTATTATTATTATTATTATTACTACTACTACTACTACTACTACTACTACTACTACTATTATTATTATTATTATTATTATTATTATTATTGTGTTAATAATGAAAAAAATAAAATAAATGAAAGACTAAAAAGACCATAAAAACTTTAAGAAAATTTAAATCATAAAAAGAAATCAAGGGATTAAAAAAAAATATTAAAAGTATAAGGACCGAAAGAAAAATCAAATATAAAAGGATTAAAATCTAAAATTAAAAGTATAAGGACCGAAATGAAAATCAAATTTATTATCAATTTCAATCAAATGATAAAATTGAAAAAAATTGAAACTGCTGTACCGAATTTATTGAGCTATTTAAACCCAATCCATAAATTAAAAGACGGAGGATTGAAGTGAAAATTGCACATTCAATTAATTTCAATCGAAGGACCCAATCGAACTAAATCAAAACTTATATAACAAAAATAAGGACCATAAAAAAAATTAAAAGTACAGGGGCCGAAGTGAAAAAGAAACAAAACCGGGGGACTCTCCTACACTTTGACGTGCAGGAGAGAGAGAGAACGCTGCAGCGGCTTTAACCGGCCACCGCCGCGTCAACGGACGTCGGAGGACAGAACGCGCCGCACCGGGAGGAAGACCAGGCGGAGGCGCATCGACCGAGACACCGGTAGCTCCTCTCTGGCGACTCCATGACTACGCACGCGCCACTCAAAGAGGGCGTGAGGCGGAATACTGTTGGCCGCGTGTGACACAGGCGCCGACAGTAAAAAGAAAAAAAAAGAAAAAAAGCATGGTCAATTACCGGTGTACCCCTGTGCCTAAGTCATCTATTTTGTCTTATTAGAGCCCATATCCGTAATTAGTCATTTCCGGTTTAATATTAAATAATGAAAAGGTAGGCGGACCGGATCGGTCCGGTCCGAAAGTGTGCAATTAACGCGAAGCCCCTCCACCCATAACCGGTTTTTTTTTGTCTTTTTCGAGGGCTCAAAGCTCTATTTCACTGTGCAAAAAACAATAAAAAAATAGGAAAACCGGCAAACCGACCGAACCGACCTAAAAATACACTATTACAATCCACAGTTAAATTACTCACATGCTACAGTGCATGCATCTACAGTGAAAAACCTAGGCGTTTTATATATTAAGTAATAATGTTTAGGTTCGGTTTGAGCGAGTTCTTAGAGATGGTTTATTTAACAAAAACACCAACCAGTTTGTATTGTAGCAGGGCGGGTGTGGTCTAGCAGAGAGATTGTCTTCTATTCCTTCCTAGCTGGGCCTTCTCCTAATGCCCTATTCCTAGGGTGTGAACATCCATTGATTCTGGATTAAAATTGCGGGATGAAACTGGAAATAAAATTGAACTAGAAAAGCGATAAAAATAAAATAAGTAGCAATGAAAATAAAGTGGATCAAATTTTAGATAAATTAAATTAAATTAAATGATGAAGGATGAAACTGGAACAAAAAACTAATCTAGTTTCTAAAAAATCATTCAAAGTCAGAAAATATAAAATTTTCAATTAATAAATCGTTAAATAACTTTAAACTTGTCTAACAAAATGATAGAAACTACTAAATAATTTTATTTTATTATTTTACACAAATTATATCACATAAACTAACATTCCTCATAGATACACTTTAAAAACATTTCCAAGGAGGGAAAAGCTAAAAAAATAATAGCTCTAGAGAGGTAATATTTTTTTTTTGTTTTTTTTTCTTTATTTTCATAGCTCAGAAATATATATTGAAAAGTTAAATAATTAAAATTTTGTTTAATATATTTTTATAAAAAAAAATTTAATTAGAATTATATTAATTAGTCAGTATGATATATCAATATTGTATATATTAAAAGAAATTTGTTTTTCTAAATTAATCTATTCTATTAAAATGTATATATAAAAGAACAGTATATTTACCCTATTAAAAAAACACAGTGCTAATTTGAAGATTTTTTCCCATCAAATCAAAATGTCCTCTATCAATGACGCCCTACCTAATGACTGCTGAAATATAAATTAATATTTTATTATTATTTTGAAGAGTTGTGAAATGCCCCCCCGTTCCAATAAAAATTGTCTCTTCTTACCCTCGTTCCACCACCACTGAAACAATGGGGTCCTCATGAGAAATATGGCATCCAAGCTTTTACCAATAAAAAAGAGCCCAAGTAGCCAAGAAATTACAACACAAGCATGCAATGACAAGAGGGGCAGAGGTAGAGCCAATCAGAATTGTGGAAGAACATTCGGCTTCAATGGTCCAGATCTGCTATCCAAGACTTGCATCTAAAATTTTAAAGCAGTGAGGATGAGGATGATAATTTCATGTACATGGTGACTTTAGTGAAAAGCACCATCATTGCTTCCCCCACTGAGTACGGCACTGTCTTCTTCTTCTTCTTCTTGGACTCGGTTATGAAAGTCTCCTCCGTTATCTCCAAAACCTATCTCCCACAGTAATAAGAGTGGCTGTCCCCTGTCACCGAGAAAAAAGGCAAGTAATTCCCACATGACTGGTCACCAGTTACGTTACTGTTTGAGAAGAAGATTCTTCCTCAAAGTGTTTTTTTTTTATTTAAAAACATATTTTTTTTATAATATCAATGCTTTTAAAAAGATCAAAAATAAAAATGTTACAGTTGCACTCCCAGACAGATCATAAATCTCAAAGTGCTAATCCAACTGACCAAGTTGTTCCCTTTTTCCATCTTCAAGTATTCCCTTGTTTTTAATTTTTTATATTTTAAAGGTAAGTACCGATACCCACCATTGTCACCAAGTGGCTCCATTTTCTCGACTGACCCACGTTGCTTTTCTACTCTACTGTAGTCTTGTGCTATCTTCTACTTTTTCCTCTTTTTTTCCAGTCTTTGTACATGTTACTTCTTTGATGTATTGATGAGACTTTCTTCTTTGCCAAATTGTTTTTTTTTTCCCGTAAATTTATTCATCATATTTAGCTACTGATGATGTTTTGTGAATAGTGGTTTTGGTTTGAGCTAGAGGTGTGGTATGCTCATGGTGACCAGTAGGGCCTTAAATTATAAGAGATATTTTCCTAGCTTTACGCCGGTTCTCTCTTGGTATGCAAGGGCGGAAGCTAGTTGAAGGCCAGGGTGGGCTGTAGTAAGTATCTGTTTGTTGTTTAAGCACCAGGACATAATTTTATTTTCCTATAGAGGGAAAAGGATTCCATGGTTTTATAAGTTGTTTCACTGCTCTTTGGTTCTTTTTCTTGAAATTTCAAATGGGTTGCTGCTGTTTTTGTTCCTTTGGATTCATGATTAGCAGTTTAGCACTTAGCATCACCATGAAAGTGCTTTTTTAATGCTGAGGGGCCCCTTTGCTTTTTGAGAAAAATGTAATTATTTGTTTTCAGGGTAAAACCACTTGTCTTGGACAGGGACTTTATGCCTATTCATCTTTTTCCCCGTTGATAGAATAAAATTTTGGTTGGCTATGCTCAATCTTGGTTCCCTATGTCTTCCCCCTGAAGATACTACAATTGTAGATGTAAGTTTCTTGCAATTCTAATTCCTGTTGAATTTGATTTGGTGTGTACAATTCATCACGTTACGTTTTGGAAGCTAGGTGGTTCGATTCATCTTTTAGCATCGCCATGAATCTGGCCTGGCTTTTGTCTTTCTGGACTCTCTGTACAAGTTCTTTTTCACAGGGGGCTTTGAGCCCTGGTGGTACTGTGAATGTTGGAGCTATTTTTACATTTAGCTCAATCAATGGAAGAGTCGCAAAGATTGCCATGAAGGCAGCTGAGGATGATATCAATTCTGATCCAAGCCTTCTTGGAGGAAGGAAGTTGTCTATAAATATGCATGATTCCAACTTCAGTGGGTTTATGGGAATCATTGGAGGTATTCTTCATTTCTGTGTTCTTAATTTTGTTTTTCCTTAGTTCGTGATGAGTGTGTCTGTTTAATTCTCTTCTAATTCTTTCAACAAGTTTAGTTTTCTTTGTGAAATACGAGTGCTTAGGAATTGTTTTTCTTCATCTATCGCAGCTTTGCAATTCCTGGAGACTGATACTGTAGCTGTTATTGGTCCACAAACTGCTGTGATGGCTCATGTACTCTCACATCTTGCTAATGAGCTCCAAGTTCCTTTCTTGTCTTTCACAGCTCTAGACCCCACTCTTTCACCTCTCCAGTTCCCATACTTTATCCAAACAGCTCCCAACGATTTGTTTCAAATGACTGCCATTGCAGACATGGTTAGTTATTATGGTTGGTCAGAGGTTACTGTGGTCTTCAATGATGATGATCAGAACCGAAACGGTATAAATGTACTAGGTGATAAACTTGCGGAAAGGCGTTGCAAAGTTTCCTATAAAGCAGCACTTCCTCCAGACACAAAAGCCACCCGAAGCGATGTTCAAGATGAGTTGGCTAAGATTCTGCGGATGGAATCCCGAGTAATTGTGTTGAATACCTTCAAAATAACAGGTCTCTTGGTTTTTGATGTTGCAAAGGGACTTGGGATGATGGAGAATGGGTTTGTTTGGATAGTTACCAGTTGGCTGTCTACTGTTATAGATTCAACTTCACCTCTTCCTGCTAAGATTGCCAACTCCATCCAGGGAGTTTTAGCACTCCGTCCACATACACCAGATTCAAAAAGAAAAAGGGATTTCGTGTCACGTTGGAACCAGATGAGTAATGGCTCTATTGGGCTGAATCCTTATGGTCTATATGCCTATGATACTGTTTGGTTACTTGCACAGGCATTGAAATCGTTTTTTGATCAAGGAAACACCATTTCTTTTACTAATGATTCGAGATTAGGTGGAATGGGAGGGGGAGGATATTTGAACCTTGGTGCATTGAGCATATTTGATGGAGGAAGCCAATTGCTTAAAAATATATTGCAAACAAGTATGACAGGTCTGACAGGTCCTTTTCGATTTAATCCAGACAGGTCCATTTTACACCCTTCTTATGATATCATCAATGTATTAGAAACTGGGTATCAGCAGGTTGGATACTGGTCAAACTATTCGGGGCTATCTGTTGTGCCCCCAGAGACCCTCTATGGAAAAGCAGCTAACCGTTCTAGTTCAAGCCAACATTTACAGAGTGTGGTATGGCCTGGGGGGAAAACAGCTAAGCCACGGGGCTGGGTGTTTCCAAACAATGGAAAGGAATTGCAAATTGGAATCCCAGACCGGGTTAGTTATCGGGATTTTGTCTCGATAGTGAACGGTACCAATGTGGTCCAAGGATATTGCATAGATGTATTTCTTGCTGCCATTAAATTGCTTCCATATGCTGTTCCACACAAGTTCATTCCATATGGAGATGGTCATAAGAATCCGACATACTATGATCTTGTTTACAAGATCACAACCGGGGTGAGTAAATGTACAGCCCTTCAGAAAACAATCAGATGATATATTTTATACTGACCCTATGAAAATGTTCTCACAGGTCTTTGATGCTGTTGTCGGTGATGCTGCTATTGTCACCAACCGGACAAAGATTGTCGATTTCACTCAGCCGTACATAGAGTCAGGTCTAGTTGTGGTGGCTCCAGTCAAGAAGCAAAATTCAAATGCTTGGGCATTCTTGCGGCCTTTTAGTCCATTGATGTGGGCTGTCACAGCCATTTTTTTCCTTGTTGTGGGAGCCGTTGTATGGATCCTTGAGCATAGAATTAATGATGAATTCCGAGGGCCACCAAGGAAACAGCTTGTCACAATTCTCTGGTGAGTAGATGACATGTTAGACATGGATTATTCTTTTTTTTTTAGTGCTTAGGCCTGCCAGAAGTCTTCAACTCTTGCCAGATGCCACCGATCCCCTGCCCCTTCAACTCCCATTTCCTTTCGCCAACACACCACGCAGATTCACACTTATATAGTCTCTATTGACAAGTAGGAAAGTTTGATTTTTATTTGAAAATAGTCTTTATCAGATAGCCGACAGGCCAATTAATTTCATTCATCAGACTGTAGTGGTTAGAGATCCTAGGTTCAATTCCCTGCAGAACATGTTATAGAGTTAATGGAAGATTAAGGTCTTTTTTCTCTTTAATGTTTGATTAATTTGAGAACTGAAAGTAGATGAACTCCAAAAGTTACAATGAAGTTATCTGATCAGGGAACATGCAGGACATCTTTCCAATTGATGGATAATTAATTGCTGTGCACGTACAGTTCACATCATATTTCAATTAATGTGGAGAATGTTTTGCACTGCTTTCTTCCGAGCATGTACATTCATGTCCTGTTTTTTTTACTTGCAGGTTTAGCTTCTCCACTTTGTTTTTCTCCCACAGTAAGTTCATTTTCTATTTCCCTACTTGTCATTAATTAACTTCTCTTGTTATGTCAAATATTTGGGGGAATGACTCAATCTGTTTGTGTTTATACGGGTTTTTAATATTCCCGTATCCTCAATTATGAGTTCCTAAGCTCATGTTTGGTGTTGTGGTTTTCATGCTTTAGTTGCGATACACCATTACATCAAATGTAGCCTCAGTTATGTGTATTATTTACTAATTCTGTTCATTTTAATAGAAAAGGTTACTAAAATGATAATCATTTTATAAGGATAAAATTTAGCTCGACTGAATATAGATTGGAAACTTGCAAGGATGGACTGGATTATTTGCCCTAAAAAGATATTTTTAGCTTAGCCAATAATTCTTACTCCAAGTTTTCCTGAATTTTCAGGAGAAAATACTGTGAGCACACTCGGTCGCCTTGTGCTGATAATCTGGCTCTTTGTAGTTCTGATAATCAACTCAAGCTATACTGCAAGTCTGACATCAATTCTCACAGTGCAGCAGTTATCCTCCACCATTAAAGGAATTGATTCCTTGATAACTAGCAATGTTCAAATTGGATTCCAAGTAGGATCCTTTGCTGAAAATTATCTAAATGAAGAACTCAGCATTGCTAAAACTAGACTTGTTGCTCTTGGTACACCAGAAGAATATGCGGATGCTCTTAAAAATGGAACTGTTGCTGCCGTGGTTGATGAGCGACCTTATGTAGACCTCTTCCTCTCAGAGCATTGTGAGTTCTCAATAATAGGTCAAGAGTTCACCAGAAGCGGTTGGGGATTTGTGAGTATCTTAACTATACTTAATCCAACTCCTTTTTTCTGCTTTCTTTATTAAATGAAGTTGATTTGCTCCCAAGTTGTTCCTATCTAAATTAATTGCTCCGAAATTTGTCAGCATTAATTAGGTTGAAAAAAACACAAGGGGAAAGAAACAGGTGCCTGAATGAGTAGAATTTCGTAGGCATACCACTCTCCTCCACCCCCCAGAGGCAACAAATGTTTGATAGTATAATGACCAGTGTGTAAGATGTTACATAGATTTGTACAGAAAAGAAAAAAACCCATGAAACTTTAGATTGTGTCAGCCCAGGCCTGTAGAAAAGAAATGATTGCGTTCGGTCAGGTCATTTCTTTCTTAATGCTTGTTGTGTTTCTTTTAGGCATTTCCAAGAGATTCACCCCTGGCCATTGATATGTCTACTGCCATTCTCCAACTATCTGAGAACGGAGATCTTCAGAAGATTCATGACAAGTGGTTGCGAAGAAAGCTCTGCAGTTCCCAGGACATTGGGTCGAGTGCAGATCAGCTACAGTTACAAAGCTTCTGGGGGCTTTTCCTCATTTGCGGGATTGCATGTTCACTTGCTCTCTTGATCTACTTTTGCACCACATTTCGCCAATTCAGCCGGCACTTCCCTGAAGAATCCGATCCTTCTGTCCAAAGCAGCTCTCGCTCCAAACGCTTACAAACATTCTTATCATTTGCTGATGACAAGGTGGAACAATGGAAGACGAGCAAGTCCAAGAGAAAAAGAGAAGATGAATTATCAAATCGGAGTGGGGAGGGAACCATGCCAGGTAATGAATCTGAAAGAATCCAAAGGAACATTTCTCAGGAAAGGCAAAATGGTGATACTTGGCTGCATTAATTGGTCATATGATAATATATTTACGTGACCAACTACATCTAGATAGCCACTTAATCCTCCATAGTTTTGTCAAGGAGCTACGTGCTACTACATGCTGTCTTCTGAGGTAGATTATAGCTTGCAGTCTCGTTGAACTTGTCAATCAATTGTCTATGTATAGTCAAATACAAGAGCAGGCAGCTTGTGTTCTTTGTAAGAATGGAAATACTCTTGTGATGATACTAATGATACATACATGGAAAATGCTGAAACCAGCAGCATTCTTCTCCTCTGTATTCCTCGTGATGCATACATGGAAAAGGCTACAATTTTGAAGTATAAGGGATTGGTATGCTTGGAATTATGGTTGAGGAACTAATATGGATAGCCTTAAAAAAATGGAGAACTACATGAATAATTCCCTCCTCTCCAACGACTGAAATCTGAAACCCTCGTGTTTTTTACTCCCTAAAAAGTGGGGAAAAAACCCTCTCCCTTTCTCCCTCTACAGCAAAAATAATAATGGCAATCTGTTGTTTTCCATCTCCCTTAAAACCTATAACCCCAGCAACTTCATAAACAAATCTTAATCCCAAAAGACCAAACATCCTTCGCTGTAACTTCTCTGCTCACAATTACAACCACCGAACCCGAACCCGTTTTCACCTGTCAGAACCACCGAACCCGAGCCCGTTTTCACCTGTCAGAACCTTCGCACCTGCCACTGTCGCCAACCTTGGCCCTGGCTTTGATTTCCTTGGATGCACCGTCGATGGCCTCGGCGACTTCGTCTCTCTCAGTGTCGAACTCTCTGTCCACCCCGGCGAGCACTCCATCTCCGATATCTCGGGGCCCAAAAAGCTCTCCAAGAACCCACTCTATAACTGCTGGCATCGCTGTATCGCCACCATGAAAATGCTCAACATTCGCTTTGTGAGTCTCTCTCTTTCCCTCGAAAAGGGCCTTCCTTTAGGATCCGGACTCGGGTCCAGCGCTGCCAGTGCTGTGGCTGCTGCTGTGGCTGTGAATGAGCTGTCTGGAAGAAAATTGGAGGTGAAAGATTTAGTCCTGGCTGGATTGGAATCAGAAGCTAAAGTTTCAGGTTACCATGCTGATACTATAGCGCCAGCAATAATGGGTGATTTTGTTTTGATTCGAAGTTAGGATTCGCTAGAGTTAATGAGTCTACAATTCCCAGTAGAAAAAGATGTGGTCTTTGAGCTTGTTAGTCCTGATTTTGAAGCACCGACTAAGAAAATGAGGGCCGCATTGCCTGCTGAAATAGGGATGCCACACCATGTGTGCAATTGTAGTCAAGCCAGGGCTTTGTGGCTTCAGTGTTGCAAGGGGATTTGGTTGGACCGGGGAAGGCATTGTTAGGTGATGAAGTTGTGGAGCCTAAAAAGGGCTGCTTTGATTCCTGGGATGGAAGGGGTTAAGAAGGCGGCTCTAGAAGCAGGAGCTTTTGGATGTACAATTAGTGGGGCGGGGCCAACAGCGGTGGCAGTGGTGGAGAGTGAGGAGAGAGGAGTGGAGATTGGGGTGAGAATGGTGGAGGCTTTTTGGAAAGAAGCAATCTGAAGGCTGTTGCTTCGGTTAAGAGGCAGATTCTCAATCTTCCCCCATTTTTCGAGGTGAACAACCTTTAGCTTATTAATCCAACTAGGATGATCCCCGCTCAAAGCCTCTCATCTTTACAAACAAGCTACAAAATGCAACACTGAGATGTCTTAATTTGATTAGTTTTCCAATGTTTGGCTCTTCCAAATCCAAAATTATTCATTCTATTTTCTCAAACACCATGGATCATCCCCGCTCTTAGCTAACATGACATGAGGTGTATTCAAACATTTCAGCATGGAGTCGGAAAAATAACACTTTTACAGTCTTGTAAAATAAAACCACAGCAAAAGGAAGGGGAAAATGGATGGCGTGCTTTTTCTACAAAAATAACAGAACACAGTCAAAACTTTTTCTATCCATGGGTGCTGGAATCAGTTCTCCTTGGCAGCTGCAGCCTGCTTTGCACCAACGGCAAAGAACTCGGATATCACTTCCAGAGGCATGCCCTTGGTCTCTGGGACTTTCAAGTAGACAAACACAAAGGATATGATGCATACGATTGCATATAAGCCAAAAACACCAGCAAGGCCAATGGATTTAAGCATCAATGGGAGTGTATACGTCACAATGATGTCGCAAATCCAGAATGTAAGGGCGCATATGGCTATGCAAAGGCCACGAACACGAGTGGGGAAAATCTCTGCACATAATATGTTGGGAATTGGCCCAAAACCCATGACGAAAAAACAGAAGTAGAGCACGACGCTAACAGTTGAGATTGATGCATTAACAACACTGCCCATATCCACCAAGCTTCCAAGGACTAACAAAATGAGGGATATGATCAATACAGGAATAGTGGTGAGCAGCAAAGTCCTGCAAAACACAACAGCACTAAGGACAAAGGACAACGCGGGGAAAATGCAACATCAATCATTGCTTTTTAAAAAACAAAAATAATAATCCATTAGTGTGTTACAGTTTTATTCACTTAAAAGGAACGATATTGAATTCAAACAATGATTAGACCTTGTATTTCCCCCCCATTTCCTGAGCCCCTATACATTATACGATCAAACATGTAAGATCAAAAAATGATTACTTTATGGGCCTGGCCATTGACACATCATTGTACACTAGTATCCTCACAGCAACAAGCATTTTGTGGATTTTAATAGAATATAGTGATAATTGGGCAGGACACAGTCAGGAAGGAAATTAAGAAATGGAATTACCTTCTCCCAGAGATATCCATGAGCCTCATGGCAACAGCTATACAAGGGAGCATCAACAATGTTGTGAGAGCGCTGATAAGCAGAGATGTAGAAGCTGAACTGAGGCCCAAGTTTGAAAGAAGAACTCCAACTCCTGCCTGCTCAAGAATTTGAGGAGTATAGTAGAGAACCCCATTTATACCAGCGAACTGCATACACACACATTCAGGAGCAAATTACGCAAAAGCGAAACAAAACTTCAAAGCAGTATAATGTCTCCATTAACAAATTCACTATGCTTCAAACTTTGAGGCATAGTTGTGAAAAGGAAAAGAAGAAAATGATGGTATGGGAGTGTAGTATCCATCTGTTTAAAACAATTTCTGCTATTAAAGTTTAGAAGGTGTCCCTCTTGAAGAAAACAGAACGCATGCCAGGATCAATGTGCTACCATTATAAAGGCCACTAAATTAACTTCATCACAGAAAAACCAAGTAGCTCATTAGACTCTATTTCTTACCTGCTGAAGTATTTGAATTCCCACACCAACAGCCAAGGCATGCTTGACTCCTGGTTCAAAAAGATCTCTCCAGCTTGGTCCTTTAGCTACAGTTTCAGATGGGTGGACCATAGCTGGTCCAACTAGATTCTCATTCACAAGCTCCTTGGGATAAAGAACTGATTGACTCACCAGAGCAGCAGCCTGGATGTATTCACTGTCTGCATGGGCATCAGCACCTGTCAGAGAAACCAGAGATCCACGCCGAGAACCAGGGGCTCCCTCTTGATGCAAATAAATTCTCTTAAAGCCTCCTTCCTTCTTTCCATCTTGACCTTCTCTCTCAGACCATTTCCATGCCAGCTGCCAACCACCACCAATCCCTGTGTTACCAACTGGATCTCCAGCATTTCCTGTAATAAGACTCCCATGCCTCATGCTTGACATGCTTCCATGGGAAGGCGGGACCATGTCTTTGTCCATGCTTGTTGCCTGGCGTGAGATCAATGGACTCTGCAAATTGTCATCAGAATCACCAGCAGCACCATCAGATGCATAATCGTCACCATCTCTGGCTTGGCTCTCCTCATCCCAATCGTCATTTCTAGGATGATTCCCTCCTACACTGAACATGCTTCCAAAGTGAGGGAAAAGCATGCTTCTCATGCTTCCTTGTTCAGGGAGCTTCTCATGGACGCTACCAAAGAGGGTGACAAGAGGATCCATGAGAGGTAGACTCTGGTTTACCATGCTTCCATGCCTAGACGCAAGACCAATAGCACTCTGCCCACTGACAGGCCTAGCAACCCAGGAGTGACCTTGTTCAGGCCCATATAACTTGATGTGATCCTTGTCAGCAGATATGTCATGGTCATCGGTGAAATCATTGGCAGGGCCAATTATGTACTCCTCTATTGATATGTCAGTCCCAACTCCAAGCCCCTCAACCAGTAAAGCCAGCTCACCTGTTCATCCAAACAAGATTAGCATCATGAACATGATAATTCATTAGTTCGAAATTGTGAAAATAAGCATCCTAAAGTCAAGTAGTGAGTGATTTGACACCAAACCCACCAAACACGACAGAATACTCAAACTTCTATGCAGGAACAGTAGAGAAGTAAGAGGAAACACTGCAATATTATCACTCCATAAGATGAAACAGAGAAAACAATTAGTAAGAACTAAATTGACTATAGTTACCCAACCATCTATTTAAGTTGCTGAAAGTGCAAAGACATGGTTCTCTCCTCTGTTCTCTCCTTTAGAAATGCTAAAAGAAATGGAAACATGATGCTTTGACTTAAATTCTGATAGAAGGAAATACATGACAGGCCAGGGTCACTTAGTAAGGTTTTGGAGGGCATACTAGTAAAGGGAGAGGAAGAATCGATGAAGAGATAGGAGGAACATTCCCCCACCACAAGTTGTGAGACAGAGTTGAGTTTACACCATTCAGTATTCTGTAGGGCACATAACATAAGAGGATGCATGAGGCGTTCATGAACCCCAAGAGCTATACCTAACACATGATTAGTCATGAAAGAATATGGAGCTAGAGAATTATATATAAAAAAACTACAACATGGCGAAGTACAGGTATGTGATCCATGAAATCAGATGGCGCTACCTCATACTGAATACTTTATATTTGAAGACAGAGAGAATAGAACAGATCACAGCCATGCCATTTTGTACAATCTTCCTAAAAATGATTATTAAGATTTCTATATGATATGTTGAATAGGCACGCCATTGAGTTATTGCAATAGAATAACGAAAGCATAAAAATTCCTTCTGGAAGTAACCAATGTAATTCTCTGCTGAAATCTCACTGCCATTTGCCAAATTGTTGTACAATTAATGAAATCAAACGAGAGCCTCTGAAAGCTTACTTAATCATGATCCCTCTTTCAATTTATGATATGGCCTGTATTTCAGGAATATAATTAATCATTTAGTTAGTGAAGACAGGAATAAGTTTCATTATATCACAAGGTAGGGGTGAAGAGATAAGAAGTGAACTGAAGCAAAAATAAATTGAATAAATTAGTATGTATATACATTGTGGTTAGTAGTAGTCTAACAGGTGGGCATTAGTGAGAGCAAAACATATGAAGCCCAAACTGCCAAAGAGAGTGGTGATTCAAATACAGAAAGCATGCTTCAACATAAAGCACGAATGCACGACAGAAGGGAAATTCTTAAATTTCAGAACTAAAGTCACCCCACATCAAACAGCAAACTTTCAAAATAAAAATTCTATGCATGCAGCTTTTCTTACACAAATTTTTCTAACATCTTTATTTATTTTCAGGGAGAAACACAAATTTTTCTGCAAGAATTAAACTTCCAAAACTATACTTTTGTCTTGCAGAAAGCTTTTACCTTGTGTCATAGCACCCATCACTAGGCATATCAAAACAGTATTGCTATTAAACTCAAAAGTATTATATTAAACTCAAAATTCACGCAGATCACATTTTATATCACCAGACAAAAGGACCAGATAAATTTCAAAGAGGCAAACGCAAGGACTAACCAGAAACATCTTCTCTGCCACGGAGCTTCTGCAAAACCTTCTTGGCCTCAAGCATCCGTCCTTTACTCACAAGCCACCTTGGAGACTCGGGCAAGAAAAATACAGTCAATAGAAAATAGATGATTGAGGGAATAAAAAGAACTCCAAGCATCACTCTCCAACTTGGAGCCTCCATCAAGGACATTCCGAACACCATGCAATATGACAGAAACATTCCACCAGATCCAGTGAACTGAGGAAGGGTATTCAACAACCCCCTTATTTCAGGTGGTGCCGTCTCGGATATATAAACTGGAACAAGAGTTACTGCCAAACCAATGCCAAATCCATCCAAAAGCCTTGCCAAAAGCAGAACATAAACATTGGGAGACCATAACATTACAAGACCACTAACAAAATAAAGTACAGATGAGATTATCAACAAAGGACGGCGGCCTAGCCAATCAGATATGGGTCCAGAACACGTAGTAATTAAAGTTGCTCCAACAAGTGATGTAGCCACGATTAATCCTTCAATAGTAGGTTCACTTTCCAAATGAAATTCCCTTTTTATGTATAAAACAGCCCCTGAAAAAACAATCTCTTAGAATCAATAGCATAAGTCGATCACAAAAACAACTTAATGCATGAAAGTGATCGTTTATTGTGCAAAGAATCACCCTTACGAGTTGAAGAAACCTTGAAGCATTTCAGGCCTTGACAGTAAGACTAGGAAATAAATTATCAAAAGGGAAAATCACCTGCGATGGTTGCATTATCCCATCCTTGCAATAAGTTGCCAATAGCAGCAGCAACAGCAACAAGCACAGCTCCATTCATCTTCATCTTTCCTGAAGCGAAGATTTCTTCTAAACTCTAACCACAAACCGTACACTCTGATAGGGAAGATCCCAAAAAATCAAAGATCAAATGGTGGAAAACTTGATCGGTCTCCCAATTCGACAAGAATAAATATTATTACAAAGAGTTCGATTCTATTATGAGGTACGAGGATCTATATGGGGTAGAGAAACAGACCAATGGATCAACACTATCAAACTAACCAACCGATGAGCAATATGGAACAAAAGATTATACATCTATATATTAAAAAAAATGAAAACGCAGATGTCCAAATCTAACATGAAAACAAAACAAGTGATCTTTTAAAAAACTACCTGGGTGACGAAGCAAAAGAAGCAGAACCGTTAGACGGGTCCTTTCAGGTGTCGTCGGATGCAGAAAAGCCCGTCATATTCTCTGCATATTGCAATGTCTTGTCGTCAAGAAAGTTGTCCTTGGTGATGAGGGTTTTTTTTAATTATAATTCAGGACAATGAAATGCAAATAGAGAAAAAGGAAAGATCTTTCTTCAGGTGGCAGATGGGGAAGTAAAAAAGGAGAAGAAAAAGGAAAGGCCTTTAGAGCTAGGACACCTACCCCTTATGCGGCTCTATATGCCCTGCACGTCACCGCCTTCCTCGGATTGCTGTTACCAGCTTGCTATATATGTGTCACTCGCTACCAAACCCTTATTTGCGTCACCTCAAGAAAAGAAGGGTACCTATTTTTATATTTTACAGAAAAATAAAGATTCAAACTTTACGAAGGGAAATCACCATTTGAGAAGATTCTTCTGAAAGATAGCTATGAAGAAAGAGAGAGTGCAGGGGGCTAAAGAGGATCAGTCCAAGATCCAATATGCAAGTCTGGACCCTGGAGATTGGAATCTCGCGGTGTGTTCCTGACAAACAATTTGGTGTCTAACCAATAATTTAAGGAGGCAGAGACAGGGTCACAGGCACAGATTGTGTGAAATTTCCTTTCCTTGTTAGCCATGTGACATTAGCAATTAAGGGTTCCACCCTGTCTTACCAAAGAGAGAGGGGTGCTCTCGAATCAGAGCTGAAGCTGTCAAATTTTATTTTATTTTTATTTTTATTTTTATTTTTTCAAGGAAAGTTTACAATGGCATAATATAATACCTGGAGATCAAAATGGTGGCTGCTCTGCTCTGGCAAAACCGTGGAAGTTTTGTCGGGCGAACCTAAACATGCCCCCGAATTATATAAGTAATCTCTGCTACACCCTCGTCTATCAAATTTTGTCAGGTGATTTTAACAAGAACATCCAACTGGGAAACCCGGAACATATAAAAGTTATTTTGAGTGCCTTTTTTGAGAATTCGCCCAATTTTGCCCGTCTTTCTTTGTTTGTAACTGTAACAGCCACGTCTCATCAAAGATAGGGGGAGAAGGAAGGAGGAGCACAGGATGCGGACCGGGAAGACAACTTGTTGCTTTTTTGTTTTCGTGCTCTAAATAGGAGTTCATCATTCTTTTTAAGAACAGATATTGTTATTCTGATATTACAGATTTATTTTGGGAATTTATTTATGTGAAATACAAACTAACTTATATAATATACATAAGGGACCGCTTCACCAACATTGTTTTGCCATGTGTGATCAATTATTGGTACGTGGGACCCACCACTTGTCAATTATCTGTGCATGTGCTGGGTCCCGCGGTGCCTTATGACTGTTTGGTTAGAGTGATTTAGGTTTAGGTTTAGGGTGCTTGAGATCAGTTCCTTTTTTTATTTTATTTTATTTTAAACTGTCTTGGTAAGAAAATGAGATATTTCCCCCCCCCCAGATATCTTAGGTTTTTGAATAAACGCCGGCAATAATGAGCTGTTTGAACCCTAATCCGATTAACCCTGAATTTTAAGCGGAAGGTAGTCGTTCATGTCCAGACCACAAATTCATTATTATTTTATTCTGATAGCCCCATTCGAAGCTTGATATTACTAAGGATTTGTTTGATATTGCTTTTGTTTTTGTGGTTGAGGTTTTAAAAAAACAGTTTCATGAAAAGCACTTTTATTGCGGTTCAAAATAAGCAGTGAAGTGTTTGGTTATAACTGTAGTTGAGTTTGAGGTTGATAAAAAACAGTTTTGTGTGTGTTGGTCATCGTGTTTTTGTTGCTTTTGCACTCAACTTGTGAAATTACTTTAAAGAACACACATATATATAAATTCTTTTTTTTTTAATTTTGTAGATTAATAATTATAAAAATAAAATGTAATTAATAATTCATGAAAAAAAAAAACATTAATTTTTTTATTCTCCCATCAAACTACTTGCAATTTCATCACGAACAAATATTTCTCTTCCATCAGGACTGATTTGTATCTATTGTTCACGTCCTCTTCACGTGGACAGTGCAGCGCTACTGTGCACTGTTCACGTGAATTAATTCACGTGCACAGTAGCGTCTGACCCACCACGACGAGAGCTTTAACGGTCGATGCCAATAGATAGAGGAGGTCGAGGTGGTTTTCCCCGTGGTGATAGCGTCGGAGATGGTGGCCGGCAGCAACGTCGGAAGGTGCCACTGTGGAGAGAGAGAGCTGTGGAGAGAGAGAAAGCATCGTCATGGAGAGAGAGAGAGAGAGAGAGAGAGAGAGAAGCTCTAGTTTATAACGTCTTCATTTTCTTGCCCTTAAAGGAGGAGGAGGGTTAGTCTTGGGTTGGTTTGAATTTATAGCTCTAGGGAATTATTTCATCACGTCTTCATTCACTTAGGGTTGTTTGCTTGATGAAGGTGCGTAAATTGTTTTGACAGAGATATAAGAATCAGTCATTGTAGTGGCTTAATGTCCACTTGATGAAACACAGGAAAATCATAAAAAACCTGCTTCTCATGAACCATGGTTTCGATGATTTTTTGGTGGGTCCCACGTTAAATAATCTGTATTTTGTACATTATCAAACACTACAAACCTGCTTATTGTTTAAAATGCCAATCGGATCGCGTTACCAAATGCTTTCTAAGCATCTCCCTGCTTGATTATGATCGTGGTTATTATCATAGAATATATATATATATATATATATATATATATATATATATATTTGTCTTGTCATAGGTTTGGTGATTACCGGGATTAATTTTTTTAATTTACTTTTCAATATTTGTTTGATGAGAATTGTCTGAGTTGTTTTTTAACATCCCAAGTTATCCAGATTATGTTGGATTGTTAAAATAATTATGTATAATTGTTTTTTTCGTTGTAGTGCACATAAGCAAAAAAAAAAAAAACATATTTATACTATTTAGAATTTATCTATAAAAATTTGGCTCCCATAAATGGTTTTAACTAATAAACTTATGATGGATTTTTTCTTAATAAACATGCTATTAAAAATAAAATAAAAACATATGTTTTCATCCAGAAATAAATTAATAAAAATGGGAGTCTTGCCTCCAAAAACATTTTTTTCTCATTGATTTTAATTATTGATAATTACAGGGATATTTATTTTAATTATCTTAAAACAAAATTTGTTAGTAATATATTTTTTAATTTAAAAAATTATATAATCAAGGAATGAAGGTTTCAATTTAAAAGATATATTTTATTTGTTGCGGAACGGCGTATATAGGGGTAAGAATTGGGAGCAAGACCACTGAAGAGAGAGAGTCGAGTCTGCTATTTCTCTTTGCTGCTGCCTTCTAATCAAACCCTTCGACTCAATAATGATAGTTATAATAATTATGTTAATTTAATAATTATGTTAATTTAATAATTATGGGATAATAATCGGTAATATTTCATTGATCGATGTTCTTTTCGTTATAAATTGATTTTTGCAGGCTTTTTATATATAATATTTCAGATTTAATATGACATTAAAAAAAATATAAAGTCACACGTAGACAAAACAAGTGGAAAAATTAGACAAAATATTTATAATAAAAAAGTAAACGAGTCACTTGTCTTTTGCAGCGATAGTATTGTAACTAGACAATTTTATCTTAGTGTTCTGAAATACTTCAAATATAATAATATAAAGAATAAGTCTTTAAGAAAATTAATTGAATTTTTTTATAACGATAATGATAGTGGCAACGATAGTACGTCAGTAATGATTAGAATATTAATTATTTACACAAATGGTTATAATAGCATCTATAATAATTATGACAATTTAAAAATAGGAATAAAAATCAAGATAATTCATTAATCAATGTTGTTTATCTTGAGAAATGACTTTTGCAGCTTTTTTATGTATGATATTTCAGATCTAATATCACATAAATAAAAAATATACGAAGCTACATGTATACAAAACAAGTGGAAAAATTGGGACAAATTATCTACAATTAAAAAATATACGAGCCACCTGCCCTACTCTTCGCTGCAGACAAAACCAAATTTTTTAACATGTTAAAAAATATTAATGGCTCTTGATTTTTTTAATAATGTTATACATCTTAACGAAATAATCAGTCTACAGGACTTTCAATTATTTAGTTTATTAATATATTCATTGTTATTTTAAATAATGCATTTAAAATTATGAAAAAAATTATTTTAAATGTTTTTCTCTTAAAAATAATTATATGTTTTGATATTTGTTTAATATTAACGCCTTGATATATATATCCCAACAAGTTACAAATTTACTAATTTAATATTAAGATAACCAATTAAAATATGCACAAAATCAAATAATGTGTTGTATAAAAAAATCAAGCGCAGCATGCGGGCAATTAGGGTGTGTTTGATATTGATTTTGCCTTTGTGGTTGAGGTTTTAAAAAAACAGTTTCATGAGAAGCACTTTAGTTGCGGTTCAGAATAAATTTTGAAGTGTTTGGTTAAAACTGTGTTTGAGGTTAATGAAAAACAGTTTCATGTGTTTGGTTACTAAAATTTTCATATTGCTTTCAATTTGTGAAATTACTTTAAAGGGCGCGCGCGCGCACACACACACACACACACACATATATATATATAAATATTGTATTAATAATCATAATTTCATAATATAATGAATAATTTAAGTAAATTGAACACTTTTTTTATTCTCCAATCAAACTATTTGTAATTCCATCACGAACTAATAAATCCAAACTTGAAGGTCTTTGGGATCCTTGATTATTTGATCGAGGAATAATATCTAGTAAAATATCATCCGAAACAAAATTAGAATTGCAAGATAAAAATTATATAGTGGTATCTTTTAATATATTTATTGATATTTTAATAAAGTTTTTAGATTTTAATATTAAAAAATATAATAAATAAACAGTAAACCTTTCCACTCCCCCTTAATAAATTAAATTAAGAAATATACACAAGGATGGCTACATTGGAACGAGGTATGAAATCCTCTCACCTCAGATGCTGAATTTTGTCCATCAACACTACTCAACCACTCGATTTTCTTCTCTGAACTGCCTTGTGTCTAGGCAATGCTGGAGGGGTGGAGGCTAAATCCAAAAGAAAAAACAAAGGCTTACAATAGTCTTAGTGCTATCTTTTTCAATTATACTTGGGTTTTGGAAGGCGACCAGAACAAACCGTCCCATCATGTGGGAGAAGGGGAGTAGTGATTTTTGTTCATACGGGTAACGAGGGCGCAGATATGTGAGGGTTTAACTTTAATTTGGAATAATTTTTAACGCTAATTTGCTGTGTTTTTGTATTGATGGCTGTTTTTTTCACGCTGCTCCTCGGAAACCATGGTTTGAAACCACCAAAAGATGGACCCTGTATAAATTGAAACTGAGATTTAGCTATAACCAAACATCCAATCCCTCAGCTTTTTTGCAATCTCTGGATATGCAACACAAAAACAAACACCCTTTTAATCTCGTTCATATCTATGATGAATCCTAGTCTATATAATTTAAATTTCATGACGATAGATCACTTTTTTTTTTAAACAGAAAATATCAGAAAACTCTAAAATAAGCCCTCTGGAAATGTACAAAATACTCGTGGTGCCCAGAGTTAAAATTTTCAACCCAAAGAATGAGATGATAATTTTATTGTTGAAATTTATAATAATATGTTTTTTTTTTAATATACGCGTGTGTGTGTAAGCAGTTCGTGCGTGCTTCAATCTAAATCCAGCTGATGTGCGATGATGTCTTGTTGTTTGGAAGTTGCTGGTTGATGGATGATGATGTCAGAAAAATCATGATCGTGATTGCTTCTTTCTTCTAGCTTTGGGGGTTTAGGTTTAGGGCTGCGATCCTCGCGTGCACCACACGGGCCTTACCCCGAGAGGACCAGACAGTCAAGATTGCTTGATTGAAGTAGTCAGCTCAAGCCAGTTCTGACTTCTGATGCCATTTACCATGCCTTCCATCCCTGTTTTGGAATGAGGAAAAAAAATGACTTTTATTTATTTATTTATTTTAAATTAATTATTTTCATGCACGTGTATTAAAAAGTATTTTTTAAAAATACAAAACATTATTTTAATATATTTATAAATAAAAAACACTTTAAAAAATAACATCTACATCCAACTCCACCAAACAGGCAGGCTTAAATGAATGAACTCTTGATGGCTATCGGGTGGTCAATGCACACAGTCCTTCCCCAAGGAGGAAAAGATGAGAATTTCTGACAAAACGATACATTCGAGTGATGGCTTCGACAATGGGAGGCTAAGTGTTCTAACTTCTAACCCCTCATGGCTCATGCTCCTCACCGATCCATCCTAAATTCTCGCAGAAACCTTCAACACATTAATAGCTCCGTGTACATAATTTAAAGCAAATCTTTATTTAGTTCTAATTTCTGACCATAAAGTTATAACAGTAGAATTGAGAGGAAGCTCTAAGAGGTTGTCTAAAATTAGATCTTGGAGCATCTCCGAGCATAGAACTAAAATAGGAGTAGAGAGAAAATGATAATTTTTTTAGCCTTCCTCCCTTACTCTTACAGTTAATACAGAAAAAATATACTGTAGAGAGCTAAAATAATATTTTTGAGTTAAAAAAACATTTTTATATATTGGTAAAAAAGTTTACTATATTTCCTTTTTAAAAAAGATTTTAATTGAAGCTGTATTTGTTATTTACTATCGATAAACAGTTTTATTAATATCAAATATATTAAAATAAAATTTACTTTTTAAAATGCCTTTTTGTATTGAAGTACAAAAATGGAGGAAATGAAAGAAAAACTGTTGTTTTGTAAAAGTGATTGATGGAAAGGTAAAAGAGAACGTAAACAAAGGCAAAAGAACACATGTGAAGCCGCGTCCTCTTCCTTCCGCAAAAACAAACAAATAAATTAGAGTAAAAAAGAAAGAAAAGAAGCTAGCTGGTCAGCACTCTCCAATCCGATGTTTCTCAGCAACAACAGCAAACCCCATTTAATATCCACAACATCATATTAATATACAACTCCACTGTTGTGTTATGTTTTATAAGTTGGTTTCTCCTCTTTTTTTCCCTTTTCCTTTCTCCTACATACACTCCAGATCCATCTTTTCTTTCCCTAGTATAATTCAAGACATTATATTGGTAAGTACTTGAGTTATCATGTCTTTCCTTGTGCCTGAATCCAGTCTCTTTGCTTCTTTTCCTTGCTGGGTTTTTCTAATTTTCTAATTTGTGATGGTATTCTGTTGTAAAGACTGTTCTTGTTGGGTTTTGACCGGTAAATTATCATCATATTTTTTTTTTTTTTTTTTTTTTTTTTTTTTTTTTTGTATTTTGATGCCAAAGCTTTCGTTTTGTTTACATTTTCTCGCTCCCATCATCGTAAAATGAAGAGGGTATTCATTTTCTGAGCTGAGCAGTAGGTTTGATCTGATGTTAGATGCTTTCTAATCTTGGATTAGATTTGTCTGCTTGTGTATGCACATAAAAAAAATTGGATTTTCGTTATAAATTATGATATAAAATTCGTTCTTGCAGTGTAATTGATGAGACTTCATTAGATGAGGATAAGGTGGTGAAGTGATTAAAGGGAATTGTGGTTGTTCCATGGGCAATACATGCCGTGGATCTTTCAAAGGAATACTTCATCAGGGCTACAATCAGCCCGACGAGCAATCCACCGCCACTGCATCCAATCCCAAGCGCCACGCCTCCTCTGATCCCTCCAATTCTGAGCATTCTTATTCAATTCTAACCCCCCAAGAACTCACACCCAAAAAGGACAGCAATTTACCTCTCATTAGCCCTACCAAGAAAGATACAATAATGAGGCGCAATGTCGATAACCAGGCTTATTATGTTTTAGGTCATAAGACTCCAAACATTCGTGATCTTTACACTTTAGGTCGTAAATTAGGTCAGGGACAATTTGGCACTACTTATTTATGCACTGAGATTTCTACGGGAATTGAGTATGCTTGCAAGTCTATATCCAAAAGAAAGTTAATTTCCAAGGAGGACGTTGAGGATGTTAGGAGAGAGATCCAGATAATGCACCATTTGGCAGGTCACAAGTATATTGTGAGCATCAAGGGTGCCTACGAGGATCCATTGTATGTTCATATTGTAATGGAGCTTTGCTCAGGAGGAGAGTTGTTTGATAGAATCATCCAAAGGGGGCATTACAGCGAGAGGAAGGCAGCCGAGTTGACCAAGATTATTGTAGGGGTTGTGGAGGCTTGTCACTCGCTAGGGGTTATGCATAGAGATTTAAAGCCAGAGAACTTCTTGTTGGTGAATAAGGATGATGATTTCTCGCTTAAAGCTATTGATTTTGGACTCTCTGTGTTCTTCAAACCAGGTATACAACACATCGTATGCATTTTGTCGAACTATCAGCATATCAAGATACTAAAGATGTTTGTTTATAAAAAAAATATCAAGATATTAAAATATGAATGTTAATTCATCCATCTATTTTCTTATGAAATGTTTTTACCAATTAGATTGCATGGTTTACTGATTAATAACTCTCCGCATCTTAAATTCTGCACCTTCTCATATGCTTGATGTTAATCATTTTGTTTGAATGAATTTAAATAATTAAAGCTTTTTTTATGCATACCTATAATTGCATGACACGTTTAGCAAACTTATGAAACACTTTTCTTCTCTAAAGACCTCAAACCAAACTCTGGAGATACAGTGATGTGTAGCATTCACGAAACCTTTTCAATACATGTGATAACAATGTAACTTGAGTATTGATGCTTATATGTGGTTGGCTAGTACAGGTCAAATTTTCACTGATGTGGTTGGAAGCCCATATTATGTGGCTCCAGAGGTGCTCCTCAAACATTACGGGCCAGAAGCAGATGTATGGACAGCTGGGGTCATATTGTATATATTGCTAAGTGGAGTGCCACCATTTTGGGCAGGTTGGTGTTCTTTGGAATACTGCTATAAAAGCTTAAGCCATTTTATTCTTCCTGCAATTTACTGAAAAGTTCTTCTGTTTGGGATTCCAGAAACACAACAAGGAATATTTGATGCTGTGTTGAAGGGATATATCGACTTTGACTCAGACCCATGGCCCCTAATATCAGACAGTGCCAAAGATCTCATCCGGAAGATGCTTTGCTCTTCACCTTCAGAGCGTTTGACAGCTCATGAAGTGCTCTGTATGTCTGACCTTTCACTAGTTTCTTGAGTTATATGAATGATAATTGGCTAGGCTGCTATACCAATTTGGATTTTGCTTTCTGTGTTTTTTGGTACTGCAACCCAAATACCAGATAGCAGGACATGTAGTCTACATAGCCATCACTGTGTTTACAGTGCTAATAAAACTTTTGACTTTCCTTTTGGGTTCCCCTTAGGTCAATCAATTTAGATTGCACGATGCCTGAAAGTAAAACTTCCCTTGATTTGCTACATTAGTTTGTGCATTGCTGATCTTCAATTCATTGTTTCTCTGGAACTCACTGCTCTCAAGTAGGTTGCTAGTAAACTTAATCATGTAGAGTCTGCAACTTTTGGATTTGGATCCAAAATCGTTATGCTATTGTTGGAATTCCTTATATGCATGGCTTGCTGTATTCATGCACCATTTGTTTTTCAGCTAACTTCTAGGTCAAACTGACATGCTTGCTTTACCAGGTCATCCTTGGATATGTGAAAATGGAGTTGCTCCTGATAGAGCGCTGGACCCTGCTGTACTTTCTCGTCTCAAGCAGTTCTCGGCAATGAATAAATTAAAGAAGATGGCTTTACGGGTTAGTACGTGTGCATGTTCATATGCAACAATTTTTTGAGCATTCTAGATTCTACTTAATCAATTGGAAAATACGGATGAAGGAACACATCTGTGTCGCCATTCCTCATATAGTGTTTGTTTGTTTCCCATTTACCCATGCACAGTATATCATTTTAACTGGAAAGCATACTCACTTGATGTTGTGTACTTTGCTACTTCTGAAGCCAGAGGATTGGTTTTGGCAGTCTGTAATGTCTTAGATTCAACTCTTTATAACATATACATTCTGATGACTTGTTTTTGTTTCATATTATCAGGTCATAGCTGAAAGCCTTTCTGAGGAAGAAATTGCTGGTTTGAAAGAAATGTTCAAGGCTATGGACACTGATAACAGTGGTGCAATCACATTTGATGAACTCAAAGCTGGTTTGCGAAGATATGGCTCTACCTTGAAGGATACAGAGATACGTGACCTTATGGATGCGGTAAGATGTTTGTGTTGAAGCAGATATCTGCATATCTAGTTGTTTCTGTACTTTTTTGTACAGAACCTATTCCATTGTAACATCTCCTTTTCTTCATTTTCGTACTCTTATTTTTTCCTCATTTTATTCACATGCTTTTCTCATTTATCTTGTTAAATCTTATCATTATCTTCTAATCAGCTGATTAGTTATTTTTGTCAATTTCAGGCTGATGTGGACAACAGCGGAACAATTGACTATAAGGAGTTTGTAGCTGCTACAGTTCATCTTAACAAATTAGAGCGTGAGGAACATCTTGTTGCAGCATTCCGATATTTTGATAAGGATGGAAGTGGTTATATTACAGTTGATGAGCTTCAACAAGCTTGTGCTGAGCATAACATGACCGATGTTTTACTTGAAGATATAATCAAAGAAGTTGATCAGGATAATGTAAGTCATCTGCAATTATATACAGTGGGGGCTGGCAAATAGATTCAGTTATTTGAATTCCCTTGTATGTTTGCTTGCTGCCAAAATTCATTGATTTGGTGGTATGTGTTGTTTCAGGATGGAAGAATTGACTATGGTGAATTTGTTGCCATGATGCAAAAGGGCAATGCAGGAATTGGTAGACGAACTATGCGAAACAGTCTAAATATGAGCATGAGAGATGCACCAGGTGCCCTATATCCTGGGAATATGTGATGTACAGGTACCTTATAGCCTTTTGTATATGGATAATTCCCATTTTCCACTTCTTAAATTTTACTTATTGCTGGAACTGTCACTTTGCTGGCAGTTTATAATGCACATTTCATAATTGCTGACAGTAGATGTTCGAATTAAAGAAGCATTTAATCAGCAATTATATAATCATTGTTTCTGGTACTAATGTTCTTGACAAAATGGTTTTTGGTACCAATGTCTTAAGACTCACTAATCATAATATTCTCTTAGTAACGTAACTTGTGAAGATTTAAAAGATGCTTCCAAAGTGAAAATCTAATGATTGTAAAGCTGTTTTTGATTTTCGTAATGTTTCTGTACCTTGCAATTAAGCATTAAAAAACAGCAGCTAACTAGTATTAATTACCGTGCACAGTCAGTAGAGCCTTAAAGCATATAGAACTTAAATTAGAGTGCTACTATTGAGGTATTTTTGGATGATGTTTTTAGATACATACCATTGCGTAGTAATTTATGATTACCAGTTGTAGTCCTGTATTTTGAACTAGATCCACTTTGGCAGGCTGCACATCAAAGCTGGAAGATGAGGATGATTGGTAACAGAAGGTTTAGATTTTTGGAAGTTTCTGTGCTTGAACATTTATCCACTTGCATTTATATTGGTGTGTGACAGGGGAAAATGATCGTAAGCTTTGTAAACTTGAGCGTGAAGTGTTTAATAGCTGTTGAAGTTGATAAGTTAATCTGTCGTGCTTTTATTTAAGCTCTGTTTGTTGATTTTTTAAGAGCAAGGATCATAAGTTTCATTTTTGTACGCCAAGCATTGCTGAACCCCAGGTTGAAAAATTTCACCGCATGCTAATGACTTGGGGTTAGCTCCATCTGTGGCGGTTATATAGTCTTGCGTGATGAATTGAAATGCGAAATTGGCCCTTGTACTTGTGAGTAGTTATTGATCAACCAAAATTTTCGAATACCACATGACCCTTGTAATCTGTATTTGTGGTGTAAGGAATTTGGAGAGACTGAACACAGCATATACGGTCTCGTGCTATCCTCCACCTCCTATTTAGTCAAAACCAATGGAATATATCTACTCCACAAAGCCGTCTTTGTTATTAATTTGTCTTGAAAACAGTGCACATACTACATAACAGCATACTTTATGTGCCTTGCAAATAAATTGAGCTGGTTCGGATTGTCATCTCAGGCTATTCACCTGAAATTGCAGTTTCATGTGTTACCAAAATTTCCTGCAAAAGAAACGAGGGTTGATGTCAAGAAAAGCACAAACCTCTACGTACATGTTATTAACAAACGGTCATGAACCCATCTGCCCGTCTCAGATTTATTTATTCGACAGAAAAAGAAGATAACGATGAGTGCGCACAAACAAAATTCCAGTTAGATAGAGTACTGGTTAAATGGATTTCTCAGCTTGACGTAAGAAGATGCAATCATGCAAGAGTTCTTTTGACCTCAAACAGGTCGACGAGGCAAGAGCTTTTTTCATGAACCTACAGGTTAGCCTCCGTGTTGAAAGAGAGACAGAAAAAGTTTACATCATCAATGGATGCGCTGACCATCTAACTCGAGTAATTTCAAACCAACGATTTCTAGATGTGAAAATTTGACTAAAGTGGAATCAAATAATAGGAACAATCAGTCTGTAGCAACTTGCCTTCAACTTCAAATCGCTTGAAAAGATGCATCTTGATGTAACAACGCACCCATGATCAAACAGCCATCCTACCTCACACCAAGTTTCACCACCTTTGTGTCCTTCTAGTGAACACCACAATTGCTTGGGAAGCAGAATGAGATTGTGTTCATCTCTTACTGTCTTCCGCACCTTGTCATCGACTAGTTCTTGAATCAAGACCTGGATTAATAGAAAATTAGCTGACTGTATTTATTCAGGGCATGGAGTGGGATTCGTTTTTAACAAATTTACATGTTTATAGTGCTAAAACTAGCATAATTCTACAGCCAACACGCATCAAAAACCTTAAATTCACCAAAACAACCCCTGTCCCACTCTCAGTACATGAGCGCAAGGCTTATGCAGGCATGAACTCTACCCCATTAATTGAAAATAAAAAACGAGGAAGGAAAAAAGAAAGCTGATCTAAAAGAATTAATCCAATCCTTATGGGTGGAATAGTTTAAATATCAGAAGTAAACAAGTTCCATCTTGGAAAATGATATATAACATAATTCTTATTCCTCACATCTAATAAAACTTTGAATTCATGGAAATGAACTGCGTGATTGCATGAACTAAGAGTCAATGAATAGAATGCCTAGTAAACAAAGTCTATATCAATTTAAATGATTCTGGATGAAATGAAGATAAGCCAAGGCAAGGGAAAGAATCTTGTTACAATCCTGGATGAACTAAGGGAAAGAATCTTGCAAACTCACATTTTGAGAGGAATCAAAAGTGGAAATAGCACTGGGACCCTGCCAAACACCAACAACCTCAGAAGCTTTCAAGGCAGTGGTAGAAGCAAATGCTGAATCCCGGATGGCACATCCACCTAGTTGGTCACCGTTTCTAAACGGTCCATACCACTGCTCACAAAAAACTCTGATACTTTGTAATTCAATCCCTGTATTTGCTACACGAACAACCTGAATTATTCTCATACGAGACTCCTTATCTCGAGGATTGATCAAGCAATGCTCCAATTCCAATTGCTTGTGTTGACCATTATCCACAATTGGCCAGACAGCCGCATAAGAACCACCAGATTGGTATGCAAAGGCAGAAACATTATTATCTAATCCTCCCACAACCCTCTCATCAATGCTGTACCGAGTTGCAGCATCGGCTTCACATCCTACAGTGGGAAGTAGTTTGATAGTTTTGTAAGTCAAAAGAAGGTCCTGTGGGTGAGCAAGGGTGGGACATTGAGTCTGCCAATCGAAAACCTTAACCTCCCACTCCCTATAAGCTTCAGGCACCACATATTCAGGCAGTTCAATTGGTTTTCCTTCAGTTGTGAAGTCTGCTCCAAAGCCATCCCATTCACCAGATATTTTGCTAGCAAATTCCGACCATGCTGTAACAACAGAAATTAAAGAAAAAATAATCCTCAATTTCTTTCCACTTTATTTTTTTCAAAATAAAAAATAAATCCTTCTAAACTCTACCATCACCCGTGCTGGTTCATTGACAGAAAACAAAATCTGGAGTCATATGATTTAAGTTCATTGAATTCTGTGACATATACATGAAGAATAATCTATTGAAGTTTCCCTTGAATCCTAGATAACAAAAGGATAGAGAGGCAGAGGCATAAAGCCATCTCCTTTGATGACCCGTGTTGTTTGCTTTATTCAATTCATTGGTCTGGGTGTGGACTAATTGATTGATCGGTTCATTAAAGAAAAAAGAATCCGGAATCGGAAGGAGAAGGAACTTACTAGGAGTGGAGGTGGTGGGATTGATGATTTGCTGGGCTTGACCAGCAGAGACAGGAGTGCTGCTGGGTGGAAGTTTGTATTGGAAGAGACGGTGGTGTGGATTATTAGTGATAGAATATTGCTTAGAATTGTAATTATTAGTGTTGTTGTTTCGGAGTGTTGAGGTGAATGGCAAACTGATTGTAGGAATAGAAGAAGGGGCTCTGCTGCTTTGGGAGACTATGCTGCTGCTACATGCTCCTGCCATTGCTGATGCCATCATCTGCTGCTGACTCTCTCACCCTCTCTTATCTTTCTGACACAAGGAGGAGGAGGAGTACCTCTGAGCTCAACACACAATTTTGGATTCTTTCTTTCAATTAATTATTTTTAACACTTCTTGTCGGCTAGTCTTTATAGAGTTTTTCAATTAAATATATTATTTTTATCTCGATTTAAATTATAGTCTATTCTGGATTATTTTGGCCAAAACGTTCCGGTTCTGTTTTGCCCGTTTTATTTCGGTCAAATAGTGTTTTTTTAAATAATAAATAATTTTATAATATCAATAATATCTCTTAATCTGACTGTTAGATTGAAATGAAATTTTACGAGGAGTCTCTTGATATATTTATATATATTATGTTAAAATTTCAGAGCAATCAGATAATATAATGACCTTGCGAAATTGATGATGACATTCTCGTAATATTATATATGTTCATAATTTTGTTCAGAAAAATCATTTTATTGTGTATTTTTGTAGATTAAATTGCACAATTCTAAATAATTTTATTTTTAGATTTGAACTATTTTTTTGAGTTAATATATTTAACTATACACACACACATAAACAGTATAATAAAATGGCGCACTGAAATGCTTTAAAATCAAAACATTTCCTTCTAATTAAAAAAATAAAGCACCAATCAAAAAGGAGAATTGAACCTCGGTAAATAAAGGACAACCCTGTATTTTAAAGTTTATTCTAAAAGATACTCTATATTTAATTGAAAGTAAAATTACCAACATCGGTATATAATATTAAAATGAATAAAGTCAATCGAAATTAAATAAAAACAATGTTTCAATATTTATATGAAAAAGGAGTGATTGAAACACGAGAGCAACGTAATAGCTACATTGCCATTAATTTGTTGTGGTTGAAACATCGATGCCACCCAGCAGCTGGTATGTGGACTGAAATCATGGGGCTCGAATGGAGAACAAGCTTGTTCGAGCAAGAAATTCACTGAACGACAGCAACACACACATACTTCCTTACAATCAAATAAAAAAAATCAATAGAATACTCGTGCAGCAGTAGAGCGCGACATGGCTTAACAAAGTAACAAGAACAATCTTTGGCTGGCAACGAGCAATCGTCACGGGTGGCTCCTCATCTTCAAGGATTCGTTGATTCCTCTTCCTTGCCAGTGAATTTAATTAAGAATGAATCCATCTCTCTAAACAAGTACCGTTTATACTCTTAATTAATCTACCAGGTATGTAAATACTGACAGCCACCAGTAACTCCCATGGACAGGCGTTGACGAGGGGAAAAAACATACAGCAAAGAATCCTATTTCTTGATCTGAATCTTGAATTCTTCAATTTTAATCTTATTGAACAGATTAACCAAACCTTGATCAACCTCCCTTGAGCACCTCCAAATGTTGAAGATCGCAAGAGTGCTGCTCTCTCAATGGCCTGCATCAGGATTCTTGGAGTAACTGAAAGAACCAGACCTGCAAGTCTGAGGAAGGACAGCTTTGTCTCCTGACCTCACGAGCTTTGTCGCCTCGGACCTTACCTTATAGAACACGTGTCTCCAGCTCCCTTTGCTAGGACAGCCGAGGACCCTGGTCTCTTCTTCATTCATTTCAAGATCTTGAGCAAAAACGGGCTTCCTTGAAAGGATCCACGACCAGCCCCAGTCCCACCATTTCTTAATGGAACTGCCAGCATATTCTCCCATGGCCGACACGGATTTGGATCTTTGAAATGCCCATTGAGTAGCAGGGGAAGAGATGGGCTGGATCTTGAGGGAAAGAGAGGAGAGTCTTCTACGTAGACCAGCTACAGCCTGGTCTTTAGAGTCGTGAATTTGTGAGACTGGGAGAGCCGCAGAATTGTCTCTCTTTTGAAAGCTCTGGTCAATGGAGCTCATTGTTATTTAAATTAGAAGAAGAAGAGAATTAAAGAGTTGGGATAGCAGTGGAGGTATCTATGTGTGTGAAGGGAATGAGGTAGAAAGAGTGGAGAGCAGAGGAGAAGAAAGTTAGGGAGAGGGAGGTGAAATGTTACTACCAGCTAGAGCACAGGCTGGTTTACTCGTTAGGATGGGTGGATGCTGATAGGGCTGCCTGGTCGGGTCCATGTAATGAATGATTCTTAATTACTTTTCGTTTCCAAATGTTGTTTGTGATTGTACTTGAAGGAGAGCTGTGTCCTTGCTGGCTGCCTCCTGAGAAATACTATCACATGAAATCAAATGAAATCACACCTGCTATATCAAATATATCACACCTGCACACACATATACATATACATATACATATACATATACATATACATATACATATACATATACATATACATATACATATACACATACATGGATAACTAATCTTCCACCCACCTCTTCTTCTCAGCTCTAACCTCCCATTTTTACTATCTCACAGCAATTCTATTTATTGGAAAATACGACAGTGCTGCAACAATTCTATTTGTAAAAACAAGGGTCAAGGTGAATCTCTTTTCGCGACTCGAATATATATCAACAAAAAAATGCATGATGACAAAATATGATATGCGGCGATTTTCTTAGTTTTATCAATAACACCATTTCACGAAGGGATGTGATGCTGAATTCTATTCTAATATTACAACTTGGTCCTTGAACTTCTTCTGATTCGTTTTTGCTTGATTGGATTTAAATAATAGGAGAGGAGGAGAAGCTGTGTTCTGGTTTGATGAATACTACTAGCTAGCTTTCTAGGCGATTCACAAGTTCTGTGTAGGTGGTTTGATTATTGTTCACTGCAGAAATATATATCCTTGCTGGGTGGGTGATTGAGTTTTTACATTATACTTGCTCCTTCGGTATTGATTGTTAGTATAGTTGAAGGGGGTACGAACGAAGAGGGATTGTTTTTTTTTTTATTATTTATACCAGTCTTGAAGAGAGGTTGCACAGGTTTGAGGTATTCAGAAACAGGGACGTTACCGGCTACTGGCTTGGTTGAGTGAGTTCGCAGACCTGATCAGCCATGACGACTGAATCTGTGAGCCGGAGCTGTTACTCCAGTCAAGAACCGAGGCTCATGCGGTAGTTGCTGGCCATTTTTAGCAGTTAAAGTCACAAACCAGATTGTCACAGGAAGTTGAACTTCGTTGTCTGAGCAACAGCTGATCGCTGCGACATAAATCTCAATCATGGCTGCAACGGAGGCAACATTGATTATGCTTTTGACTTGATACTCAACAACGATGGACTCCACGAAGAGGAAGACTACCCGTGTCGCTTGGAAGAGGGCACTACACTACAGATGAAAAGAAAGGAGAGTCTTTCATGTAACATATGCGTAGCTACATTCAAAACAAAGAACGCGTGCTCATAATCAGTTTGATGCTTCTTTACTAATTCAAATTAAGCACTGGGCATTATATATTTTTTTAACTCTTAGCTTCCTTGAACTTAAAACAAAATCTTAAGGCCGTCCCTGTTGTTTCATTAAAGGCTGGGACTGTTTTGAAAATTATTCAAAATACTTCACTTGGAAGTTAACACTTGAAAACCAAAGCTATATATAGCACCCCCACCCCCACCCCCTCCCTAATCCTCACCCATCTCTTCTTCTCGGCTCTCAACTCCCACTTTACTATCTCTATGGCTCTCTCGGTTTTAAAGATTTCTTTTCTTACCCTCTTGGCGTCGCTTTTTGCATGTTCGGTTCTAGCACATGATTTTTCAATTGTGGGTTATTCCCCAGAACACTTGACTTCTGTTGATAAGCTTGTTGAGCTATTCGAATTATGGATTTCTAGACATGGAAAGGCTTACAATAGTCTCGATGAGAAGCTGCACAGGTTCGAGGTGTTCAAAGACAACTTGAAGCACATTGACCAAAGAAACAAGGAGATTACTACCTACTGGCTTGGGTTGAATGAGTTTGCAGACCTCAGCCATGGGGAGTTCCAGAGCAAGTACTTGGGATTGTATCCTGAGTTTCCTGGGAAGAAAAGCTCTCAAGACTTCAGTTACAGAGATTTTGTAGACCTGCCCAAATCTGTTGACTGGAGAAAGAAAGGAGCTGTCACTCCTGTGAAGAACCAAGGTTCCTGTGGCAGTTGTTGGGCATTCTCGACAGTGGCAGCCGTTGAAGGCATAAACCAGATTGTCACGGGAAATCTAACTTCTTTGTCTGAGCAGCAGCTGGTCGATTGCGACACGAGTTTTAACAATGGCTGCAATGGAGGCCTCATGGATTATGCTTTTGAGTTCATAGTCAACAATGGTGGACTCCACAGAGAGGAAGACTACCCATATCTCATGGAGGAAGGCACTTGCGATGAAAAGAAGGTAAATGCTGATGAGTAATACCTAACAATGCATTCAATTGTTGAGTACGAAGACTAGAATTTGTTTAATACCTATTTGTTTGTTGTCTTCAGGGAGATATGGAGGCGGTGATGATTACTGGTTACCACAATGTGCCACAGAACCCCAGGGGGTTGGCCTGGCGGTGGAGGCCTGGGGCTCGTGGGTGTGCTCCCCATGAGGTCTCAGGTTCGAATCCGCTCAGGTGCAAACAATTCCTTGGAGCCATCGGACTTGGGCGAAGCCCTTGACTTAACCGTGGTGCACTTGTGGGAAACATGCTTGCCGAGACCTTGTGCACCCCCGGGATTAGTCAGACCCAGCGGCCTGGATACCCGTGGTTAGCTTCGGCTTATCCAAAAAAAACGATGTGCCACAGAATGACGAGCAAAGCCTCTTAAAGGCACTAGCTCACCAGCCTCTCAGTGTAGCTATTGAGGCTTCTGGTAGAGACTTCCAATTCTATAGCGGGGTAAGAATGTTGAGTGTGCTTTTACATCTATAATATACCTGCTCTCTATCACTTCCCAACTTCGAGAAGCATTAGATGGGGGCTCATTATGTGTGGTTTTCGTTTTTTGAAGGGGGTATTCAGCGGATCTTGCGGATCAGATCTGGATCATGGAGTAGCAGCAGTTGGATTCGGTTCATCAAAGGGGATAGATTATATCATTGTGAAAAATTCCTGGGGACCCAAATGGGGTGAAAAAGGCTACGTAAGGATGGAGAGAAACACAGGCAAACCTGAGGGGCTATGTGGGATCAACAAAATGGCTTCGTATCCCACTAAAGAGAAGTGACATCAATATGTTTTTGTGTTTTTCTGGTCTTTCTGGCAGTTCCTTGATTAGTGAAATTGGTTTATTTTACCCTTTTCCATCAATAAAATGAGATGAAAGTTCTCAAGGAAACAATCCCTTGTAATAATTAGTGTCTTGCACATGTCACAGTTCGTAAACACCATGCCTGTGCAACAGGAACTCACATTCAAATGATACCACACCTCACATACATTTATAGAAAAACGAAAGAAAAAACACGTGTAATCAGTTTCATGCTTCTCTATTGATTAAACATACCAAGTTTCATACTTCAATAATATGTTCTAGGCGATGATGCCTAAAATACATGTATATTGAATGATTGACTCAGAATAAATTCGGTTAGTGGGACAGACAAGAATCAAAATTTTAACTCACGACTTCATTGTACTTGAAAACACAATCGTAAAGCCTCCCCCCAAGGAACTGAGCAACCTCTGGATGTTTCACCTTTTAAAAAATAAAACAAAAATTGGATAAATGTCATTTACAAGTTTGGTATGACTATATAAAACAACGCACATGAAATGAAATCCTTAAAAGTAAATAAATAAAACCCAAATAATTACCATCCCAATCTTGAGAGAGTCACATTTAAACTGAGCATAAAGATTTGTCTCTATCCCACGGCCCTGCCAAAAGCAGCAAAGGTTATAAGTGCACACATTGAAGAGTCATGCATTTCTTCAAACTATTAAATTCACTTATAACAATGAATTGGAATATGCTAGCCCAGCACCTTAATGTGGCTATCTTTTTTCTTTCATTGTTCTTGGTCAATCAAAAGATCCAACAACACTTGAAACATGTCCAACCTTTTTCATTCCTAAACTAGAAACAACTATCAAACTCCATCTTTATCCATTTTTTGCACAGTATTTTTTTAATTTTTTTTGTCCTAGAACAATCAATGAAAGCCAAATATGCATAAAAATAAAGTCACTATACCTGATCATACATCTATATCCAGTTGCCCATTTTTCATTGTTTCTATATGTACTAACTTTATTTTAGAAACAACTTACCATTCCTTCCAATACTACTAGGTCTGCATCACTTGCTAGATAGGCTAGCATTTGGGATACTCTTGTAAGATCAATAACCTGCAAGGAAAGAAAAAATAAAAGGGCTATTACTATACAGCCAAGAGCGCCCTTCAGAAAAAAAAGACAAACAACCATTCAACAAGAAATACAAGTAAATAATATAGCACTTCAATTCTTACCGGCAAATCATTTCCAGAATTGGCTATCAAAAGATTTGACGTGTCAACACCCATAAGCTGTCCGTTTTCATCCTTCAACTGGAAATCAGATCTTAAGTCAGACATAACCAAGAATCAAGCAGTATCATAGTTCTACAAGTTCTTTCTATCACCTTTGCTATAATCTCTATCAGTTCAGTGTAAGTGACATCATTGATGGAAGGCATGTCATTGGCAGCCAACACAACCTGCAGATAGAGAGAGCCAAATGTGCACACGAAGAAAGCATTTAAACAATACTTATTATAGCATCTTGTATATATGCTTTTAAATTAAAAAAAAAAAAAGTATTTCCAGGACCCATCATGGAGTTTGAGCACAACTTAATTAAATGAATAGCATGTCAACTTTGAAGACCAGTGTAAAAATATGAAAAGAAGAGGAGTGCTCAAAACCACAGGATCAGTTTCAATATCAAAATATTATCGGTCATTGTTTCTTATGTATTGAATACCAGCAGTGTACTGACAAACTAGTTCTCAAGCTAAATTCACGCTTTCAATTGATTCTTTACAAAGTGAAAGCGAACAACCTGGCTTCATATTTGAAGCAAGCTTTTGGGCTTGTGTTTTAAAAATAAATTTATCACAAATTGTAATTCAAATGTAAATGAAAACCTGAGTTCCATGCCGCAGTAGCTCTCTTGCAAAGGGCAAAATACCCAAAATTATATCCGCACCGGAATTATCAACAAAGATGACAACCTGTCATCAGCAAAGAGGAAGCTGGTAAGATTCTTTTTTCTTTTTTCCTAGACAAATGGAATCAACATATTTTACAGCTGTACATGTAATTGACTAAAAGGACAGAAACTTATGTAAAATAATTCAGTCTTGTAATTCACCTTTTTCCATGATTTCTTGCTCCATTTCACTTTAAAGGCATCCAAGTCATCAATGACCCAGGGTCGAGGGACAAGATTTTGACAACTAGCTAAAAAGGACATTCCATCCTTTGAGAAAACCTCAGCAAGCTGCATGAAGAGGAAAAAAAAGGATAGACATCAATCAAGAAGTATTCAAATTGCCCAACCAAAACAGAATCTATATCCTCAATAGAAGAAATAAAATTTAAGCAGCAATCAAAGAGTTACAGAAACAAAACAACTGCTATTGCTAAATGCTAGTGAGGATGATAATTTGAAGAAATTCCCAAAAAGAAATGGCATCAAAGATAAAACAAAAGAATGAAAGATGGTTGAGTTATGAGCAGAAAACACTAATGCAACAGTAATCCAGAGGGTGATCTAAAATGAAGGGGTCATAGAAAAGGAATGCTAATGGTAAGTTCGGGGGATGAAGGGAGAAGGGCAGGACCCCAAATAGAGAGAAAGTGAGTGATCAAAATAGCCATAGAATCCATGTAATTTGCATTCAAAGGCCATCCACAAACAAGTTCATAACTTGCTAAAAACTTATCTCGAATAAATATTAACTAACCTCTGCAGAACCGAGGTCGAAGATATTCCCAGCGAATATTCCTCTGACAAGATTTTCTAGGCGCTTGGAGTCATCTTTAATAGCATCATTAAGCTGAACCACATCCTTAAAGAGTGATATAGCCTTTGCATTCTCTTCATCCTATTGCATCACCAAAAAGGGTGTGCTTTTCAAGTGTATAGGTAAAACAGGATAATATTGCAAGGAAAAGAAACAAATGTCCCCAACACACATACACACACAAACATAGAAAAGAAAAAAAAATCTCAATCTTTCACCATTGACAGGAGCTATAATTAACATACGGTCAACGTTAATAGCAAAAAGAGCCCATTAAACCACGATGCAAGCTGTTATCGACTGCAAGGAGATACTTCCTTTATAATTCAGCTTCATTGCAAGTAAAAAGACATGATTTGAGAGTGACTGACCTTGACTCTCTTGAATATGTCTATAAATCCCAACTCTCTAAGGATTATCTCCCGCAGTCTGCAGAGAAGCTACCAGGCAGAAAGAGAAAAAAATTGATAACTTTTTTTAAGAAAAAAAGGGGTGGGGGTGCTGTGTTGCAGAGAAGAAGAGGAAGTTCAGGGGAGTTACTATGCAATCAGGAGGGCCACCATGGCTTTCCGGATCTTTCTTAAAGTCCTCCAGTACATCACCATATCTTTCTTTTTTTAAAAGCTCATATTAATAAACAATAAATAGATAAAATGGAACAGATACATATATAATAAGAAGAAATAGTGTCAAAAAAGGGTACCTCTGAGCAAATTTCTCAGCTCTAACAGGGGCATCAGGAACAGTCGTATCACTCTCAGCACGTTTCCTTCACCCAAAAAACAAAATATTAGTGAGTAAAAAACCAAATAACAATAGTAAAATATACATACATACATACATATATATATATATATATATATATATATATAGAGAGAGAGAGAGAGAGAGAGAGAGAGAGAGAGAGCGATTGAATAGAAAATAAAAGAAAGAACTACTTGAAGGAGGGAATGGAATTGAGGAAGAGGTCAATCCATTGGAGCTCGGTAGGGGTTGGTTTCTTAGGATTGTCTGAGGGGAAGCGGTAAGGAATGGTGCAAGCTCTGTAATTGGATTCGATCGGCGTCAATAGCAGTGGGAAGGCTACCATCTCCGATTCGCTCTCCATCGATTTTTGCGCTGAACTCAGCCTAATAAAAAAAGAAACCCGCTTTTGCACTTGATAAAAATCTACCCCCTTCGCAACTCGAATCTGGAGAACGTTCTCACGGTACAGTTGGTAACTTGGTATGGTTCGAATATGCTCTTTTTTTCAGATACCTTTTTATTATGTGTGATTTTTTTCTACAAAAAGAAGAGGTTGTCGTTATGTATTTTTTAACGTGAATAATTTTAGATTAATAAAATATATGGCACCTGTTGCTAGAGATTACATATTATCATCACTAATAATCATCGGTTTATTTTTTTGAAGACAAAACGCCCAAAACTGTGTGTTTTAAGTTTTATAAGCGACGACCCACCTGATTATGCTTCTTGAGAATCGAACTCGGTATAACTTGCCTCTGCTTCCAAGCTATCACCAGACCCCTTCGGATAGCTTGAATCAGAAGATCATTCATTAGGGCAAGTCCAACGGGGCATCTATCAGGCGAGCCAAAGCCATATTTTTGTACTTTTTGGCTTTTTTTCTCATTTTATTGTCTCCAACGCAGCATGTATCTGTGAAGCCAAAATTGGCTTTGCTGCTCTGAGCTGCTATTTGTAGCAGCTCAGAGCAAGTCCAATGGTAAGAGCCATTTTTAAGAGCCAAATCTGTAAAATGGCTCTTGAATAGTGTTTATATGGCTTTTTTGTTGATGTGTGCTCCAATGGTAAGAGCCATTTTGGAGAGCCATTTTTTTTTTAATATTATTTTAAATATAGTTCAATTATTTTATATATAATTTAATTATGCAATTAATTATACAATTAATAGGAGTAAGTTATATAAATAAATAATTGCTTCTAAAAAACCTTCAAACAATATAATTATTAATTTATTTTTTTACTTTCTTGTTGAGGTATTTTTAAATAAAAATAAAAATAAATATTTTTGATATATTTACATATATATATATATATATATATATATATATATATATATATATATATATATATATAAAACGTAGGAACACACACACGTGTCAAAAGATTTTTGAAGCCAAAATTTTGGCTTCTTTGCATTTGAGCTGCTACAAATAGCAGCTCATGCAAGGGAAGCCAATTTTGGCTAGGCACATAGCTAATCCGTTGGAGAGCCTACAGTGAAGAAAAAAGCTAAAAAGGAGCCAAATTTGGCTTTGGCTCTGCATATAGATGCTCCGTTGGTCTTGCCCTCAGATGCAAAGAAGCCAAAATTTTGGCTTCAAAAATCTGGAGCCACGTGTGCGTTATATATATATATATATATATATATATATATATATATATATATATATATATCAAAAATATTTATTTTTATTTTTATTTAAAAATACCTCAACAAGAAAGTAAAAAATTAAATTAATAATTATATTGTTTGAAGGTTTTTTAGAAGCAATTATTTATTTATATAACTTACTCCTATTAATTGTATAATTAATTGCATAATTAAAATATATAAAAAATAATTGAACTATATTTAAAATAATATTTAAAAAAATGGCTCTCCAAAATGGCTCTTACCATTGGAGCACACATCAATAAAAAAGCCATATAAACACTATTCAAGAGCCATTTTATAGATTTGGCTCTTAAAAATAGCTCTTACCATTGGACTTGCTCTTAGCCAGGTGGCATGTAAAAAAAAAAAGAAAGTCCTCCACTCTTAACATTAAAAAAAACCCGCCACCTAAACCATGATTGTTTTCACACTGCTAGGCACATGGTGGTGGAATTTGTTCGCCAATGTACCTAGCTCTAACATTTTTACATGATGAAGTGGCTTGTTTCTCCCCTGTTGACAGTTCCAGGTGAACATTTTCAAGGAATATGTTCTGGCACGGTATCCCTTCGCTGCATTCTAGCGCTACCGCCACTGCAGAGGACGACGTCCCTCTTATCTGCTTGAAATATATATCACTTAGCTTCACCTTGGATGGTTCCTGCACAAGACCATTGTCAATGCGACTTCTTTCACTAATACACATGGCTGCCTTCACCTCCTGCCAGCATTTTCAAAGAAGGGATCGCTTTGACTTACCGTGGAGATGCAAGAAGAGAATGGACAGTATGACTGGTCAATTATTATTGGATTGGTCACATTCTTCATCACAATGTTCTCAAATGTCATATTGGTTGCTGCGCTGCTACCTGGGGAGTTAGCCCATGTTTTTATCCTGATGCCATTCATGGTTCCTGATATAGCACAATCTCTGACAACTAGTCCACTCACATCCCCCTCGTTCTCGTATCTTCCCAAGCTCCCAACACTATTAGACCAGGGAACATTCGCCCTCTACATTAATTACCTCTAAGAAATCAAATGGGAGGTGTTTCTGTACATACCACTTGAACTAGAGGAATAATCAAGGGTACCTGATTCCATGGCCAGGTCCACATCTGATTCTTGTGATGGTGACCTGAGAATTTCCTTGCCCAATAGAAATGCAGTCATCACCGGTACCGATAAGCGATCGAGAGATACAGACATTAGAGCTTCTCTCCACGTGGATACCGTCCGTGTTGGGACTGTCTGCTGGTGCAGAAATCTTGATTTCAGTACCTTTGAAATTCTTGCATTCTACAAGAGCTATATGAAAGAACTTGCTATTCAGTGAGGTTATGCCTTGAACTACCGTCTGGTTCATTGCCACAAATTTCACGTTCTGAAAACACAAGGAAAACACGCACATAAATTCCTATTAGATTTCTTTTACCAGGCTTGTGTGCATCATGCACTTTATGCATCCACTCAATTCTCAAGGCCTAGAGATAAAATTAGCAGGTGTGATACAGGGTAGAGCATACAGTTGGGAGCAGTTTACACTTGGAGTCGGTGGTGCAGTTATTGTAAGGCCAGGCTTTGGCACCTTGGCCATCAAAGGTTCCACCTCCGGTCAAAGTTAGTCTCTCCAGCCATCCGAATTCAACCCAGCCAGTTCCAGATCCATACCTGGACAACTTTGCTGTAGCCTTCAAATAACCCTGAAAGTTCATTTCTAAGTTAGAAGCACCACCAATATATGAACAAGAGTTTAGAGATGATTGGAAACAGAAAGAATGAAAAGAGGTTGTGATCTTGCCTTCATGTAGACAGTAAGAGAAGATACATTTTTGCAAGGGCCTGCAAATTTAACAGGGCCAATCAAGTACACTCCTTTTGGTACCAGAAGTTTAACCTTGCCTGTTGCTCGACAAGCCTCCTTCCATGCTGCTATGAAGGCCTGGAATCACAAAATTAATTTGTATAATTCATTCTAACAGGAGATAAAAAGCTCATTCTCTATCCTGCACTACTCCCACGAGCTTAAGCAGGCAAAATTGAGTTAAGTCTGCCAGCTCAGGAATGAAAACTGAGGCAGGTGAGGAGAGAGTTTATTTGTTTAGATTTTTGTAACTTGAGAGATCATGTAAGGGAAACAGACTTTGCTGTCATCAGTTCTGCCATCAGCTCGAGCACCGAATCTCTTGACGTCAAAGAGGAGAGAGCTGGGATGCAAGATGGGTCTTCTTGCTTCAACTTCAAAGCCTTGTCCATCTGCTCCTGTGAAAAAAACAGCATTGAAACAAAACAAGGACAGCAACAGCAACCAGGTACCCATTCCAAGGCTCGTCATGTTCTTTGAGTATTCTTGTTGTGAGATTAATTATAACTACTCAAGGAGGAGGTCGGTTTCTTTTTGATTGGTGGGAAGAACTAAAGCCGGGCTTGGATTCATTTGTTTTGAATCCACAAGAAAGGGCGGGGTCTGCTTTTGGATTAAGACCCCATACAAAAACTGCCACCAACTCCCCTCCCCGCCACATCACCTGTTGTTAACCGTCTTGCTGCCACAGCCTTCCTAGACCACCCACTCTTTTCATTTTGATAAAATAAAATAAAATTAAAAAAACTCCTCTACCCTGACCTCTAAATCACGTTTTGAAAATGCAAGTTGAAATCACGTTGGTGATTATACGTCAAAATTGCTTCCATGTTTTCTCGTGACTGGGCCAGTTCCAGTCCACGTTCTGCAAGATAAACCACCTTAACGTAAATCTGGGCCATCAACAATTGCTACCATCTCAAGCTGGGAACTGAATATACGAACATGTATTAATGGGTTTGAATTTGGAACGAACCCAGTCAGCATGCCTCCCAGACAGGAGTGCATGCATAATTACAGCCATGGTGATGCGTCCCCTTCTCTTCCTTTTTCTTACATCATGTAAACACCTTCGTCGGTTATAATACTTAGCAAGCAAAGAAGGCACAATCTATCATTTAGCTATCTTTAGGTATTCCATGTATTCAGAAAAACAACACGGCGGTGATAACATTTCCAGCACAAGTAGACCGACAGCCGAATTCGCTACTTCTGATAGTTTATAACAAGAACAGTATGTTAAGAGCCACACATCCATGGATAGTTTCATTTGCGACTGCAGCAGGCATTCATTTTAGAAACTGGTGCTGTTAGATGAATTCCTGCAATTTTAGTTTAGCACAGAAACCTGTAGGAACTCTTTACTCCCAGATTCCAATCAGTCACACACTGCCTTTGCATATTGAATTTAAATCACATGCCTAGAAGAAGCACTGTCAGATATACATAATTAATGGGGTTGAAAAGTACCAAATTCATTCCTCAATATAGCATGTGAGCAAGGAAAGAATACTACACGGATCACAGTCGCGATCTACGATAGGTCCTCTTCTTCCCTTTTTCTCAGAGGCTTGATAAGCTAACAGTGCGAGGAGGAATGGATGAAGGTGAGGTCCTTGTTCACACCTTTTCTTATATAGAGCCCCTCATTTCTTTGCCTTTGAGAATCTGAGGCATCGATACTTCTCACCACTAACAGTGATTTCCAGAGCTCCATCTTGATTATCCTGATTCGAGGCGGTTCCCATGAGAACACTTTTCTCTTTCTCGAGATTTTCTTTCTCCATCTTCAGCCTTGCTTCCTGGCGAGCAATCTCTGCCTGGGAGGAGGCAGAAAAACAATGATCGAGATGATGATGCAGAAGAAGAAATGGTTTTATTCCAAGACAGACAGAAACAGAATTTCGCAACAGAAGAGAAGGCATATATTATAGTTAATAATAGCTACAGGGTAGGCTTTGTTCAATCAAAATCATTATCTAACTAGTTTTGGGATGACAAATTCAATTGTAAGCAATTACTAAGAAATTGCTTTAACTTTGATTAACCACATAATTCCTTCCATTTGTTTCGTCCCCTCTATTATTATTATTATTATGACGGTGAGTATTACTTTGGTTGCATTATTAGGAATCAATCAATAATTAATTAAAAAAAATAAACAGAGAGAAGAAGCGAGAGGAAATTAAAAAAAAAACAGAAGAAACCTCGCGGCGAGAGAGCTCCGCCTTCCAAGCCGCTTCACGCTCGGCGACTTCGCGTTCACGCTCTTGGATGTAACTCTGCATCTCTCTTTCTTTCATAATTCTGTCTTGTATATCTGCATCTAACGCTTCTTTCAGCTCCTGCACGAACTTGTCCACCACCGCCTTTATTCTCATCGACATCTTCTTCTTCTTCTTCTTCTTCTAATTAGAACAACCCCCTGCCCTGCCCTGCCCTGCCCTCTCCCTCTCTCTCTCTCTCTCTATATATATATGTATGTATGGATTCTTGGTTTTATTTTATGCAACGAAGAATAATTAGAAAGGAAGGAAGGAAGCGGAAGCAGAAGCAGCGATGAAAAAAAAAAAAACAGAGAAAAGAAAGGGTTTCGGAGAAGCGGAAAAACAAATATTATTTAACTGCCACGACAGACGGACGGACGAAATCCCATTTCAAATTCAGGCCTCTTCTTTTCTTTTCTTCCCTTCCCCCACCATCGCAAACGATACCGTTTCATCTCTTTTACTTTTTCACTCGTCTCCTCGTTCTTCGTCTTTTATTTAAATTTTAAACTAGAGAATGACTTAATTACCACTGCAAAAATAACAATTCTTTTGTAGTTATAATTAGGAGAAAATAAATAAATACTTCTATTTCATCAGCTATAAGCAAAATAAAATAGCTTTGCTCTAATAAATAATATTTTGATCAATAATTAATCTGAAAAACCACAGCACAGTTAATTTAAATTATAGCACATTCTAGTTTATATAGCCATGAGTTATTTAATATTCATATGCTTTTACAAAAATAAAACAACCGAGTTATTTAACGTTTAGTAAAAGAAAAAAACCTATGGAGCCTTTTCGTCTGACACCTCGCATAAACTCGATTCCATGAAACTTTCAATTTTTAATCCTTTTAAGAGTTTATACAGCAGAGAGAAAACAGCCAAGCGAGAGAGTTATAAATGCTTTCATTAATAATAGTAAGAACAGAGAGATCTAGAATTGAGTACGCATTATACAAAACCCAAAGTTGAATTCATGATTTAGTTGTGGTCACAATCAGTCCACTTCCACCTATTTATTGATACATCAATGAGAATTTTGCTAGCGTCAAATCTCATTGTGGTTCACTGCCAGAAACTCAAAAACATGCATGGTCTCCAGGACGGGGGTTATGAGTGACTCTGCTCTGCTCCCTCACAACTCCGCATGAAGCCTCCTTTGCTTGTATCTCAACAAAAGATGATCTCCCTCACAGCTCATCTTTGGTGCTTCCATTGCTTGTATAAGATGCATATGCTTTAATTATTGACTCGTAAATATGGATGCCTTTCAGGTACTCGTCCTGGTTCAGGAACTGCAACAATGCAGACATCATGATGGTTTAGTATGGATTATATCAATTCCAATTAAGTGCAGTGATTCTGTCAAGAGCACAGGTGCATGCAAATATTGGCAATATATATATATATATATATATATATATATATATATATATATATAAAACAGCCATTTCTTATTAGCATGAAAATGTAGAAATTTAAAGGGGGGCGAGCATTGAATTAAACATTTACCTCATTGTGGTCATGCAAAAGTATAGGTGTGTTCGCCATAGGAGAGAAGCCAATTGCTGGCAGGCCTAGTTGCCGAAAGTAGCGAGCATCAGTTGACGCAGGAAAGATCTCTGGCTTACCAAGTTTCCCATTAGCTTTTCTGACAGCTTCCTCAAGCAGGTTCCACCATGGATTAGAACTGTCAGTCTTTGTAAATACTGGCCTACCAGACTCATCATGTATCGAACCTCTCTGCTTAAACTGCCCAAGCTACAAACACAATTAGAACTGGATTGCAAAATGAAAGGGGAACACTGAAACAAGATGTTATTAGTAGTGTGTTAGCATGCCATGATCAAAAAGGGACGATCACATACATTCCTCCTCATCATATGTTTCTTTGACTTGCTGTGCCTGTATCACAGGTGCTTGCATATAGTTTAAACTTGTATCGGTTAACTAGGTCTCCTTTAGCCTATATTACCAAAATTATCTTGCTTGAATATGTATCTCCTGCCTCATTCACAGTGCAGGTTATAATATTTGCAGCAGGATTCGTGTGACCTCCTTTTAAGGATCTTATTACTTGCCATCCTAGCAAGATAAGGCCATCGGCCGGTGCTAGTTTTACCAAGACAGGGCCCTGAATGGTGCATGTGAAAGTGAATGGTTATCAAGTCAAATCATATTTCCTAAGCTACATGATTGATGTTCCCTCCAAATTTATCATTGTCCAAGTGTGGAGATTTTATAAATGCAAACCATCATGGCTGTCAATCTCAGTTCTCAATCCAGATGCGAAGATAAAAGGAGATCCTCTTTAGGCTTAATAGTAAATGAGAAAACTTCCATTTCGGATGACAAGTACCAAATATAGCATGGAAAAAAGAGAGGAAACCAGCATAATAATCACCTTTCCCACTTTTTAATCCAAGAACATCATTGGTTACCAGACAAAGCAAGGCAACTGTGATTTTCACGTTTTATTCAGATACAGCTAGGAAAAATATACAAGTCTCATCAGTACCTGGAATGTCATATTACGCGAAACAGGAGCCCACTCTTCTGCAATTCGTCTCTCCAAAGATTCTGGATCTGCAGTTGGTGGGACTCGAATATCAAAACCTGCTTCAGCTTCAGATGGCTGCAAATTCATGACAAATCCCTGGAAGAAGAGGAAGCAGATCAGTCTATGTAATCAATAACACGGCAATTTGTAAACTTGCAATGCTCTCATCCTGGATAAGACATAGAGATACTACATTTTCAGAAAATCACCCAATCAACAGGTTGTTTGAAACACAGATTTTGTGGATTTATGAGAACATAAGATGTTTATTTGACAAAGCTTGTTACTTTTAGCCTTAGGTATTCATGTAAAGTGAAAGAGAAAAATATCCCTGCTTTGGGCCCCATATTAATGAGTTGGAGCAATCTTGCAACACCTACAGCCTACCCATACCAGACAGGGAGTGTCTAAACTCAAAATTACAAATTTCCCTGAATTCTTGATCTTTTCTTCGCAGTAATGACTCTCGATTATACTATACTTGTTCAAACTGACAAAATATTTCATTAGTGGACCTAAATGAAGCAGTAAAACAACCCGACAGGTTAAGATTTATATCAACTTACAGTAGGAGAAGGAGTGCCAGCCTTAAGAAAGACCATGTTGACAGATATGACCTCTCCTTCAGCTTTCAAGCCAGCCTTCACCATATCAAACTGAGAAGCTCTAAACCTCCTCACACTCTCAATACTTTTCAAAAGATTCTCCATAGCACTATTATCATACAATTTAGCTCCATGTCCTGGTGCCCCAGTAGCCTTAATCACCAGCCACCAAGGACACCTCTCCGCATAAAAGGTCCTGTAATTCTCGCCCGGTGATGCTAACCCTGTAATTTCCAAATCACAAAACTTGCAACTAAAATAAAATAAAATAAAATAAAATATATATACAAAAAAAAAAGGACTACTGGTAGCAGCATATTTTACCTTCATCAAGTACTATGCCAACATTCATACTGTTGAAGATATCGGAGTCGGCAAACTTCTCAGCACCATCATGGCCACCGATTTCTTCATCAGGGACAAAAGACAAGTAAACAGAACGAAGTGGGACAAACCCAGAAGACTTCAAGCGACGAATAGCTTCCAAGTACTGCATGCCAACGCACTTCATGTCCTGAGACCCTCTAGCAAAGATATTACCATGAGAATCAAGATGGGCGCCAAAAGGGTGATGAACCCACTTGTCCTGTTCTACAGGGACTACATCTGTGTGTGAGTTGAGAAGGATCGAAGGGAGTGTCGGGTCAGAGCCAGGCCATTTGAGGAGGATGAGTGGCTTGTTTGGGACAAATTCGATAGACTGGAATTCGAGTCCGATTAATTTGGCTTGAGAGATGAGAAATTCAGCTGATTGTTGGTATTGAGGGGTAGGTTGTGCAGTGTTGATCTGAAGGTATTGTTGGAACCTTGATAAAATGGCAGCAACTTCGGTTTCGGCTTCCGCTTCCGATGGATGATTTGTAAGGATTAGTAGAAGCACAGAGAAGAGGAAGAGGAGATGAAGATGGTTTTTGAAGGGTGTTTTCATTTCAACCTCGGTCACACTTCGCTGATTAACTGAGCAATAACAAAAATAGCTCAATCCACTCACAGGCAGAGGAAGTAAATGTCCAACAATATCATGACTTCTGCTCCATATTACTGTTATGAATTGGAAAGCAACAGCACGATGCATGTGAATGAATGACATGTCGCCAGAAAATCTCTACTGCTTTGGACGGGCCTTTTCTAGTGCGCGTTCACAAGGCCACGGTCCAGTGAGATGTTACAAGGGAGCCCAAGACCCATGATCCATGCACTTTCTTTGTTTGGATCCATCTTTTCTTAAGGTAGTTTTATAGAGGGGAAAGGTGGCCTTGTAGCACCCTCAGACACATTCAATCCCATTTTGACTCGCGAAGAGCTTGAGCCCATCATGATCTACATGGGCTTCATGGGCCTCCGTCCCTCGTGGAAAAAGCACGCTTACATGGCCACCACTGTAAATTTGATAGGTGATTTTCAATATTTCTTCTCTTTTCTAATTTATTTTACATATAAATTATATGAATGTTTACTACTACTACTACTACTACTACTACTACTACAATAATAATAATAATAATAATAATTCCAAAATGTACATTCTGTTCCATTAAGCCCCTCCCTTAACAAAGAGAGGATTATTAGTCCTGTAGTAAAGCACTGGTCGGTCGTCTAGACCTCTCCAAATAGTTCATTTAGCTTTCACTTAAAAATTATTCCTGGAAATATATTAAAATAAGCTTTTTATCTTTTAATAATTGTTTTTATTACCATCACAAGAAATAAAATAAGAATATTTTTAAAACACGAAATAATGATGATATTTTCCCTTCGGTCTCTTCTCAAAAGACGAGCCAGATGAGGTACATAACACCAAATGTGTGTAAGAAAGTGCAGGAGGTCCAGACCCCCATCCTACCATTACTCTTTTGAATTCTTCTTTCCTTTTCCAAGGCTTTCAGCAACGAAGCATTTCACCCTCCACCCTCCAAATGCAATCCCTAAATCCTTTCTGAGTTCCCATTCCCAGCTTGAAAATTATCAAATAAAAGAAGGCATTCCTTTTGTCCATACTAGACTAACGCTACGCTTCGTCTCGGGCTTGCTGCATGTCCCCACAAAATTCGAACTGAGGTATCCATGGCTGGCTTTTTGTCAAGATTTCACAGTATCTACTATGGGGCGCCCATCTAACCACCGATGCTAGCTTCATTTCAGCAAGGAGATTCAGGTCATTTCCCAAAGAAAAGGTGGCCTTTCACTACACTCAAGGCCATAACTTCACAAGGTAGAAGAAAAGGAAGGGAATAAATAAAAGATAGGAATCTCGTCGAGTACAAATCAGACTTCTCATCGTCGTTTCTAATATCAAATGGGTACTCTGAAGGCCATTCTTCTCTACTTCATTCTATACCAAACATGGAAGATCGCAGCTGATGAGGAGGAATGGAAGTCTGCTACTGCAACATACGTTAAGGAGACAAGTGGATCAATCATTGTAGGTAATTTTTCTAGCAACTGTTCCAACTAAGTTTGAAAACTTTTTGTTGTCGCATAATGGCTCTTCATATTTCTCAAAAGATTTAGTTTTGATTGCAAAAAGTAAAATGCCTTTGTTTAATGTTGTAGAAGGTGCTTGTGGGTATGGGGACCTTCACAGGGCCACCTATGGAAAATACAGTGCTGGATTAAGTAGCATGCTGTTCAACAGAGGGAGTACCTGTGGGGTTTGCTTCGAGGTCAGATGTGTAGACCACATCCTATGGTGCCTGCAGGGTAGCCCTTCCGTCATTCTCACTGCAACAGATTTCTGTTCTCCAAATTACGGGCTTTCATCGGAATATGGTGGCTGGTGCAATTTCCCCAAAGAACACTTTGAGATGTCAGAAGCAGCATTTGCTGAAATCGCAGAGAAAAAGGCTGATATTGTGCCAGTCCAACACAGAAGGTATCACCAATCCATTTACAATTACTTGGTCAAATGAGTACAGGCCTCTCTAATTCCTAATTACTAATTCCTTGGATGAGAGAACATTGTTTATGCCAATTTTTGTAGGGTGAAGTGTGATAGAAGGGGTGGGCTGAGATTCACGGTGAGTGGAAATTTTCACTTTTATCAAGTACTCATCAGCAATGTGGGATTGGATGGTGAGGTGATTGCTGTGAAAGTGAAGGGATCAAGAACAGCGTGGATACCCATGGCAAGAAACTGGGGACAAAACTGGCAATCCAATATCAACCTTGTTGGACAGCCTCTATCTTTTGAGGTGACTACCAGCAGCAGAAGAACACTCACATCTTACAATGTTGCACCAGCAAACTGGCAATTTGGCCAGATATTTGAAGGCAAACAATTCTAGTATGAGAGGCTTTCAGAGTCGGGCATAGGCTCACACTTCCATTTGCTTTCTCCAGCTATGCGAAGAAGTAGGTACTTGGTCAAACGGAGGTAAGACAGTCGTAGAGGGAAGTTGGGGAAAGTAGGAATACAAGGTCCCAATTACGTCCCTTTACCTGCCTTTATTGAGTAGAAAGTTAACAACTCGTGAAATGTTAAGGTTTATGTCCACTTCAAAAGACAAAAGAAAAGGCTAGGATATGTATCTCTTACCATTATTTCTTTACCAGGCAATCCTTGCTTTTTGAACTTAGCTGTGCTTTGAGATTTGTTACTTTGATTCTACAAGAATGACTATCAATTAAGCACAGCAGTGAAATTCAACAATGATGGTGCTTTCTCCTCAAATACAGCTATCTTGATAAAAAAATGGAGCTAAAAATATCCCCAAGACCAAGAATTAAATTTCAACACATTGAGGGCAAAATGATAATTACAGTAATGCAATCCACAATAATTTCGGTCTACAGCAATAGTATTTTCTCACAGAATTACATACATAATACAACCACAACAGGACCAACAAAATTAAACACAAGCGATTGGTAATGAAAGAAGGGGTGGATCATTAAGATGTATGAAATGAAGAAACAAGATACCATCTTGGCAATTGGCATGGCAAAACTGATGTTAGCGGCATGAAGGTGAACACGCATTCCATTCCAGGGTACTGTACTGCTGATGAATTAACCAGTTCAAAACCTGGACTTTCGATCTCTCTCAACTTGCTATCTCTTCCTCCTCCGCCTCAAAATCGAGGGATTCACCATAAAACTTGTAAGCATCCTGCCTTACAACAACCGAAAGCTCGAATTCGCCAATCGACTCTAAACCATTCACAAGTAATTTAAACGTAGACCTATCAGGTTCACATCCTACCACAACAGACTTCATCCATTCGTAGCACTCCATAACAAGTCCACCCAGCTTAAAGCCAATCAGAGTTGTCAACAGTTGATTAAATTCATCCGTTTTAAACTGTAAATCACCTGTAATTTCACTCTCCAGGTACCTAAAAAGAAGCTGAACTTCCTCAACGAATCCATTGCTACCCATTGCATGAATCATCTCATTATACAACAACACCTTCGGCTTGTACCAGTGCTCCACTCGAATATCCTCAAAAACCTAAAATAAAATAAAATCAGGATATAGTTAGATTATAAAACAAACAAACAAATAATATTTGACCTTGAGAGCCAAAAGGCAGTGGTTCTGGCGGAGGAGTTCGCGAAGAACTGCGGTCATGTCGAACTTCAACAATCGGCTGAATTTAGAACGGAAGATTTGGTCAAGCAGCGACTTGTCGTTGTTGTAAGCTAGTTTTAAGGCTTGTACTGTTTGGATGGCTTCGATGCTAAGGTTTCTACCTTTCTGGAGCGGCTTTCGATTTAGGCTTCGCACGCTAGCAGCAGCTCTTATTGTTCTGCTCATTGGACGAAGAATTGTTTGTGGTTTCCATGGGTTTTTTAGGAAATGGAAACTACTAATAGTTTGTGTCGTCGTCATCACCGTCTCTCGAGTTAATCCTCTTCCTGCACGAAGTTGAAGATTAAGATGAGATTTATTATTGGCTGCTCCGTTGGAACTGTGTATAAATGTTGCTAGAACGTCATCGTTTTGGCTTCTCTTCTCTTAAAATTAATTAATCTTTAAAGATAGTTTTATTCGGAAAACCCAAAACAAAATCAATGTGTAAGGGTACTCACTCCCTGGTTATTGCATATTTAGCTACAATCATTTGGATATTTCCCCCTTGAGTTATTATGTTAATTATGATTTTGTTTCTGCATATTGATTTCTTCATTTTTCAAAGGATCGTAGCTTAGAGAGAAAGTGTATTTTCATCTACAACTTGAAAGCTTCAGCATTTTGGTAATTAGGCCTGCTGACAAGACCTTTTCTTCTAGGTGCATGCCTATCCTTTTTAGTTTTTCTTTTTTTTTTGAGCTCGCGGCAATAAACTATAGCATACTGACAACGTCCTCAAAAAATTGTTTATTTTTTACACTATCAAGAAAATGTAATAAAAATTCAAATTGTAAATTATATAATATAATTTGTTTATTGTAAAATGTAATATATAATATTTTTTACTAATTATACAATGACTATTTTAATCAAGTAGAAAATAAAAATATATTACAATTAAAATAAACAATTGAATGTTTTAAATACATAGTTCAAATAAAAATTTATACATGATTTAAATAGCTTGAAAATACAATTATATTCACAGAATTTTATTATTAAATTGAAAACCTTATAGTCTTCACCATAATTTCCAATAAAATCATTACCATCAAAGTTTTGCTTCGACGACATTTTTATAATTCAAATTTACAGAAACTTGCCAAGTACTGTCATCTTGAGGAATGGAGAGGATGGCAAAATGAAAATGATTAGCAGTAGGAATGATGAATGCCAAGGGGGTGTAACATTGCTTAGGAGGAAAATATGATTAGGAGGAAAGTGAAAAGACACAACGACGACTTGTACTTGCACTCCACCAGCTGCTCCTACCAATTTATTAATTTTATTTACGAGCAGATGTTAATTTCCCACCTCCCTAGCAAGAACGCGTTTCTCGGCTCGGCCCTTCATCAAATCCGTAGTTAATCAATCACCTCCTCCGTCCCATCGCCTTCTCTTCTTCACCCCAATTCATTTCAATTCAATCATCTCTCTCCCTACAACAAAATCATATAGTGTTAGTATTCCTTCTTGATCTTCATCTCTCAAATGAATGAATGAATGAAGCGCATCGTCATCACTTTTTATCACCAATATGTCAGCTTCACAATACCTAGGCGGCCCTTCTAGCTGCGGTCGTGCCTTGGGCCCTTGTCTCGACAAGATCGTGAAAAACGCCGCTTGGAGGAAGCACTCTCACCTCGTTCTCTCCTGCAAATCTGTCCTCGACAAGCTGGAATCGCTCCCCGCCGATTCTATTTCTATTTCTATTTCCATTTCGCACTCTCCTCTCTTCTCCCTCTCCCCTTCCGATGCCGATTTCGTTCTCAATCCCATTCTTCTAGCCTTAGACTCCGCTTACCCCAAGGTCGTTGATCCCGCGCTCGAATGCCTCTTCAAATTGTTTTCCTCTGGCCTTATCCGAGGCGAGATCGATCATACCCCCCCGAATCTCATCATTTTTAAGATAATTGAGAGTGTGTGTAAGGTTTGTGGTATTGGTGACGAAGCTGTTGAGCTTTCTATGCTCAGAGTTTTGCTATCTGCTGTTCGGTCTCCTTGTGTTTTGATTCGCGGTGAATGTTTAGTGCATATTGTTAGAACTTGTTATAATATTTATCTTGGTGGGTTGAATGGGACCAACCAGATCTGTGCCAAATCGGTACTTGCACAGATTATGCTTGTTGTTTTTACTAGAGTGGAGGAGGATTCTATGGATGTTAATGTTAAAACGGTTTCTGTTGGTGAATTGTTACAGTTCACTGACAAGAATTTGAATGAAGGGAGTTCTATTCATTTCTGTCAGAATTTTGTTAATGAGGTTATGGCAGCGAGTGAAGGGGTTCCTGATGATAGGTTGTTGCACAATCAACCGACTGATGAACTCCAAAATGGTAGTGGCGGTGCTGGAGATGATGATGATAAAGTAGCTGAAGAGGATCATAAAAGCGAGTTGGGCAATAAGGAAACAAACGGCGAAGCTGATACGGATGTTGGTGTGGGTGCTAGTGGCGGTGGTGAAGTTGGGGGGAGTAAGATTAGGGAGGATGGGTTTCTTCTCTTTAGGAATCTTTGCAAATTGTCAATGAAGTTTTCATCTCAGGAGACCCCAGATGATCAAATTCTTTTGAGAGGGAAGATTTTATCTCTTGAGTTGCTTAAGGTGATCATGGATAATGGAGGTCCAGTTTGGCGAAATAATGAAAGGCAAGTCACTAATACATCCTTTCACAGTTTTTTGAACTCCAGCCATTACACATGTATCATTATTGTCTACTGCTAGCTATGAAATTTTCTTTCAATGTAGAAAGCCCTTGCTATTTTCTCGTTTAGTTCATTTTATTTTAATTTTTAATTCCTAGATTACAGATTCTATATGATCTTAATGAGTAAATGAATTATTTTTTGGCACCATTGACATTTTTTTTTTGTGAAGAATATAACATTTTGTTCTATTTGGTACAGGTTTCTCAACACTATCAAGCAATTCCTATGCCTGTCACTGATAAAGAACACTGCATTGTCAGTTATGGCTATTTTCCAGCTTCAGTGCTCAATTTTTATGATGTTGTTAGTTAAATTCAGATCTGGATTGAAGGAAGAAATTGGGATATTCTTTCCCATGCTTGTCCTTCGAGTGCTTGAGAATGTTAACCAGCCTAGCTTCTTACAGAAAATGACTGTCCTGAATTTTTTGGACAAAATCAGCCAGGATTCCCAGATCATTGTTGATATTTTTGTAAACTATGACTGCGATGTGGATGCTCCAAACATATACGAAAGGTATTACATATGCATCTGCTGTTACTCATGTCCTGTGCAATTTATATGCATCTGCTCAAGAAGTTGTGAAACTTGAATAGTTAAATGCCTGTAAATTTTCAGAAGATAAGGGTAGTATAGTTTGTATATGAACCAGTAACCTTATTCTATGAAGGGCCTAGAATTATATGAGATCTCTTTGATGAATTTTGGAAAGCCTCATTTGGGGGGGTTCTCTCTCTTGTTTGTAGACATACCTTGTCTTTTATTTTTGGTTTTTATTTCTATTGTCATTTCTTTATGTCATGTGTTTTTTAATTAAAAAATGTATTCAAACACTTATAATTCCATCAGATATTTACAGGATTGTCAATGGCCTTCTGAAAACTGCTCTAGGACCGCCTCCTGGTTCAACAACAACTTTGTCCTCGGTTCAGGATATTACTTTTAGGCATGAATCTGTGAAATGCTTGGCTAGCATCATTGGGTCAATGGGTGCTTGGATGGATCAAAAGTTGAGAACTAAAGATTCTTATCTGTCCAAGAGCTCTGAAAGTTCTACTTCAACCGAGAATCATTCAACTCTGAATGGAGATGATGCAAGTGCCCCTGATTATGATTTGCATTCAGAAATGAACTCTGAAATGTCTGATGCTGCTACCCTTGAACAACGCCGGACATATAAAATTGAACTCCAGGTTGGCATTTTTTTTTTCTTTTGCAAGGGATGGCCATATGTGGTATAGGGTACTGATATTTAACTGTTTACTCTTTTATTAATACCATATAGTATCACTAGTATACTTCTTGAGCCGTCATTTTTTCTCCTGCCTTGTCACACTTTATAAGAAATGGAGCTGCTTAACCCTTTGTGGCCAGCTTAACCCTTTAGTGACAAATTTACCATGTTAAATGCAGAAAGGTATCTCCATATTCAATAGGAAACCTTCCAAGGGTATCGAGTTTCTGATGAATGCCAAAAAAGTTGGCGGTTCTCCTGAAGAAGTTGCCACTTTTCTGAAAAACACTACTGGCTTGAATGAAACTGTGATTGGTGACTATTTGGGTGAGAGGGATGTGTTTTGTTTGAGAGTCATGCATGCTTATGTAGACTCCTTCAACTTTAAAGAAATGGATTTTGGTGAAGCAATAAGGTTTTTCTTACGGGGCTTCAGGTTACCTGGAGAGGCACAGAAGATTGATCGTATCATGGAAAAGTTTGCCGAGCGCTATTGTAAATGCAATCCAGATTCATTTACCAGTGCAGATACTGCTTACGTTCTTGCGTACTCTGTGATAATGCTCAACACTGATGCGCATAACAGCATGGTGAAGGATAAGGTTTGCTTGCAAAACCTCTTCCCTTTTATCTTAGGCCACTGTCATGACTAGTGAATTTTGCTTTTTAACCTCCTCCAGATAGTTATTCCACGCTACAGGATAATTTTCAGACAATTTTCAACGACTTGGTTTGTTGAATCAGTAGATTAGGCTTACTTGATGTTAAAGAATCAAGAATGTGGTTTATAATATTAGTTGATAAAAGTTGTGCTTTGGTCCTGATATTATTCCACGCTTCAGGACAATTTTTCAATGTTTTGGTTTGTTGAATCAGTAGATTAGGCTTACCTGATGATAAATAATTCAGGATATGTTTAATAACATTACCTTTTTTGCAATGGTAAATCATCTTCACAATTACTTTCCCTGTCATTTTTTTGTGACTACTTGAAAATTATAAAAAATGCAACTGGAGAAATATAAAGCACATAATAACAAATTCCAGTAAAATTTCTTCCCCACATATTAAAATTTTGTCTACAGCACGGCATCATATTGTCAATTATGCATAAATGAAAGTAGATTCGATTTTGACCATCTTCTAACTTCTGTTGTGAAACTGGTGCCATTTAGATGAGCAAGGCAGATTTTATTAGGAACAACAGAGGAATAGATGATGGCAAGGATTTGCCTGAAGAGTTTCTGGGCACTCTCTATGATCAAATTGTGAAAAATGAAATTAAGATGAGTGCTGATTCTTCAGTTCCTCAAGGCAAGCAGGCAAACAGCTTAAATAAGTTATTAGGTTTGGATGGTATACTCAATCTAGTTACTGGGAAGCAGACTGAGGAAAAGGCATTGGGTGCAAATGGGCTTCTTATCAGGCAAATCCAAGAGCAATTTAAAGCGAAGTCAGGAAAATCAGGGTAAGCTATGTTACAATATGTTTCATGGTTGATTGTTTCTAGAGTAAATTGTTATTTAGTCCTGGGGTTTGAATGTGCTCATAAGCTAATGCTTAATGTTTGAAAACCTATACCTTAGCCCCATGACTCTTGGTGACTTTAGTTTCATTAAAACATCTTTTGTTATTTTTTAATCCCTATGGGCCATTTGGCAATCTAAAATCTCAAAGGAAAAACAACATAGTGGGCTTTTCAAGAAAACCAAAGTGTTTTTACTCAATGGGAGACAAACGTTTGAAGGGTAATGTTGGCTAGCAGTAATGCAGAGGATCCATTGACCAGGCTTGAATTATGGTGAGGGGTTTGCGGGACTGGGGATTGGTTTAATCTTTGCCTGATTTGGATAATTTTGACCTTGTCCTTCTCTTGTGCTTGCACTTGATAAAGCTTGGGTAAATTAGTTAACTGAGATGGAACTAGCCAACAGACGGCACAATAAACTTCTTGTGTAAACTAGTATCTATGATATGGTAATAAACAGAGAATGAATATCATATATCTGATTCTGAAGGGACAGTTTTCTTCTTCTGGCTGTGTTCTTTTTTCCAATCTGGGCTCTGTGTCAATCTTACCTGAGCTGTCGCAAATTATTAAAGACATGTCAGTTACATTGCAGTCCTAGTCGAAAAATAATTTGACTCTCATGTTGCAGGTCTATTTATCATGTTGTAACAGATGCAGCAATTCTGAGGTTTATGGTTGAGGTCTGCTGGGGTCCCATGCTTGCTGCATTTAGCGTGACTCTTGATCAGAGTGATGATAGGCTTGCTACATCTCAGTGCTTACAGGGGTTTCAATGTGCTGTGCATGTTACTGCAGTCATGAGTATGCAGACCCAGAGAGATGCCTTTGTTACATCCGTGGCCAAGTTTACGTATCTCCACTGTGCTGCAGATATGAAGCTAAAAAATGTAGATGCTGTGAAGGTAAGCACGTGATCTCCAGATCATTATCAAGAGCTGGATTCTCAAACCGCCAGCACCACCACACAGACACGCACAACCCAAAAGAAAGAATTTTCTTAACTGCATATAACTGGTCATACAGAAAGAGTGATACTTTAAATGTACTGGATTGATTTAGTTGCTTCAGTACAAGTCAAATAGCTGTGCTGTATATTCATTAAGCTTCATGCTGTCAATTTCTGTACAAAGCCATTTGCATTTTTAACTTTTTTATGCATTATGTTTTACTTCATGCAGGCAATAATATCAATTGCCATTGAAGATGGCAACAATCTTCAGGATGCTTGGGAGCATATCTTAACTTGCCTCTCCCGTATTGAGCATCTGCAACTTCTTGGAGAAGGTGCACCACCTGATGCCTCTTATTTGACTCCATCTAATGGTGAAACAGATGAAAAAGCACTGAAGTCAATTGGTCATCCTTCTCTAAAGAAAAAGGGAACTCTCCAGAATCCAGCAGTAATGGCTGTTGTTAGAGGGGGTTCATATGATAGCACCACTGTTGGAGTCAATTCTCTAGGACTGGTAACCCCAGGGCAAATTATTAACTTCATTTCAAATTTGAATTTGCTCGACCAGATTGGGAATTTTGAATTGAACCATGTGTTTGCTAATAGCCAAAGGTTGAACAGTGAAGCAATAGTAGCTTTTGTGAAAGCTCTTTGCAAAGTTTCAATATCTGAGTTGCAGTCTCCAACAGATCCTCGTGTGTTTAGCCTCACAAAAATCGTAGAAATTGCGTAAGAACTTTCTCCCTTTCCTCGTGAGTATTTTATTGTCACGTGAAGCTCCATGAGGATCTGTATGAAAGACATTGTGTGTTTTTTACCTTTCGCAGGCATTATAATATGAACCGCATCAGATTGGTTTGGTCCCGCATATGGAATGTTCTTTCTGATTTTTTTGTATCAGTTGGCTTGTCAGAAAATCTCTCTGTTGCAATCTTTGTGATGGATTCTCTTAGACAACTTGCTATGAAATTTTTAGAGCGTGAGGAGTTGGCAAATTACAACTTCCAGAATGAATTTTTGAGGCCATTTGTGATTGTTATGCAGAAAAGCAGCTCTACAGAGATCAGGGAATTAATAGTTAGGTGCATTTCGCAGATGGTCCTTAGTCGTGTCAGTAATGTGAAATCTGGCTGGAAAAGTGTTTTTATGGTATGACATTTGTTTTATTTTCTAAATTGTCTGATTCTTTAACTTTTAAAATGCTTGATCAGAGGGAAACTCTTTTTTCTACCTGTTCCGTTGATGCCATGATATTCTTTTCTCAGGTTTTTACTGTTGCTGCATCTGACGAGCGGAAGAATGTTGTCCTGTTGGCTTTTGAGACAATGGAAAAAATAGTCCGAGAATACTTTCCTTATATAACTGAGACAGAGAGGACAACTTTCACTGACTGTGTTAGATGCCTCACCACCTTCACAAATAGCAGATTTAATAGTGATGTAAGTCTCAATGCAATTGCATTTCTCCGATTTTGTGCTCTGAAGCTTGCAGATGGGGGACTTATTTGCAACGTAAAGAGCAGGGTTGATGATCTATCCATCCCCATAGTAGATGGGATTGCTTTGGATGCAGAAAATCATAGCAACCAAGATGATCACGCATCCTTTTGGATTCCTTTGCTAACAGGTAACCTGCTTTCAAGGAAAGAATTGCCATATGCTGCTTGACACTTCTGCATGGCAATAATGTCATGAAAATGTGAAAGGCTGAACTCAACATTCATTTTTGGCTCCCTTGCTTATAATCATATTCATATTGCCAGTCATGTGTACAGAACACCTTATATTATGCTTCAAAGTTACCCCCACCCCTGTCCCAACAACAAAAAAAACATCCATGAATTTAGAACTTACTGTTGTTGGATGTACATCCAGAAATTGTATTCCTTAATTTTTTTTCTGCCATTGTGTTGTGTTCTTTCAACCCCATGAGACTATTCATGCATGTATTGACAAGTTTTTAGCACCCTAGATACAGATCATATGAAAATGAATTATGTGACATACCCTTTCAATTGCTCCTCATTACATGTAGGGAAATGGGAATAGGCCAATCTTATTTATAACCATCAAGCAAAAGATGGGAGGACAGCTATCTTGTTTGTGCATGGATAGATACATGAATCTGCTGTCTGGACGCATAACACATTTTATGAAGAATTGCAGGCCTCTTCTGTTGCAAGTTCTTGATGTCTCATTGTTGTGGTTGCAGGGTTATCAGAATTAACATCTGATCCCAGATCAGCTATTCGAAAGAGTGCTCTAGAAGTCTTATTTAACATTCTCAATGACCACGGCCATCTTTTTTCACATTCATTTTGGATCACTGTTTTCAATACCGTTATTTTCCCAATATTCAGTGGTGTCAGTGAAAAGAAAGGTGTTAAAGATCAACCAACTTTGGCATCTCTTCATCCAGAAAGTACATGGGATTCTGAAACTTTTGCTGTTGCTTTTCAGTGTGTGGTAGACCTATTTGTCAGCTTTTTCAATGTGATTAGGTCTCAACTACAAAGCATAGTATCTATATTGGTGGGATTTGTTAGGAGTCCCATTAAGGGTCCTGCTAGCATTGGGGTTGCTGCACTGTTGCGTTTAGCAGGTGAACTGAGCAGCAGGATTTCAGAAGATGAATGGAGAGAGATTTTCCTAGCACTGAAAGAGGCCGCTGCATCATTGTTACCAGGTTTCATGAAGGTCTTAAGAACCATGGATGGCATTGAGATGCCTGAAAGCCCTCACCCTTATGCTGATATGGATGTGTCTTCTGATCATGGCTTCACAAACGAGGATCTTCCAGATGAGAATCTACAGACTGCAGCATATGTGGTCTCAAGAGTGAAGAGTCATATTGCTGTACAGCTACTTATTGTGCAGGTTCTCTCTTTCTCTCTCTCTCTCGCACAAAAATTGCTTGTGTACAAATTATGCTTTTGCATTCTACATTTGATATCCATGCACCCATTTATGCATTGCTCACAATATATATATATATCTCATGTCAAAAGGTTTAAAATAGACGATGCATATTTGTGTGTGGAAAAATAGACATGGATGGATATATCCCATGAGGTCTCAGGTTCGAATCCGCTCAGGTGCAAACAATTCCTTGGGGCCATCGGACTTGGGCGAAGCCCTTGACTTAACCGTGGTGCACTTGTGGGAAACATGCTTGCCGAGGCCTTGTGCACCCCCGGGATTAGTCAGGCCCAGCGGCCTGGATACCCGTGGTTAGCTTCGGCTTATCCAAAAAAAAATATTTGTGTGTGGAAAGAGAGACTTAGTTATTCAGTTTTCTGCAACCGTGTATCTTCATGAGTGTTACTGGCTCTGGTAGAAATTTCCCTTTTGTTTACTCTTTTTCCTCTTCTTTTTTCTGTTAATGTTATTATTTTAGATGTTCTGGTATAAACTGCATGCTTTGCTCGTCCTGGGCTATTACTGTTGATATATTGATGGAAGAATATTTTGTAGAGGTACCAAAAGATGGGAATTTTACAAGTTCCTAACAAGATTTGTATTGTCTTCTTTCTACAACTCGGTATTGACTGACAATTGTTTTTTAGCTTTGGTGGCGTTTTCTTACCATTATTTTGCAAAGAGACCATTGCTGTCACTTGCATTTAGATTTCACCAACAGTATATTGGACTGATAGCCTGATCCGTGGGCTGTTTTTCATGCACAAAGATTACAATAGGCTTTGGGTGATGCTGATTTATTTTTGTATCATTTCAGGTTGCAAGTGGTTTATACAAAGCAAACTGGCAGTTCTTGTCAGCGGCCAATGTCAGAATCCTTGTAGATATATTTACCTCAATAGCATCACATGCCCACCAACTGAATTCCGAGAAAAGCCTGCTGAGGAAACTGCAGAAAGGATGCTCCATAGCGGGGATCTCTGATCCTCCAATGGTGCATTTTGAAAATGAGTCGTACGAGAATTACCTTGACTTCCTCCAAGATTTGCTCAAGGATAATCCATCCATGTCTGAGGCGTTGAACATAGAAGAGCAACTTGCAGGGGTGTGTGAAAAGATATTTCAGATTTATCTGAACTGTACTGGGTCGGAGGCTGTGCAGCAAAACAATACAGCGATACACTGGAATCTTCCATTAGGTTCGGCCAAAAAGGAAGAATTGGCAGCAAGGACGAGTTTGCTTTTATCAGCTTTGCGGGTATTGAATGATTTAGAAAGGGATTCCTTTAGGAGCCATGCCCGCCAATTCTTTCCTTTGCTGGTAGATCTTGTACGTTGCGAGCATAACTCAGTAGAAGTTCAGGGTATTCTGAGCAATATTTTCCAATCATGTATAGGGCCCATTATAATGTGATGACGAATCATTATAATGGTATTTACACACTCATCAAATCACAGTTTTGATCCCTCTAACTCGATAACATGTTGCTATTTTGTTTTTTTTGGTCGGGAGTGTTTTTCAGTCTTCGAGAGTTCCCCCCCCCCCCCCCCCGTCAACACAATCGGCTGAACAAGTTGCTCAACAAATCTTGTTCCTCCATTTCTTATCCCCATCATTCTTCCTGTGCACTTCTTTTGGTGTCACTGAAGACAGCAAGTACAGGGTTGGGTTTGACAAATTCAGCCAGCAGATTAAAGATATTATTGTACATAATTGACGCCCGAGCGATAATGATGCCTGGTTTAGCACAAAGAAATGGTCGCGTATCACGTTTAGGAAATATTGAGTTTATTTTATTGCTCTCTCTCTCTCTCTCTCTATATCTTAGCTATTGAAGCTTATTCTAATGTAATGATGATTGAAGGTCAAGCCAGCCATTAATAAGCAAATGCTTGCATTGAGTTAATGGTATTCAAACAAATTGACTAGAAAAGGTAGAAACAAATTGGTGGTCATTGGTCTACATGTATATTTATTGACCAACTCGTATAGTATTTATAAGGAAATAAAATAAATATAAAAAATAGAACAACGCTTGTAGACGTTGTAAATATTATCCATGGGCAAAGTGGATCCTACATGTAGCTAGCCAGCCAGGTCAGATTTAAACATGGAGTCTTAATATGTGTTTGCTGTTTTTTTTTTAATATATATATATATATATATATATATATATATATATATATATATTTTAACATCAATAAATCATAATAATTTAAAAATATAAATAAAATTATAGCGGATCTTCATTTAAAATACAAAATACCAAACAAGACGAGAAATATCAAAGGGTTGACAAAAAAATAAAAATAAAATTTGTTTATTCCGGCTGAGAAAAGTATGCACCACTCTGTCCGGGCACTTTCAACTTTCAAAGTGACCGTTTTGTATTGTGTTTATAAATCTCAATTTATACAAAACAAACGCCAAGTCCATGGGATTGTGCCGCATGCATCAACCTTTTCCCAGATCCAAATCTCATGGCAAGAAAACAGATCAGAAGAAACAGAAAAAAATAATTAATGAAGTTCAGAATGCTTAAACTGAAAGAAATATATAGAAATTAGGATAAAAAGAGATATTCATGCGGGGTTTAATGTTTTCAATAATAATATAGAAAAAGATGGATCACTATTATCATGCATTCGAAGTGGAGCATGATCACTCCGTGAATTTTCCATGGGAAGTAGATCGAGGAGCGAGCGTGCAATGAATATATATATTCTTACACTTTCAATATTACGAAATCAAGAATATATTATGATCAAGAAACGGACTGTACGCACGATCAAGCTAGCAGTAACGAGCTAGCTAGGGCGCCTTTGATCTCTGAAATTCCATTGCATGGCCACACGCGCGGCACTACTCGGGCCTCAGCTCTATCTGCTGAGCATAGCAAGATTCCATGAAGTTAAGGGAAGAAAATAGAATCTGGCATCTTGTATATATATATTGACCCCTATCTATCTAGCTATATATATATATATATATATATATGGTTAAACATGATAGCCGAAGAACACGGTGCAGTCCGTTTGGCGCCATACAAGTCCCCGCCAATAGAGAGAAGATGGATGGATGATGATGAGCGAATAAAGACAAATTAAGGAATAGTTTGGTGTAAGAGAAAGTACTGGTAAGGCAACGGCAGCCAACAAACGGTGTCCCATAAAATTAAGAAGCAGCTGCGAAACAAGCACCCAATTCGCCACGATGTTAGCTTTGACTCATGCATTGATGCAATATGGGACCTACCTACCTTGTCCTCCCTTCGCTATCTTTTCAAGCACCCATGCAAATCCCCTTCCGAATAATTACTACATGCTGCCTTTTTTCCTTACAAAATAAAATAAAAGAATTTCAGTGTTATTTATTAAGATAGATAGTTTAATATTTATTCTTACACCCTAATTTGAAGATTTGAAAATCCAAAAGTCACCACCACCCCACCAGTACGTACGTAGTTTGTATATATTTCCCCACTTCCACCCCATCTCTTCACCACCCAACCAACACACAACACTTGCAAACTTCCTTTATTCTCTGTCTCTCTCATTTCTCGATTCGCCGCTCGGTTCTTCCCTCCTCCTCCACCACCACCACAATGGAGGGGACTCGTCGGCGATCGACCACCAATATCACCAAACCCACTCACAAGTTAATTGATCAGGACGAAACTAGTACAGTGACTGGCCCAAAACCATCCGATGCATTGCCCCTTCCTTTATATATAACCAACGCTCTCTTCTTCACCGTTTTCTTTTCCGTTGTTTATTTCCTGCTTACTCGTTGGCGTGAGAAGATTCGCAACTCTACTCCTCTTCATCTCGTCACTCTCTCCGATATCGTTGCTATTTTTGCCTTTATTGCTTCTTTCATTTATATGCTTGGTTTCTTCGGCATCGACTTCGTTCAGTCTCTTATCCTCCGTCCTTCTCCTGATGTTTGGGCTGGCGAAGACGATGGGGAAGATGAAGTAGATCTTCTCAAAGAAGATGCCCGCATAGTTCCCTGCGGACAGGCTCTTGATTGCACTGCACCACCACCACCACCACCACAAAAAATCGCCGTGGTTCCTTCTCATCACCTCAAGCCTAAGGTGGTCGATGAAATCCCATTCCCAACCACTTTAAATGAAGAAGATGAGGAGATTATCAACTCTGTGGTGGCTGGAAAAACTCCGTCCTATTCACTCGAGTCTAAATTGGGTGATTGCAAGCGTGCTGCGGCAATAAGGCGTGAGGCTTTGCAGAGGATTACTTCCAAGTCTTTATCTGGGTTGCCCTTGGAGGGTTTTGATTACGAGTCTATTTTGGGGCAGTGCTGTGAGATGCCAATAGGGTATGTGCAGATTCCAGTAGGAATTGCTGGGCCTTTGTTGCTTGATGGCAAGGAGTACTCCGTTCCAATGGCTACAACTGAAGGCTGCTTGGTTGCTAGTACGAATAGGGGTTGTAAAGCGATTCGTATATGTGGTGGTGCTGCAAGTGTGTTGTTGAGAGATGCCATGACTAGAGCACCTGTTGTGAGGTTTGGAACTGCTAAAAGAGCAGCTCAATTGAAGTTCTACTTGGAGGATCCTGCCAATTTCGAGGTCGTGTCCACCGTTTTTAACAAATCTAGCAGATTTGGTAGACTTCAGAACATTAAGTGTGCTCTCGCTGGCAAGAATCTTTACATGAGATTCTCCTGCAGCACTGGCGATGCTATGGGCATGAACATGGTTTCTAAAGGTGTCCAGAATGTTTTGGACTTTCTCCAGAATGATTTCCCTGATATGGACGTTCTTGGCATCTCTGGTAAGCTGGCGTCTTTGCTTTATTCTATGGTCATGTTTTGTTCAATTGTTATTTGTTTTGAGGCTGATGAGTATATATTTATATGACGCTCTTTATCAGGAAACTACTGTTCTGATAAGAAGCCTTCCGCTGTCAACTGGATCGAAGGAAGAGGCAAGTCAGTAGTGTGCGAGGCAGTCATCAAGGGTGATGTAGTGAGGAACGTCTTGAAGACTAGCGTGGAGGCCTTGGTAGAGCTTAATATGCTCAAGAACCTTACTGGTTCTGCCATGGCTGGAGCTCTCGGCGGCTTCAACGCTCAGGCTAGTAACATCGTCTCTGCTATTTATATTGCCACTGGCCAAGACCCTGCGCAGAACGTAGAGAGTTCTCACTGCATTACCATGATGGAACCTCTTAATGGCGGAGAGGATCTTCATGTCTCAGTGACTATGCCTTCCATTGAGGTAATTCACATTGATACTTCCTATCTTTCTCGTTTGTGCTCTCGAAATTAGATATGACAATTGATATTGCCAGATGGTCGTGGGATGTTTTAGTTAGTATCTAACTTGCTCACATGGCGTATCATTTCAGGTTGGTACAGTTGGAGGAGGTACCCAGCTGGCATCTCAGTCAGCATGCCTGAACCTGCTCGGGGTGAAGGGTGCTAGCAAAGAGACACCGGGAGCAAACGCAAGACTTCTGGCGTCCATCGTAGCTGGTTCTGTTCTTGCTGCAGAGCTCTCCCTCATGTCCGCTATTGCATCTGGACAGCTTGTCAATAGCCACATGAAGTATAACCGGTCAAACAAAGATGTTTCCAAGGTTGCCTCGTGATGTGTACATTTGAGGGCACTTCAGAAGAGATCCATCAGACGAGTCATATGATGAACTGTCGATCAGGCACTTGAGAAGACAGAGAGAAAGAGATAGGACAGGAAAAGAGACAAAATAAATGGATATTAGCATTGGAAGTGTTAAATGTGTATTCCCTTTCGTTCTCCCTGTTTCTATTTTCTCAATCAAAGCCATGTAAGAAAGATTATGAAAATCATCCAAACATTTATCACTGTTTTCTTCTTGTCTATGAAAGATTCCACAGCTGTTATATCTCATCTCCTGTATATTTTGTTCACGCACTAGCTATTCTTTACTCGTCTTTTCATTGGAAGCCAGGATTTGATATCCGCCGCATCACAAAATACATGGCAACAAACCTTCTTTTAGGTTTGCATCTGCCATCCGCAACCAAGTGAGAAAAAAAACTATTCTTCTTAGCTGATCGTTCTCCTTTCTACCAAAGGTCTGTGATCTTGTTCGATTGTCAGGAGAAGTTCCAAATCATAGTTTTAAAACCCGAATTAACCCATTATCAAAATTAGGATGAAAAATAAAGAAAGTTAAGAACCTGGCAAGACTCGGTTACAACTTGTTAATTATTTTTTATTTATTTTTAAACCAAAACAACATCATTTTAATTTATATAAAATAAATAAAAACTTTAAAGGTGATCCAAAATGATCAAATAATCCGGTCACAATTCATAACCCATGCGTCTTGGACTGAATCAACTACCAAGTAATTAGGTTTATAAACTCATTTTCAATAGAAGAGATTGCCCCAGACATGTGAAGAAATGCTGCTGTGATATTAATCGGTCCAAGGCACTCTCAGATCTCATCCCTAGCTAGCAAATGATAGCAATAGAAATTCAGGGTAAATCAGCCATGTATTTATTTTATTTTATTTTATGGAAAATAGAAAAGACGTCCATAAAAATGGCCATGCTTTAAGCTTTGGAGAACCCCAGCTAGCACACATGATATCATAATAACACACATTATATTCTTAGATGCATGGCATTCTTATACATATCAATTTCTGTGAGGGTTTAATTGGTGTTAGGGAATGTGTTTTCTAAAATTAAAATATTTTTGATGTGTTAATATTAGTCGCCGTTCCGTACCAATAGAAAAACTGGAACGGCGATCGGAATGATATTGACAATCTTGAGTTCAATAAGTTCAAATAATTTACTAACATGATTAAAAATAACATCAATAGCAAATAAAACAGCAACATTTTTTTTTCATATAATAAACAATCTATATATATATAAACACAATGAAAAGATGAAAAGGCCGATGAGAGCGAATTGGATAATTTCTTCTTTCAACAATAATTTAATCTATTTTAAAAAGCAAGAATACCAAAAAGTCCATGGGGATCAATTCAGTTATTTTTGCTTTAAAAAATAATTATGTCATTTTAGCGTGTTAAAAAATCACAAGAAGATAAATTATAGTAGCCATCCATCCGAGTGGAAGTATGAAGGAAAGAAAAGGGGTTGGAAAAATTGGCAGAGAAACAAATTGAGCAAAGATAAGATGAAGAATGCTTGTTTTTCAATGTTGGCAGCAGGCTGTTGGGTTGACTTGATCAAAAGCAAGGAATTAGTGGACCACCTGACATCTAAAGGCCCTTTGATTCAATTATCCGCGATAAAGCTCCTTTTTTTTTTTTTTTTTTCTTCACAGTAAAATTAAATGACGAAAGTGACCAGATAAATCAATTCTTGTGAGAGGAAAACAAAGATATACATGCATGTTATGGACAATGACGTTGGCCAATTTGGGTAAACTTATTTGGGAGGAATTAATAGGATATAAGGAAATATGTGGATGTGGTTTAGGGATGAAATTGCTATTTCCTATGTTACTTCTTCAAAAAATATAACAAATAAAGGACTTTAATAAAATAATCGAGAATCATGAGCAGCTAAAAAATCATCTTCTATAGACACATGATATTCCCATCAATAAAAATTAATTTACATTCAATATTAATGTTATTATAAGAGTCTTTCTTCCACTAGGATATAAAAAAGAAAAAGATATATGACCCATCAATTAAAGCAAAATTAAACGTTATAAATACACTCCAAACAACCCAAGACATACGACATATTGTGACTATTTTACAATATAATCTTAACATTTATCATACATAAACTAAGAATAAACTTTCTTACTCTAAGAATTTAATGCTCATTTGGTGCAACTCCTCATAATAAAGTCATTAGCTTAATCATCAAATGGTCCATAAAATCCTTGAAAACAATGTTAAATTGCAAGTTAACTCATAAAATCATATGATTTTACAAATCAACATGTATATATAGTAAAATTAGATTAAGAACTCAAAAATTGAATAGTTAAACTCGTAAACTCAATACATTCATACTGATTTTACGATAAGAAAACATTGTAAAAAATATTAATTTGCTGTATTGTTATTTGCTACTTGACTGAAATTGTCGTATATAAGCGACATAAAATATTTTACTTATGATTTTACAAATCAAGTTTATATTACATTTTCATGTCGTTTAAAAAAAAAACAAATTTGACAACCTTTCTTAGAAGTGATTGTTTTGCAAGAGATCCAATGTTTTCTACCGTTAATGAATCATCTCACTTAAAAGCTTAAGCTATTAGATAAGATCCCATAATATGATTTATATTATTCTTTAACATACTCCTTCAAGTTAAAGCTTTTTGAGCTTGAAACTTGCACACAGATTCACTCTACCTCGTGTTTGATTTTTATCAGATAAAATAGGGGTGATGAGATTTGAACTCGTGACCACTGGGTCAACAAGGCTCTGATATCATATTAAGTAATTATCCCACCTGAAATCTTAAGCTATTAAGTGAAACCTCAAAACATGATTTATATTATTCTCTAATATTTATCAGCCTTTTGAATCACGAGTTATGAAATAGAGAAGATTAATATGAATACGTGACAATCCACTATCCAAACTTGGTAAAAAATAGTTTTCATAACATTATGGAATTTGAAGCATCATCACCATGGAAATTAAAAAATCCATCCCGTACATAATTAAGGGATCTTTATAATAATTAAGATTGAAGAAAGTGGGAAATTAATAAACACTGAATGAAAATATGATGCACTCATCTAATTCAGGCGCCTTTGTGTATTACTATTAATAATATTGTTATTGCTGCACAGTACCAATTTAAGAATGTATCACTTAAGCATATAATAAATCCCTCAACAAACCAAATGGCTTGTCATAATAAATTAATGATATACATACGACCTTATAAACAAAACCCTAATCTACCATAAAATAAATACACAGGTAGTAGTAATCATATAAATGGACGTGGAAGAGGGATGGGAGCTGGGGGGAATGTGCTGAAGCGTGCCTGCACTACTACTACTTGCTATCCCCTCCTTATTTCATCCATCCCTCCACAAACAATCTCCTTCAAATCCGTGACAACAACACAGCCAACCATAATATTTTATAATAATATTAGACTTGGTCTCTCGCAGTAGATCCCATGCACCTCCACCTCCCTCCTCCTCCGATTATATATTTTCTTGTCATTCATATTCATCAGTCCTCCGACGTGCCTCCCACCCACCTTAATTTAACCATGCACTAATCATTCCTTCTTCAACCTAATAATTCCACCTTCAATTCCTTTATGCTAATCTACCTTTCTTCTTTCTTCTTTTCTGTCTTAATTCCCTTCAACTCTTCATACAATAATTAAGTAGCTAGGTACGTCCATAGTTGCTAGCACGCAGTTATGAGGGTATATATATATTCTTTCAGACCAATATATTTTCTGCAATCCACTCCAAGAGTTTTACTTCTTCTCTTCGGCTTAATTTTCATTTCTCTGGCGAGTACTCTTTCTCTTATACATACATTCATACAATAAATGTTGTTATCAATTAGGTCTTTAGTCAAGAAATATTAAACAAGCAAGCAGCAGCAGCCTGATATTATCTAATTGATTTTAATGGCATCTCTATCTTCCCAACCATCTAAGAAGGCCATACGTAGCCCAGTAAGCACCACCAACAGCAGCTCCCAGCAGGGAAATCGTGGTCCCAACAGCCAAACAGTCAAGTTTGCTAGACGAACTTCAAGCGGTCGCTATGTTAGTTTATCAAGAGACGACAATGATATTTCTGGAGAATTATCCGGTGGGGATTACATGAACTATACGGTGCAGATTCCTCTCACACCCGACAATCAGCCAATGGACACGTCCGTGGGTGTCAAGGCCGAAGAGCAATACGTTTCCAATTCTCTTTTCACAGGCGGGTTCAATAGCGTTACGCGTGCCCATCTCATGGACAAGGTGATAGAATCGGAGGTGTCTCATCCTCATATGGCTGGATCCAAGGGCTCTTCCTGTGCAATGCCTGCTTGTGATGGCAATATCATGAAAGATGAGAGAGGAAATGATGTCATACCTTGTGAATGCAGGCATGTAATTAATCATCAAGCATGCATGCGCATGCTTTGACATCATTACAGAAACATATATTTAGTTAATTAATTTTGCTTTGCAGGTTCAATATTTGCAGGGATTGCTACGGGGACGCCCAAAAAGAAACCGGTTTGTGTCCAGGTTGCAAGGAACTGTATAAGGTGGGTGATTACGATGATGAAATACCAAATTTTTCCAGTGGAGCACTGCCATTACCACCTCCAAGTAAAGGTGGTGATCACAATAACATGACAATGATGAAGAGAAACCAAAATGGAGATTTCGATCACAACAGGTGGTTGTTTGAGACACAAGGTACTTACGGCTATGGGAATGCCTTTTGGCCCCAAGACGACATGTATGGTGATGATGGCGATGAAGGGTTTCCGGGTGGCATCCTAGAAAATATGGATAAGCCTTGGAAGCCCCTCAGTCGCGAACAGCCAATCTCTCAAGCCGTTATCAGCCCTTACAGGTAACATACATCGATCTATCTTTGTCTTAATTCTGGATGCACTCACAATAAACTGCTCTTATAATTAATTAATAATTGCAGCGTTAACATCTTTGTCCCAGTTAATTTAATTAGAGGAAACTAATATGAACTGCAATAAAAAGGAGTTATTATATAAAAGGGACTAGTGCTGTTCTGTGAATTACGACTGAGTTTGTAATGCAAGTCCAACCCCGGCCATAGTTATGATCCCATACCAAATTGCTTCATGCGAAAGGGTACCATCCACCTTTCCGAGGCCCAAATAAATTAAGCTGCATGTCATCCATGGTGGCAGCTGGAGAACTGCATGCTAGGATATATTTAGACTAATTAAGCACACGGGAAGTAAATAATAAATTTTGGAATTTTCCATAACATTTCTTAATTATACCAATACAAATGATGTTAAGGAACCATCTCACCTAAAAACTTAAGCTTATAGGTGAGGCCCCATAATATGATTTATATTATTCTCTAACACACCCCCTCAAGTGAAAGCCCTTTGGGCTTGAAACTTGCACAGACCCACATCGCCTTGTGCTTGGTTTTTATCAAATAAAATGGGGGTGGTGAGATTCGAACTCGTGACCGCTGGGTCAACAAGGCTCTGATACCATGTTAAGGAACCATCTCACCTAAAAACTTAAGCTTATAGGTGAGGCCCCATAATATGATTTATATTATTCTCTAACAAATGATAAATCGCATATTATCTCCTTATGTGTGTGTGTGTGTGTGTGTGTATATATACACATTTGCAGGTTGCTGATTCTAATTCGACTGGTGGTGCTGGGCTTCTTCTTGCATTGGAGAATAGTGAATCCAAATGATGATGCAAGATGGTTATGGGGTATGTCAGTGGTTTGTGAAGTGTGGTTTGCTTTCTCGTGGATCCTGGATATAATTCCCAAACTTAATCCTATGAACCGGTCCACTGATCTTGAGGTCCTCCGTGACAAGTTTGACATGCCATCGCCTTCCAATCCCACTGGCCGATCTGATCTCCCTGGTGTTGACCTCTTTGTGTCCACTGCTGATCCTGATAAAGAGCCACCACTTGTCACAGCCAACACTATCCTTTCCATTCTCTCTGTGGATTATCCGGTAGAGAAGGTGGCATGCTATATCTCTGATGATGGAGGTGCGCTCCTCACTTTTGAGGCAATGGCTGAGGCAGCGAGCTTCGCTGGTTTGTGGGTTCCATTCTGTCGAAAACATAATATTGAGCCAAGGAACCCTGAAACCTACTTCAGCCTAAAAGTTGATCCAACTAAGAACAAGAGCAGGCCTGATTTTGTGAAAGACAGAAGGAAGGTGAAAAGGGAGTATGATGAATTTAAGGTGAGGATCAATGGGCTTCCAGATTCTATAAGGAGGAGATCGGATGCTTTCAATGCAAGGGAGGAAATGAAGATGTTGAAGCACATGAGGGAGAGTGGAGGTGATCCTTTGGAGCCTATAAGGGTCTCGAAAGCTACATGGATGGCTGATGGCACCCATTGGCCTGGAACTTGGGTGTCCCCAGCTTCCGAACATTCCAAAGGTGACCATGCTGGTATTCTTCAGGTACTAACTACTTAATTCGAGATCATTTTGTATTTCCTAGATCATAAACCTGTCTTCTTAATAATTTGACATTTTATATATTGTTAATTTGTGGATGCAGGTGATGTTGAAGCCTCCTAGCCCTGACCCTCTCATGGTCGGAGCCGATAATAAGATGATAGACTTTACAGATGTGGATATACGTCTACCTATGTTTGTGTACGTCTCACGAGAAAAGAGGCCAGGTTATGACCATAACAAAAAAGCTGGCGCCATGAATGCTCTTGTACGGGCATCTGCCGTTCTATCCAACGGTCCATTCATTCTGAACTTGGATTGCGATCACTACATCTACAACTGCAAAGCTATCAGGGAAGGAATGTGCTTCATGATGGACAGAGGTGGTGAAAATATCTGCTACATACAGTTCCCTCAGAGATTTGAAGGCATTGATCCTAATGATAGATATGCTAATCGCAATACCGTGTTTTTTGATGGAAACATGCGTGCCCTTGATGGTGTTCAGGTACTGAAGAATTAACGAAATAATTAACACTGATATATATATATTATTGCCATTGTTAATTACAAGATTACACACATTAACAGCGCTAGCGATGGGTCTTACATTAATCTATACATTACAGGGCCCGGTTTATGTTGGAACGGGTTGCATGTTTAGAAGATTTGCTTTATACGGATTTGATCCACCCAATACAAACAAGACAGAGCAAAAGATGGAATCAGAGACGCTTCCCTTAGCAACTTCCGCCTTTGATCCTGATCTTGATTTCAATCTGCTACCCAAGCGTTTTGGGAATTCTACATTGCTGGCTGAATCTATTCCTATTGCCGAGTTCCAAGGCCGGCCGCTAGCTGATCATTCTGCTGTCAACTATGGCCGTCCTCCTGGTGCTTTGAGGGTCCCCCGTGAACCACTTGATGCCCCTACAGTTGCTGAAGCAGTGTCTGTCATTTCTTGCTGGTATTATACACACCTTTCTATTTCATCATTGATCAATCAACTCTAGCTATCGATTACCACATTAATTAGCTGTGCCTGTTTGTTTGGTTCTCTACAGCAAGATATATATAGATTACAAAATATTCACCATCCATCTTATTATTATTTGCTGGTGTATATTAGGTATGAGGACAAGACTGAATGGGGGGACCGAGTGGGTTGGATTTATGGTTCAGTCACGGAAGATGTTGTGACAGGCTATAGAATGCACAACCGTGGCTGGCGCTCTGTCTATTGCATAACCAAGCGCGATGCCTTTCGTGGCTCAGCTCCAATTAACCTTACTGACCGTCTCCACCAGGTGCTTCGTTGGGCAACTGGCTCAGTTGAGATTTTCTTCTCTAGAAACAATGCCTTTTTGGCCAGTAGGCGACTTAAACTCCTCCAACGCTTTGCTTATCTTAATGTTGGCATCTACCCATTCACCTCGATTTTCTTGATCGTCTACTGCTTTCTCCCTGCACTCTCACTTTTTTCCGGACACTTCATTGTTCAAACTCTGGACGTTGCATTTTTAATCTACTTGCTACTTATAACTATTTGCCTCGTCGTTCTGGCTATTCTAGAGGTGAAATGGTCTGGTATAGAGTTAGAGGAGTGGTGGAGGAACGAGCAGTTCTGGCTTATCTCTGGAACCAGTGCCCACTTTGCTGCTGTCATGCAAGGCCTTCTCAAGGTGATTGCAGGAATTGAGATATCTTTCACATTGACTTCCAAGTCCGCAGGAGATGAAGATGACGATATCTATGGAGACTTGTATCTTGTGAAGTGGACATCGTTGATGATTATGCCCATTGTTATTGCCATGACAAACATAATTGCCATGGCCTTTGCTTTTATAAGGACGATTTATAGTACAGTTCCGCAGTGGAGCAAGTTTGTTGGTGGAGCTTTCTTTAGCTTTTGGGTGCTAGTTCATTTGTATCCTTTTGCCAAGGGCTTGATGGGGAGGAGAGGGAAGACCCCAACCATCGTGTTTGTTTGGTCTGGTCTCATTGCCATAACAATCTCTTTGCTATGGATTGCCATTAGCCCACAAAAGTCGAATGCAACAGCTGACGGAGTTGGGGGAGGGTTTCAGTTCCCTTGATCGCCGCAGGTTGAGTGAACAACATATGTAAGAATCTTAGATTACTGAATTGTACCCCTTGCAGGATCCGAGTCGGTTCAAGAAACTAAGTTTTGAGAAGAAGGAGATTTTGCTCTTTTTGTATTTTTTTCCTGTAATTTCCTAAAAGACTTGTAAACTAGGAAGGTCAACAACAGGCAACCTGTAAGGAAGGAATTGATGGATGCTGAAAAATCTGTAAACTTAAGGTCAAATATCGGTGTTAATCCCCGAAATTTTCGTGAGTAGGAAAAAAAAGCGTAGTTTTCCAACCTCCATTACTCTGTCCCCATTTGAATGAATTCATCCCTTTGCATGATGCAATTGTTATGCTACTTAATTACATAATTAAGCAAGTTAAATAAACTTATCCAATTAGATCTCTAAGTGTGACAAACAAATTGCACTAGAAAATCAGAGTTTGACATGATCCTAAGTGTACTTTCTTTCATCCCATGAGAGACATTGAAACCTTTTCCCTGTGTGCTCAGGTGACAGCCAAATCCAAACTCTACAAATTTATTGGCTTACAAAACTCAGTCGATATTACACTTTCAATGATTTGAACATGATGATAGAGTCTAATGAACCATAAAAGCAAATACAAGCTAAAAACTCATTTACTAAAAAAAAAATTGTAAACTAATGCTAAAAATATTATTTTGCAAACCTGAATATTATATCAAATGAAGTACACATGTGAATAATGAAATTGTTTTATATTGTTAAATATCTTTTACATGTGTTATTTTTATAAAAAACTAGTTGTCGTGAAGTAATTTATTTTATTATACAAAAACCTAAAGCACCTCAAGGTTTTACCGTAGTATTAGAGAGAGATTATTGTGAATTTTAATAGTGTAATTATAATTTTACCTCCTAGTATAATTTTACCTCAAGGTTGAACATTTGGAATGTTCAAAAAATAAATTTAGAATTTGGGATTTCGGGTTTGAGTTTAGGGTTTTTAGGGTATGGAGTTTGGGGTTTGGGGTTTAGGGTTTAGGGTTTAAAGTTTCGGGTTTAGAATTTCATGTTTCGGGTCTCGGGTTTGGGGTTTAGGGTTTCAAATTTAGGGTTTGGGGTTTGAGGTTTCGGGTTTAGGGTTTGGGGTTTAGGGCTTGAGGTTTAGGGGTTTGGGTTTAGGGTTTGGGTTTGGGGTTAAGGGTTTGGGGTTTAGGGTTTTAGGGTTTGGGGTTTAGGGTTTGGGGTTTGGGGTTTTGGGGAGGGGGTCTTATGTGTTTTCTAGAGAGAAGGATAGAGAGAGAAGCTCTCAACCAAAAAACCTTCCCAGCCCGTAGCCGCCAGCCGTCCTTCTCCTCCGATCACCTCTACTGACTTGCAACCAGTCCCCATTGCGTCGTTCCCTTTCCTTTCACTGTCCCCATCGTGTCATCCCGCTCAGCCGCCATCTCAGGTTTTGTCATTCTTTTGCTTTTTGTCTTTGTTGTTTTTTGCTTCTACTTGCCCGTTCTTCTAGCCAGAGTCCATCCCTGTTCACGCCCCAAATCTCCTTTTGTCTCTTCTTCCTCATAGCCCTCATACCTCCTAGCCTGAACCAAGCCGCCGTTCTCCCCGTTTTTTTAAGCCTCCCCCATATCCAGCCATCATGCCACCACAAAAAACCACAAAACAGCCCCAAAACGCAGCCCAGGCCCCAGCCTCCTCTTGGGCAGATAGGGTTAAGGTCACAGATGCCAAAACCAGATACACTCTTGACCCTATACCTCAACAAAAGATGGGCTGCAAAATTGAAATCACGGAAGACATGCTTACAAAGCACGCGGAGCAATGGGACCGAAGCATGGTTGGCTTCTTTCCAGGGTATAGAATGAACTACCATTCTGTTAATACGATTGCAACTCGTGTATGGAAATCTCAGGGGCTTGAATCAGTTATGACCACAGCCTCAGGGTTTATGATTTTTCGATTCCAGAGGGAAGAACAAATGCAAGAAATTTTGGAGAGGGGCCCCTGGTTGTTTGGGGGGAAAGCGATTATCTTGCAGCCTTGGCACCCTCTGTTTGTTTTTGACAAAAATAGGATATCGAAGTTGCCGGTGTGGATTAGGCTCCACGGTTTGCCTTTCTCTCTTTGGTCAAGAGAAGGTCTTAGCCTCGTATCCAGCATGGTTGGTCGTCCTCTCTCCTGTGATGAGGCCACATTCAACTGCACTAGACTGGATTTTGCTAGGGTGTGTGTGGAAATAGATGCAACGCAGCCATTCGTGCACAGCTTTGACATCAATACTCCCCTCTCTAATACCCCGTTGCATATAGAAGTTGAATTCGAATGGAAGCCTTTGAGATGTGCAAAATGCCAACTGTTTGGACATTCCTGCAAGCAAGCCGAGCATGAGAAGACAAATGAGGATGGACATTTAATCCACGAAGAGGGGAACATGGCGTTGACCATGACTGGAACTAATACTGGCAGCAAAGGTAAAGCTCCAATCATTTCCATTGAGAAGAATGCCCTAGTGCACAATCCCACGGGCAACGAGATAACTTGCACTGAAGACGTGCATCTTGGGGGCAAGGGAGACATGCTCAAGGATAAGCACAAGGAGCAGGTCTATAACCCCATTCTCAACCGAGAGGCCCCATCAACGAGTAACCAGGTTCCCCAACCAGAGAAGAAGACCCATGGCTGCATGGTGCAGCTAATTTATGACAAGGAAACAACGTCTAAGGATCCTGTGAATGACGAGAGGAATCCAAAGATGTCGATGAAAGAGCTAGCTGCTAAGGGAATGGTCAATCACGTTATGGCAAATCACAACAATGCAATCGAGAGCACTCTTTGCTCAGTTAATAAGGTGGCCTCGCTGCACAGTCATACTACGGAGGAGGAAACGGACTCTAGTGTTGACTCTTTGATGAAAGCAACCAGCCACGAAAATAATGACACATCTTCTCTAGCTTTTACAAAAGTGAAGAAAAAGAATGGGGGGAAGAAGAAGGGCCAAGGGGCCAGTCGCTAGGTCAGTGTGCCCCGTTTGTGTTTCCTTTATTTTCTTTAATTTTTTTATGTTAGGTTGCTGGAATATTAGGGGCCTTAATGGCTCAAATAAACACAAATATGTGCATGATTGGGTAATTAATAATAACCTGAAGGTGATTAGTCTTTTGGAAACTAAAGTGCTCAAAGACAATATGCATGGCTTAAACTTGCATGCATGGAATTTTATCTCTAATGGTTTTGACGGGACAGCAGCTAGAATTATTGTGGGATGGGACCCTGGAGAGTGTGATATCCAATGTATCAGGATGGGGCAGCAATTGGTTTCGTGCAAAATCAATTTTAAGCAGATTAGCAAATGCATCATTGTCTCCTTTGTGTATGGCTTACACACCCCTGCTGACCGGACTTCCTTATGGGCTGAAATCTTTATGCTAAGTCGGGTTTATCAAGACCAAGCTTGGCTCCTTATGGGAGACTTCAACGCAACTCTCAAGGCCTCTGACAGTAGGGGAGGTGATGACAATTGGATTGGTCACAAAATGGACTTTGGGAACTGTCTCACCCAAGCCCAGCTCTCTCCTTTACCGTATAAAGGACTGAGGTATACTTGGCACAATGGGCAAAATGAGCAGAATACAATAGTTAAGAAGTTGGATTGGGTTATTTCCAACCAAGCTTGCTCGGTCAACTGGCAGAATGCTTATGCTACTTTCCTCCCTCGTAGTGTTTCCGATCACAGTGCAATGGTGGTGCATCTTCAGTCCAAGCAGCCCCGGCCCCCTCCAACATTTAAATTTCTCAATTTATGGACTGATCAGGAAGATTTCTTACCCATTGTTTCAGGTGCATGGCAATCTCAGGTTAGAGGATCTGCCATGTTCCAGTTAACAACGAAGCTTAAGATTGTTAAGGCCCATCTCACCAACTGGCATAAGCACCACCGCAGTGACATTTCTCGGAGAGTTGTTCATGCTAAAGCCATTTGGGATAAGGCTCAGAAGCAGCTGGATCTTGAGCCCTTATCTGAATCTGTTAGGCTAAATGAGCGTGAGGCAGCCCTTGTGTTCCAGCAGCTAAGTAGGGATGAGGAATCCTATTTCAAGCAACGATCCAAAGTTCAGTGGCTTACCTTAGGAGATCGTAATACAGGCTTTTTTCATCGAAGCCTTCAGCACAGGGCCTCAAGAAACAGAATCCATAGCATGAGGGACTCTGATGGTCGGATTATTCATAACCAGCAAGATATTGGGAAGGCTGCAGTGGCCCACTATAAATGGATCTTAGCCCCGCCCGTTCCTCCTTCCTTCATCGAGCAAGGTATTTTCCCGCAGCCTATTGATCAAAATATGCAAAGAGAGCTTTCAAGCCCAATCTCGGTTGAAGAAGTCAAGCAAGCTGTTTTTTCCATTTCGGATGGAAAGGCCCCTGGGCCCGACGGCTTCTCCTCTCTCTTCTTCAAGCACTGCTGGCATATTGTGGGGGATGATTTCACCAAAGCTATTCAGTCTTTCTTCATCACGAATATCATGCCTAAGTGTATTAATGCTGCCACTATTGTGCTCATCCCAAAGGTAGAGAATCCCAATTCCATGGATGACTACAGGCCCATTGCTTGCTGCAATGTTATATACAAGGTGATTTCAAAAATTATTGCCAACCGATTGAAGCAAGCTTTGAATGTGGTAATTGGATCTTCACAGACTGCATTCCTTCCTGGTCGGCAAATAACTGACGCCATTCTATTATCCCAGGAACTAATGCATAGATACCACCTAGACAGCAACCCCCCTAGATGTTCAATGAAAATTGACCTGAGAAAGGCTTTTGATACTGTTCGGTGGGACTTCATTATCGAAGGTATGAGGAGTATAGGCATCCCTCACAGCATGATTCAGTGGATTAAAGCTTGCATCACCAATCCTTACTTCTCAGTCAGTATTAATGGGGCTCTGAATGGGTGGTTCCACTCTACTCAAGGGTTGCGCCAGGGAGATCTTCTTTCCCCTTACTTATTTGTTCTCGCGATGGAAGGTCTCAATGGTATTATTATGAAAGCCACTAATAATCCCTCCTTTAAATACCATTTGAAGTGCGCGAGAACAAGTATTACCCATCTTTGCTTCGCAGATGATTTGCTAATGTTTTGCCATGCCGATATTGATTCTGTTTCCATTCTTAAGCAAGCCCTGGATGTCTTCACTGCTCAGTCAGGGTTGCATATTAATCATGCGAAGAGTTCCCTTTTCATCTCAGGAACGGACATTCTCTTAAAAGAAGATATCCAAAGGAAGCTTGGCTTTGTGCTCAAATCCCCTCCTGTCACGTACTTGGGCGTGCCTTTGCTCACTAGCAGATTGACAAAGTCTGATTGCAGCCCCCTTTTGGAAAAGATCAATTCGAGAATTAAGCTATGGATGACGGCTTGCCTTAGTTATGCTGGAAGACTCCAGCTTATAAAATCCATTCTCTTCTCCATGCAAGTATACTGGGCCTCTATTTTTGTCCTTCCTGCTTCGATTATTAAGTCCATAGAAAGCACAATGGCTGCCTTCTTATGGCGTGGCGTTTCCCTTGACAAGCATGGAGCCAAAGTAGGTTGGCATAATCTTTGTTACCCGTTGCAAGAAGGAGGCTTGGGCATCAAGAGCATTAGCGAGTGGAATTTGGCAGCCACTGGGAAGCATATTTGGAGATTGTTCACGAGTAAATCTTCTCCTTGGGCGAATTGGGTTCACAAGGAGCTGTTAAGGGGCAGAAACTTCTGGACTATCAACACTCCTAGTTCAGCATCTTGGTCTTGGCGCAAAATTCTTCATAGTAGAAATTTATTCAGGGGGATGTTCCTTTCTCGTATCGGCAATGGTGAGCAGACATTCTTATGGTTTGACTATTGGCTTCCTGGAGGGGACAGACTCTATGACTCATCCAATGCTAAATCCTTGCAACCACGGGCCTCTCCTGGCAGGCAACGATTTCTAGTATTATCCATAATGGAGACTGGGCCTTTCCCTCAACGCCCCAAGAGCTTACTGCCGTATGGAACAATATTTGTTTTAAGCCTGAAGTGCACAAGGAGGACACGATGGACTGGAGGGGTCACTCTACTGGATGTTTCAACATTGCATCTACATGGGAGCACATTAGAAAGAAGAGAGCAATCTTCCCATACGCCAATCTCATATGGTTCAAAGGGTACGTGCCTAGACACGCTTTCACTCTCTGGTTGGCCACGAGGGGGAGACTTGCAACTATGGACAGACCTCATGTGAGCAGAAAAATTATCTCTAACGTTTGTGTGCTTTGTGGAGCCCATCCCGAAAGCCACGCACATTTATTTTTTCTTTGCAGGTACTCTAGCAAGCTGTGGAATTTTTTCCTGACGAAGATCCATGTCCACTGCCCTGGCCACGATTGGGACTCAATTCTTCAATGGGCCACGAATAATCAGCACCAAAGTTCGAACATCAGCCTTCTCTTGACCAGACATGCTATTGCAATCTTGGTTTACTCAATTTGGCAGGAAAGAAATGAGCGCATTTTCAAAAATCAATTCAAGCCCATCCAGATGATCAGGAATGAGGCCATGCAGAAAATGAGAACTTTGCTTATGGATTACAGGAAGCCCATCCCCACTGGAATCAGCAACGAATGGAATTTGGATCATCAGAGCACCCATGAGCCTGGATGATAGCTTGCTTGGGGCCGAGCGCCCCTGAGCCTTCCGTGCGATTCCTTCCTAGAGCCCAGGCGCCCTGCGCTTCTTAGGCTGATTTCTTCTAGCCTTTGGGCCGAGCGGCCTTGGGCTCTTCTTGCGCGTCTCCTCCCTTCCATTCAGTGGAGCCCAGGCGCCGTTCTTTTTCGCTATGTAGGCTGGGCTGTCCCTATTGTTTTGGGCTGTCCTATAGTTTTTTTAGCTTCTCTTTGTTTTGTTTTTAGGCCTTCGGCCTGTAGCTTGTTCCTTCCTAGTTTCGGCCAAGGCCTTTGTTTTTCTTTCCTTTGCCGCTCAGGTAGGCCTTTTGGCTACTGAGTAGCGCCCCTGTACAGTATCCTTTCCTTCTTTTAATCCATGAATTTCGGTTCAAAAAAAAGTTTGGGGTTTTGGGTTTAGGGTTTGGGGATTGGCGTTTAGGGTTTGGGGTTTAGGGTTTAGGAACCCAAGGGTTTAGGGTTTAGGGTTTTGAGTTTTGGGTTTAGGGTTTAGGGTTTAGGGTTTTGGATTTTGGGTTTAGGGTTTAGGGTTTTGGGTTTTGGGTTTAGGGTTTAGGGTTTTGGGTTTTAGGGTTTAGGGTTTTGGGTTTTTAGGGTTTTAGGGTTTTGGGTTTTGGGTTTTGGGTTTTGGGTTTTGGGTTTTGGGTTTAGGGTTTAGGGTTTAGGGTTTTAGGGTTTAGGGTTTAGGGTTTAGGGTTTAGGGTTTTAGGGTTAGGGTTTAGGGTTTAGGGTTTAGGGTTTAGGGTTTTAGGGTTTAGGGTTTGGGGTTTGGGTTTGGGGTTTAGGGTTTAGGGTTTTAGGGTTTAGGGTTTGGGTTTAGGGTTTTAGAGTTTAGGGTTTAGGGTTTAGGGTTTAGGGTTTAGGGTTTAGGGAGGGGGGGACAATGTTGTGTTCTAGAGAGAAGTTAGAGAGAAGTGCTCTCCAAAATCCTCTCTTGCTCGTCGTCTTCTTCACTCAATGTCGCCGGAATTAAACCCACCCCAGCCACTGCAAATCAAAGGTAAGCACGTAAACACCATTACTGCTTTACACCGTAGCAAACCACCTTCTTTTTTATCTTTTTTATCTATTTTGAAATTTTTGAACCCAGCCGCCACCAAAAAACCAGTCCTTGCAAAACCGCCTGAGTTTCTTTTCTGAAACCTACATCCCATCCATCATCTCTACCATCACAGATCTCTAAATACCTGACACCTACTAGCTAGAAAATCCCATCACAAGCCTCCACCTTAACACAACAAAGGACGAGCAAGAAAGTTTTCTGGAAGCATGAACGGAACAAAACACCAAAAGCCACAGTCCACGTGGGCAGAGAGAGTTAGAGTTACCAGTGCTACCACTAGGTATTCTCTGGATCCCATTCCGAGGAATACAGTGGATACTACGATGAAGATAGAAGATGAATCCTACATGGATGATGTGGATCAGTGGACACGATGCCTAGTTGGATTCTTCCCAGGATTCCGGCTACCATTCCAAGCGGTCAACACGATTGCCTCTAGAATATGGAAGAACAGTGGGCTGGAGAATGTCATGGCAACCAGTAATGGGTTTCTGCTTTTTCGTTTCAAGACTGAGGAAGACTTACATACGGTCCTTGGCCAAGGACCATGGATGTTTGGAGGGAAGAACATTGTTTTACAACAATGGCACCCGCATTTTTGCTTTGACAAAAATAAGATCTCCTCTCTTCCAGTGTGGATTCGTCTCCGAGGGCTGCCATTCCCACTGTGGACAAAACAAGGGCTGAGCCAAGTTGCGAGCATGGTGGGTAAACCACTGTCATGTGATGAGCATACTCATGAATGTACAAGGCTTGACTTTGCAAGGGTTTGTGTTGAAGTTGATGCAGCCTTGCCTTTTGTCCATCATTTTGAGATTGCTTGTGCTTTATCAGACAATCCCATTCGCATAGAAGTTGAATACGAATGGAAGCCGCGACGATGTGATAAGTGCAAAGTCTTTGGGCACTCTTGCCCTAAACCTCAGTCCGAACAGACTGATACCCAAAACCATAACCATGGGACGAACAAGGAAGATGCAATGCTTGGCCATACCCCCACTCCACCAATCACCGTTCTGAAACCACCATCCACAGCTCAAACAACACCCCACATACTGACAAAGCCAGCCCCTCTGCATTACCAACCCACAAAACAACCACTGCCTACAGAAAACCCTAGCCGTGAACTTCTCCACGGTGAAACTTCCACAAAACAACTCACAACAGCCACCCCCCAATCACCAACCACAACGCAAACACCACAAACCCCAAAAACCACCACAGTCCAGCCAAACACCAAAAGCAACAGTCCACAAAGGGAAAACAGCACTGACAATCCTCCACACAAAGAGGTTCATGGTCAAGGGGAGGCTCCGATATGTCTGGAGAACAAAATGGCATCCATACAAAGTGAGAGCAAGGGAAACAACTGCTCGGTGGAAATAATAAGTCCTGAACAAGACTCAGACACGGGGAGTAACAATCCTAGAGACAAGGGTCCAGTCAAAGAAGCAATGGGAAAGGACACCTCGCCTGCTCTCTCATGGAGCACAGTTAAGAAGCGAAAGGGAGGTCGTAAAAAGAGAGAGGTATAACCTTTCTCAAAATCCTTTCAATTTTATCTATGAATAAAGTAGGTTGTTGGAATACTTGGGGATTAAACAGCACTCAAAAACAAAAAGCTGTTAATGCTTGGATTTCCAAAAATCAACTAGCCATTGTAGCTCTTCTAGAATCTAAAATAGCAGAAAAGAACCTTAGCCAAGTTCAGTCCAAGTTAACCAAAAATAACTGGTCCTTTGTTACAAACTCGAACACATGCACTCCCCCTCAATGCAGAATTATGGTAGGCTGGGATCCCACAAAATGCACCCTCAGTTGCATAAACCAATCCCCCCAATGGCTCACTTGCTTGGCAACCCCAAAAGACAAAACCACGCCCCTAACAATAACCTTTGTCTATGGCCTTCACACTCCTGCTGAGAGGAGGAATCTTTGGGATTATTTGCGTCAAAGTAGTGCAGATTGCTCAACCAAGCCGTGGGCAGTAATGGGTGATTTCAATGCAATTTTAAACCCTACGTACAAAGATGGTGGGGATACAAATTGGTATGGTCACTCAAATGACTTTATGCAAGCTATACAGAATGCTGAATTAATCCATCTTCCTTTCAAAGGGCCGAAGTTCTCTTGGCACAATGGGCAACATGGAGATAACACTATCCAAAAAAAACTTGATTGGGTTTTCGGCAATCAGCCCCTCATTCAAGAATGGTCTGCAGCTCTAGCTCACTTTCAACCTCGGGACATCTCCGATCATAGCTCCATGCACATTCAACTTGCAGCATCCCCCCCTCCAAAAAAGATCCCGTTCCACTTTCTGAACCTGTGGCTTGATAGGGAGGACTTCCCAAGCATCCTGTCAGATATTTGGAATAGCCCTGTACAAGGGAACCCTATGTCAATTCTTCAGACTAAGCTGCAATCTCTAAAAGGAAGATTGAAATCCTACCACAGACACAACACCAGCCACATAACTAGCAGAAAAGATGAGGCAAGGATAGCGTGGGTCCACATGCAAAACCAGCTTGATGCAAACCCTTCTTCCAATATCTTGAGAGCGCAGGAAAGAGATGCAGCAAAGCTCTATGCTTTGCTAAGCAAAGAGGAAGAAGCCTTGTTCAAGCAACAGTCCCGTATTCAATGGCTGAAGCTTGGAGACCAAAACACAAAATTCTTCCACAAATCAGTGCAGCATAGGAGATCAAGAAACTCTATCCATGGTCTGAGAGACGAGATGGGAAGAAGGCAGCACACGCAGGATGCAATGGGGAGGGTGGCCGTGGATTACTATCGGGGTATCCTCACAAAACATGGGCCCATTGCTGATGGGAGCTATGAAGGAATATATCCTAATTTGATCTCAGCCGATGCAAAAGCGCGCCTAAGTCAGCCCATAACCGATGAAGAGATCAAAGTTGCAATGCATACAATCCCAGATGAAAAGGCCCCTGGGCCCGATGGGTTCACTGCCAAATTTTTCAAGGCCACCTGGAATGTTACAGGGGGGGA